>CM031243.1:417832800-419042800 GCA_018340775.1 Taxus wallichiana var. yunnanensis
GGATGAAGATAGAGCCAAACTAGGAAAACACGCTAAGTTTGATGCTCTCTAGAGCGGTCCATACATCATCACGAGTTGCAAAGAGGTGAATTCATTTCATCTATCCAAGCTCAATGGAGAAGAACTGCCCATTCATGTGAATGGGATACATCTCAAAGCTTGCTTTTGAGATCATTCCACCCCATGTACAATTTAGTTAGGTGTTTTCCTCCAAGTGCTTATGCACATTGTTGTGTGTTGTTGTTCTTTTGCTTTCCTTGTTGTTGTGTTTTTGTTGTTCTTGCACATTGTATCATCATTGGAAGTGTCAAGGAGAAAGAAGGGTCAAAGTTTTCAAAAGAGTTTCAAAATTTCCCAATTCCTCCAATGTTTTATTCTAATTCCACAATACTTTGTAGGTGTCAAGCATTCATTGGATTCAAGATGCTTTTGCCTAGCATTATCGAATGGTTCAGGATCAGTAATGTTCGAGGAAGATTCAGGATGTATCACAAAATATCAAATCATTTTCAAGATTCAAACATTGACTCCATGCCAGTGGATGACTTAAGGCTACTGGAATCATGCTTAGTAGGAAATGATCCCCGAGAGGTTGCAAAAATGTTACCCAAATTTTCCCTTAGGGAAAAATTGGACAACAGGTGGCCTTTTGTGCTCTAGTACTGAAAATTCCTTCATGAGACATTTTGGGACATTTTGAGTTAATTTCATGTTTGAAGGGTTTTACGGTGCTTCGGGAAAGTTTGGGATCATCGTGGAATACTCTCCCCTTTTCAGGTCCTGGAGGTTCCAAATTTTCCTAAGTTGGGAATTACCCCTGGTGAGCCCACTTTAAGTCACCATGGTAAAAAATTGGCTAAGAGTAAATAAGCTAATCTAAGGGGGCCTTATTAACATTTCAGAATCCTCACAAGGAAATAGCAGAAATTTAAAGATTTTGTGGCCAAGTGTGAAAATGTCTAGGAAGGGGGCTTTGAGCTCAAATGGCTCACTGAGTAGCTTAGTGAGCTACTTGGTGAACTAAGGGACTAGTTGTAAGTTATCGAACAACATTGGCATTGGGGTTTTAACCCATTGCTTATACATGCTTACTGTGTTAAGCATTGAAACATATGTTTAAGGAGTGTGGGACAAAAAACCATGAAATATGCAAGTACCATGAGGATGAGCTTGTCGTATGGGAGTTTGCAAAGATAGTCAGTAGTTATACAAGAGTGTCTCGGGCAAGTCGTTGAAAGGTTTATAGCTCATCTTAGTTGATGGTCATGGTATGGCGAGTCATTTGAAGGGTTAGCTCGATGCATCGATGTACCAAGATAGGTCGGATTGGGAGGTGAACGTATCACCTATAAGCTCACGTTATTATCTTGACAGGCATAAACGATGGCAATGTCATAGTGAACTTGGATGCATAAAGACACAAGTGGTTGAAAGGTATGGAGGTTGGCTTGATGCAAAAAGTTTGATGCCATAGAAGATGAATAACCATACTAAGCCATGAAGCCTTGATGTAACAATCTGGGATGTTGGAATGAGCCAATCCTATACACAAGGATGCATGGCTCGATCAAGTTCCGAGATGTTCGAGTAAAAGAAGATCAATCACATCTGTTTTATATGATGGAAACCACTTTCTTGTGGTACTTCACCACAGTTATCAAGTTTTTCTGCCACAGAGTTCTATGAATCACCTACACTAAGATCCACAAGATTTTCCACAGTTAGAGCTCAAGTTGCAAAGTGTTGTATCAAACTCATCACGGTGTATAAAGCCATTTGAGTCGAGGTGAGAGCTCATTCCACCGGTAATGTTGAACCAAGTGAGCTAGTAGAGTGATAACATAAGAAATAGGGATGAGTTTTTGGTAATGGCTCAACAAGTTTATCCTAGCAGAGCTTGGTTGGGATACGATAAGCAGTGGTAGGCGAGTCACAGGAGTAAATGACTCATGTGCATGGAAAGTGATGAGCTCCTTTCCAAAGGAAGGAATATTGAGTTTATACGTAGGGTGAAGACATTAAGCTAGGAGCCACCTTGCGGGAGTGTTGACTTGACATAAGGATTGGAGATAAGCTCAACATCGAGCATACAAGAAATAGGTACTCGAGTTGAAGTGAGATAAGTGAAACCATATCGAGCTAGGGAGAGTTAGAATGATCAAGCTCGGGATGAGTTCCATGAGCATAGCTCAGTTCGGGAAAGTAACTCGTGGAGACAAAACATGGTGAGCTCGTCAAGCCAAACCAAAGGATTAAGTCGAATCACCACATATAGAAGTCAAACCACTATAGGGTGATCATGCATGTTAAAGAATTGGAAACTATGGGAGTAAGGAGGCTCGATGAGCGAAGGTTACTCGGGATGGTGAATTTCAACTTGGAGATGAGGATTTACAGTGCTCGGTGGTGGAGTAATGAAAGGAGCTCAAAACTAAGCGACTACGCCGATTCAATGAGATGAGTAAGAAATGTTTCGGTGGAGTCTTGGCAAGATATAGCTTAGATTGGAAATTGAGCTCACAGTTAAAAAGATAGGTTGAATTCGGTTGGTGTAATGTTGTCGACTCTTCATCGGTTTGGGTGGGTTATGCAATAGCTCAAATTGGCATGGGGTGATACATGGGGAAGTAGGTGATTCGAGCGATTTAAGGAGCATGAATCCTGAGAAAGCTCAGACCAAGATAAGTTGATTTTAGAGAGATATGACTCGGGGCTTGTGGTGTTGTAAAATATTCGAGCTATTACCGAGTTAAGACTAAGCGGGTGATGAAGAAAAGCATGGAAAGCTGGTGGCTTGGTCGTGGTAAGGAGCTCGATCAGTCGTGGCCGATTCAACTCAATTAAATGGCTCGATGTCGGGCTCACAAATGTTGTGGAAACACTGATGTCAACTAGCTCAGTTGGACAAGCCAAGGATGAGTCATTTGATTTGTGAAAGAATACAAACTTGGCTCGATGTTGAGATAAATTTGCAGAAAAATTCCAAGATGAAGCCAAGTTCGGAGGTTCGGAGATGACAAGTTGACATAAGAGCTCCACACGTGGGATAAATTCATGTTGATTACCATGGTGGAAAATTTGTAATGGAAATCCATCATGAGATTTCTGCACAGAGAAGAATTCTAATTCAGTTACAAATTCACCAAGTGAGTCGCTAGGGAAGTTAGAGTGTTGGGTGGTTACTGGTCGAGATGGCGGGCTATTTTTCGATTTAAGTGGAAGGACGTGTGCAAGACCGAAAGCGGTGCGCAATAACGATTGATGATAGTGATGCATTGGTGTGAAAAAATTTCATGAAGGGCAAGTTTGTGTGGGGTGGCATACGAAAGGGATGTGTTGAGGTCTCGAGTTGGCATTAATTGATGCGGGGTGATCAAGGGACATGAATCAAGTGATGGAATAGGTATGGTTATGCAGAGCCATCGTGATGTGACAACGTCAAATCGCAGGATAAGAGTGATTCAAGTAGAATTACATAGGAGTTCATTTGAGCTCAACATAAGGAAAAGGAAACGAATCGGCATACGATGGGTGGTCAAGTTTGTGGATCAAGGAATGAGTTGACAATTTTTGATACTCACCTACAGGCATGAGAAGCGGAGATGACTCGATGCGAGAGCATAGAGATGACCAAGTTTTTCTCTCGATGGGGACACGAGCTCACTGACTTTTGGAAGGTGACTCGATGATGAAAAAACCCATGGCGAACTGCAGACGATAAGAAGTTAGTGACAGGATGGAGCTAGGTTGGTCTCGAGCACGAATCTATGAAGTCGTTGGGGATCTAAGCGCAAGAGGTAGTATATAGGTCATGGTGTGATGAAGAAATATTAACATGGATTCGCAAAGGACATGATGTTTAGTGGAAACATTTAGGATTTCAAAGGATCTCTTGGAAGTGAGTTATGGCGGTCGGGAGTGTTGAAGCTCACACATAAGTAAGTCAAAAGAAAAGAGGGGCTGGTGTGTGTGATAGGAGAACTCACCTTCGAGCCGTAGACAAGATAAATATCAACAAAGTTTGAATCCTCAAGATAAGACCATGAAGTGATACAAATCTTGGTTGGTTAGTCGATCAGGTAGATTAAATGGTTGAAGGAAATCCACTGAAGGTCATGTTATTGCAATCACAACACCCCCAAATGAGTTCTAAAAATCTACTTTTCTAAGGCATAATCATTTGGTGTGACTCAGATAACATGGGACCATCTCTCAAGCTGTGGGACTTGCTAAACATTGAGATGGACCTTCGAAGAAATCCGGTTCTTGCTTCCTAATCTACCTATCACAAACTACTCCAGTGCAGGTAGAACCTAACTATCCTAATCTAACTATTCCAAGGGACCAAGGAGAGAGAGAGAGCATGAAAATAAAGAAATCCTACACTACAGAGGTGATAACACTAAGAAAAGGGAACTGTTGATCACAAACCCAATTGCTTAAAATGGAAAGAGGTGAGCAATGTAGAGGATGGAGAGATGCACCATAGACCAAGGATAAAGTTCACACAGAACACCATTTCAAAACCCCTTAAACACGGCCTCCCGAAACCCGCATTGGACATCGAGATATGCACATTATACCTTAATGATGGTGAGAGGTGAGAAGAGACTAAAAACGAGCAAAGGATGGACAAAACACATCACGAAACATATTTTATTACTCCAGGAGTTCACACAAGACACCATTAATGGGAGAAGAAAGAGAGAGGGGGCCAGGGAAGAAGAATGAATAACCCTTTACAATGAATCCTACCCCTATATTTATAGATTTGATCAGAGAGAAGAAAGAGAGAGGGAAGCAGGAAAAGTGGGTTGAAGCTCAACCATTGTTGTTAATGCTTCTAATAAAATATGCCCCAAATCTGTCTTTACTGCATGATTCCTTGATTTGGTGCCTTGAAAGAAGAGGAAATGGCGGAAATAGATCAAATCCGATCTGGTTGTTGAGACAGATGGATCCTGCATTGAAGGCTCGAAGATGTTTCCTCCATTTTCCTTTACCTAACCTCCAAAAATTAAAGTCTTAGACCTCCATGGCATAGGTGAGGCCGAGATCTTTCCAATGGTGTTAGATTTGCAATATTTCGAGCCTTGAGTCGAAAGATATGCCCCTTCGAAGTTTGTATTGGGTCTATACAAATGGGTGGGAAAACAATTTGAAAAATGGCCCCCCTTTTGGTTTGGGACACGTGGCGCCTCGATTAGAACAAAAATCGGTCTGTAGCAGTCCACAATTTATCTTTTTCCCTTTAAAAAAGGAAAATTTTCACTTTTCCCTCCGACTCCTCACCTTGGCTTTGACTCAGGTTCTAACGCTAATTTTTTCTCGACGGAGTTGCAGGCCATTTTGCAACTTTTACCCTTTTTGTGATAACAAGGAGCAAAGAATCAACTTTTCTCTCAACGCTCCACTTCGTTTGGGACATGCGTCGATTTGACACTGCTTGGAAACCTTTTCTCTATTTGACCCTTGAATCAGTGCATTAAGACACTTGGCAGCCTCCATCGGCCTGGCTCATGCATTGACTATCCAACTAACTCTGCCCTCTTGATATAATACGTGGAGGCACTGTTATGTTTGTCAGGAGCTTGTTTTCATGTTAGAGTTTGGTACACCTTCCATGTGTTACACTCGGATATTTTTACGGCGATCCGCTCACCGGTGAGCGGGTCAGGGTGGGGTTCGGGGCGAAGCCCCATAAATTTTCATGGGTGGTTTATTAACCCATGGGTAATGGGTAAATCAGTTACAGTCATTTTGGGCCCATGGTTTTTGGTACCCATTGTTTTGTAAAACTGCCTCTTTGGCTACCTATTGATGTACTTATAAATAGATGGACATACAATAGGATTTAGATGAGTGTGTTTTGTGAAGGTGAATAGTGTGTGTGAATTCAAGTGCAAATTCGGGAGGGTTTGTTGAGCGCAGCTCCAAACAAGATTTGATTATTGTAATTGTGAAGACTGTTGGCTTGTAATAAAATCTAAGCAAGTGTTCTTGGTGGATGTAGCCCACATTGGGTGAACCACGTTAAATATTGTCTTCGTGTTGTGCATTTTTCATTTTTGTAATTCTATTCATACTTCTTATTATTGCAATTCTAAGGAATTATTCCGCATTAGATATAATTAATTCCTAACAAAGATGCACTTGCTTGAAAACCCGACCCAAAGTTTTCCTTTGGAGGAGCGTCGAGTTGACACTTGTTGGCCTCCATTGATTTGTGGAATTTTCAACGGTCCCTCTTACTTTTAGACTTTGGGCTACGTGGTGGGCTCGCGCTCATTTGGGTCTCTACCTTTGGACCAACTCTTGGAAATGCGCCAAGATGACACTTGGCACTCTCCGCTTGCACATTCATACTTAGCCATTTTGAGGCCCGCCCCATCCACCTTTGACTCTATTTGACCATTTGACCCCGCCTTCATTTCGCGGCTCCGGGACATGTGGAGATGCAACGCTTATTTGAGCCTCTCTCTTTGGATTCATCTTTGGAGGAGCGCCGTTAGGACACGTGGCTTCCTCCGCTTGCTTCTCCATACTTAGTCAGTTTTAGACTCTTTCCCGAATTGTTTTTGAGCCCGAAAACTTTGGATCCTTGTTGTTTTTCCTTTCTTGCTCCTGGCCTCTCTTGTGGCACTACCCCTTCTTCTCTAACCTTGCAATTCCATTTTTGAATCCTCCCTCGACCCTTTAAATAGATTTAAGATATGGAAACGCTCAAAAGAACCGTTTCTTCTATTTCTTCTTGTGCAGGGTCGAATTTGACTTTCTCGGGTCTTTGTTTTCACTTTGCCTAGTTTTGGAACTCGAGATCATGGGTCTGAATCATTTCCCTTCATGTTTTATTTATGTGTAAGGTTTGTTCTGACCAAACTTTCCAGGGGAAATTTAGGATAACAATTTGGCGACTCACGGGGACATCTGCCTACTAGATGAAGAGACTAGTGGCCTTGAAGCATCCATTGGGCATGGATTCTACTTGATAAACATGAAATTGATCTAAACCTAAAAGTCTTGATCCTTGATCCACTGCGAGCCTGATTGTATGCCTTTTCTATGTTTTGTCTGACCCTGAGTCTACACTCTCAATTTTCATAAGGAAATCTTGAAAATGGAATTTCTGAGAGTAGAAAATTGTTTTAACTCTGGGGCTTTCATTTGTCCCTAAAATGGACTATTTTGAAATGACTTTAGTTTCTCTACATTTGTTTTCTTTGAAGATGGAAACTATTACAAGTAACTATGAGTTTCCTTGCTATGAATACTAAAGATCCTAGCTTTATGCACCTTTGGAGCAATGTGAACAAAACTTATATACAAAGACTAAATCATACATGCCTCAAATGAGACATGTAGAGTGTGCATAAGCACTTCTTCTACTGGAAACAAAGTCTACTCCTACTCCTACACTAACTAGAGAGAAAGAATGCTAAACAAAATCCTACTACAGTAAGGGAGAATTAGCTTCCCTTTCTCAAGAGGGGCAGCCATGCAAATGATTTGATACTAAATATAACCGCCTATATGAGTGAAAAAATGACAACAAGTTGTTCCTCCATCCAAATAACCAAAGTATCAACTGAAGACAAAACCAATACCTCTTTTAGTTTCTCTGCATTTGGATTGAAGAGATATGAAGTTGATCCTTGGTGCTTTGTAGCTCATCCTCATGCCTTGAAATGGGAATGACCGATTTGGCTTCTCCTTTGGCTCCAATGAAGCCAAATAATTGATTCGGGAAAGGTCGATCCTTTGAATGCCCTCCTTTTTCTGAATTTTAACTCCAAGGATAGAGTTTCTTGTGGACCTTCTTGGATGAATGGCGTGAGAGAAATGATGACATCCTCCTAACTTTTGCCTTCCTCCTCTTTTGAAGAAAATGGAAAATCAAGATCTTCCAACTTTGGTTCTAGAGGGCCATTATGGAGTGCAGGATTTTGCACTTTAATATCCTCCTTCATGGCAGTAGGTTCATGTGCCCGGAAGATGGATGGAGGAAAAGCGACGTGATCTCCACGGGTTCCCCTCCATCAAGGCAATCACCAAGTCGATAGGTAATCTACCTACTGCTATCCTGTGCCGCAGTGCTCAACCTCCTTCATGGTGTCCTCTTGATTTAAAACTTGTTCACCATGGTTTCCCTCTTCCTCAAACATGAATTTTGAAATTCAAACTCTTCTCCAATATCAAAGCTCAAGGAGATGAAGTGGAAGGAAGAACTAAAGGTTCTTTTCAGAGCTTTGCTCTACACTTGGGGCCTCAAACCGTATGGTCCTCCTCCATTAAACGCGTTCATCAATAAAATTAGTTCCTTGAAATGAAAGCAAAGAATCTTCAATAATGCCTTCTTCACTGAGTGACTTCAACATTGATTTTATCTCTCTCGGCTGCTCCTTTTCAATGGGACTTGAAGCTTATTGTTCCTCCTCCTTTCTTGGTTGTGCAACTTAGATCGATCAACATCCTCTTTAAGCAAAGAGCCATAAACAAACTACGATTTTCTTCTTGATGTTGTTCTTTTCTATTGCAAACTCACCCTCCACCACCATTTGGTTCTTTAACCCCGACCTCCTCATTGGCTTGACCATCAAGGGATCTTTGTAAACCCAAATTTGACAACCCAACTCTTCAAGTTGTCTGTTATTTCTTCTCTGTTGGGCTCCACTTCTTGTTGTCCTTGACTAGATTCTTGATTATCTTCCCAACATGGGTTTGGGAAAGCAAGAGGAGTGATAGGTTGGGGTTCAACCACCTTTGCAATTGTTTGTGGTGGGGAGGGAGGTGGAACTTCTTGTTTGTTTGGAGGGGACGACTACTTGGAAAGGAAAAGGGGAGAAGAATTGAAATGGGGTGGAAAACTAGGGAATGGAGAAATGAAATCAAAACTTGGGGCAGCAAGTGGGGGCTTGACTCTTGCCTCTACTGAAATGATAAAGATTGAGGGAGAGAAAATGAAATACATGGAGCTGGTGATTGACCTACCCATTGACAAGGTTGTCTTGCACCTTGCTTATAAGCTCCAATGTCCTCGATCCAATGTGTAAGCTGAGGTAATACTTCAACCATGAAGTCAAGCTTCTCTTAAGGGCTGTAATGTCTTGGAAAAGGGCCTTCCCATGGACAAGGTGCCCTATAACCAATCTTGAATGCCTTCATTTGTGCTATGCCCCTTGACTAAACCATGTCAGCCTCCATTTTTTGAATCTTCTCTAGTAGACCAACATCTTCCATTTGGTTGTTGTCATTATATGCATATCCCTGTTCCTGATAAGCTTCATGGCCAAACTAGTTTTGGCATTATCTGTTGTGGATAGGTATAGTGATTTTGAATCTACTCATAATGCCGATTTGGAGGAGTTGTGAAAAGCATTGGAGGTGGAACGTACTGTTGTTGTTGTAAGTGTGAGTTCCATGAAGGGAATGAAGTCATGATTGCACAACCTCATGGAATGGGAGAAAATGAAAGAGACGGAAGAAGAAAATGGATGAAAATGAATGGCAAAGGTCTGTAACTCAAAGAATGGGTTTTTGACCAGATGGAGTCGCTAGATGTGCTTACATGTGCCTCAAAAGGTTCAATCCCACCAAGAACACATCAACTTGATGAAATAAAGTGAAGACTTCTGGTCCCACCAGTGTAAAACTGTTAGTGCACAATCACAACACCCCAAATGAGTTATAAAAATCTACTTTTCTAAGGCAGAATCATTTGGTGTGATTCGCATAACATGGGACCATCTCTCAAGCTGTGGGACTTGCTAAACATTAAGATGGACCTTCGGAGAAAGCCGATTCTTGCTTCCTAATCTCCCCGCCACAAGCTACACCGGTGCAGAAGAACCTAACTATCCTAATCTAACCATTCCAAGAGACCAAGGAGAGAGAGAGCATGAAAATAAAGAAATCCTACACTACGAGGTGATATAGACCGAGAAAAGGGAATTGCTGATCACAAACCCAATCGCCTCGAAATGGAGAGAGGTTAGAAATGGAGAGGATGGATAGATGCATCACGGATCAAGGATAAAGTTCACACATAACACCATTTCAAAACCCCTTAAACACATCTCCCAAAACCTGAAATGGACATCAGAGATATGCACAATATACCCTGCAATGGTGAGAGGAAAGAAGAGACAATAAAATGAGCAAAGGATGGACAAAATGCATCACGAAACATATTTTATTGCTCCAGGAGTTCACACAGGACATCATTACCCGGAAAGAGACAAGAAAATGCCATTACAAAGCCAAGGAGGAGACTTAAACTTCACATTTGACTCGGAGAAGAAGAGAGAGGGGGCGGGAAGAAGAATGAACAACCCTTTACAATGAATCCTACCCCTGTATTTATAGATTTGATCGGAGAGAAGAAAGAGAGAGGGAAGCGGGAAAAGTGGGTTGAAGCTCAACCACAACTATTAATGGTTCTGATAAAATATGCCCCAAATCCGTCTTTACCGCATGATTCCTTGATTCGACGCCTTAAAAGAAGAGAAAATGACAGAAACAAATCGAATCCGATCTGGTTGTTGAGACAAATGGATCCTGCATTGAAGGCCCGAAGATGTTTCCTCCATTTTCCTTTACCTCACCTCCTCAAATTAAAGTCTCAGACCTCCATGGTGTATGTGAGGCCGAGATCTTTCCAATGGTGTCAAATTTGCAATATTTTGAGCCCTGAGTCGAAAGATATGCCCCTTTGAATTTTGTATCGGGTCCGCACAAATGGGTGCGAAAACAATTTGAAAAATGGGCCCCCCTTTTGGTTTGGGACACGTGGGAGTTGGATTAGAACAAAAAATCGGTCTTCATGGGTCTGTAATTTATCTTTTTCCCTTTGAACGAAAGGTAAATTTTCACTTTTCCCTTCGACTCTCGCATTGGCTTTGACTCGGGTTCTAACGTTGACTTTTTCCCCAACGGAGTTGGGCCATTTTGTAAGTTTTACCCTTTTTGTGATAAGGGGTAAAGAATCAACTTTTCCCTCGATGCCTCACTTTCCTTTGGGATACGCATCAGTCTTACACTCATTTGGAAACCTTTTCTCTATTTGACCCTTGAATCGATGCCATTAAGACAATTGGTAGCCTCCGCCGGCCTGACTCATGCATTGACTATTCAACTAACTATGCCCCTCTTGATATAACACACGGAGGCATTGCGCTTGCTTGAAAACCTGACTCAAAGTTTACCTTTGGAGGAGTTTCGAGTTGACACTTGTCGACCTCTGCTAAATCTTGGAATTTTGTGATCCCTCTTACTTTTAGGCTTTGGGCTACGTGGCGGACTCGTGCTCATTTGGGTCTCCGCCTTTGGAACAACTCTTGGAAATGCGCCAGGATGACACTTGGCTCTCTCCACTTGCACATTTATACTTAGCCACTTTTGAGGCCCGAACCGTCCACCTTTGACTCTATTTGACCACTTGACCCTGCCTCCATTCTGGCCTGGGACACGTGGAGATGTGGTGCTTGTTTAAGCTTCTCTCTTTGGATTCATCTTTGGAGGAGCGCCATTAGGACATGTGGCTTCCTCTACTTGCTTCTCCATACGTAGTCAATTTTAGACTCTTTCCCAAACTGTTTTTGAGCCTGAAAACTTTGGATCCTTGTCATTTTTCCTTTCTTGCTCCTAGCCTCTCTTACGGACCGCCCTTCTTCTCTCGACCCGCAATTCCATTGTTGAGTCCTTCCTCGACCCTTTGGAATAGATTTAATATATGGAAAAATTGTAAGAACCGCTTTCTTCTATTTATTCTTGTGCAGGGTCAAATTTGACTTTCTCGGGCCTCTGTTTTCATTTTTCCTAGTTCTGGAACTTGAGCTCATGGGTCTGAATCATTTCCCTTCATGTTTTCTTTATGTGTAAGGCTTGTTCTGACCAAACTTTCTAGGGGAAAATTTGGGATAAAAATTTGGCGACTCACGGGGACATTTGCCTACTAGATGAAGAGACCAGTGGCCTTGAAGGATCCATTGGGCATGGAGTCTACTTGATAAACATGAGATTGATATGAACCTAAAAGTCTTGATCCCTGAGCCACTGCAAGCCTGACTGTATGCCTTTTCTATGTTTTGTCTGACCCTAAGTCTGCACTCTCAATTTTCATAAGGAAATCTTGAAAATGGAATTTCTAAGAGTAGAAAACTTTGGGGATTTCATTTGTCCCTAAAATGGACTGTTTTGAAATGACTTTAGTTTCTCTACATTTGTTTTCTTTGAAGATGGCAACTATTACGGGTAACTATGAGTTTCCCTGCTATGAATACTAAAGAGCCTAGCTTTATGCACCTTTGGAGCAATGCGAACAAAACTTATATTCGAGACCAAATCATACATGCCTCAAATGAGACATGTAGAGTGTGCATAAGCACTTCTTCTGCTGGAAACAAAGTCTACTCCTACTCCTACACTAACCAAAGAGAAAGAATGCTAAAAAATCCTGCTACAGGAAGGGAGAAGTAGCTTCCCTTTCTCAAGAGGGGCAGCCATGCAAATGATTTGACACTAAATATAGCTATCTTGTATGAGTGAAAAACTGACAATAAGCTGGTCCTCCACCCAAATCACCAAAGTATCAACTGAAGACAAAACCAATACCTCTTTTAGTTGCTCTACATTTGGATTGAAGAGATATGACAACTGATCCTTGGTGCTTTGTAGCTCATCCTCATGCTCTGAAATGGGCATGACTAGATTTGGCTTCTCCTTTAGCTCCAATGAAGCCAAATACTTGATTGGGAAAGGTCTCGATCATTTGAATTCCCCCTTGTTTTGAATTTCAACTCCAAGGATAAAGTTTTTTTATGGACCTTCTTGGATGAATGGCGTGAGAGAGATGATGACATCCTCCTAACTTTTGCCTTCCTGCTCTTTTCAAGAAAATGGAAGATCAAGATCTTCCAACTTTGATTCTAGAGGACCATTATGGAGTGTAGGCTTTGCACTATAATATCCTCCTTCATGGTAGCAAGTTCATGTGCGTGGAAGATGGATGGAGGAAAAAATGATGTGATCTCCATGGGTTCCCCTCCATCAAGGCAATCCTCCAAGTTAGATAGGTAATCTACCTCCTCGTTGTCCCTTGCAGTGCTTAACCTCCTTCATGGTGTCCTCTTGATTCGAAACTTTTTCACCATGGTTTCCCTCTTCCTCAAACATGAAGTTTGAAAGATCAAACTCTTCTCCAATATCAGAGCTCGAAGGAGATGAAGTGGGAGGAAGAACTGAAGGTTCTTCTATAGCCTGCTCTACACTTGGGGCCTCTGAAACTGTATGGTCCTCCTCCATTAAAGGTTCATCAATCAAATCAGTTCCTTGAAATGAAAGCAAAGAATCTTCAATGATGTCTTCTTCACTGAGTGGCTTCAACACTGATTTGATCTCTCTACTGCTCCTTTTCAATGGGACTGAAGCTGATTGTTCCTCCTCTCTTGGTTGTGCAGCTTGGATCAGATCAACATCCTCTTTAGGAAAAGAGCCATAAACAAACTGCTAATTTTCTTCTTGTTGTTCTTGATCTTCTTCTACTACAAACTCATCCTCATCCACCACTAGTTCTTTAACCCTGAACTCCTCTATTGGCTTGACCATCAAGGGGATCTTTGTAAACCCAAATTTGGCAGTCCAACTCTTCAAGTTGTTTATTATTTTTTCTCCGTTGGGCTCCACTTATTGTTTTCCTTGACTGGATTCTTGATTATCTTCCCAACATGGGTTTGGGAAAGCAAGAGGAGTGACAGTTAGGGTTCAACCACCTTTCGCAATTGTTTGTGGTGAGGAGGGAGGTGGAACTTCTTGTTTGTCTGAGGGGATGAATTCTTGGAAGGGAAAAGGGGAGAAGAATTGAAATGGGGTGGAAGACTAGGAGATGGAGAAATGAAATCAACACTGGGCAGCAAGGGGGCTTGACTCTTGCCTCTATTGAAATGATAAAGATTGAGGAAGAGAAAATGAAATACTGGGAGCTGGTTATTGACTTACCCATTGACAAGGTTGTCTCACACCTTGCTCATAAGCTCCAATGTTCTCAATCCACTGTAAGCCGAGGTAATACTTCAACCATGAAGTAAACCTTCTCTTGAGGGTCAGTAATGTCTTGGAAAAGGGCCTTCCCATGATAAGGTTCCCTGTAACCAATCTTGAATGCCTTCATTTGTGCTATGCCCCTCGATCGAACCATGTCAGCCTCCATTTTTTGAATCTTCTCTAGCAGACCAACATCTTCCATTTGGTTATTGTCATTATATGCATATCCCTATTTCGATAAGCTTCATGGCCAAACTGGTTTTGGCATTGGTGTTGTGGATAGGTATAGTGATTTTGAATATGCTCATAATGCCGATTTGGAGGAGTTGTGAAAAGCATTGGAGGTGGAATGTACTGCGTTGTTGTTGCAAGTGTGAGTTCCATGAAGGAAATGAAGTCATGATTGCACAACCTCATGGAATGGGAGAAAATGAAAAATATGGAAGAAGAAAATGATTGGAAATGGATGGAAAAGGTTTCTGCAACTCAGAGAATGGGGTTTTGACCAGATGGAGTCACCAGATGTGCTTGCATGTGCCTCAAAAGGATGAATCCCACCAAGAACACAGTAACTTGATGAAATAAAGTGAAGACTTCGGTCCCACAGTGGCATGCCAAAACTATTAGTGCACAATCACCGCACCCCCACATGAGTTATAAAATCTACTTTTCTAAGTCGAATCATTTGGTGTGATTCGCATAACATGGGACCATCTCTCAAGTTGTGGGACTTGCTAAACATTGAGATGGACCTTCGGAGAAAGTCGGTTCTTGGTTCTTAATCTACCTGCCATAAGCTACTCCGGTGCATGCAGAACCTAACTATCCTAATCTAACGTTCCAAGGGACCAAGAGAGAGAGAGAGATCATGAAAATAAAGAAATCCTACACTACTGAGGTGATAACATCGAGAAAAGGGAATTACCGATCACAAACCCAACTCGCCTGAAATGGATAGAGGTGAGCAATGGAGAGGATGGATAGATGCATCACAAACCAAGGATAAAGTTTACGCAGAACACCATTTCAAAACCCCTTAAACACAACACCCAAAACTGAAATGGACATCGAGATATGCACAATATACCTGCATGCAATGGTGAGAGGCGAGAAGAGACAACAAAATGAGCAAAGGATGGACAAAACACATCACAAAACATATTTTATTTCTCCAGGAGTTCACACAGTACACCATTAACAGGCAAGAGGCAAGAAAATGCCATTACAAAGCTAAGGGAGGAGACTTAAACTCCACATTTGACCCTGGAGAAGAAAGAGAGAGGAGGGTAGAGAAGAAGAATGAATAACCCTTTACAATTAATCCTGCCCCTGTATTTATAGATTTGATTGGAGAGAAGAAAGAGAGAGGGAAGTGGGAAAAGTGGGTTGAAGCTCAACCACTGTTATTAATGCTTCTAATAAAATATGCCCAAAATCCATCTTTACTGCATGATTCCTTGATTCGGCGCCAAAGAAGAGAAAATGATGAAAACAAATTGAATCTCGATCTCGGTTGTTGAGACATATGGATTCTACATTGAAGGCATGAAGACATTTCCTCTATTTTCCTTTACCTAACCTCCTCAAATTAAAGTCTCAAACCTCCATGGTGTAGGTGAGGCCGAGATCTTTCTAATGGTGTCAGATTTGCAATATTTTGAGCCCTGAGTCGAAAGATATGCCCCTTCAAAGTTTGTATCGGGTCCACACAAATGGGTGAGAAAACTATGTGAAAAATGGGCCCCCCTTTTGGTTTGGGACGCGTAGTAGCTAGATTAGAAAAAAAAAAATAGTCTCGCAGTCCATAATTTATCTTTTTCCCTTTGAACAAAAGGAAAATTTTCACTTTTCCCTCCGACTCCCCGCCTTGGCTTTGACTCGGGTTCTAACACTGACTTTTTCCCCGATGGAGTTGCGGGCCATTTTGCAAATTTTACCCTTTTTGTGATAACAAGGGGCAAAGAATCAACTTTTCCCTCGACGCCTCACTTTCCTCTAGGACACATGTCAGTCTGACACTCGTTTGGAAACCTTTTCTCTATTTGACGCTTGAATCAGTGCCATTAAGACACTTAGCAACCTCCGCCGACCTGGCTCATGCATTGACTATTCAACTAACTCTGTCGCTCTTGATATAACACGTGGAGGTACGCGCTTGCTTGAAAACCCAACCCAACGTTTGCCTTTGGAGGAGCGTCAAGTTGACACCCATTGATCCGTGGACTTTTCAATTATCCCTCTTACTTTTACACTTTGGGCTACGTGGCGAGCTTGCGCTCATTTGGGTCTCCGCCTTTGGACCAACTCTTGGAAATGCACCAGGATGACACTTGGCACTCTCCGCTTGCACATTCATACTTAGCCACTTTTGAGGCCCACCCCATCCACCTTTGACTCTGTTTGACCACTTGACCCTGCCTCCATTCCGCCTGGGACACATGGAGATGCGGCGCTTGTTTGAGCCTCTCTCTTTGGATTCATCTTTGGAGGAGTGTCATTAGGACACGTGGCTTCCTCTGCTTGCTTCTCCATACTTAGTCAGTTTTAGACTCTTTCCCGAACTATTTTTGAGCCCAAAACTTTGGATCCTTGCCATTTTTCCTTTCTTTCTCCTAGCCTCTCTTGTGGCACTGCCCCTTCTTCTCTGACCCTATAATTCCATTGTTGAGTCCTCCCTCGACCCTTTAAATAGATTTAAGATATGGAAACATTTAGAAGAACCATTTCTTCTATTTCTTCTTGTGCAGGGTCGAATTTGACTTTCTCGGGCCTCTGTTTTCACTTTGCCTAGTTATGGAACTCGAGCTCGTGGGTCTGAATTGTTTCCCTTCATGTTTTCTTTTATCCTGTAAGGCTTGTTCGACCAAACTTTCGGGGAATTGGGATAACATGTCATGTTGAAGCCTTACTTGAATGAGCCATTCAAAGGTAAAGGTTGAGCTCCTTTAATCGACCCGATGATGCATCACGAAGGAGATGGGGCGATTTCAAATGTCACCTAACACAAGGAGATGAATTGGGTGGACCGAGAAAGTGCTCAATACTAGGGCATAGGAAAATATTTTTTAATCATCGAGTTGATTCGTTTGTGAGTCAATGCTGAGCTTGCATGGGAATCGAGTCGAGTGAATAACTAGAGCACGAGATTGCTCAAGAACTCGTTCCAATTAACTTTGTTGGGTTCATTGAGCATTAATGCCAAAATCAAAGTTCAACTCACTAGAAAAGCTCATGGATGGTTCGAAAGAGAGCTCTCACCGAGCTAAATTCATGTCGAGTCATTGGTGAACAGAGATGCGAGCCCGGTTGTCAGGAAAGGAAGTGACTCGGGATGAGCCGAGTTGTGGGCTGAGTCACTTGGTAATGAGA
Organism: Taxus wallichiana var. yunnanensis; assembly: GCA_018340775.1. NCBI lineage: Eukaryota > Viridiplantae > Streptophyta > Pinopsida > Cupressales > Taxaceae > Taxus > Taxus wallichiana. Next base: position 417,850,207 of record CM031243.1, read on the forward strand.
ATTGGAAGTAGTTTAGGAGTTATGTTGCAAGAGTACCAACAAGGGAGTTAGAGCTTGGTCATGGCAGTGGAGAGAAAGGTTGTTGGAGGAGCTCAAGCTCATCTCGATGAGTTGGCTCGACGAGCTAACAACCGAGTTGGTCTGTTTTTGACCATTTCTCATGAAACCCCCTTTCAATGCAAACCAATCCTAAGGGGGGCCCACCATAATTTAATTAAATTAATATTTTTATTTAAATTTTTAATGATAAGATTTATTATTATTATTAAAAATGTTTTATTTAAATATTCCTTTAATTAATTGAGAAGATTAAGTCAACGAGCCATTAATGACACATGATGGAAGTTTCTCAAGTGGTTTAACCAACTTTGTAGTTAATGAACCATCATGTACCTTCAATTTAGGAAGGAATCTATTTCTTTTTCTCTTCTCTCTCACATAATTCTTCTATTAAATGTAATTTGGAAGCTCATTCCAATGGGTTTGGACAAGTTAGATAGTTAGACAGTTGAACTTTCAAGCCTCTTTTTCAAGACTGTAATGGCAATCATTACCTCTTCTGAATGTATTACGCATTGTGCACATTGTTGAAGTAATAAAAGTGTGTGTTTTGTGACTAATCTTGGTCCTTTCATCCTTCTATAATTCTTTGTGCCTTTCTCATGCTTACAGGTACATTGTGCAAGTTCAAGTTTCTATTGCAGGTTCTTGGAGTTCTGTGCTTATCAAGTGGTGGAGTATTGCATGCAGTTGAGTTGTGGTACTTGTTCACCCTTCTCAGGTTCATCCTTCTTCACTGGAAAAATGATAGATTGTTTTGTCTAATTGAGTTTAACAAAGGGAACACATGCTTCCTATCGTGGTATTATGTTACCCTCTTTAAGTTCTGAGAGGGGAAGTTGACTTAAGGTGCACAACACCCTCTTCAAATCAACCCTTCCCGAATCTAGCAACACTAATTATTTAGTGTATCACCATCCCTAGTATAGTTTCATTTCTTGCAAATCTCTTTCCCTAAAACCCATGAAAATGTTAGCATAGGTCTAGATAACCATTTTATTGCACTAGGAGTAGTATATCACTTAGTATAAGAAGAGGAAGCCAACCTTCTCCGAGAGGTTCACGTCAAACCCAAGACCCATAGCTTGAGAGGTTATCCCATGTTATCCAATCACATTGAACATCCTGTTCACATTCTAGCTATTCAGAGGGTGCAGTGATTTGGTGATAACACCAACACCCTCCTTCATCGTAACTTAGGATGAGGTGAAAAGTAAGAAATGATAAATGGGTCCTAACAAAAATCCTAATGAGGCACCCATGAACAACAAGGACATCAAGTAATGGAGGAAAACCCAGTGGAAAAAACATCCACAACAAGAGACGAAAACCTCTCTAACAATCTAAGAAAGATGCCACAAATGGGTCTCTGTTAACCGAGGAGGTTGATAAGGCACCCATGCACAAAAGGGAAATATCTCTAGAAGAAGAAGAAGAGAGGAGAGAAAGGAGATAATAGGAATGCAGAAGAATCCATAGATGGATATGAACTCTGCAACTCTAGGAAGTCTCCAAGAAGAGTGTCGATGACATGGTCCTTAGATCTGGGCTAAAGAAGAACCACCGCACCGAACTATGTGCCTACCCTTAGGAAGGAAAGAAATGGAGTATTGGAAATTTTCCCACTCTGTGAAGGAAAGGCAAGGTAGCAATACAAAGACCTCTAAGTCAGGTGCACAGAAATGTGACATAGGTATAACAAATGACTGTCAAAGAATTGAAGGTAATGCCATGAGCATAGAAATGTCAGAGTATGAAGAGGAACATCCACCGAAAGGATGCCCAAGTGAAGTGAAGTCAATGCAACAACCCCACAACAGAAAGAGTATCCACAAGCAAGGGTGGATTAGTGATGATTTCAAAAAGTGGAAGTGATAAGAGTCCCAAAAGGGGCACTCCCAACAAAGAAGATGATGGACTCCTCTTAAACACCTGTAGAAGGATGACAACCTCCATGTACTTCATCAAAAGTAGGCATTGCGAAGAGATGATGAAGGTATGACAGACACACATCCCAAAAATGGGGCTTGACAAATAGAAGAGCGATGTCGGACATGTATGAATCATCAATTGAAGGTAGAGGAGTGGAAAGGTCCTCACACACTGAAAGTGGGAAGGAGGCATATGTAATTCTTGTGTGAGGATGGGAATGGGATTGCTCGATGTCGATGGAAAGGGAGGAGTGTCAAGATACTCTAGAAAGTAGAGAGGAGGAGAGGATTCCTCAGTGGTACTCTCGTCATCAAAACTAGAAGTACAATCCTCATCATCTCGGGGAAAGAAACAAGTAAGTATGTGTCAATGGAATTTTCATCACATGAAGAAGAAGAGGAGACAATTGTATCATTAGCAATGACAACAAAATTAGGTACAAGGTCTCTAAACAAGGACTAAAAGATGCTCGAGATGGTGTGGGGAGGATCTAAGTCTGCCATATGAAGGCGGAGAGGTCTAGAGACATGCAACATTGAGTGATCAACAACATGGTCACATGTTTCAAGATGGTCCTCAAAATGACAAGGATTAATGGATGCAGGAATTGGCCTATGTAGAAAGGGAGTAATGCCCTCATGAGTAAAGTAGTGTTTCATAGAAGCACACCATGATGTGTAGTTTTCTCTATCAAGAAGAAGTGTCAAGTGGTGGAGGTGTAAAGTGATATTGTGACTCATAAGTGTGGAAAGATCATCCTCCATGATGTGGAAGTAAGAAGTGCAAGGTGCATGAGAAGAGAAGGATGCAAGAATGTAAGACGTCGAACTTGGTTGAGAATACATTTGTAAGAAAAAATGACACCCAAGAACAATGATAATATCTTGTTTGTAGTACTTTATAAGTAGTGTGTGATTGCAATAGGTTGTGTTCGTGTGACACGGGATAATTGACCACTCACCTTGCAAAGAGGTGGCAAATTGTGCAAGAGTGGAGGCGAGAATAAGTCGTAGTGAAATATGGGAATGTCACACAATCAATCACAAAAGGATGTAAGCACAACAAGGGTACAACAATGCTCAATGTGAGAGAAGGTGTCTCACATCACAAAAAGGGGCTCTCTTGCCGCAAGGCTATGGCAGATGCGCTCACTAGCCGTAGGCGAAGAGGATTATTACAACAATAATGAGCCAAAAAAGTGACTGGAAAGGCCCATTAACCCTATAAATGGAGCCTAAAAAAAATATACACCCCTTTTAATGATGATTTTTATTGATTTTTCCTTTTATTAGGTTGGCCAATTTTGAAAAAGGAAAAAAATTCAAAAAAATCATGAAGGGGAGAGAGGATGTGTCTTGGGCGAAGGGTGAGATGACAGGCAGCTTAGCGAGAGGTTAGGATCTCGGTGAGCAAGATGATAAAGGGAAAGCAGGTGAGCTATGGGTGAGCTTCTTGCTAAGCTATGCACCGAGTCAAGGAGTGAGCCATGTGCTTTGAGTTAGGGTGAAGTTGTACTCAGGAGAGCACGGTGATTCGTTCGCTAGAGTGAGGTTCAGCAAGTCGGTCGTTGAATGAACCGAAAGTTAGCGAGTGAGCAATGAATGCGCCGGAGTTACGAGAAAAATGTGAAGGTTGAGTCAGCCACCGAGGGTCTTAGTTGACATTTGTTAAGTGGAACATGATGTTTCTTCACGAGGTGGTCGGGTTGAATGCAGAGATTGCTAAGTTAGAGGGGTTATTTTAACGCCAGAGGAAGGGTGTAACGATGAGTTAGTTGACAAGAATCACAAAAGCAAGTAGGGTTGAATGGTCATGAAGTAGAAAATATAGAACACAAAAATGAACACGCAGCCTAGATGGAGTAAGGAATGATGTACACATATAGGTCCAGGGCATGAATGGTTAAAGATGCAAGCTTGTTATCATACAAATGTGCAACAAGGAAATTGAAAATTTCATAGCACAACAACTATACCCCTGTGCCAAATTTTTCATGTTTTATCATTCCTAGGAACCCCAGGTCAAATCCACCATTCTGGTCACCCCTATTTGATGTCAAATTGGTCCCCTAGGTGATTTAGGAAGTTTTGAAAAGATGTTATCTTCTGGCAGTATTGGGAAGGGCTATCATCGGCCTTCCCAGGATTGGATCAACCCCCCGGAGTGGAACGGAAAGGAAAAATTCAACATGGAGGTGAATTTAATACCTTAGAACATCATGAAAATGATTTTGGAAGGTTTGGGGAAGTTTTGAAAGACTTGGAGCAATCTGAATAAAAAATAGGGTTCATAAGCCTAGGCAATACATAGGCCTAAAAACAATTTGAGCTTCAGAAGAAGATTTTGGGAGCTCCAGATGGATTTAGGAGTAAAACAAAACATACTAAAAATAGGATTCCAAGACCTACATGATGGTGAAATAATATTTTTCACAACACTTTGGCGCATCGGTTTGAGGCGCTTTTTTCTCAAGAACATGTGGAGTACCAAATCACGATTCTAATTTTTAGGGATCAAATGGATGAATCAAATGAGAACCACACCATTGGATTTAAAATACAAATTTCAGTCAAGATCATATAATATTACACCAATAAATTCCACCGAGAGTTTAAGTTATCATCGCTCCAAATTACCCTCTTGGATACAATTAAGGAGTTAGTCAATTTTTTGGAGGACACGTGTCAGCACCAGGAGCCTGACAAGATTTTATGTCCATAACATCTCTGAGGTCAGGTACACCAACCTTGGAAAAATGTTCACAGTCCCCATGTGACCTCTAAGACACTCATGTGACCTTCAGACTTGACGTTTAGCCCCAGGTGCATTTTTAGAGCTCAACTTCCCCGTCGTTAGATCGAGAACACGTGTTAGCTCTAGGACCACTGTGGAATTTGATGTCCCTCACATCCTTGAGGTCAGGAATAAAAGACATGGGAAAATGTTCCCAACCCCTATGGGGAGTTTTTGGTCATCCATGTGATTGGCTTTCACCCCAAAGTGCTTCTAGTGCTTTTTTCAAGCGAATCCCCTGCCATGGAGCGAGAACATGTGTTGTCCTCTTGTTCATAGTGGAATTTAATGTCCCTCACATCCCTAAGGTTAGGGACATTAGACATGAAAAAAATTTTTTCCCCACCCTTACATGTGCATTTTTTTAATATTCAAATCGCACTTAGCCATTTCTTCCCCCTCATTTCTCCTTCACAACTTTTCACCTTGTGATGGCTCTGTGCATGATTGTCCAGACACCCGGTCCACCATTTTTTCTCCGAACCAGCTATGCCATGGAAATATAAACACCCATTCCATGAAAATACATAGGTTTTAGGGGAAGGAAGGATTAAAAAAGATGAAGAAATGAAGAACGGGAAGAAAATGGAGGTTTTTTGCTAGATAACCGTGAAGTCACCCAATCGAGAAATCTTCATATCTCACAAGATACAAATCAGATCGAGGTGCCATCTTCTACAGACTTTCACATTTTTCAAGAAGATCATGATGCAACAAATGGGAGGTCAAATTATGCTTTGAATTATTTGTTCCAACAAAATCCTCACTTCGTGCACTAGCTCATATTTCGCGATTTCCCATCATTAGGAAATCTAAAACTTGCACACAAGCTCCAAATGAAAAACCTATCATAATGGAGTTGTTTTCATTGCAAATGGAGACAAAAACCAAACCTGTAAATTTTGAGCTCCATTAATGGCCACCATGGCAACTCCGTGCTCGAAGCCACTATCAGGTGAAAATTTTAAATTTTATTTCTTGGCATTCTAGTGGGAAAAATTATGTGAAATTTGGAGGATGTGACCATGATGACGAGCTAAATCTAGAAAAATAGACTCCATCACAAACCGAGCACCGAAATCCACTTTCTAAAAATAGTAAGATTTCCTACACATGTTTGTTATTTTTGGTAAGTCTTCATCAAAAGCGGCTATGGAAAAGGCAGTGTGCATTGAAGACCTCCAAGAAGCCAAAATGATTATCCAGAGCAGAAAATAGTGAAAATGATCACTTACTAAAAATATTAAGTCCCTTATATAGGTGCTTACTAAAAATAGTAAGTCACCCCAAGAAGTGGTCAAAGCAAAGGCAATGTGCACAAGATCGAATGAGGGAGTTCATCACATCACGATGGTTGAGAAGAGGCAAAAATCACCTCTCACTAAAAATAGTAAGCCTTCCATCTGGACACTTACTATTAATAACAAGTTGTTCTCAAAGGGCAAGTTTGGCACAATGAGACATAGAGGGGTGATCATCTTAGGGAACTGGACAATGTTTTTCGACACTCACTACATAGTTTGGGTCACATGTATATCATACATAGGCTAGGAGTTGTGGTCATTAGTAGAATAGTTCACTCAACTTGGCAAGCGTTCATGAGCTAATTTGAAGGAGTTTCACAGTGTGTAAGGAGTTCAAAGATTCAAAGTTTCACTGCATTTAGAGATTTCCATCAATGAGGATCAACAAACTTCATCGGGAACGACATCTCCTCTTCTTCTTCTCTCTCTCTTTCTCTCTCCTCTTCCCCCAACTTTCTCTCACTTTCTAACATTCTACCATTGGGGTTGCACTTTTCATATGTCCCAATGTTCCTAATGTAATAAGTCACCTTTATGTTATAAAAAGGGACTTAATATTCTCCTAGGAAGTTGAAAAGTTTTAGGTGCACAAGGATATATGAAAAGCCATGGGGGGTAGATGATAAGTCACCTCTCATTCTATAAATTATAACGCCATTCCCATTTCAAAGGGTTGGTCATTAATTTTGTAAGCTCAAGAGTGCATTCTACCTTGAGAGAACAAAGGAGATAGCCAAATTCTTCCTTTCCCCCACTCTCTATTTTTCCTCCATTCTCATACTATGTATAACTTGGTTTAAGAAATTAATATAAGAAGGAGTTTTGAGCCTTTTTTTGACTAAGGGGTTTATTGAGACTTTGTGATCATAAATTCCATTTGGTCTTGTTGTTATGCGTAGATTTGTTTCCTCTTAATTTTGATGCATGTGATAAAAATTCTAATTGATGTATACAAAAATCTGATTTTCTACCTACAACATTAGTTCTCCTATCTAATTTATCACTCCCCTTTCCCTCTCTATAGAAAAAGTCCTCTCTTTCAGGTATCTGTAAGCTTTGTTGTAGGGTCGAGTGGAGTCCTTATTAGATCCTCACCAAAAGGCCACCACAGAAATCCACCTTTTCATGCGCATGCATATACGACAACTGCACCAGTTAAGTAGAGGGACTTAGATTCCCAAAGCATTGGCAAGAAATCCACAAGTTTGTCCACCTGAAATTTTTCTCACCAACAAAGCTCTAAAGCCAACATAGTGGGTTTACAAGAAAATGTGAGATTTAATGTAGTGCCTAATGCAAAGCATGCAAAGAACCCAAGGTAGTTCAAACATAGAGAGGTTGAGAAAAACACGTAGGAGTCAAACGAAAAGGTAAACGCTAATACATGGGTGAGCTGGAGTCAATGTATAAGGTAGTGAGTGGGTAACTCAATTCCCATCTTGACGAGGTGGGCCCGAGTTCAGCCCAAAAATAAGCACTTCAAAACCTTAAAAACACACAAAACCAACACTTAACACTTGATCAAAAACCTTTCAAACCGTAAAAACCTCTAGAATTACATGCAAGGCTAGTAAACCCCAAAAAAACATGAACACTTGATGTAAGCACTGGAACGAGATTTAAACACGAAAACACTAAATCAATGCATAAAGAGCACAAATGGAATATCTATTACAACGCTTGCACTCGAAACTTGAAAAACACAAAACCTAGAGTAATAGGGCAATGTTAGGACGATTAGTAGTGTGGATCTCAACAACATGTGCTCCAATACCATGAAAAAGAATGTGAAAACATGATAACACGAGGATTTTTGGGATGGTGCGAATATCAATCGAGTTGCACTCCTGCAACGTGATGAGTTTATATGGGGGAACAAGCATCAACCATGAAAATGTGCATGTAACATTGGAAATGGAAAAATCGCAAGTCCTCATAGATCTGAAACAAAGAAGGGGTACAAATACGGGGTGTTGTGTAACCCCCAGTGCATGTAATCATATCTCCTCAAGTTTAGAAGGGGAGTTACATTCTTAGAATGGAAGTAACTCCCTATCACTATGGCCATCATGCGGTTTTTATATGTTGGCATACATGATTTAGTAGTCAATGATATAAAATCTACAATTGAACAATATAAATATATGTGTTTATTGTTCCAAAATTGGTTGTTAAACAATGAGCTTGGTTCCAATTTGTATATAAGATATAGTTGTAAATCACCATTCCCCAAAAGCAAATATTAACTACTAGCTCGATCATTGAGCGTAAATATAAACTCGTTATTTAGATATGCAAAACATCTCTAAAAATAGTTTGAAATAAGCCTTAGAAAGGAACCCAAAAATGATTTATGAGAAGGCACATGTTTATCCTAGGTAAAAATTTTGATTATAGAACAATAGATTCAAATCAACATATAACCATACATCATGATGTATTAACCAAGGATGAACTATAACAATGCGAAAAATCATATGCAAAGATTTCCAAATCTATTAATGATAAAAGAGGATGTATTTTCTTTGGGATTTCAAATACACGAGAGCAAGGGACTGCAAAAGCAAAAAAATTCTTAGATACATCCACAAAATTAATGCCAAAAACAACAAATAGAATACCCCACAAATGGGCATAAATGCAAGGAAAATTGTAGGGAAAATCCATTTTTTCTTGCAAAAAAATCATAACACATCTCTACATAATGAAAGGGAACAATTTTCACTCCACCAATCAAACATCAACATAACACAACACACAATTTTGATCAAGACCGAGAAAACAAAATAAACAAAAGAGTCATTTGTATACCTCGACAAGGCACAACAAACCCAAGTAAAAAGTAATACAGAGGGGGCTCCTCCTAGGAAAGCAAAACAAAATTTGATCTAGAGGACATTTTGGGATGTTCATGAGTTCCCTAAATCTCCCTAAATCATGACCAAGTGGTAGAGTGTTTTGAGAGCTTTCCGACAACAGGTGGAATGCGGAAACCAGAGCTCATACACTCAAGTTATGGTCAGTTAAAGTAGGAGCTAATATTTTATATCTACTACACCAAGGAATGCATTTTGGGACTACATACTTCACTATATAGGAGGGCTTATTCTGAATTCCATAGTACATTTCTAATGGGACAAAGTAGTTATAGCCTGTTATTCTTTATGTGATTGGTATTAGGGAATCCTAGCTCAAGGGACATTATTTCAATCACACACACACACTAGAACTACATTGAGTCTAAAATGTAATGCAATACTTAGAGACAATCACATTGGGGCAACTGTTGAGGTCAGTTTGAATCAAGCATATGCATATTATTATTCCTAATGTACACTTGAGTATTATAAAGGTAGTTAGGGTTTCTTTTGCAGGTACAAGTGTGAAAAAATAGATGTGTAATGAATTTTACATGATTTATAGAAAACAAGAAGTGATAAGAAGAAAAAAAAAGAAAGAAATAGATCTTGATCTATTCCATAGATGTGAGTTTCAAGAACATACACTAGCACTTGGGCAGCCCTGTCCTTTTCGTGTGGTTATGACTTGTTATTTTATAGATCAAATTTTCGACATAAAGCTTACATAGTCTAAGATTAGTTGCTCCAAATCATTCACCAACCCAAAATTAGTACATACCAGTAGTTACATGTTGATTCATCCTCTAAACCCTATCTATCACTCTTGCTTGACTAGTCAACAAAGGTCAAGATACGAGTGACGTGTTAATGTGTCATTTTGGAAAAAGGTGAGAAGATTGAATGTTCATGTTTGGGCTGCTCCGATCTTTGTGACGACAAAAAAATATGGTGGGCCCCACTATTTGTTGGCCGGGGACCCTCATCCAAGTTTGACACACTCTTTTATAGGAGGGTTTCCTTTGTCGCCTTTGTATATTGTCATCATCAATTTTCGATATTATATGCCATATTGCATTACAGGGTTGTAATCAAGCTCAGGTGAGCTATTTTACTAGCTCGGTGGGTGATCAACTCCCCGCCAAGTCGAGTTGGTCATTATATTTCCACATAGCTCAACGAGCTATCCATTCAACTCGGCGAGTTCACTATATACCTTGGCGAGCTATCTCATGGATTGACGAGCTCATCACATAGCTTGTATGATGTTGGTCGAGTTATATTATTATTGGTTGGGCTATACTCCACGGCCCACCACATTACCAACTCGGCCCAAACCGTGACCTTTCAACATTGACCTGGCCACATTATATGTGGTGATACATCCTCCTAGCTCAACATTCAATCCAATGCACAGGAACCATGCATAACTCGACCCACGACTTGGTGGAGAGTCCATGCACAACAAAGTAAATGGTGGGAAAAATGGCCAATGTGGCTCAAGCCATAACTAAGTACATCGGTCATGCCTATTATAAAGGTGTTCCCACGTTGTGTGCCCACGCATGTGGGACAAGGCAATAGTGCCTCTCCACCAAAGCACAAGCCATGAGGAGATATGAACAACATTCAAACCAAAACTAGTCTCTTCCTCGCCAAGATGAAGACTCACATGTCCATCAATGCTAATCGGGGTAAGCCATGTGGTGGCAATAATTCAAATCCAAGCAATAAAAATGTGAAGGTATTGTTGTGTATGCCTTAGTGCATAATCCATGGGATATTGTGGATATAAAGGTGGATTCAGGAGATTCGAACCCTGACCACCCATTAAAAAAGTAATAAGACCTCACCAATGAGCCATGCTATCTCAGTGAGCTATAAAAAGGATATCGTTGTATTTAAAAACACACAGTTCGAGAGACTATGAGGTAGGCGTAATAGACCTACTTAAAGAAATGTCTAATTTTGGAGCACTTAAGCTAGGAACCAGTCTTTGGAGTAAACTGATGAAGTGATCAAAATTCAGATACACTCGTAAAGGTGTAATTATTTTCCCATTTTGGAAGTTCCGTGACATTGTTTTAATGTTGTGAAGTCACTAGTTGTGGAATTCCAAGGGAGAGACCTTGGCAAGGTGTTGTAGGAAGGTGATAGATGTTTCCTGAGCTCTTTAAAAATCCTTCGAAGAGCTAAAAACACATTTTATAGGTTTTGTGATCTATTTTTATTGATTATAAGGGTTATTGTACTTACAATTTTAGCAAATTTTAAATAGATTGGTTCACGTGGACTCAAGACGTAGCCCTAGTTGGGTGAACTCCGTTATCATTTTTGTGTTGTGGATGCTTTTATTTTTGTTGATGAATCTTTTGAAAAGATTAAATCAGTTATAGATTTGATTAAGTATTCATCAAGTATAATGGACTTAGGATTTCCTTTCAGTATCCATAATCCACAACGAAATGGGTATGTGCACATTTCAGTGTAGTGATTGAAAATTATACTATGGTGCATGTGTTTAAAGGGACTAATCAGTTTTGGGAGTCATTGCAGCCCGTAAAATTGATGTTTAGTTCCTAAATCCTTGTGAACGGTGAATTTTGAAAATTATAACCCCATTTTTGGATCAGTTGGTATCATAGCAAGCATCTAAGGCCATCATCTTCTTTCTTTGCCAGATGAAGAAGTCTATGTCTCATATCGAGAGCAGTCAAAGGGATCAATCATTAGTAAGAAGATCGAAGATATCATTTGGTCTATACTTTGCCTTGATCGACGCCCTCAAAAACACCGAAAATCTGTAATTTGAGGAGCTTGTGCTTCAAATCGCTAGAGTGGTTTTGGTTCAACATACAATGTCAATCCAAGAAAGTATGCATGGAGCTCAAGAAGGCTATGAAGCAAATGATGAATGTGAGATATAATGCCCACACAAGTGTCTGCGTCTCACTGCAAGAGAATATCGAGCCCACCTCCGATCTACTATTCAACAATAAGTATCTTTAGAAGATTTGGTTTGCAGGTAGCCATGGGGAAATCATTGAAGAGGGAAATATTGGAAGAGATCAAGATCATCAAAAGGAATATCCAACAGAAAATGTGTTCTAAGATGCAAGCTCTACTCCCTTAAAGAGCAAGTTGATCGGTTACAAAAGGAGCTAGAATCAAAAGATGAGCTCTTGATCAGTTTGTAGTGTGGTGATCAGAAGAAGGAATTACCTTCTACTTCAGATGTAGAGACCATGACGGAATGCACTGTAATTTATTCACCACGGGAATATTCTTCTTCCTCCCATTTAGTTTTGGATTTAGGTAATGATGTCTTTGGTTCATTTGAAAAGCATACTAGAGGCATTGGATCCAAATTGTTATATAGGATGGGTTTTGATGGAAGAGGTCTTGGAAAAGATAGCCAAGGCATTACTAACCCAATACAGGTCAAGGATCATCCTCGTTTTGTAGGATTGGGTTTTACTAGTGTGGGAATGGATATTGGAGAATGCTCCAAGCACGCTGACGGGAGACAAGCTTCCGAAATCCAAGTGAATACCCCACTAGTCCTACTGCACAGATTCGGTCAATGCAGAGTCGTGCTTCCTCATCACAGAAAGGATTTGGTAAGAGAATACAACATAGAGGTATTGAGATTCCACCTCCACTTTCTTACCATAAGCACCATGAAAATTGTAAAACTTTTGATCCACTCTTTCAATTAAAGAAGTATGGCTATGATTTTAGAAGATGTGACATGCTTTTCCCTGTACTTTTTGTGGATTGCATAACCATTCTGTGGCCAGTTACTAGAAGAGAAGGACATTGATGAAGAAGTTGATGTTGTTTGTTAAGAACATGACACATGGAAAAGACCAATCTCATTGTATAGAAGCAAGAAATGGCAAGCAATGTTTCCTCATCCCGAAGAAGGAGATTGAGAAGAATTTTGTTGCTCATTATTAGAGGAATGGGCATCGGGTGGAAAATTGCTGGAAATTTAATCCATATCACCATAAGAAGAATGCTAAAGTTAAGATGGAATATAGGCCTATTGCAAAGGTAAGGGAAGTTCCTACTCCACCACCAGTTGAAATTTCAACCTTGGATCTATCCATAGATAATCCACAAATGATTCCATTCTGTTTTGATATGGACATTGGAAACTCATGTGATCTAGATAGATTTATATTTGCATAGCTCTTGATTGTATAACATGCAATATTTGTTTAGAGTTCAGATTTTGTGAGAAAAGCTGAGAGACAGGTTTACCACGATCAGTGTGTTTTCTTACTTGGGAAAATCTTATTAATACTCCATTCATGTCTCTTAATTATATATTGAGTTTCTGGGATACAACTCATGTGTCATCTTGGGAGATTTCTAACAACAGTGTGCAAATTCAGTGGACATGGTTGAATGTCTATTTTTTTGGAAATTTGCATTTGATTTAGCTCATGATTTATTAGCCATTTGTTAGCCATTGAGCTCAATGGTGTTAGGTCATATTTTCATTGTGTAGAGGCCCATTATAGCCATGTAACAGATGGTACTTGAGCTTCTTGTCAACATGAGACTTTGTACCATGTAGAGGTAGTAGTCGTGCACGGGGTTGAAGTCATCATTAATGAGCTAGTGGGAGATCAACTCGGATCATAATTCTATGTAGAGGCCTTGTAGCCATGCAATGAATGGTAGTTGATCATCATTGGCATCTGACATCATGTCGTAGAGGTAACTTGGCTATGCAAGTGAGTGGTACCTTACGGTCGTTGTCAACAAGAGGCTTCGCATTGTGTAGAGGCAATATCCATATAAGGGTTGAAGTTCCCATTATTAAGCTTATGGAGAATCAAATCGTATTTTCATTTTGTGTAGAGGTTAAGGCCATGCAATAGAATGGTAACTGATCATCATGGACAATATATGTTTTTGGGTGTTGTTGAAGTGTAAGACCCCTAGAGGGAAGATGTGGAAATATCTACTTCCATGCAGATTATATGTTGCTGAAGTGTAAGACCCCCAGAGGGAAAATGTAGTAGTATATTCTTCTGTGTTTCGAAGAGTAAGACCTTAGCAGAAAATGTGGTAGTACAAGTGTCAGGAATTGTCAAAGTGTAAGACCCCTAGAGGGAAGATGTAGCAATCAAGACAATGAAAGAATCATGGTGGGAGCATAACCCATATACTTAGAGAGTCCACTATAGTATTACTTCTGATGTGACAACAAAGTATTTAGATTTAGGATAGGGTGACAAAAGTTCTAGTAAGCTTTTGGTGGAACAAAAGCCTTCCCATTGGGGAGGTGTGATCTCGGAGGACATTTTGGGATATTCAGAAGTTCCCTAAATCTCCCTAAATCATGACCAAGTGGTAGAGTGTTTTGAGAGCTTTCCGACGATAGGTGGAACATAGAAAACATATCTCATACGCTCAAGTTATGGTTAGTCAAAGTCCAAGTTGGGAAACTGGTCAACAAAGGTCAACATGCGAGTAACGCGTTGATGTGGCATTTTGGAAAAAGGCGAGAAGATTGAATGTTCATGTTTGATTGCCTCGGTCTTTGTGAATGAAAAAATGGTGGGCCCATTATTTCACGGCTTGCAGGACCCAAAACCTAGGTTCAACACACTCTTTTATAGGAGGGGTGCATTTTCCACCTCTGTATATTTTCATTATCGATTTTCAATATTATATGCCATATTGCATTATAGGGTTGCAATCAAGCTCAAGCGAGCTATTTTACTAGCTCGGTGGGGTGATCAACTCCCCACCGAGTCGAGTTGGTCATTATATTTCCACATAGCTCGGTGAGCTATCCATTCAACTCGGTGAGTTCACTATATAGCTCAGTGAGCTATCTCATGGATCAACAAGCTCAACACATAGCTCATATGACATTGGGAGAGTTATATTCTATTGGTTCGATTATACTCCACCGCCCACCACATTACCAACTCATCCCAAATCAGTGGTCATTCAACATTGCATGGGCCACATTATACGTGGCTATACATCCTCACAGCTCAACGTTCAATCCAACACACAGTGAACCATGCATAGCTTGGCCCACAAATCAATGGAAAGTCCCTGTAAAAAAAGTAAACGGTGGGGAAAATGCCAAATGTGGCTCAAGCCACCGCTAAGCATGTTGGCCATGCTTGTTATAAAGGTGTTCCCACATTGTGTGCCCACGCATGTGGGACAAGGTAATAATGCCTCTCCACCAAAGCACGAGCCATGAGGAGATATGGATGACATTCAAACCAAAAACCAGTCTCCTCCCTACCAAGATGAAGACCCACGTGTCCATGAAGTGGCTAATAGGGGTAAGCCATGTGGTGGCAATAATTCAAAGCCAAGCAATAAAAAATGTGAAGGTATTGTTGTATATGCCTTAGTGCATAATCCATGGGATATTGTGGATAGAAAGGTGGATTGGGAGGTTTGAACCCCGACCACGCATTCAAAAAGAAATAAGACCTCACCAACGAGCCATGCTAGCTCGGTGATCTATATAGGAGAATAGACCTACTTGGAGAAATGTCCAATTTTGGAGCACTTAGGCTCAAAACCAACCTTTGGAGTAAACTAATGAAGTGATCAGAATTCAGATATGCTCCTAATGGTGTAGTTATTTTCCCATTTTGGAGATTCTATGACATCATTTTAATGTTGCAAAGTCACTAGTTGTGGAATTCCAAGGGAGAGACCTCGACAAGGTGTTGCAGGAAGGTGACAGATGTTTCCTGAGCTCTTTCAAAATCCTTCGAAGAGTTGAAAGCACATTTTGTAGGTTTTGTGATCTATTTTTGTTGATTGTAAGGGTTATTATACTTACAATTTTAGCAAATTTTAAATAGATCGGTTCACATGAACCCGGAGACGTAGCCTTAGTTGGGTGAACTCTGTCATCATTTTTGTGTTGATGAATATTTTGAAAAGATTAAATCAGTTATAGATTTGATTAAGTATTCATCAAGTATAATGGACTTAGGATTTCCTTTCAGTATCCATAATCCAAAACGAAATGGGTATGTGCACATTTCAGTTTAGTAGTTGAAAATTATATTGTGGTGCATGTGTTAAAGGGACTAATTAGTTTTGGAATTCATTGCATCCCGCACAATTGATGTTTAGTTCCTAAATCCTTGTGAACGGTGAAGTTTGAAAATTATAAACCTTGTTTTAGGATCAAAATTAGAGAATCCAAAAAAAAAAAGAAATGCAAACCACATTCTTTTTGTTTATCGACTATACATAGACAAAAAATATGCAAGGTGCACAAAGAAAAAATATACGAGAATACCTTGGAAAGGAAAATATCTATAACCAAAGAAAACCACCCAACCAAGGACAAAAGGAATAAAACCACCCCGCCTCGAAAGAAAAACACCAAATAAATCTTAAGCACAAAAAGAGATTCATTTCTTTCAATTTTATTGCCCTTTGTATCTAACTAAACCGTCCAAAAACTCACACAACAAATTCCTAATCGATTTTTTCACCCATCTCAAACAATCTATTATAAATCCATGAGCACATGAAGTACATAGAAGAATGGGGTGAACATTCATTAGAATTTCATAGTTTCTCACAATTGCATATAATAGATAATAAAGTGAATGCGGGGAACTTGATGACATACTCTTTAATCCACTCTCAGATTGTATTTGATGTACTATGTATCCAAGCTGACCAACCAAGAAATTACTAAACAATCAAGAAATTAGAATGTGCATGGTGGCTTTGGAGTAGTTGTTCATGTTATTTTAATTCATAAAAATCATAAACCCTCTTCAGTAGATTTTACTTTCATAATCATTATATATTTCTTTTGAGAACAAGGCATTTAGACAAAAAATGTGAAGATATTGTTGAAAATGCTTGGGGGTCATTATGAGCACCCTAAATAATAACTAAAATTTCCATTCCTTCTATGGAGACCTCTCGCACACATCGATGTAAGAAGTCAATTTAGTATGTTAAACACAATTTAAACTTTTCTCCATTTTTGATTTTCTTTGATTTAAAATGTAGATATGGATTTTTAAAAAATATAGCTATTAATTATTGAAAATTTTGTTTCCAAAAATTGTGATAAGGATTTTTATAATTGGCATTTCTTGCCACCCATTATGATCCATCAATACAATGAATGGTCTATTATGAATGCTCATTAGAGCTCATTATGTAGAGTTGTAAGTACAAGATGTTAAGTGTAACATGTAAAATATATAATAACATGTGGGTCCTAGTGGTTACACCAACATGTTGTGATTCTATTAGAGCTATCTAGATAATAAGTTCTAATTTGCATTCTTATTAATGTAGACACAAAATCACGCATTTTAATTCATTATTTAGTCTCGGTCTCATACTACCATTCATATGGTTCTTAAGTGAAAAGAGTAATATTTAACCCATGTCTTTTGCATTTTCACTTGGATTTCTTTCATTATTTTAGATCTTACACCTATACTTGCCTAGTTTGTATTTTCATTTTGTGTTTTATTATTTCTGACTGGGGTGCCTTAAGCATCTTGGTCCCCTCTGGGGCACCCTGATACTCTTTGCACTTTACCCTCACCTTTTGGGCACTTTCTAGCCGTTCGAGCTTTCTATATTTTTGGTGGTCTATATTTTCGGGGTTTATTATGAAATTAGAACAATAGAACCATATAAATATAAAGTTATGTGACCATAATGAGGGACCAAACACTAAGCATCTACTATCACCATCTAAAGTTGCATCCATCAAAGGCATCTAAATCTACATTTGCATCCATCTAGCTTTTGTGCGGTCGTTTCCTCCTCCTATTCACCATGTCTACACTGCGACACAATTTTGTGACATCTGTGAATCAGCTAAGGGCTTCTTAACCCTCTCTTGCACATTAGGGTTTCACATTTTCTATCTTAGTTTGTTTGGGTATATTTTTATATTTTATTGGTCATTTATTTAGTTATTTTACTGCTCCTATAACATTAGATTACACTAGAATATATCTATTTTAGTTAATCATTTTGGTGAACTTGACTCGATCTTCACGCTTAGGATCCTCATTTTCCCTC
Source organism: Taxus wallichiana var. yunnanensis (assembly GCA_018340775.1). NCBI lineage: Eukaryota > Viridiplantae > Streptophyta > Pinopsida > Cupressales > Taxaceae > Taxus > Taxus wallichiana. Next base: position 417,868,223 of record CM031243.1, read on the forward strand.
TATCATGGCTCCCAAAATTCCTCAAATTTATTTGTCCTGATTTGCTTAAGATGCATCCTAATTGCCAAGTTGTTCTTCAAAATCCCTAGACACCATGTATCTTCCTAAAGATACCTCAGCCACATGAAATAAGCCCTATTTTTGATCATCTATTTGACGACCCTAGTCCTCGTGATCCTCCATCTAATCAATCTATGTTGGACTCAATTCAAGCTTTACATTCTTTGTTTCAAGACAAGTTTAAGGCTATGGAATCCACGATTACATCTCTCAAATCTGAAATCCAACATCTTAAGGATGCTTCTCAGGCTCATGTTTGTTCACTTTCTACATCTCATCTTCATTTTGTGTCTACTACATGTGCTCATATCAGTGAACCTCAAGCCATACCATTACCGGATCCTCTCACCTTTGATCGCAATACTAAGCAACATGACATTCTTGCTAAGATCCTTAGTCATCAATTGATCACTTTGTCACCTACTCATTTTTATCCTCCTTATCGGCTTGTAAAATATAAAAGTCATCTGTCATATTACAATTATCATTGAATCAATGGCCATAACGACAATGACTGTTATGCTTTACAATGAAGAATCAAACATATTGAGCGTCAAGGATTTATCTCATTCGCCGCACAACATTCTCGCATTGCATGCACATCTACAAATGCTACATCTTAGTGGGTTCCTAAATATGATTCGTCTATGTCTAGTGAGCATCACGCACTTCTAGTGTTCCTTCTTCCATCACTCAAGTGCCACCTATGCAATCTACTCAAGTCAAGCAACCACCTCTCCAAATTAGTCCAACACTTCCTCCTACTAAGTCACCTACAGTATTATCGAGCCAAACTAAGCAACCCCCTATAAAGATCACTACAACTCCTCCACCTCTCAAGTCATCTATGGTCAACAAGCAACCACTCGTTACACAAGAAAAGCACACTCTAGCTGACATATTTTGACTCTCGCAATTTAAGGACCCTATCCAGTCCTCACTTCAAGTGTCCAATCACTTTTGTCAAAGAAACTACTCCTTACATTGATCCACTTAGTGTCTTTTGACTAAATCTCCATCATTTAAAAACTTGGGGGCATAGCATGCACACATTCTCCCCTCACCCTAAGCATCGACACATGTTCCGTACTCGCATCATCAACTTCCTAAAGATAGGCATCGTCATCTACACATTAACATTGTCATTACTTGATGACACACTCTTGTGCTTCAATTCACACTTGGTTGAGGGCATTCTCTACACATGAACCCCACACACCGCATAATAATCACCACACCTTAAGCACCACATATCATCACACGATCCTACGTCATCTATGCATTACATAATAGATTATATAGGCTATACACATTGCGCATCTTCCTACATACATCATACACATTCTACCTATACTACACCATAGCTATCACATATTGCGCATCTTTCCTATATCATACATGTCATCTTACATTCTACACCCTTCACCTTACATTTTACATCTCACATCTTACATCTACTATGCTACACATCTTAGGTCATCTATGCATCTTGTATTACATACCATACACTTTACTACACACATTACACATTTTGCATATTCTCCTCTACACGTTACACTCAATACCTGATGACAAACTCTAGTCTCACGGTCCATACTGAATTGTTTAGGTATACATCACAAATGGATCTCACCACACTTGCGCATTCATCATTCAACCTTATATCATGCGACATTACAAGGTTAATGGCATACATTATAAGTTAAATGGTCACCTATCCCATCATCTTGTAGTGGTATACGTTGTAGGCTACATCACCACCTCCTTAGATTATCTCATCGTGATATACAATTTAGGATAAATCATCATGTGTCTTCATACATCATCTCTATGTCACATATCATCACCACACACTCATCACAATGCGCTACACACAACACATAATTTGACCATTTCCCGATGATGCACTCTCGTTTATGGTTCATTCTTGACTGTTGAGGGGGCATACTAAATGAACCTCACTACATACAACTCCATTCACTTAGGGGCATGTGGATCCTATCATTCACACTGCATTCCATTCCATCCATCCACAACATACTGCATTTTATGGTTGCATTTACTCTTGCTTGCACTTGCTTTTACATGTTCACTTTACTACACATGTTAAATAAATATCTTGTATGTCATTATCTTTACCATGCATGCATGCGCATTCACGTCCTTTTATAGTTGTGATCACATGCTATACAGGGACACGCAACATGAATGTTTGACTACTAGTCCCACAACGGTTCCTGGGGGCATCCACATTCATACGCTACAAGTGATATTGTTTTATTTTTTATATCACACTACTTTGGTTTATACATGGTTTGACATACATTTTATCTTTCTAACATGCTAACAGGTGCTTCATGTGCAACATTTGTTATACATGGATACTTGTTTCCATACTTGTTTGCTACACTATATGTTATTGCTTGTTCTTGTTTGTGGGCTTTGCCCTTTGTCTTGTGTACACACTTGTTTGTTTACGGCCACTACTACGATCTTGAGTGTCTTGCGACATCATGAGTGGTGTCCCATGTTTGCAACCCGCTTTGTGTAACCTACATTGTCTTTTTGGTGTTTACATTGTCTGTTTATGTTCTAGCTTACACATTGTTTATTTGGCTTACACTTGTTTTCTACATGCATGTTCATACTAACACTTATTTTCTAGCCACTTGTTTATGTGTGCCTTGGTCTTTACCAAGCACATTCCCTTCCCCTACAGGAAAATTTTTAGTTTGCATGTTCATTCCTCTTTTGGGGCCGCATTCTCCTATTTCAGGACGCCACATGCCCCCCAAAGAGGGGGGCATCATTTGGGTTTACAAACTACACAACACAAGATCAAGCTACAATCTAGTTTTTAGTTTTTGTCCATGACATAATACAACGAGTGGGTTCAGACTAGTCTACAAACTCCATACACAATGGATTTTATAGGGAAAATTGTCCTTAACATTTTGGGGAGAAGTTACAGGTTGGAGGAACATCAAACTTTCCTCCCTACACTTCTTTGGCCAGTGGCATCAGATCACCCAAATACTAGAAAATAATGAGATCTCTTCATACACTCTCAAGGAAATAGTTACAGTTGGAGAATAACACAACTTTCTCCCTACACTTCTTTAGCCATAGTGGTGTGAGATCGCCCAAAAAAACTCGTACTTCACCAATAGTTATAGGATATCCTTTCTACACCCTTTTGTCTCATCACGGATCAGGTGCACATGTTCCTTTTTCATTGTCATTTTCATACTATTTTTACATGTTTATTTACATATATATATATGTGTTTTTACACATATACATGTGTATTTGACTACTTGATCATCTTCTCTTTTACAGTCCGTCTGTATGGGAAGTAAGCAATCAACAACAACAACAACACACACATGGTAGGTACATCACACACACGATACTAACCATGTAGGTACACTACACACATTGGCATTTACACACGTGTTTCCACCCTAGGTTCACTCTCATCACTTTTTACACTTTTTCATCTTTAGTCTCCACGCTCCATATTTTTGTCACTCCATGCTTTATCTAGTCCTTCAACATGTTTGCTACATCACTCTACACGGACATCAGGTATGCATCTCTATCTACTTTATGTTACCGAGATTTTTCTCACCAACATAAAGTGGGGGCAAATGTAGACACAAAATCATGCACTTTGAGTCATTATTTAGTCTTGATCTCATGCTTCTATTCAAATGGTTCTTAAGTGAAAAGAGTAATAATCAAACCATGTCTTTGGCCTTTTTACTTTGCTTTATGTCATTATTTTAGATCTTACACCTGTATTTACCGGCCTCTGTATTGTCATTTTATGTTTGTCCTATTTTTGACTGGGGTGCCCAACTAGGACTTGGGTGCCTTGGTCCCCTCTGAGGTGCCTTGATCCTCTTTGCACTTTGCCCTCACCTTTTTGGCACTTTCTAAAGCAGTTTGAACTTTCAACCTAGGGCACAATTTCCACACACACACCTAGAACTACATTAGGTCTAAGATGTAGTGCAATGCTTAGTGATAATTCCATCAATTTGGCAAATGAGGATAGTCTAACCCCTTCATATGCATCTTTATTTTTTAGGGTTTTAATGCTTTGTCTGGGGTTTTACAGGTGATTCTTCCATGTCCTATTTACAATGACATCCGACGCAGCTTTAACGACATTAGTGCGACAGAAGCAAAGACACACGAACATCTAGCAGAAACTCCAGAGGAGGTTTTGGCCATTTTCATGGGCAGTGCCCATATCTCAAACCAGGCACCCATAGGCACCCATATCCCTATCTAGTCACCCTTATCTAATCGATAGCTTAAATATGTGTTTTCTCAAAGCTTTTGTGTAGTTGTTTCCTCCTCCTATTCACACTGGTCTATAGTGTAACACAATTTTATGAATCAACTAAGGACTTCTTGACCCTCTCTTGCACATTAGGGTTTCACATTTTCTAGCTTAGTTTGCTTTGGTATTGTTAGTGCGAAATCAAAGCACCCCTAGATGTTTTCTTTCTAATATGCTTTTCTAAGGCATAATCATCTAGTGTGATTGCATAACATGGAACTTTTCCTAAGGTGTGGGACCTTTGGAATTGGAAAATCTCTCTAGATTAAAGGCTGGTTCCTTATTCCTCTTTTAGGTGCATACACGAGGATTTTTAGAGGATCTATATCTATACCTAGTCTAAGACTTGCTAAGGAGATAGGGATAAAAGAGTACAGAAATAAGAAATAACTAAATTGCTGTCAGGTGATGCACCAAAAGGAATGATGAACACTTAGCTTGCCTTCGACACAAACCAATAAAATACATACAATAAACAAAAATAGATAGCCATATCTGTAATGAGAGATCAGATAGAAGCAAAAGAAACAAGAAGGATCTGAGATCGATCACAAATGTATTTTATTGCTCTAATAGATTGATACAGTTCATTACAGAATAGCCGAAAGGTAGAAACGTAATACAATTTTAAAGGAAGGCTTGAACCCCACAAATCCTTTGCTAGAAGGAGAAGGGAGCCTATAAAACTAAGAATATCCAACCCTTTACAATGAATCTTTTCCCGTATTTATAGAATCGATCTGAGAGAAGAAAAAGGGAGAGAGAAGTGGGAAAACGCGGGTCAAAGCTCAACCACCATTGTTAATGTTTTGTGCTAAAATCTACCCCCGAATCCATCTTTACCGCATCGATCCTCGATTCGCACCTTGAAGGAAGAGGAAACGGTGGAAATAGATCAAATTCGATCTGGTTGTTGAGACTGATGATCCTACATTGAAAGCCTGAAGACGTTTCTCCATTTTTATTCTACCTAACCTCTCAAAAATTAAAGTTTCAGACTCCCATTGTGTAAACGAGGTCGAGATCTTTCCGGCAATATTAGATTCACAATCTCTCAAGCCCTGAGTCGAAAGATATGCCCTTTTGAAGTTTTGCATTGATTATGTACAAATAGGTGGGAAAACGACTTGAAAATGGGTCCCTCTTTTGATTGGGATATGTGGCAACTAGTTTGGGATAAAAATTTGGGTCCATGGCCCGCAATTTACCTTTTGGCCCTTTGCGTAAAACGTAAAAACTCAAAAACCTCCGCAGCCCGAAACTCTGTCTGGACACGTGGCTCCTTTTGGTTGGCTAGGAAACATGTTTCCATTTTTGCCTTTATGCCTTTTGGACAAAAGGCAAAATTTCACTTTTCTCCCCGACGCCCGCCTTGGCTTTGACTCGGGTCTGTATGTTGACTTTTTCCCTCCAAGGCGGAGTTGCGGGTCTTTTTAGAACTTTTACCCCTTTTGAGGAAAAGGGCGAAAAACTAACCTTTTCCCCCACTACCCGATTTCCCACAGGAAACGTGTCACTCTAGTGCTTGCAGACTTCTATACTTTAACCAATTCAAGCCCGCCTTTTGACCCTATTCGACCTTTGTCTATGTGGAGGGTTGGCACAAGTTTGGACTTCTCCTTTTGGATTCACCCTTGAAATAGTGTCGTTAAGGCACGTGGCCCTTTCCGCTTCTTCCTCCATACTTAGTCATTTTTTCCCTTTTCCTGAACCAATTTGAGCCCGAGGACTTGAATCTTCGCTGTTCTTCCTTCTTCTGGCTTCCTCTGTAGCATTGATCCTTATTGTCTGACCCTGCTATTTTATAGTTCTACTTGCCTGTAACTTGGAGGATGGATTTAAGATGTAGAAACGACCCGACATAGTCATTTTCTTTCTGTACAGGGTCCTTTGATCTTTCTTAGCCTCCGCCACTCCATTGTTGAATCTTCTTGCAACCAATTTGCAGGATCTGGATGAGTTTTATAGAGTTCCTTTAAGTGGGGTTGTGATTCGATCCACTATTTCACCCGGGGGAAAAATATGGATAACATGTATATTTGCTATATTTTATTGGTCATTTATCGGTTATTTTATGCTCTATAACATTAGATTGCACTAGAATATTTCTATTTTAGTTAATCAAATAATAGGTGGGTCCTAGCATTTACACAAACATGTTGTGATTCTAATAGAGCTATCTAGATAATGAGTTCTAATTTACATTCCTATTAGATCATTTATTGTGATAATGGATAAAAATGTGTTTAAAATATGGGTTTTTGAAACACTTTTACTTCTTTTCTTAGTATTTTTCAAGCATCACTTTGTCGAGTTTAGATTTCAAAGTTAAGAATATATCCATATCTACAAGCCTACAACATTCTCATGTCCATTGAAAATAAATAGTGGAAAATGTAAAGCAAGAGATAGATTATCACTTGCATTCCACCTCTCATACCTAGAAAAAAATATGATGGATTCACAATACACCCAAAGTTTTAAAAATAAAGATACTCTTATCTTCAATATATATTCAATAATGCATAACAATTCTTTCAAACTTATTTTTGAGCATCATTATCGAGCCCATATTTCAAAGTGAAGAATACATCCATATATACAAGCCTACAATAATGTTCTTGCTTGTCCATTTAAAACAAACAACATGAACTACAAAGCAAGAGAAAAATTATCATTTGCATACTAGCTCCCATGCCCCAAATAAAAGAGGACAACTTCACAATACACCCAAAATTTTAAGAACAAAGATACTCCTATGTTCTGTGTGTGTGTGTGTGTGTGTGTGTGTACATACTTACTTGAAACATAACATTTTTATATATTCAACAATGCATAACACTTTTTAAGGGCTTCATAATACACCTATGGTTTTAAAAACAATGATACTCTTATTTCTTGTTTATGAGTTTAACATTTCAAGAACCACTAAAAAATCGAGTCTCAAAGGTGAACCTAATAATGCATTTGATTAATAAATATATTTTGAAATGTAATAAAAAAACTTACTACCAAACTTCTAGAGTGATGCCATCTAGGGAAAAAACAACCAATTCTTTAAAGCTTCACTCCCTCACCAAGCATTTTTTTCTAAGATGTTGTCAATGCCTGTCAGATTGAATAATTCCATTTGCACACAATCTATCAAGGAACATAATATCCCATGGCCAAGCGGGAAAAAACTAAAAGTCTCCCTCCGTAATCCCTAAAAAAGCATGCTACTAGAAGAAACAAGTGGAAAACACAAGAAACCATACTGTAAAACCTCTCCATGGATAAAAACAGGCAATAAATCAAATCTCACAAATCCTAATGTTTTCCACAAGTACAAATTCATTTGTTTATTCCCTAAACAAGAATGTTCAACACCCAAAATAATATGATATTTTTTCTCCGGATAATCACCTAGGTGCGGCATCATGGCCGAGCTACCCGAGGTCATCAAGAGAGAATTTATTTTCACACATACAATGGTTTCCATATAACCCAATACGGGAAAACCCACACTCTAAAAATAACCTCGTGCATGATAACATTTAAATAACTTGAGAATAATATATTTTTATTTTTAATATCAAAGAACAAACTCGCATGATCAAATTTCTATAATTACGAAACACAAGGGAATTGCAAACATTTATTATCACAAATGTAGACACCAATTTTTGGTATCATTTGTCCCTCATCCAAATGCGTTCTCTTCCCTTCACCATATTTCACATATATACATTCCTTCCTATTTTGATTTTCTCTTACATCCCATCTAATTCCCATTTTTCCATCTTCACCTTACATTAATCCCACTATTAATTTGCCTTCCCTAATCCATCCCAAATCAAGCTTAATTATCCCTAAACTCATCCACTAATCTTTTTATCCTCCCTAAACATAATTTTTATCATCCCTAGGTTCCCATATACCTAATTCAATGATTTCCTATCCCCTAACCACCTTTTATCCTCCCAAAGAAACCCTAACCCACATTAACCACTCAAAACCCTAATATCACCCCTTTCCACTTTGTATGGTGTTAATCAAATCTCCACCATCTAAATCAACAAGTATGTTGTAGTCAAGTAGAGACCCACGCAGTCTCCGTCAAACCTATAAATACACCCATACCCCTCCTCTCTTGAGGATGTAATTTTGATATTTTGAGCTTTCTTGCGACTCTTAGCTCATTTCTTGCTCTTCTTTTGTAGTTTTTGTTATCATCTTGGAGCTACTGGGAGATCTTGTATACTAATTGGGAGATTTGAAGTCCTATTCTTGTTTGATGTCTCACCTTATCTTGCTTGGAGCCCTCATTTTCATCTCATCATCATTATGCATCAACCTTGTAGGTTCATCACTCGTCTTGGATCCCCGTCCTTGTATCATCCATTGTGAATTCTTCTTTAACTTTCATTTTTCCACCCATTTTTTGTCATCAAACCCTAGGTCCTCTCCCATTCGTAATTGACTTGATACCCATTTTCCTTACTATTTGTCATCCACCCTTCCAACCATCTATTCTAACACGAGTCTCTCGGATATGTCAATCTTTCCATTCTACACACTTTCTACCTCAAATCGATCTTTATTCACATCTAGTCATTGTCGATCCATCTTAATCATCGTCAACCATGTCTCCATCTTCCTTGTTTTCTCTCTTTACTATCATCTACCACGTACCTTGTGCTTCCTCATTATTTAGACTCCTCTATTTATTTGATCCACCTATTTAGGAGATTAAATTCTACTTTTCACTTAGTTGTGTCACAACTCACTTGTGGTCATCACTTTTCTCATCGATCTACCAATTTTCTCTCATCCTTTCGCCCAAATCAGATCTAGACTTTGGGACCTCTTAGTCTCAAATCAACTTCAGATCAACCCTTCGGATCTATCGGTCGTGCCGCTCTACTAGACCCATCAATCTCTGGTTGTTTTCGACTTAGTCAAGTTATGTTCAATTTTAATCATTCACTACTATAATATTTGCATTTTATCTTATCGAGCATATTTGGACTTTATGTTTTAGTTCGATTCTACTACATCTTACCATTTATCCATTATCATTTTTATCGATCTTTTATAAAAGTGGGTCAACATCCATCCTAGGAAATGTTTACTTCTCGGGACTGATGTTGTTAGGTAACCCACTTGTGGTACTAAATCACGCACTTCGAGTCATTATTTAGTCCTAGTCTCATATTACTATTCATATGGTTTTTGAGTGGAGAAAGTACTAATTAACCCATGTCCTTTGGACATTTTACTTTGCTTTCTATTATCACTTTCGACCTTCTACCGCACTTGCCCAATCTGTATTGTCATATTTGTGTTTTTCCTATTTCGATTGGGGCACCCAGTGGGACTAGGGCACCCTGTGTGTCCCGATCCCCTCTGGGGCACCCCCGATCTCTCTGCACTTCACTCTCACTTCTTGGGAACTTTCTAGCCATTTGAGATTTCCATATTTTTATTAGTCGGCCTTTTCGGGGTTAATTATGAAATTAGATCAAGAGAACCATATAAATATAAAGTTATAAGACCATAATGAGGGAAAAAGCACTACACATCTACTATCACCATTAGAGTTGCCTCCATCAAAGGAACCTAAAGCTACATTTTCATCCATCTAGCTCCATCATAAGGCACACATAAATGGTTCATCTGCATCATAATTCATAGGAGGGGATTCTATTGTTTCCATGCACACATTTACTACATTCTACATCTAGTTATTGCTCTTTACTTCAAAAAGTGTGACTAACACAAGAGAAACCTAGGGCATGATTTACACACACACACCTAGAACTACATTGGAGTCTGAGATGTAGTGTAGCACTCAGTGATAAGTCCATCGATTTGGCAGCTAAGGATATTCTGACCCCTTCATATGCATCTTTATTTTTTTAGGGTTTTGATGCTTTATTTGGGGTTTTGTAGGTGATTCTCTATCTGCAAGTCTTTTGCCACATATTCCCCACCCAATCTATCTAAACATCTCAACCATCCCATACTTGCATCCCCACTCTTCCCATATGAAATCAATATAACATTCCCATCTCCTAACAACAAAAAGGCAATCTTATCCATCTAATTACATCCCTATCTCCCTATCACATCCTATTTCCCAACTGAATCAATCACAACCCTTCAAAACCTTCCCGTATTAACCACCCTCACAAGCACCTATTTATCCACAACCCTATCAATCTAATCCACAACCTAACCCATCCACTTCCTATATTCGAACCTCATCCATCAATCTCTCATCCCCATACATCTAACAACCCTATTCATGCTTTGCTAAGTAGAATGGCCAATCTTGAAGCCACTACTTTGGGGTCTAAAACCACCTTCTCTTATAAAAAGATTTGCAATGAGCCCATCAATCCATTGATTCCCATCAAATTATATCCTCCACACTAGGAACTCCCCAAATTTTCCAAGTTTAACAGTAAGGAGGACCCACAACAACACCTTCGTGCCTTTAGGCATGCATGTTACCTTATTGCTCATGACCAAGATCTTATGCTCCATACTTTCCTATTTCGTTAGTCGGAGTTTTCTTTGGATTGGTATAATGGTATCCCCCAACATTCTCTATTCTCCTTCACCCAACTTGCAGAACTTTTCCTAGAGAAATTTTCTATTAACATTGTGCATAAAATTACCATTACAAACCTCTATGCCATTAAAATTTGACGATGAATCTATCACATATTTCATCGCTAGGTGGTGTGGCATAATCAATCAATTATCCTTCTCTCTTCTACAGACCAAGATAATTGAACTCTTTTCATGGTCATGTGTGAAGCATATTTCATCAACTCTTCAGATCCAATCCTTCCAAACTTTTAAAGAGGCATTCACCATGGCTCGTAAACTTGAACTTTGTGCTCGTGATCAAGGTCATGTAAAACTACGATCCAATAAAACAAAACCCGAATTCACCAAGTCATCTAATAATAGTGATAAATGTAAAAAACAGCCAATGCCATCATACTCAAATCTTCTTTCATGTTTACATCTCACACATAGCCTCTAGAAAGGGCTCCTAGATCAATTCCCAACTGTATCCCTCTTAGAGAATCCTATAGTTCTATTTTTGACAAGTTAATAATTGTGCATCTCATCCAACTTCCCCTATCAAACCCGTTAATGACTTACAACCCAAACCCACATGGTATCATGAGGATCACTATTGTAAATATCACCAAGTCTATGGTCACGACATTGAAAAGTGTTGCATTTTCAAACATTTTATACATCAGATCATAGACCATGGTGACCTTCAATTGGATAATCCTAACACACCTCCTAATTAACCTCTAGATGTCTTCAAATAACCCTTCCCTAACCATCGCCAAATAATCAAACTACTCCCCTACATCTCAAGCACCCAATGCCCATACGATCAACACTCTAAGCCAAGAGTTAACATCATCACCTACACCCATCATTCCTTCATCTACTATACCCATGTCTATTTTTACCTCCATCCCTTCATCTATAGTCTTATCTCGCATCCACACTTACTTCAACATCCATCATAGCTACATCTACTATACCCATGACTATTCCACCCACACCTACTTCAATCACATCTACTTCCTCATCCATATCTACACCAACTACACCAATACTCATTACAAAATCTATCTCAACATCCTCCTCACATAGCCCTATATCTATATCCACTCCCATATCCTTACCTACAACCACATCTATATCTATAACCACTCCCACATCAACATATGAACCCTATAAGCAGACATCCCCATTGATATAATTGCAAATGATATCCCAATCTTACCTACACCTTCAATAAGAATGACAATTCCCATATTAACACCTCTCAAAACCCATACAATCCATGACTTCTTCTAATCTTATCAAGCCTCATATTTAAACATCGCCTTCACTTTCAACCCCAGATCAACAAAATATGCATCTAAATTATCCAATCCTATTTCTAAGGACCATCCCCTGTAGAGATCATCGTCATTCCCACCAAGGCCAAACCTTCACAACAAAAGTCTATAAACCTTGGCATTCCTACTCAACAGTCTCTCACTCACCCACATAAAAAGGTAGAGTTATCTCCTCTTTAACCCCATTACTCTAACTAATCTAATATCTTATCATCAATCCTAGGAGTGTCTCCATCCATTTTGGGGCCGTGCCCTTCATCTAAATCCCCTATCCTCAATAAATTAGAATCCAAACCGCCTATTCCTCCCCCTAAATCTAAATCTGAATCACAACCATCCATCTCCTCTTCCCGAAGACCAAATTAGAATCAAAGGCTCCCACAAAGCCTCATAAAAGTAAAACACCTCTCTTACCTTCATCCACCACTCCTAAATCCAATTCATATAGAATCCACACAATCTCTTATAAAAAAGTCCCATCGGTTCTTATTCATAAATTCTTCAACGCCTCATTCACGCATCTATAATCACACTTCCCCCATCAAATATTTTGATTCACATTGGTAGAAACCCACATGGTTCATTTCTAATGTCATTTTTGTCTATCATCGTACCCTCGGACATGATACTGAACATTGTAGGGCCCTTCAAACCCTCATCCACAATATTATAGAGGAGGATGATCTTCTCATCGAAGAAGATCATCCTCTTCCATCTACTAGTTCATCCACATCCAATCACAATTCTTCAATCAAATCTTCATCACCCAAGACTTATAAATCCTCTTCTTCATCCAAGACCCTTGTTAGAATCCCCACTCCAAAATATACTTCTTCCAAAGAAGGTACCCCTCTATTTATCAATGTCATTCGTATCGCCACACATTCTCTCCTCATGATTCTCAACCACTTACTCAACCTAAGCTAAAGGCTATCGTCACCACTCCATCTAGTAATCCCACTCATTCATCGTCTTGATCAAAATCCAAGGTATCCATATTAGTTGCCCTACATACCCAAAAAGCAGGTGGCCATCAAACAAATTATTTTAGAGGAAGATTCCCTATCATTGAAATTCTTCAATGCACTGATAATGAATCCATTCTTTCCTACATGGGGGAAAAATATTATTATCTTCATAAGTCCTCACCTCCTGACACATCCACCCTCCTCAATGAATCCACCATTAACGTCAATATAGGGACTCCACAAGATCCTCGTATCCTCAAGATGGGTCAATCCCTTGATCCTCAAGAGCTTGAATATTTCACCACCTTCATTTCTAAGTATAGTCAAGCCTTTGTATGGTCTTATGTTGACATGTTAGGTCTTGATCCTTCTCTCGTCATCTACAACATCGTTACCATCCCCAATCCTAATTTAGTTAAGCGGATGTTTTTCTACGCATGCATCCTCACATTACCCTCCTTGTCAAAGATGAATTGCAACACCTCCTTACAACAAACTTCATCATACCTATCTAATATCCATAGTGGTTTTCCAACATCATACACGTTGTCAAAGCCTCTAGAAAGATCCGTATCTACACCAATTTTTGAGATCTAAATCTTGGTTATCCTAAAGATGACTTTCCCATTCAAAACATTGATTAGATTTTCAACCTCACAACCAACCATAAGATGTTTTATATTATGGATGGTTTCTCTAGTTATAATTAGATCCTCGTTGCACCATGAGATCAACATAAGACTTCTTTCATCACTCCTTGGGGACCTTTTGTTATCGCATCATGCCCTTCGATTAAAAAAATGCAAGGGCCACCTATCAATGTGCCATGACCTACATATTCCATGACCTTATCCATAAAAATTTAGAGGACTATGTCAATGAACTCTTGGGTAAATACAAACGTCAAAAGGATCATATTTCCATTCTTAAAATCCTCTTCGCATGTCTTATCTCGATTCTTCTTTCATGTTAATCCGCAAGTGTGTGATTAAAGATTTAACTAGAAAACTCTTTGGCTTCATCATTTCTATTAGGGGTATTGAATTTTACCCCACCAAAATCAAAGCTATCATTGAGATGTCTCTTCCTTCTATGCTAAAGCAACTTCACGGTCTTCAAGTCCGACTTCAATTAGTCCACCACTTCATCTCACAACTCTTTTGTCGTTTCCAACCTTTTCACAACCTTCTTAGCAAAGAAATCGAATTAATGGGGATGAAAATTTCCAAAAGTAATTTGATGATCTCAAGCAATATTTTCTATCCCCACTTGTGCTCCCACTTCCTCGCGAAGGGGAGCCTTTCTATCTCTACATCTCTACCACCGCAATGAGAAATCTAGTAACTAGGTTGTCTACTCTATTAGTCACACCCTCCATGAGTATGAGACTCGTTACATCGAAGCTGAAAATATATGTTGTGTTCTCTTCTTTTCCACTTCCAAACTTCACCACTATCTTCTTAATCACAAAACATATGTCATCACTAGCTTCAATCCTCTCAAAACCATGCATTCTAAACCCTATCATAACGACCGCATCACTCGATGGCTTATGCTCATGATCGAGTTTTACCTAGATTTCATCTCTCAAAAATAAATCAAGGGCTAAGTTATCACTAATCAATTAGCCAAATCCCCTCTTCCTCACAATCATCTTCCTCGTGAGAAATTTCCCAACAAGTCTATCCATACCATCGATCATGAGTACTCTCCTCTCAAAATGAAAATTTTCTTTAATGGATCTAAGTGTTGGCAAGGGGAGGTGTTAGTATCATCATCATTCTCCCTTGGGAAATTTCTATTCCTTCGCTTCTGAGTCTCAACTTTGAATGCACTAAAAACATGGTGAGTACGGTTATCATCTTAGGTCTTCAAAATGTTATCCTATTTGGCATCTAAATTCATTATATTTATGGTGACTCTTGGATTATCATTAATCAAGCCAAAGGAACCTATCAATGAAAAATTAAGTCCTTCAAAAATATAAGGACATCATCAAATTTATTCTTGAGGATTTTGATTTACACCATCCAAACCGTCCCTCATTCATCTAATCATTCTGTAGACACTATGACATCCTTGGTCTCTCATCCCCTAAGCAATAGAGGGATACACATTTTCTGTTGTTATTCATTGTCTCAACCAACCATCTCATACCAATGAGCTTCCTTATATCAATCTTGTTAAATCCAATCAACCGGATCAATGGTATTCCCAGGATCTTTGACTATCTTTCCCAATCTATAATTCTCTCCGACCTATCTAAAAATGGTAGGAGGTCATTCCTTCAATGTGCTAACCACTATGTTATCCTTGGTGAAATCCTTTACAAACGTGGGTTTGATGGTATTCTTCTACGATGCCTAAAATCTCATGAATCTACCGCACTATCCAAGAAGTCCATGACAACATTTGTGGTGGTCATTTTATCGATTTGGCCATTTCAAATGTGTTCTTCATATGGGTTATTATTGGTCCACCCTCAATCAATATTGTTGTGACTATGTCAAAAAAAGCGCGTCAAATGCCAGCAACATTCTAATCTCATCTATATCCCTAGCCAGGCCTTATAGCCAACCCAAGATTTATGGCCTTTCTCACAATGGGGCTCGACCTCATTGGCCTCATCAATCTGTCTTCTTCTCAACGTCATCGTTCTATCCTAACCACAACCGAATACTTAACTAAATGGGTGGAATTAATTCCACTCGCATCCACTAAGGCTAACAAAATTGTTGATTTCATATATCAATATATCATCTGCCGCTTTGACATTCCTCATAAAATCATCACGGACAACAAAAAGTACTTTAAAAATAAATACCTTAAGAGTCCTTGTAACTCTTTCAATATCAATCTTAGCTTCTCATATCCTTATTATCCTCAAGAAAATTTGAATACACTAAAAACATGGCTAAGCACAAAGCTATCATCATAGGTCTTCAAACAAGTTATCCTATTTGGCGTCTAAATTCTTTACATTTATGGTGACTCTTGGCTTATCATTAATCAAGTCAAAGGAACCTATCAATGAAAAAATGAAGTCCTTCAAAAATATAAGGACATCATCAAATTTATTCTTGAGGATTTTGATTTCTACACCATCCAAACCATCCCTCATTCATCTAATCATTTCGTAGACACTATGGCATCCTTGTGTCTCTCATCCCCAAGTGCAATAGAGGGATACATGTTTTTTTGTTGTTATTCATTATCTCTGACCAACCATCTCATACCAATGAGCTTCCTCATATCAATCTTGTTAAATCCAATCAACCAGATCAATGGTATTCCCGGATCTTTGAATATATTTCCCAATCTATAATGCCCTCCGTCCTATCTAAAAATGGTAGGAGGTCATTCCTTCAATGTGATAACCACTATGTCATCCTTGGTGAAATACTTTACAAATGTGGGATTGATGATATTCTCTACAATGCCTAAAATCTCATGAATCTACCTACGCTATCCAAGAAGTCCACGACAACATCTATGGTGGTCATTTTATCGGTTTGGCCATTTCAAGTGCGTTCTTCGGATGGGTTATTATTGGCCAAAACTTAATCAATATTGTTGTGACTATGTCAAAAAGTGCGTCAAATGCCAACATCATTCCAATCTTATTTGTATTCCTAGTCGGGCCTTAGCCAACCCAAGATTTATGGCCTTTCTCACAATGGGGACTCGACCTCATTGGCCTCATCAATCTGTCTTCTTCTTAACATCATCATTCTATCCTAACTACAAATGAATACTTAACTAAATGGGTGGAATTAATTCCAATCACATCCACTAAGGCTAACAAAATTGTTGATTTCGCTCATCAACATATCATCTCGCTACTTTGACGTTCCTCATAAAATCATCACGGACAATGGAAAGTACTTTAAAAACAAATACCTTAAGAATCTTTGCAACTCTTTCAATATCAATCTTAGCTTCTCATCTCCTTATTATCCTCAAGCTAACGGTCAAGACGAAGCCACTAACAAGACTCTTCGCAACATCTTTGCCAAAACTATCGATAAGGTAGGTCAAAATTAGCATCTTCACATTCCCTTTGCTTTTTGGGCTTATCAAACTAGCATCTCGAACCTCTATGGGTGTTACCCTTTCTCTCTTGTTTATGGCTCTAAATTCATTCTTCCTCTCGAAGTCCAAATCCCATCCTTGTGCATTTCTCTTTGTGAATTCATCTCTAAGAAGTACTATTACCGAGAGTGTCTATACAGCATAACTTGAATTGTTAGATGAGCGTCACTTAATCTCTCTTCAACACCACCATATCTATCAAGAACATATCAAACACGCCTACCATAAACATATAAAAGAACAAAAATTTAATGTTGGTGACCTAGTCTTAAAAGAAAAATAAATGTCACTACTCTAGAAAGGAGCCAACATGGAAAGTTTTCTCCCAACTGGATTGGACCATATATTATCAAGCATAAATATGGATTGGAGCTTATCGTTTGGCCTCTCTTGATGATATACTAGAAATGGAACCTCTCAACACCTTCCACTTGTGGTCTTTCTATAGTTAACATACTTACCAAGGTTCTCTTAGTCATATCAACGATCTTACCTCCACCATCAACCTTTCCATCTCTCATTGTAATGATTTGGAATTATGTGGTCTACCGTCACTTTCCTATATGTGACCTTGAATATGGGAACCACAGATCTTCCCCTAGCTTATTCCTTATGGAAAAAGTCCTGCTTCTTGGTGGGAATCCCATAATCATTACATCCATCATCATCTTATCTACCTACTAGAATCTGTACTAAAGGTCCACATGTGTCACTTGTACATTTTATATCCCCTCCCCAAGTGGTCTACTTGGCTATCCTTAGCTTTATCTTAAAAAATCACAATCGCGGATGGTAATATCAAAATCTATCATATCCAAAAATAGACCGCTCCCTCAAAGGACAGCTTATTCATATAAAGCGAATTGTCAAAAAGTATAGACTTGTCCCTCGAAGAACAACTATCATATATCTTGTCATCTAAAAAGAAAAAAATCCAAAAGTAAAAAAATATAAATATAGACCACTCCCTCAAAGGATGACTACTATCTTATAGAATGGCAATAAGGGCTTCCCGCATTGATCAACCTTCAAAATATCAAAAGTAAAAGAAATCATCCTAAGAAAGCTTCCCACATTGATCATCTTTCTCATCTATAACAAACTTCTCGCATTGATCAGTTTGCACCATATTGCTTAGAGCTAGGGCATAGACCTAGGACAACCACTTAAGGAGAACCTATCTTCCCCCATACAAGTTACATCTAAAACCCCTTTTTCGTGTTGACATTAGGTCTATAAGAACACTTTCCATATTTTTCCTTATGATCTTAAGTATGACTAATTATCATTAATTATGTATTAACACCTGCCATTAAGCTGCAAGTGCATCCCTTTGTCTTGTTCCTTTTTCATGTTTACCTCCAATCCAGGTCCAAAAACATCTTTTCCTCATGCGCCCTTTACTACGACGAAGTGTACTTCATACCTTTTGGTCACTTTTATCAAAACAACGCCCCTTCTTTTTCCACATTGAATCTAATCCCATTTTATATTTTACCTATCTAACATTTTGAATCCATTGCATCATTTCCACCCTATTCATCACATCCTACCACATGTATCTAATATAACACATCACATCACATCTAACATATAAATCATTATCCATATTCTATATCATATCACATCATATCTAACATCTAAATCAATAACATAATCATCTATAATCTAATCCACACCATCAATATTGTTGATCTATATAATGTCATCTACATTTGATCATATCTAATCTATCACACCTAATCTACATTTAGTTTATATATCACATCACATCACATATAACATCTAACATCTAACATCTAAATCAATATCCAAGTTGTAATCAAATATCAAGTATCTAAGTCATCATAAGTCAACACAACATATACACATCACAACAAAAATCATCATATATATAAATCATCGAAAGGTTTATACATCCTTGATAGGCCTCTACTTGACTCTATCTCCAATTTATACATCAAAATAAATATCAAAATCTATACAATGGTCACCCACTAAGTGGTGAACTGAAGATCAAACAACCTAAGTGTCAATCCTTGTCATCATGGTGTGGGAACATCCTCCTCCCTACCCTCCATTTGGTCCCTCATCTAGCCTTTGACCACGTCTCGAATGCGCCACACTAGCCATGCTCCCAAAGCCACATATTGTATTGATCTCTTAGACCTCTCTCCAACTAGATATGCCACATAACACAACACCTTAGGTAGTCTTGCTCTCACTATGCACTCATAATACTATGCCTCATCACCTAGTGTCTGGTACTACTCTAGTGACATAGTCCTCCGAAACTCCATTCGACCATCTCCTACGTGGCTCCCTAAGCCTCAATCCCTATCGCTTCGGATGTTGTACCCAAATCTCCATACTTGGCCAAATAGGCCTCTCGCTGTATGGCCATATCTCTCTCTTGGTGTATGCCCATTAGCTCTTGGAAAGCTACATCCAACTATGTTTGTAACCTAGCTATCTCATTTGTTAATCCTCCATCTCCACCTATAGGTATTGTTACATCTCTCTTAGCCAACACCACTACTTGTCCTCCCGTAGGCGATGTTGCCTCTCCCTCGTAGGAACCACCACCTCTCCTCCTATCTATGCTCTCTCCTCAACCGCATGAACTACCCACTCGTCATGCCCATCACTCCACATAAGCCTCTCCAAATCCTACATCATCATAATCATCCCATAGATCTCCCTCCTCTCACAATGGGTCCGCCATCACTAGACATGATAGGCCCCTCTCTGTCTCATCATTTATATATATAATAGGTGCCCCACCACCATATGCACCATACCAAACTATCTCATAACCTCGTGGAAACTAAATGACCTCTATCATCTTCGACATCCTCCTCTCCACCCATCTCACTCTCCTCATCCCTGCTAATTGTATGTTTTTCCTAGGCCACGCTGGGAAGTCTTTTTAGGGCCTCCATCTCACATCCTCCACCTCCAAGCTCCCAAATATATCTACATACCAATCCTCACCGCACTCACCTCAATCTCCATGCACTTGGTCTACTCACCATCTCAAAAACCCAACGGGAAGCTCAATGTGGTCTCCTTTGACCCATGGTAGCCCTGATAGCCTCACTATAACTATATGCTCATAAGCCCAACAATGTAATAAGAAACCCACATCCATGCCTGAACACCTCCTTGATACATACATCCATAACTCATAGTATACCTACACAAGTAGTGTTGACCCGAAGGTGAACATTATTTTATGCTTGACTATATATTCTACAACTCCTACTAATTCCAATGGAAACTAGGCTCCACATGAGTCTGATAATGTGTAAAAGGAGAAAACCATCACATCCAAGCATATCAATCAAATCCCTGGTGTCATCAGCTGATATTGGGCCTCAATATGGAAAAACCCTAAAGTGAATGCAATATGTGGGGAATCCATTCAAAAAGTCACGTCAATTCCACCATCCGACCCTATGTTGTAATTAGAACTATCGACATCCCCTGGACCGACAATCTCATTATACGATACACATCCTCTAATGTGATCATCATCTCATCGATATGAACTAGAAAGTGTTGGTCCTAAGATCCCATCTATCAATCAGAGTAATGATCAACCTTGTATCTCTCGCCACCCTTTGATAATGGCCGAAACCTCCTAATCCCATAACAACTAAATGATTCCACTTAGCCTCGTCACATTTTCCCTCATTGTCCCCAACAAATTTAGGACTCTGTCTCTCATGTATAGAGTGTTTCAAGCCTACAAAAACCCATCAAACAACCATCCATTAGATTCCAATCATCAAAAAATTATCATTTTCATCTACCATATATCAATCTACCCCAATCCTATCCAATCGACATCTACCGCCTTCGGGTAAATGCCGACTTTCCCTTGCTTGGGCGTTGACTTGCCTAGTCCACCGTTGACCAATTCGCCATCAAAATTAAAAAAATTCAAAATAAAAATTAAAAAATCAACAAAAAATAAAAAAATGAGCCAGCTTTTTCAAACTTACCATTCTCCATGACCTCTTCGCGCTTCTTTCCTCCCCGCTAATGTCCATTCTCGACCAAATCTCAAGCTTTTATACCTCTCTGAGCTCTCGATCGTCAAAATTGTGCGGTGTAAATGAGCTTAGTCGGCTAACCATGTTGCTTATATAAGTGCACCGACACGGTTGATGGTAACATGCTAGTCACTTTGTCGACCTCAACCAAGTAATCATCGACCTGCGCTCTAGTCACTAGCGACCAACCTTCTTTTTGCTCATCACCTTCAAATCCTCCATCAAATTATCTTTTCTTCCACTTTTTGACTTGTGTGTTCCTTATAACACCTTTTTATTTGTCCCACCGGCCTTAGTCGGCTACCTTTTTGGCTTATCTCATTACATCTTCATCACATCCAGTAGCATGCTCTGTGGCCTCTCCTATTATAGACACTAAATTACGCACTTGGATACATTTCTAGGTTCTAATCACATACCACTATTCATATGATTCCTAAGCGAGAAAATTAGTAATTGACATCTATCTTTGGCCTCTTTCTTTACTTTATTGCTTTCTTTGTGGTTTTGCATACCCCACTTCCCAGTCTGACTTTTAGGGTTTCATCTTTCTTGGCTCTGGACACCAGTACCCAACCAGGATGCTAGCGTCCAGGCTCCCTTGTCCCCTTTGGGTGCCCTTGACCTCTTTATATCTTTCTTGCCCGATTTGGGCCTCTTTTTTCTTTTGGCATCTTGTTTTCTTGGTGGTTGACCTTTTAAATGTTAATTACAAAATTTAAATAAGGGAATCATATAAATACAAAGCTATGTGACCATAATAAGGGACCAAGCTCTAAGCATCTATTACTATTACCTAAGGTTGTATCTAAAGGCATTTCAAGAGAATAAAAGCATCCATCTAGCTTCATTCAAGGGACAAGGGAATTTATTCTTCTGCATACACTTCATAATAGGGAAGTTCATTTTGACATCCACACATCTACTTACATTGCTACATATAGCTATTGCTCGTTATTCAGTGCATCTTGCACAAGAGCCACCTAGGGCATGATTCTTCACACACACATGCAGAACTATGTGGATTCTGAAATGTAGTGTAGTGCTCGGTCGTAAGTTCACTATGTTGGGTGACCATTGGGGTTAGTTTGAATCCCTATTTACATATTTTTCTTTTTAGGATTTAATGTGTTTTGGGGTTTTGTAGGAGGTCATTTGTTTTGTAGGTTACAGGTGAATTCAGTGATATTCAAAGTGACCTGACCAGGAGATCAACGGTGAACATCTTACGACACATCAAAAATCCTTTTCGAGGTTCTTCGTAGTCATAGGTGCCTACAAAAGGTCTTTAGTGCCTACAAAAGGTCTTTAGTACCTAAGCACCCTAACCGGATCTACGTACCCTAGTCCCGATATTTCCAACAATTTTGCAAATTTTTGGGCTTGGTTGTGTGACAGATCTTCATCCTCATGTTCCATCCGTTTTCCAACTCAATACATCTTCAAGATTATTACAAAATTAGATAAGTCTCTTATTCCATCTATTGCACTCGGGTTTCAATTTCCATTTGATTATTGCTTAGGTCAGAGTTGTACTTTATTGCTTATCATTGTGTTGTGACTATGCAATTAAAATTTATACAAATTTCTATATTTGTTAAATCATTTGGTGAACCCATCATTTGAACCCGCCTTGCTTCTAGGTCTTTATCATCTTCTTATTACAACTCAATCTCATGGCCCATTTATTGAAGCCCACCTTCAAGAGATCAATCATCATCTTGTTGAACATCCCCAAGATCTAGATATGATTTTATTTATTTCTCATGAGGAGGCCACTAATCTTTTTGAGCTTAATGTTCCTTCATTGATCCTTATTTCCATGCCTAATGCTACTCAACCTCATGCTTCCATTCTTACGCCTACTTCTACTATTCCCGTATATATTCTTACCTCCACCAACCACTCACTCCATCTCTTGTTTCTCATACACGGCAAGTATCTTCCGCTAGCACTCAAGATCTTGTCTCTCTTTATCATGATCTTCAAGTTCAAATCTATCAATTGCAACATGATACTTCTCGTGCATCTTCATCTCTGGATTCGACATTATTACTTCATACTTCTTTCACACCCGCCATTTCCACTTATGCACTTCCTCCAAATTTCATCACTCCCAAGCTACACATTTTTAATGGCCATGATGATCCTCAAGAACAAATTTGAGCATTTCATGTGGCATGTCTAGATCATGCGGATGATTATACTCTATTAGCTAAGCTCTTTCCTAGAATTCCTCAAGATTATGTAATGCGTTGGTTTTATAGTCTACTTGTCCACTCGATAACATATTTTATGCATTTATTTGATGCTTTTCTCTCTCATTTCTCTATCAATATCAGCTCTAAGATATCTTATGCTCAACTAGCACAAATTAAAAAGGATCTAATGAACATCTAGCGGATTATGTCTTACGATATAAGAATAACTTAGCTAAGATGTCTAATGTACTCATGGACTTTGAACTTCAAGATCTATTTGTACAAAGTCTCTTACCACCTCTACAAGAGAGTTTCATTTTCAAGACATCTCCATCATTCGATCATTTATGTCATACTCTTAAGCTACGCAAAAGTAAATTATTATTTATGGGCAAGCTTAAGTATCATGAGCAAGCTTCATCTTCTACTTGCTTTCAAAGTAAATCAACTTTCAAGCCATCTACCAAGCCATCAAGAAAAAGCTATTGTCAATGATCTCTCTAATCATGAAAATCTTTAATAGTAGCCACCTACGTGTACATTTACTAAATTTTCTTGTGCTCCGCACATTCTCGCCACAACTTGTTGAGAGAAATCTTATTACGCTTCCTCCTCCACTCAATCTGGACCCATATCATCCTAAAGGTCATAATTACAATGAAAATTTCAAATGCAACTATCATCAATGCATTGGGCATTCTACAAATCAATGTTTCAAACTTCGACATCTTATTCAAGATCTTATCGATAATAATGCAATTGAGCTTCCAAAGCCTATGACATCTACGCCAGTAAATGAAAATCACAAGCTCAAGATCAATCCTCTTCCTAAGCATAACAAGAAAGCATATGAATCTTCAACCAATCATACATATCATGTAATGCCTCCTCCTTCATTGGGGCTCTTGATTTTCTAGTTGCTCATGCTTGATGCATCTCCACCAATCATTGCATTCTCTAATCACGAATATCACACTACATTATCCTCTAACACATTACATATCAATTCTTCAATCGGGCATCATGTTATCCATAATACAATGATTGATTCATGATTCATATGTTTTTGTACTCTATTACACTTCTTATTGCTATCAACTATCCGTTATTGTAAATTTCATACCCAGTTCCTAAATCATACGGTTATATTAAGCTTCCAATCATAGTTGGTCCTCTTGCTATGCTTGTACCATTTCTTGTGGCACCTTCAATAAAAGGGTGTCACATGATCTTAAGTCTTCCCTGGATCTGTGCTACTCAAGATATCATTTCTATGAATCACTTGTGTCTAAAGTTCATTCACAACAAGCATGTCATTACTATCAATGGTGTTTTACCATGCACACTGTGGCCACAACCTCGTCTTGAGGTTGTCATTGCACTTGTTAGAGCATCTAGGTCCCCTGTAACCTCTCAAATATAAAGCGCAATCCACTCCTAGCTCACCTATTTGCACACAACCTACTTGTTCTCATCGGTCTATTAGTACATCGCATTAGTCTAGGTCCGCCACTCGGTGGCTCCTTAACACAAGTGTTCATTGCCTCTGCACTCTCCTTCACATAGGTGTTCATCACCTCTACACTTTATTTCACATAATGTTAATCACCTTCATGTTATCTTTCACATATGTGTCCATCACCTCATAGATCTCGTTCACCAATACATCGTGCCCCTTTTACATGGTCGATCTCGAGCATGGTCACACACCTTTATCTCTGCAAGCATCGGGTGGAGGAACCCTACCATTCAAATTTATCGGATAGATACTCATCATTATACACATGGGGGAATCACGTTTACTCTTCCCCCTTATAGCATTAATAGGTCTCTCAAATTTCTACTCTTATGCTCTAGTCTCCCGCATGCATCTTACACATCTTGATACACTCGCATCATGATCACCCGATGACACACTCTTGTGATATGGTTCACACTTGATTGTTGAGGGCATACTACATCCATTAACCTCACACAATACAAATTTCTACACTCGGTGAATTCACGACACATCTTTCTAGCGCACATTCTCATACAACACACTAGTTGATGACACACTCTAGTTCCATGGTTCACACTTGAATGTTGAGGGCATACTACATACATGAAATTCACACACTACACACTTATACACTTGGTGCATTCATGAAACATATTTCTAGCACACATTCATCACAACACACTACCAGATGATGCACTTTAGTTCTATGGTTCATACAATCGATGAGGGTATAAATCTGAAATGAACCTCACCACACACTCACTCTCTACACTCTACTCTTTGTCGATCATATCTTTCTAATGCACAATTCAAACCATTTATTGATGATGCACTCTTATTTAATGGTTCATTCTCAAATGCTAAGGGGGTATTTATAAATGAATCTCATTTTACTCATACTCATTCACATTCACTCGGGGGGCATGCTACTCCTATCAAAGTCACATTGCATTCCATTTCATTCACACTCACAACATACTGCATATCTTGGTTGCAAATTGTTGTTACTTACTTATAGCTCACATGTTATACTTTTCTTAATATGTTAGACATATACATCATACGTCATTATATTTTCTATATACATATGCACATTCACTTGCCTTCTAGTTGTGAATGCATACTTTACACAAATTGTTACACACAACACAGATGCTTGGCATTGTACATCTTACCAATCACATAGTGGTTCCTTGGGGCATCTACTTCGTACACACTACAAGTGTTATTATTTCATTTTATACTATTCCATAGTTTTACTAGCCCACTACTATATTAGATCATACACACTTTGACATACTTTTTTATCTTTCTAACATGATAACAAGTGCTTCATGTGCAACATTTGCTTTGCAGGAACTATTTTCTACCATGGTTGTCTGTTATTTTTCTTGCTATTGTTTTCCATTATATGTCATTGTTTGTGGGTTTGCCTATGTCTTACTTGTTCATTTCTTGTATGATTTTGGCCACTTCTGGCCTTGATTTTCTTGTGACATTGTGAGTGATGTCCCATGTTTAAAACCCACTTTTTGTGGTCTACATTGTCTTCTTGCTTGTTAGATTATACATTATCTTCTATATGCATATTTGTCTTGTTTTCACTAACACATGTTTCCAGCCACTTTATTTGCATGTTCCTTGGTTTCTACTAAGAACATTCCCTCCCTCTCGTAGGGAATCGGGTTTCATATCAACATCCAGTCCTCTCCTTTAGGCAACATCCTCCTAGAAATGTCGCATGCACCCCAAATGAGGGGGCATATATTGGGTGAATAAAGTCACGAGACCTACACAGTATGGGCAAAGAACAATCTTCAGTTACAGAAAGGGCTCAAAATTTGAGTTTGGTACTCAGCATAGCATATACGCTAGCACCCAGATACAGACATGAGCACCTGGGTGCTCCTGACCTTTCATGGGCGCCTATGACCAG
The DNA here is from genome assembly GCA_018340775.1 of Taxus wallichiana var. yunnanensis. Lineage (NCBI taxonomy): Eukaryota > Viridiplantae > Streptophyta > Pinopsida > Cupressales > Taxaceae > Taxus > Taxus wallichiana. The sequence continues at coordinate 417,895,315 of CM031243.1, forward strand.
GGGCAGTTACAAAGTTTTTCTCATATGAACAAACTTTTCAACAGTTTACATAGCGGTTTTTATAGAATAGGCACACTCCTCTAACAATCACCATGCATGTTATCTCCTTTTTCTATTTACGTTGGATCAAACCTGGATTGAAATGGATCAAATAGGAATAAATTAGGATCGCACCATCTATAGTGGTGTATAAATCATCATGCGAAATGATTAGGGTTAGAGAATAACACTAGACCTTTCTCCCCAACACTTCTTCTGTCGTGGCGTGAGATCACCCAAAAACTCACACTTGGCTTGAGATTTGCCTCGATCCAATCTTTATTCACATCTAGTCATCGTCGATCCATCTCGATCACTGTGGACACCTTGTCTCCATCTTCCCTATTTTCTATCTTTACTATCATTTCGCCACTTGCCTTATTGCTTCCTCGGTGTTTAGACTCCTCTGCTTCTCCGATCAACCTGTTTAGGAGCCTCGATTTTGATTTTTAGCTTAGTCACCATCAACTTAGCCTACGGTCATCACTTTTCTCATCGATCTACCATTTTTCTTCAATAATTTCTGCCCAATCAAATCATGAATTTCTACAACATCTCGAGTCTTAGATCAACTTCTTATCATATTCAGATCATTCCTTTAGATCTCACATCGGTCACCATCGATGAACTCATTAGTCCTGTGTCATAATCGACCTAATCGGGTTTGGTTAAATTTTTATCATTTGATGTTATCATATCTACATTTTATCTTATCTATCATATTTCATATTTCTATTTCAATTCAAATTCTACTACATCTTACCATTTTAGGCCCTTTGATCGAGTTAATCAAATATCCACCACCCAAATCGATGGTTTTCCGTAGTCGTCACAAGTGACCCATGCGGGTTGTCATCAACCTTATAAATACACCCATACCCATTCTCTCTCAAGGATGAAATTTTAAGACTTTGAGTTTTCTTGCGAATCTTGCCTCATTTCTTTCTCTTCTTTACAGCGAATGCTATCATTTTAAAGCTAATTAGAGAACTTACAGGACTACTTGGGAGATTTGAAGTCCTCTTCTTGCTTAGTGCCTCACCTTTACTTACTTGGAGCCCTCATTTTCATCTCATCATCATTGTACATCATTCGTGTAGGTTCATTAGCAGTCTTGGAGCCCCGCCCTTATATCAACAGTTGTGAATTCTTCTTCAAATTTCAATTTTCCACCCATTTTGTGTCATCAAACCCTAGGTCCTCTCCTAGTCACCGTCGACTCAGTATAGTTACCTTTAACCCAATCCCCATTTTCCTTACTATCTACAATTTAGCCTTTCAACCATCTATTTCTCCAACACCTCTCTGTCTCTCGGATCTACCAATCTTGTCATTCTACACAATTTTTACCTTAGATATAATCTTTATTCATAGTCAATCACTGTCAATCCATTTTGATCACCATTGACCTTTTCTCCATCTTCCTTGTTTTCTATCTTTACTATCATCACCACTTGCCTTGTTTCTTCCTCAATGTTTTGAATCATCTTTTTCTCCGATCTCGCCTATTTAGGATCTCGCATTATTCTTTTCAACTCAATCATTGTTGACTCATCCTGTGGTCATCACTTTTCTCATCAAATCTACCAAATTTCTTGCGTCCTTTACGCCCCAATTAGATCCATAATTTCTACAACATCTCATTCTCGACTATCTTAGGACACAACTTTAGATTTTCCCTTCGATATGCCAATTGCCATCAATTGTACCCATTAGTCTCAGTCGTTGTTGACCCAGTCAGTTTGGTTCAGTTTTTATCATTTGTTGTTATCATATCTACATTTTATCTTATCTAACATATTTTATACTTTCTATTTCAGTTTAGATTCTCGCTACATCTTACCATTTATCCATTGCCATTTTTATCTATCTTTTATCAAAGTGGGTTGACATCCATCCTAGGTATTTTTTTACTCCTTGGGACCGACATTGTCAGCAACCCACCCTCCTATATACTAATCATTTTCTTGTTGAGTTTCTCTTTTTGTGTAGGTAATCAAGCTCACTACAAGGAGGATCTTTTGCACCCGTATATATCATCATATTATCTAGAGGTAGCCTTAAACCCTCTCATTATTAGAGTTTCTTATTTTATTTATTACTATTTCACTAATCTGAAAGAGGAGTGAGAAAATTTGATAAGAAATAGATACGTAAAGGAGATGCAAACAAGTTTTGCCTTATATTGAATTTCAAAATAGAAAACATTCGAAAATGGCATTGGAGTTTGTGCATTTACAATGATTGCTTACGGATCACTTGGGAATACCCCTTGTATCATGAGTCGGTCTCTTCCAGATGATACTTGTGTCACACCACTTTGTGCCACATCAAAAAGGCTGCTCTTCGCACTGACATCCTTCCCCTCAAGGTTGTCCTATTTCATCCACCTTTGGATCAGCCGAGTCTGCCACCTTAGGAAAAGGCTATGGCTATCTCCTCCGTGGAACTCACCTCCTCGGGGGACCATTTTTAGAGGCTCACCACCACCTAGTTGGGGAATCATGGTGCCTCTAAACATTCAAATTCAGACTCGATGGATGGTTAATTGATTTTCCTTCTAAAGAGCCGACTACTAGGGGTTCATCCCTCCTAAGGATGATCCTCCTCATTCGCTAGGTGTTGATGCTCTGTGTGCCTAATTTTATAGCTATGTTATTTTCTATATTGAATTTGTGGCGTCTTTCATTTTCTTGTGACATTTTGACTTTGGACCGTGAATTTCCAATCACCCCGCTATTAGAGATGTTTTGTATTATTAATATATAGACTATAGAAACCAAAAATCAAACACTTATTCTCAACATTATCCCAGTTCACTTCCTAGTTCATATCCCTTTATGATTGATTAATCCAATTAATTAATCATTTCACCTTGTTAGGATTTATTAAATTAATCACGACACACCTTAGTTATCTTATTTGTCATTTATTAAATAAACAATTAACTAGTTATCTTACACGTCGTAGCTAGTTAAATAAGTTATCTAATTACGAAAATACACCTATTTTCCTATCAATTAGCACTTAGGTTCCCTTTGGACCCCACTTGGACTCCACTTCATTATTCTAGTCAACTCCACTTCACTAGTCCAAATCAACTACACTTCTAGAATCCTAGAAAGTTGATGGCAATTGAATTACACATACAACCACCTTTCCGGATGCAACTTCTGCAACTAAATTTATTTACTTCCCCTCATGGGAATAAATTCATTTGAATTTTTTAACCTCCTCAACTACTATTTTTATCATGTGCATTCAACCACCTACAATTACTCTCAAACCACTACTCAACCTCTATAAAAGAGCATGTTTGTCCCTTTGAAAATCCTCTTAGATTTCTTGTACACTTACTCTGTTAATTTATTTTCCAATATCTGCATATTGGAAGCTATATCCAAGCCAAATATTTTCTCGTAGCATTGTCAAATCCACATTTGGAGGTCACTTTCAAGAGCACCCACAATCAACCATTTACAAGGTTACACAAATGTAGACACTAAATCACACACTTTGGGTATATTTCTAGTCTTGATCACATAATACTATTCATATGATTCATAAGTGCGAAAAGTAATAATTAACTACTATATTTGGCCTCTTTGCTTGCTTTATGTTTTTATTTTTGGTCTTACACACCTTCTTGCCCCTCATCTTTTGATACTTTGGCATTTCTAACTCTGGACACCGGCGTCTGTGTGCCCCCGACCTCTTTCAGATCTTGCTCGCATCTTTTGGGTCATTTCTAGTCATTGGGAATCTTTATTTCTTAATAATCATCCTTTCGGTGGTTAATTATGAAATTCAACCAAGGGAATCATATAAATACAAAGCTATGTGATCATAATAAGGGACCAAGCACTAAGAATTATCTATCACCACCTAAGGTTGTATACAAAGGCCATCACAAGAGCATTCAAGTATCCATATAGTACTCACACAAGGGACAAGGGACTACATTCTCTTGCATACACTTCATAGGAGGGGAAATTAAATTTTCTACGCACACATTTATCTACATCTTCTACATCTAGTTATTGCTCGTTATTCAAGTGCATCTTGCACAAGAGCCACCTAGGGCACGATTACACACACACACACACAGAACTACATGGAGTCTAAAATGTAGTACAAGCGCCTAGATTGTAAGTTCACTCGGTTGGGTAATTTTTGGGTCAATCCGAATCCCTATTTGTATCTTTTTCTTTTTAGGATTTGATGCATTTTGGGGTTTTGCAGGTGTTTCTTTCTTATTACAGGTTTTAGGTGAATAACAACGAAGTGCAATGACATATAGGTGATCAAGGGTGACAAACATCAACATCATATGACCCTATGAAAATGAGTTTTACATCTTCCGAGTAGTCACAGGCACCTGAATAGGTCTCGATGCCCTGGGCCCTCGACCCGATCAGCAAGCACCCCAATCCAAGAAGATCCCGTAGTTGCACAATTTCATGGGTTTTGGTACGTACTTCCCTCCTCTTTTTCATCAGTTCATCAGCTAAGCACAACTCCAAAATTATTTGTGAATCAACTAAGTAGTTTATCCCTTCATTTGAACTAGGGTTTCATATTTTCTAGCTTACTTGCTTGAGTCAAAATATTTATTTTATCTTGATTACATAGTTAGATTAACATTTATTTATTTATTGACTCTTACATATTTAGATTAACATTTATTTATTTTAATATTTTGTTTAATCATTTGGTGAACCTGTCGCTCGAACTCACCTTGCTTCTAGGTATTTTATCATCTTCTCATTATGGCTCAATCTTATGGAAAATTTACTGAAGCCCACCTTAAAGAGCTTAATGATCATCTTGTTGAGCATCCTTAGGATCTAGACTTACTTTTATTTGCTGCTTGTGAGGAGGCCACCAATCTTGTGAAGCTTAATGTCCCTACATCCATCCCCGCTTCCACGTCTATTGCCACTCAACCGCCCGCTTCCACTCTTCCTCTGACTTCCATTGTTCTTATCTTTGTTCCTACTCCCACCAACCATTTCACTCCACCTCTTATTTCTCACATGTGGAAAGTATCTTCCATTGGCACTCTAAATTTATCCTCCCTTTATTAGGATCTTCAAGTTCAAATCCATCAACTGCAATAAGCTACTTCTCGTGCATCTCCATCTCCGGATTCTACTTTACTGCTTCATACTCCTTTCATGCCCACCATATCCGCTTACCCGCTTCCTCCTAATTTTTCACTCCCAAGTTCCCCATTTTCAATGTTCATTGTTACCCTCAATATCATCTCCAAGAATTTCATGTCGTATGTTTATATTGTTCGGATGATCACAATTTACTAGCAAAGCTCTTTCCTCATGGTATTCGTGGAGTATGCAATGTGTTAGCTCTATGATCTACCTGTCCACTCGGTAACATATTTTACGCATCTAGCTAATGTTTTTCTCACTCATTTCTCTATCAACATCAGCTCTAATATCTCATATGCTCAACTCATGTAACTTAAGCAAGTATCTAATGAACATCTAGCAGATTATGTCTTGCGGTATAAGAACAACTTAGTTAAGATGTCTAATGTGTTTATGGACTTTGAACTTCAAGATTTATTTGTCCAAAGTCTATTACCACCTCTTCAAGAGAGTGTTATCTTTGAGACATCTCCATCATTTGATCATTTGTGTCATACTCTTAAGTTACATGAAACTAAACTCTTATCTATAGACAAGATTAAGTGACGAACCCCTATTTTTTCATGTGTAAACCTATGTGAAACCTTGTGTTACCTTAGTATCATTTTGCACGATGTATGATATTAGTGGTTTATAATTAATACTTTGTTATATTTTGGAAGGAAATGTTGTGCATATTCTTGTTATCTTTATCTTGTTATTGTTTCTTCAAATATGGCTAAATGAACTCTTTTATGAGTATTAACAATATATTTGGAAAAGCATGTGTTGAGTCATCACAAGAGTTAATTGCAAGCTAGCACAAGAATCATCAAATGTGCCTTTGGCGTAGACCTTCCTTATAGCATGGGAATCACCTTTGCATTAGCATAGGACTTGTTGTAGAGTGCATGACTCATCCAAGTCATCAATTTAGATTTCCTTAAAAGAAGGAACTTGCACATATGAAAGAAATAACTTGATGACCGAATTATAGGTTGATACATTGGAAACATAATGATAAGAGTATGAAGCGTGTATCACTACCTCAACCCACTTTCATGCAAATTATGAGGACCAGTCACTCCTAGTTTAACTCCAGTTCCTTGGAAATGTGATGAAGACATACACTGATGGACTTATGATTGCCATGATTCTCTGTAATCAATCCAAGATTTGTAGTATCTTCCAATGCCGATTGAATCCCTCAAAGGAGCCAATTTCAGACCTCCTCCACAGTTACAAGCATTTCATAGAAGACTCCTTCCATAGCTATAATTCTTAAAAATAGTTAGTCATTGTTTTAGTCAGCGTTTAGTTAAGTAGATGATAGTAATTGCAAGAAAACTAGTTCTCTTCTAAAGGAACTATGATTCTTATTATATAAGAGAGCTAATGTATTAAGATTCAAGTTTGGTTCAGCTTAGTTAATGATTGTAAAAAGTAGTTATTTAAATTCAATAAAACTAAAGAGTTAATGGAAACTTTGTTATGTAACTTTGAATATTAAACTTGATCAAAGGAAGGAGCAAGGGCCACTCCTCCCTAACCTGGAAGGGAGATTTTAATGTTTTTTTGTTTCTATCACGCATTTATTTAAGATTCTAGCATTGAATTGTTTTTAGTACCTTTAAATTATGTTTTTAATATTCTATTGCTTTTGATTAACTAAAATAATAAATTTTAGAGTTAACCTAAATAAACTGAAATGTAGATGATAACTAATTTTATTTGATATTTAAATGAAATAAGATAATTGAAATGGGAGGGAAAAAGGTACTAACCTAAAAATGACTTACCTCGTTGTGATTCTAGACTAAACAAGATGATGTGCAGATGAAGCAAAGTATGATGGTACAACCCAGAAATTATAGCGAGATGAATATTTGATCGAACCGGGTGCTTAGAAGAGGACCAGGGTGCCTATGGGCACCCTAGTCTATAGTATGGGCACTCTGGTATGCAGTAACAACTCAGACTCGAACTGGAAGTGTCACTAGATCTTTGTTGTGTGAGTTTCACAAGTAACTTTGTTGATGACATTATTTATCTTTGATGATTAATATCGTGTAAATCCTCACACAAAAGCATAAAACCTTAAAAAGAAAGATACAAATGAATGGGTTAGACTGTCCTCAGTTGCCAAATGGATGGACTTATGATTGAGCATTACACTACATCTTAGACCCAATGTAGTTTTATGTGCATGCCGTGAAATTGTGTGCTTAAGTTGCCCTAACATTAATGACCTAGAATAGTGGGCAATAACTAGATGTAATGCAAAATGGTGGATGTAATAGAATAGAATTCCCTTTCCTATGCAGTGTGTGTGATGGAATGATGCCCAAATACAATCCCTTTCCTTAGTAGATAGCTAGCCCTTGATAGTATATAGTTTTCCCTTAAGATAGTGAGTATGTTATGTTTATATAGGGATCTCTTACTTAAATTTTGACACTAATGACCGAACTTCTTTGACTAGTACCTAGGGGAATGAGAGGGAAAATTATAAAGACCAACCTTGAAACTCTAAATTAGACCCAAGTGCTACAGGGACCAAGGCACCTAAAATTAAGGACCGGGTACCCATGGGTGCCCTAATCCTACCCTAGGCACCCTAGTCAAAGACTAGAGATGAAAAATGACCAAATAACGACACTTGAGACTCCCTGAGAGACAACTAGAACTGTGTAAATAATTGATGACTATGCAAGACAAATGACAATGATGACCAACTAACTAATGACAGGACTAGGGGATGAGCCATTAGTGAATACTTTTCTTACACGAGATCCATATATAAAACAACATACTTGGCAAAGATAAATTTAATAGTAAGTGCGTGATTTTGTGACTACATTTTCCCCACTTTATGTTGGTGAGAAGAAATCTCGATAACATAAAGTAGATAGAGATGCATACTTAAGAGAAATTTGGAGAAGCACATGCTATAGTAGAACGTGTAGAAGTGGTAGTAAAAGTGTGTCGAAAGAACCATATAGTGTGTTAAACCATGGATCAATGAGTTGATCCATGCAACGTAGTGTAAAATGTAATGATGTGATGAAGTACACTTAATGATAATGATGATTGTAATGTTGGATGGTTGATGATTTCAAACAAATATGATGACAATAAGATGGGGTAGAGAGTGATCGGGTTTCCAACCTGATTGTGTGTAAACAAAAAATTTACCAGAGGATTTGGGAATCTTGCCGCCAGAGGAAGAGTGTAGGGAGAAAAGTGTGTTATTCTCTAATCTCTAACTACATCCTTAAGATCTAGTTGCTGCTTAAAAATCAACTAATTTTTTTGGTTTTGGATCCAAATAATTTTGATCAAATAGTTGACCCATATAGGAGTGGTATAGGAAAGGCACTCTTTCCCCACTCCACAGGTGTCGTCATAATGTGATGGCTTCCAAGTTAGGTAATTTGGAAGAAAACATGAAATGGATGAAGGCTTATAAGTTAGGTCATCTGAAGCAATTGTGAAATGGATGATGTCTTCCAAGTTAGGTCATCTGAAAGCAAACATGAAATAGATAGAATAACTTCCCAAGTTAGGTCATATGAGAAAGCAATGGATGTAACTCCCAAGTTAGGTCATCTGGGAGGCCAATTGTGTTATATTGTATTGATTGAGTGATGTGGTTTCAATTGTTAGAGATTTGAACGCATTGATATATTGATTAATTGATTGATTCCGATTGGTTACTCATAGAGATATTTTATGCTAGTTGCCCCAAGTTAGGTCATTAGGGGAATTGATAGAAATTGGTGAATGATCACATGGAAAATATTTTAACGCTTATTGCCCCTAGTTTAGGTCATTAGGGGAAGTGATGAAATGTTGCATATATAAATTATATGTTTGTTGCCCCCAAGTTAGGTCATTAGGGGAATCGATGGTGAAATGTCGCATAATGTGTTAGTAAATGTTTGGAATTGTCGAATCAATAGTGTTTGTTTAAATGTGTGGTGATATAAGGGGAATTATAGGATGACCCCAATGATATGCCCCCATTTTGGCAAAAGGGGAAGTGATGATAAGAATGAACGCTAAGCCAAAAGTAAGCACGAGATAAATAGGAAGTGTCATAAAGATTGGAGAAATGTGTATGTATTGATTGAAGGAAAATGTGAAGGAGAGATAACACATGTGTAATGGTTATGGTACAATGGTAGGTGAAATTATAAAAAGAATTCTGCAAACAGGGTGTAAATCAAAGTAAAAATGCTCAATATATGATGAAAATCATGTAGTGTGTATTAGTTGTGAGAATAAGCGTGAAATAATGACTATAGTAAAGTAGGTGAAAAAGTGATTATAAGTAGTGAAGTGAAAAAGTGTTTATTAATCACTTCATTTGTTGTTTACGCAATAGTGAGATTGAGCACGAGGTGAGTGAAAATGTTGCAAGTGAGAGCAATATTCCCTAGTCAGTTTGAGAGCGTGGTGACCATCGTCGCATTGTGCACAACCACAGAATTGGAAAATGTGTTATTTGTCGAAAAATGTATGGTATAGTAGTCATGTCTGTTGGATTTTTACAATTTTGAGATTTCTAATTTTCTTGGCATTTTGGACTTGGAAAATAGTGGTGAGGGCACTAGTGACCTCTACGATAGGAGTTCCCATAATTGGGTGCTCGTCTCCTACTCCTGGGTGCCCTAGTCCTACATCTGGGCGTCCTGGTCCAGAAAGTGTGTATGTGGCCTAGAATGGTGAAAATTAGATTTGTAGTGTATAGTAATGTGATAAGCGAGTGTGTTTGGATTTGTATAGTGTTCTAATGCTGTGTTTGTTGTTGTTTTGTATGCCTATGTTGACAACATTATGCGAGAGGTGGTGTGCGGATACGTGTACATTTTGGTTGCCTATGGGTGAGATGATAATTACTTTGGAGGATGTGTATTGCATATTACGATTTCCAATTATTGGGGAGAGAGTACATGTTATGCTATTGGAGGATATGGAGAGACAGATGTGAGTTGCTAGATGGTATTTTATGGGGACTCAAGTACCTACCAAGGCCCATATCATTTGGATGTTATTTTGAGGTCTGGGGTTCCACACTTGTGAAGTTCATAGCCATTGTGATTGCTTCATCTATAACACTAGACGGAGGTGGTATATGCATCTTGTATAAGATGCATGATATATGCTCACAAATAGAGGAGGAGAGCACTAGATACACATGGGAATGGTGTGTGTTGGCCCACCTATATAGGGATCTATATAGGTTTACTCATGATGAGCATGGTGGCAGGATATGAGCCACCACACTATTGCATGTATGGGCGTATGAGCATATAGATGTGTTGAGGCTAGTGGGCTAGGCAAGAGATATACACATGGAGGTGGATTAATGTTCATGGGCATAAGATGGAAACTGATACTTATAAGGAATTGATAGTTAGGATGGGGCTTGAGGCCATTACATGGAGGCCATACCATGATTATGGGGGATGGTCCGAGGATGTTCAGAGTTGCAATGTATTCATGAACCGTGGTTGGAGGATTGATTCCCAGTGTGGCCAAGATTTTTCAGGTGGAGAGAGTATCACGACAGTTCAACATGGATCGTGATGTGCCCCGAGCCATATATATGTTTCATGGGTGATTAGAGCACCGAGGAGGGACATGGCAAGACTAGGGCCCATAAACGAGTAACTAGTACCTCTTGGGCCAAATGAGGAAGATGCGCTATAAAGCCTATAGATTCTGATGATGTAGGTTGTACAAAGGAGTATCACACATGGTGGACAACACATCAATGGGTATTGTTGTTTCCATTGCTTGCAGATGTGAGTGTTATCACAGGGAGTAGTAGGAGAGAGGGAAGCACATGCCCTAAAAATGTGGCAACAACTATAGCGTGAGCATAAGTATATATATATATATATATATATATATATATATATATAGCTATGTGGTGTATTTTATTGTTGGTTTATGTTTTATTAATGCTTATCTAATGCGTTGTGTTGTTTATTTTATAGGTGATATGTATTGGTTCCCGATAATAGACACATCCATCCACACATCAACAAAGATTTTACCAACCGATGTACTTGGTGGAGGGATACTTGAGCATGTAGATGATATCATGGGTGAGCATGCCCATTTATTTGAGCCACGGTCATAACATAAGTGACATGCTCTGTGTTGATAGGAGAGAGGGACAAGGCACGTGAGGAGACTCAATGAGCCGAGAGGTGTTGGGTGGTGGTCCCTTAGCGTAGGATGTATTTTCACGATATGTGGATTTGTAATGTCAGTTTTTAGAGAAATCTATGGAGGTTACCTTATTACGGAGGTAAGTTGAGAGGTATCAAGGCTGCGAGAAACAACGCAAAGTTAGTGGTGAGCCATCTAGTTCTAGGGCTCTCACAGTACCTGAGAGTAATAGTATTGATGAGATTTGATTTGTATTATCATATATGATGTGGGGGATTCGCCCCACAGTGATGAGATATTTTTGTGTAATGATGACAATATTCAATATATATGGATAGATGTTATTGATATATGATGAGTTTATCTTGTTGTTTATCGATGGCACAATATGACTCAATGTTTGTTGTTGGTATTATGTTGTATATTGTTCTTGTGTATTGATGTAGATTCACACTATAATGTTGATAATGATAGAAAAAATGGGTAATTTGAATGATGATAGATAACATGTGTAATTTGATTGATGAGTTATATGAAATGGTTGTTGAATGGAATTTATAATGTGTGGTTAGTGTAATGAATAATAATATAATGTGATCGTAATATGTTAGTATGATGAAACTAGGAGATGGAAGGGGGGGAATTAACGATGCCCCCAGCATGTGAATGAATAGGCTCATTTAACTAAGACCCTCAACATCAAGGATGAGTGAGTAATAAAGAGTTCATCATCGTGAAATGATTGAGTGTGCTAGATGAATCAAAGAAGTGTGTGATGAAAGGTTCTTAGAGAAAAACCCTCAATAGTTGTGTAAGAACCATAAGAACACAAGTGCGTCATCAGGGGGTAAGGTGATAGTAATCACCTACCAAAGACCAAGGTAGTGCAAAGTGGTGGAAGCATGTGGGATGGAAGCAGTATGAGTGTATGAACCGAACTAAATGTCATATGGAGCTACAAAGTGGGATGGACAAAAGTGGAGGGTTATGACAAAAATGTGGAACAATAACATGATGTGATACATGATATGGATGAAGTGAATGCAGTGGATGTGATGACATAGTGATGTATGGATGTGGTGGAGAGCATGCATGAGTTATAACTTGAGGTGGTGGACGGCCAATGACTAGAGAATCGATGGAGGAATTGACTCAACCTGCAGTAGAAACTCTCTCTGGTCGTGGTAGAGGAAAGATGGATTTCTCATGTAAGCAAGATCCAAAGGAGATTATGCCCTTATCCTATAATTGACGTAGTCTATCATGAAGGTCAAAACAATCATTAACCCTATGGTCATTGATGTGATGATAATTATAATATGGTTGATCACGCTGATGATGTAATTGATGTTGTGGAGGATGTTGGTTAGAGGGTAAGTGAATTAGATACTCATGAATTAAAACATGCAGCACATCATGTGGTCAAGCGTGATGAGAGAAATGTAATGGCTCATATGACCTAGGTGGAGGGGAAGGAGAAGTAGCCTGTCGCAGAGGTGGAGAAGAAGTATGTTGTTGTGATGGAGTGGGTTGAGATTGCTTGCTAGGAAAGGGTGGAGATCGTGTAGGACACTCAACCGATGTCAATGGAGGAGAACTAGGTGAGCCAACATCAATAGAGATGCGTGAAGGATAAATGATATGTGTCGAAATAAGAGGTCAATAACTTTATAAGATATAAGAATGAATGACTCACATGTATCATACTGCAATCTTTTCTTAAGTGGGAATCAGACCATGATAGAAAATGAATTGCTTCTCTAGATCAATAGGTTGGAATATTAGTTGATGTATACAAGCATTGAACCGTAAGATATAATCCTTGATAGGTCGGATGAGCCTTGATGTACAGTGGGTAAGCGGTCATAAGTAACTTTAGGGCCATTGTTGATGATAAATTGATAGAGGAAAGCATCTTCCATGTCATAGAAAGTACTAATGGACCCAAATGGAAGATGAGTGTACCATGTAATGCCTCATCAATAAGATTGTATCGAAAGGCCTTAAGAAATAGTCTATCATTAGAATAAGAGGTCATAATCATGTGGTAATGCAAAGATGAGCATGAGGGTCACCAAGTACCATCAAAACATGTGAATGAGGTCATGATAAAGTCCTTAGGGAATTCAGAGTTATGAATCTTCTTAAGGACAAGGTTACCATGTAATGAATTGTTGTCAATAAAAGCATAGTAAGCCCTACCTTCTAAAGTGAGAGATTGAACCTAAGATTGTAATTGACCTAAGACATGTACGAGAGAAATCATATCCTATGAAGGTATAGTGGAAGATGGTAATAATGTATTAAGAGGTTGTAATTTTCCATTGTGAGTGATCATAGGAATATCGAGAGATGAAAAAGGAGATTCGATGCTAAAGGCACACTAGTAGAAGGTGTCAAAGAAGATATATAAGATGATACAGATGAAATTCCCATAACAATGGTAGAGTAGCATTGGAAATATCCCTAAGACATGAAGTGACCAATGGAGACACATCTGTAGGAGAGGATGGCCTAATAGGCATAGATGATGTAATAAGAGGAGGTGAAATGGTAGGAGAAGAAGAATCAATGGATGGAGATGACTCATGCACTATGCTAGATGCAACCTCAGGAGAAGGTGGTGATGGAGATTCACACTTGGAAGAATAAAAAGTAGAATAATCATGGCTATCAACCACTTCATCAAATAAGGACTCAGAAATGAGAATGTCCTTAGGAATGTTATCAATAGGATCATTAACATAATATGAAGGAATATGGAGGCTAGTATGAGATGTGTCATGAGAAGCAATATCAAAAGTAGGAGAATCGTGAGATGAAACTATAAAGGTGTTCTAAGTAGAAGAATAAGAATCAACATGTACATGTGAACGATGATCAATACTAAGCATATAATTGATAAGAGAATCATCTAAAATTTCCTTAGAAATATCAGGAGGATCACTAGTAGTCATATAACATGGTGTACAATGAGTGAAGGCTATTGTATCAACAATACTAATGCCAATGAGAGAGTATTCAAAATGAGTGGGCACATATTGTTGACCAACTAGAAGTTGTTGTTTGATATGATCTGACATAGGAGTAGGATTACCACAGAGAGCCACGAGCTCATCGATGGAAACCTAATCATAAATAGGGTTAACTTTGAAATGAGAAATGATGGAAAAAGAAGATGAACTATCCTTAACCACTAGGGTTTCAAACGGATCCTAGGGAAAAAAATTCTAAACTACAAGTTCACCAAAATGATTAACTAAAATAATGAATTTAAGTGTTAATATAAATAGTATAACAATTGAATAAATAGTATAAACTGAAATGTACATGCTAACTAATTTTATTTGACATTTAAATAAAATAAGATAATTGAAATGGGAGGGAAAAATGTACTAACCTGAAAGTGACTTACTGTAATGCCCCATCCATCATTACTCTGTTATTCTGTGATGACCATGCTTCTTAGGGCTGAATGTCGTTGCATTTTCTTTGAAACGTTGGTGTCTTCGTCTTGTTGAGCTTGCCTGCTTGGGTCGGTGTCGATGTTTTGGTTGTTGGCCCCGCTTCGTCCCTCGCGTTTATCCTATTAAGGGAAAACCTTGTTCTTGCTATATCGAACCTCCTGTTGATTGTTGTTTATTACCTGCAAGATATTTTTGCCGTAGTATTGATCACTCTCGTGCTCGACCCCTCGATTAAATTATTATTATTATTATTATTATTATCTTTATTTGTTGTCACTATCGTGTTAGGTCCTAAACGATTTTTCGAACCCCGTTTAGGTGTCGCGGCATTTTAAAACATAATAAAGGAATGGATATCAGTTATATTCTTATGTGTATATAGATAATAAAATTTCATTTTATTTGAATTAATTAAGCCTTTTTAGGCCGTACGCACGCCTTATTGCGAGTTATTGTTTATTTGATGTTTCTCGTCCACCAGCTGGTAAATTGCTATCATCAACACTTGGCGTGGAGACATGGATTTCTTTAAAAGATGTTTTGTTCACGTAAATGTATTATGTATAATGTCAGATAAATAGGCTGACCAATAGGATTGCACATCTTCAATTACTAAGAATTTTTATTAACTAAAATATGTGAGTTTTGTCGGTTCTCGGACTTCGCAATTTGCCATCGCCATCGGGTTGTCGAACTAATGGAATTTTAAAATGAATTGTGATTAATTTAATTTATTTCATTTTGAGGATATGTAGTTTTGGTTAGCAAAGTGTATGGGTTGTAAACTATAGTGTAGGTTCTTTTGTCAAGCAATTTATTTTTTTTTTTTTTTTGTATAGTTCACACTCTTGCTCATACGCCTTGGTGACCACTTGTTTTGTTCCATGTTTTTAATTTTTTATGCCATGCTTGGCGTGGAGGAATTCCTTGTCCTTGTCCTTTCTTTTGTTTCCCTCTTTGTTGTTAATGCCTGACAAGTTGGTGGAGAAAGTGTGAGATTATTATTGGGCCGCCTGTTTTCTTCCCTTGTCGTCTGTAATTAAATGATGAATTGACCTTTGCTGGAATGGAGCGCCTTTTTCCTCCATGCTGGCCGCTTACCCTACAAATGGGATTTATTATTATTTCTCCCTTGTTTTCTTTGTCTTCTTACCTGCGCCTGCATTGTTGCTGGCCGCGTGAGATTGGAGGGGGAGGCTTTTGTTGATTTTTTTTCTTATTGGTGTTTAAGCTCTAGTTTAGGTGCAGTCCCTAGTGTTTTGGACAACCGCTTGTTGCTTTATTCTGGCCGTGCCTTCATGAGGGAAGCCTGGAGTGGAGTATTGCAAGAAAAGACCAGTGAAGGATCTTCTAAGCATGGGACGTGTGGACTGCTGGGAGAAGGGGGTCTACCAGTGCGTGGCTATGAGAAATAGCTGTTAATGTAGGCATGATATGCCCTAACCCATCTTAATTCCTTACTTTATTTAGTTATTTCACAAATGGAACATTACCTGGTTTGAAATTTGTGTTCTTCATCGTTGGTGATGTGAAATTGATTTTAATCCTCCTGCTATAGAATTTAATTGATCCTTGAGTATGGTGAATGCTGCTGTTAACAAAGTAAGTTTGCTGGTTGCAATATGAATTATTATCGTGATGAAATAACGCACTCCTTGGGATGAATGAGAAGTTGCAGTTGTATGCATCATTGGGTTTTCTCATGATTCGTTATCCTTGCCATATTTATAGTTATACCTTTCAGATGCCTCCATGTTTTAAAAAAATTGCCAGCAATATCTCTCTCTCTCCCTTTACTTTCTATGATTCTACGTATGAGTGTGGAAATTGTGGATTTTCATGTTTAGTCTTTTGTGAATGAATGTTCCTTTGGGTGTTAATTTTTCTTGTTGTACATGGATGAATTTGTTCACTCCATCAGATATAAAAGGGTTCACTCTTTGTGATGGATACTGTGCATTATTGAGAAAAATAGGTAAACCCGATCTGGCTGGGTATGCATGTTTTAAATGGCTTGTTGGTTGATGAGCAAACCATTAAGGGTTTGGCCTATGCGGCTACAGTGATCTATTTGGGTCTGTGTTTTCATTCTCGACCCCAAGGAGGAAATGGGTATGTTAGTTAGCCTGGCGGGTTAATAATTTCCTTGTCGACCCAAATAAAACTTAAAACCATTAATAAGCTTATCGTTATTATATTATATTAATGCATTAAGTTATCTTGACTCATCATTATGAAGTTAAGATCTAAAGTCGGATTAGTTCCTTGATAGGCACTTGTAAATAATGTAGAGCTCGTTACTTTGTTGTGAGAATACAAACTGACTTTGGGTCTAATAGTGTGAGCCAATGCACACTCAGTGATCTCTTGTCATGGACTAAATGTCTGTTGGGTTCGGCATGTAATTTGGTTGTTAAATCCTGAATAGGGTGATGTTTGAGCTGGTGTGAAGTTAGTTGTGTAAGCCTATTGTTTCTTCTTATTGCACTTTGTGTTTGTGCCTCACTGATTTCCGTCCTTGGTAAGCTCTTTGAGCAAGAACGTGGTTTGAAAATGGACCTACAACTTGATAAAAATAAAAAAATAAAAATAAAGAAGAACCCTGATTTTAATCCTATTGAATTGGGAATTATTACTCCTTCATTGTTTTGATTCAGAGCAAAGCTCGATTGTTTTGGAGACTTTACTTTGATTATTAAAAAAAAATATGAAATAAGAAACTTGACTCCTTAAAACTTACCTCGCTATATTTCATTCTCCCTTGAGGATCACAGAATTCTCTTGAATTTTAAAGGTTCTTCATTGATTCTTTTAGGGGCTGTGTAATGAATTAATTGTTATGCTCCAACCTTGCTCAGTGAAATGGGTGGGTAGATCTTTTTCATTATACTAATAAAGTCCTTGACTAAGTGAGGAATAAGGAAACCCTTCTTTTGACTTTTGTGGAGAAAACCCTTGAATATGAATGTCCAGTTTGGGACAATAGGTTAAATTTCAGTCATGTTATCATGACTCCCTTTTGCTAAAACATCTCGAAATGCGTTGACAATTAATTGGTATTGATATCTTGATTACCAGGCTGAGGAAAAGAAATTATGATCTCTTTCCGAGTCTTGGTTTGTCTAATAAATGCTTTAGTTGAGGAAAGTATTAGTATGTAACCTATTACTTGAATTTTACCTGTTAGCAAAAAGGTCGGATGCCTTGAATGCTCTCACTCTCACCCTTAAAGTTAATCTAACATCGTAATTTTAACTAATTACACTTGATGCCTTAGTCTTAGTTTTATTGTATGGACTTTAGTAGACCTTATGAGAGAATGGAATCCTTGATGGATCTGTTAAGAACTTTTGAGAGATTGTTGGATTGTGTTTCTTGTTATACTTATGGTTATTTAATTTATGAGTTGAAGTGACCCCAGGTATGCAAGTATGGGATTGCATGAGTAGAATCTTGATACCCTTATGAATAGTCTTTTAATCTCTTATGAATATCTGGTACATGATAATTTAAGTGACTTTTCTGAACAACTGAAAATAGTTGTATTGTGACGTAAGTTTGAAAGTGATTTCTTTCTTGGCTCATGAAAGTGCTTGCTCATGACATGTTATAAAAATAATTGTTATCTTCTTAAGTTCTTTAACATTGATCCATAAAAATAATATGAGTTCTTTTTATGAAATAATTAAGTAGAGTATGTTATTATGATGAGTTGAGGCTTATCATGCTCAGTTCTCACGAACTGACTCAAGTTAATACTTGTGCAGATGGATTATGCAAGTAGATTAAAGGAAAAGAGTGTAAAAGTTTCTTCAGTTCTAATTATGAAGTTCCTTGTAAAAATTTCAATGTGTTGTAATTTTGTAACATTGCTTGCAAAGGAGTTTATAATATCTCTTGCCTGGGATTGATCGTAAATTACGTGATGAAGTTGTTTTTTCCTTTGGTAGTTTGACTGGTAACTCATCTTAGTGAGAAATGATATTCAATCTTTTCATTGGAATAAGTATTGTAAAACCTTGATCTTGAGAATAAAGTGTAAGTTTAACCTTTCTAAGACTTTGTATTGATGTGTTATATGTAATTTAAAACGGGGTGGTTAATCCTTATAGAAGTTACCTAAAAGTTATATTCAAATAAATTTATTGTAGAGGTGATCTACTTGAGAACAAACCATTCCTTAAGTAATCAAAGGCGAGACTATCATTGCAAAGTGAAATTATATAATTTGATATCCCTAGCTAAACTAGTGAACACTACCCCTTTTTGGTGAACTCTTAAACAAGCTTAAGGAAAAACAATGGTTAGTTTCTGGAAGATAATAAGATTTAACAAGTAGGAGAAGAAAATTTAGAAACCACTCAATTTATCTCTCAGCCTTTTTGGAAAGTAAATAGTCTCCTTTTGTAAAGCTCTTTCAGTGAAGACTAAGTAAAATCGTTAATATTTATGGATAAAACCTCAAGCTCCAATTAAATCTTGGTAATAACTGATGACGTCTTAAGGAGGAATTCAACCTGACCTTCTTCTCTTAACTTTTTCCCAAGGTGCTTTGTAATTTCCTCTTAATTATGTTGAACACGAATCCATGTTGTAACAAGGTTATGAGCGAATTTTAGTAACGTAAGTATGGATAGATGGCCTTGTGGAATTAAATTATCCCCTTTATTAAATAATGGAATTAAACAACTAATTGTCGTAAAGGAGAAGACTTTAAGTGAACTACTCTGCAATGTATAAGAAAATAATTCAGTTTGGTAAGATGAATTGTATGCGAATCATATCTTGAATCTCTCTGAAAACATAAGTTAAGAGTAAAGGGTGTTTTATCAAAATAAATAACCTTCAATAATGTCTTACTGTGGCTTGCCCTAGCTGTAAGAGTATCATGTGGTTGGACTGCTATGTTGTCCTGTCAAAAAGAAAAGTGGATTATCCTTAGTGGGTGTGAACGTTTCCATGTTACCTTTGTGGTCATCCATGTACCTAGTTGTTCACAGAGTTAGTTGTAACCTTGGCGATGACATGTTGTGTTGTGTTATTTGTCAAGCAAGTCAAAAAAAAGTTATCCTGTATTTTACTGTGTTGTTGCGTAAGTGATTTTTTTGGGTCGTCACACTTACCTCACTGTGATTCTGGATTGAACAAGATGATGTGTGGACAAAGAAGAGTATGATGGTACAACCCAAGAAATCACAGATGAGATGAAGATATGATCAGATTGTGGCACTTGGAAGAGGATTAGGGGGCTTGTGGGTGCCCTAGTCTATAGTATGGGTGCTCTAGTCTATAGAATAGCTCGGGACACGAATGGGAAGTGTCGTGAGATCTTCGCAATATCTCGATCTTTGTTGTGTGAGTGTCAAGGTAAATTTTTTGATGACGTCGTATATCTCCAATGAATAATCTCCTACAAAATCCCACACAAAAACATCAAACCCTAAAAAAGAAATATGTAAATGAATGGGTCGAACTGTCCTTAACTTCCAAATGGATGGACTTACGATTGAGCGCTGCACTACATCTTAGACCCGATGTAGTTCTATGTGCATGTGTGTGCAATTGTGTGCCTAGGGTGCCCTAGCATCAATGACACAAAGATAGCAGGCAATAGCTAGATGTAATGCAAAATGGTGGATGGAATAGAATAGACTTCCCTTTCCTATGCAATGTGTGTGATGTAATGATGCCCAAATGTAGTCCCTTTCCTTAGTAGATAGCTATCCCTTAATAGTAGATAGTTCGCCCTTAAGATAGTGAGTATGTTATGTTTATATAGGGATATCTTGCTCAAATTTTGACACTAATGACCTGACATGTTGACTAGTACCTAGGGAATGAGAGGGAAAATTATAAAGAATGACCTCGAAACTCTAAATTAGACCCAAGTGCTATAAGGACTAGGGAACCTAAAATTGAGAACCTTGGTGCCCATGGGCACCCTAATCCTACCCTTGGCACCCTAGTGAAATATTAGAGACAAAAAATGACAAAATAATGACACCGAAGACTCCTTGAGAGATGACTAGAATTGTGTAAACAGCGATGACTGTGTAAGATAAATGACAATGACGACCAACTAACTAAGGATAAGATTGGGGATGATTACGTTAGTGAATAATTTTCTTACGTGAGATCCATATATTAAACAACATACTTAGCGGTATAAATGTAATAGTAAGTGTGTGATTTTGTGACTACACTTTTGATGTATTTAGCCTTATAATCACAATTAGTTATTATTTTGTTAAATCCATTATTAAGTACATGTTGAGAATAGTTCCTACTATTACCTTTATTGTAAAATGACCATGAACACCACCTGGACTGATAGATATAATATAATTACAGTATGAACATCAACAACGCTCGTTACATTTTTAGTGCCATTGTTAGGGAATTTCAAGGTGTTATCAAAGGTTAAAGTGCTAGCTAGAAGTGTTACTTGGTGTTTGGTAAGTTTCATTAAATTTTTTTATTTCCAACTCTTTTCTAAATAAGTATATGTGAACAATTGAGATAAATTTTCAAAACCCCCTCAAAACCAGCATGTGGAACAACTTGTTAACCAAGGAAGGATGGCTGATGAAGTAGATAACCCCAATGGTGCAGAGAATGGAAACCCTCCAGTTGGAAGAATGTTTACCTATCCCATACAACTAGATCCTAACGATCAAGCTCATATGAAAAATATATCCCCTCAATCTTACCAAACTTTTGAGGATTAGTCTCAGAATACCCTGACCAATTCCTTTTTGAATTCAAGGTCTTGTGCCAAACTTATGATTACACTTCCGATTCCTCATAAGCTCAAGTTATTTCCTCCACTTTAAAAGATACAACTATGAGATGGTTTATGGGCTTAAACCCTAACTCCATCCATAGTTGGGAGGAGATGGAAACAATTTTCTTGGACAAGTATCAAGACTACTATAGAGTTCTGGGATAAGAAGGAAGAAATTTTTAGAATTCAACAAAAGGAAGATGAGAGTGTGGAAGATTATCTTGATCGGTTCCTCTTCCTTCACAGGAGGTGTGGGACTAGTATGGATATTAATATGCTCAAAACCTTATTCCTTAAAGGGTTGGATGAAGACACACATGAAGCCTTCAATCTTATGGGAAAGGGAGACATGAACAAACTAGAATTTATGAAATCATTGACCTCTGTAGGAACTACTCCCAAAAATCGCCCTAACTTTCATAGACAAAAGGAAAAATGGCTAGTGGTGATATATCCAAATTGAGGGAAGAAATTAAAAATTTAAGAACATACCTTTGGTTCAACTCAATACCACTATGGATAGGGAGAAATCCAAAAATACAGAGCCTTTGTTCATCTACTACCCAAGATGTAGAGACAAACATGGACTTAAGGATTACCCCTTAGACAAGACATAGACATTTGTCTTCTTTGTGAACTCAAGCATGCCACAGACAATGTGGGATGCTTCCCTTGCTAAAGAACCATTTGAAACAAAACACACAAGATGAGTCTGAGTTGAATTATATGGCTCAAAGGCAAGGAGGAAATTTTCATCCAACCAAAATCAGTCCTACATGCCAAAATCACAATGGGTCCCAAATCAATGGAATGCACCATGGCCATATCCCCAACCTTGGGATCAACAATCCCCATAGAGAGTGGATCCACAATGGAATGCACCACCAAGTTATTATCAACAACCATAGGATCCACATCCAAACATTCCACCATTTCAATAGTTTAATCCTCAATACCAACAAAATTGGAATGTACCTCAAGGATATAGGAAAAATATTATAATCAAAGAATATCCCAAGGTCAACAAGCCTTGTTGATTGGACCTACAAATTCTGCCCCATCGATCAACCTACCCAACCATAGATACTAACACAAATTGTGGAAAATCCCAAAAATGTGAGGCAAGGTAACCCAATGTACATACTCTATGGAATTAAATAAAAACCCCACAATCAATTCTGTGGATTGTAAGAATATCTTTTTGTGCTTAGGGAAGGTTACCTCAAAACCTTCATCCCTGTGATAGAATAAATCCCCGAGGATATAAAAAATCTAGAAGAAACACAACCTAGTCCTGTTGTTGAGGAAACTCCTCAACCAAACATTGACATTCCTTTTCCATCCAAACTCTAGAAAAACACAATATTATAGTTCTGAACAACCAAGAGTTAGAGTTAATTTAGGACTGAGGAAATTGAGTATTGGCATTCCCTATTGCAAGCTCTTAAGGAAATTCTGAATTAAACAAAATGATCAAAGAGCTTTGTTTTAAGACTCAGGAAGAAGAAATAACCAACCTAAAACCATCCATGTTGATGGGAAACTTGCTAGTATTTTGGAAGGGAATATGACCCTCCTAAATACGAGACCCTGGAAGTCCTATTATTACAGTTAGCATAGGAGATGTCTAGATTCCTAACGTCCTAGTTGACCTAGGAGCTACTATCAATGTTATGACCATAGATACTCTATCCACACTATCACTTCCTAAACCATAGTCAACCTCCATAGTCTTACAAATGGCAGATCAATCTGTAAATAAGCCAAAGGGAATTATAGAGGATGTCACCATTACTATTGAATCTGGGACTATTTGGTAGACTTCATGATCATAAAAATGAAGAATAGAAATATTGGATACCCTATAATCCTAGGATGTCCTTGGTTAGCCACAATTGCTACCCTCATTGATTGTAGGACAGGGAATATGGTGATTACAAATGGACAAGATTCAAAAAAATTATCAATATACCCTACTGCAAAACCATTTTCTACAAATAATAAACAATGGTGTAAGGACAATTCAGATGATATGACATCATCTCTTCTTTGGCCATGGTCATAATTCAAGAACACTCAGATCAAATTCAGTATGATGACCATGAGCCCTATGTTAGACACATATAATTCATACACCCGAGTCTGTGCTAGGTTTATTTCAAGTCCTGCACTACAATTAATGGAAACAAGAGATGATTTTATGGATGAAAACAACCAACCCATCATTTTTCCTTTTACATGGAAATATAGATATGATTGAGTCCATATTTCAAAACATCATTGTTGTTCACATATTACTTCCCACAGTGTCCATTGAATGCATTATTGAGAGAGTATCTTGTTGTAGATTCCTTGCATCCAAGTACCAAACAACTACCTATTTTCCTAGGGAAGACACTAACAATTAATAGTTGGCTGAATAAGTTGGAGGAGAATACCCTATTCAAACTTTTATGCTCTCATCCTCAATTTTCTTGGGAATATAATGACATGAAGGGTATTCATCCTAGTATTTGTACACACCATATCTACACCACTGATTCCAAACCAGTCAGAAACCTCAAAGAAGGATAAACCCTGCTTTAAGAGACATTGTAAAAATTGAGATTGAAAAACTTTTAAGGTAGGATTCATTTATCCAATATTATATAGTCAATGGGTTTCTCCATTAGTCATAGTTCCTAAAAAGAATGGGAAATGAAGAGAGTTTTGTGGATTATAGGAATTAAATAAGGAAACTCATAGGGATTATTTTCCATTACCTTTTATTGATCAAGTCTTAGACAATTTATCTAGAAAAAGGTACTTTTCATTCCTTAATGGGTTCAATGGTTATAATCAAATAATAGTGGCACCTGAGGATCAAGACAAATTTTTTTTTCACCTACCCATGGGGAACATTTTCTTATAGGGTGTTACCTTTTGGTTTATGTAATGCTCCTGCCACTTTTCAAAGAGCCATGTTGGAAATATTTTCTAATCTCACCCATGACTATGTAGAGATTTACATGGATGATTTCAATTTTATGGAGCAACATTCCAAGAGGAAATTGAAAATCTAGACAAAGTCCTTTCTCGGTGTGAAAAACATCAATTATCCTTGAACCATGAAAATGTTTATTTATGATGGAACAAGGGATAGTCTTAGGCCATCATGTTTCAACTAAAGGAATCAAGGTAGACCCAAAAAAGGTCAATATCATTATAACACTCCCATCTCCCACAAACCAAATAGAGGTAAGAATATTTCTTGGCCATGTCTAGATTACTATCAAAGGTTTATCTCAGATTTTAGCAAGATAAGCTTCTCCATTATTTTCTCTCCTAACTAAAGATTCTGAATTTGAATGGACAAGAAGCATGCCAACAATATTTTGATGCTATCAAAGGTAAGTTAATAAGCACACCAGTGTTGAGAGGCCCAAATTGGAAGCTTCCTTCCATATACAAATAAATGCCTCTAATGAAGTAGTAGGTGTTGTTCTTGGACAACAAGAGGAGGGAGAATCCTATGCATGTTATTTACTATATCAGTAAAAACCTCTCCCCTACTTGAAAGGAATTACACCACAATGGAGAAGGAATTTCTTACAAGTTGTATATGCAATCAACAAGTTTCACCATTATATTATAGGCTATGAAGTGATTGTTCACATTGACCACTCTGTTATCAAATATCTAATGAACAAACCTTTAGTGCATGGCAAGATTGTAAGGTGGTTGTTATTACTACGCAGAATTTAACATTAAAATCATTGAAAAACTAGGTAAATCCAAATGTGGTGGCTGATTTTATTTCAAGACTTACCACTTCAAAAGAAGAAGAAGCAGTTAATGATGATTTCTATATGAACATCTGTTTGCAATTTCTACTACCTCTCCTTGGTATGTAGATATGGCTAATTACTTGGCTATAGGAAGTTCCCAACCTTTTTCACACAAAAGAAAAGAAAAAAATTAATTAAACAAAGTGTGATGTATACATGGTTAAATGGAATTCTTTTCAAATGTGGACTGACCATGTTTTACGGTGTGTAGTTGAGGATGAAGTATTTGACATACTTAGAGCATGTCATGATGAGCCATTAGGAGGGAATTATTCAGTTCAAAGGACCATTCAAAAAGTTCTAGGTTGGTTACTATTGGCCTTCCTTGTTTAAGGATGTCAAAAAGTATGTATGGAGATGTGATCAATGCCAAAGGATGGGGAAACCAACATTTACATTTGAAATTCCACTCCAACCTCAAGTTTTTTGGAACCATTTGAGAAGTGGGGATTGGATTTCATTAGACCAATTGACCCAACCTCTCAAGGGAAGGAGTACATCCTAGTTTGTACTGATTATGTCACCAAATGGGATGAAGTGTAGGCACTACAATATGCAAGAGATGAGAAGGTTGCATATTTCTTATATGAGCATATATTTCAGAGATTTGGAGCACCAAGATCCATTGTATCTCATATCAGGACCATATTTCATGTCGAGGTAATCAGTTCCTTTGTGGAAACATACCAATGAAGCACAAGAAGTCATCACCATACCACCCACAGTCCAATGGTCAAGTGGAGGTTACTAACAGAGAGTTGGAAAATATCCTAACAAAAATAGTGGATATCTCAAGGAAAAATTGGGTTCAAAAACTACCTAAAGCAAGTATGGGCCTACAACACTACTTGGAAAAAAACCACATGATTTACTCCTTATGAGTTGGTGTATGGGAAGAAGCCCATTCTTCCCATAGAATTTGAAATTCAAACCTTGAGAACAATCTACAGAGGTGGGAATTGAATTATTTGAGGCACAAAAATCAAGGATTTTCAACTAAATGAGTTGGATGAAATGAGACTTCAAACATTGCATCAAACTGAAATCATCCAACACCAGAGGCATGTATGGCATGAAAAACATATCAAACCAAGAAAATTCCATGAAGGGATTGGGCTCTATTATTTGATTCAAAGTACAAGGATTTCAAAGGGAAGCTACAGACAAGATGGATGGGCCCATATCAGATTGAATGAGTATTCAACAATGGGACCATCCAACTGATTCCAATTGATGGAGAGAAGAAAGTAATGTTGGTTAATGGGCATAGAACTGAGGTTATACCATAAACCAACATCCAAAGAAGAGTTTCATAATGAACTTTAAGAAGATTCAACTCTGAAGTGTTTGGACAAAGTCTCTTTGTCCAACACAACTTAAAACTGAGCTATTTTTCATCAAGGAATAAAGAGGAGATGATTGAAAACCAAAAATGGTGGTCATCATCCTCTAGAGCATTGGCTGAAAACCAGCAATGGTGGCCATTGTTTCAAAAAAAAAAAAAATGGAAAAAAAAAAAATATAATAAATTTAGGTGGCCAAAAACCAAAATGGCCACCACCCTTGAATCTTGTGGGAAATAAATGAAGGATGATGTGTAGATGGAGGATCAAATCAACATGAAGATGGTGATCAATGATGGGATAAGAAAATTTAATAAGGTATGTGTAATATTCCCCTCTTAAATATTGAAAGGTTTTAATTTATGAACTGTTAATTATTACATTTGTGCACATTGATTATTTTTCATTTCCAATGCATTCCCACACTTCACATATCCCCACAAAATCCACCATCCCTCTCCACATTAACCACCACACGTACCAATAACTATCGTTATCACTTTGGGATTTGATTAAACCTTTCCCAATTCGGTTGTTTTATTTGTAACCATTTCTCCTCCCCTGTCACTTTCCAAATTCAGTTTAACACTCTCTCTATTGTACTATTACCATTCTTTGCCT
Source organism: Taxus wallichiana var. yunnanensis (assembly GCA_018340775.1). Classification (NCBI taxonomy): domain Eukaryota; kingdom Viridiplantae; phylum Streptophyta; class Pinopsida; order Cupressales; family Taxaceae; genus Taxus; species Taxus wallichiana. The sequence continues at coordinate 417,922,726 of CM031243.1, forward strand.
ACTTCTCTCTGAAAATATCATCTCCTAGTTTTGTGCCCCTCTATTTTTCACTTATCAGTCATGGGACCTAGACTAAGGCATGAACCAACCAATTAAGTAGAACTGTTAGCCAATGCAAAGTCAGTAGAAATATTTGAAAAAGTGAGATGGCTGGACTTACTACTTTCTTATGAGGAATTCAACATTAAAATGACAAGAATTTCACTAAGAACATGGGGGAAGGATGCTCCATTGTGAAAGGTAAGAAAATTCCATTTACCCCCACTGTAATTAGTCATCTTTTGGTATACCTAAAGAAGGTAAAAGCAGTTAGTGATAGGACATTATATTGAGATTATTAAAAGATTTTGTTGGTAAAAAGAAAAATTGAAATTGGTGGTAGACAACAAGGGGAAAAAAAAGGTATAAAAATAAATACTCTCCCTCAGCCCTGGGCAGGAGTTGTTAAATGGGTAATTAAATATTTCACCTATGAAAGGGAAGTATGAGATCATTTTGGGCCCTATGTTGAGAATCTGATACACCTTCACCATGGCCAAACAAAACCCAAATAAAAAATAAATTTGCCTCAATTTTTGTATGATTTGTTGATTCAGCCATTGAAAATTTCCATTAGGGGCTCTACCTAAAATTCCAAGGCCTAATTCATTTGATTTACAAACACCAGTTTGTTAGGAAGAGGCATGACCCTAAGAAATGGTTGAAATTCCAAAATAAGTGTGCCCTAGAGTCTAGTTTGGTCCTAGAGAAAAATCCTCTACTTCAGAAAGACCTAAGAAATGCCCTAAGACCTCTAGGCATGCTCAAGCTCTCAATGAAACACCAACTGAAATTGTTCCTTCTTAAGAAGAACAAGAAGCAATGACCATTATGCAGACCCTACTCAAGACACCACCTATGTCTCCTCACCATCTTTATCACCCTCTGTCCCTATTGATGAGAAATAAGTTGAGCACACTCCAACCATTGTTGTAGATAAAGGTAAGGCACCTATGGTGATAGGAGAACCTAGTTCTCCCCTTGACCTGACATAATTTTACCACAAGTATTGTCCCTATCTAAAATTTAGTTTGAGCTAAATAAATAGCTTCAGGAAATAATTACACATCTCCAACTGCTTCTTGAGGCCAAAGAGACCAGTTTCTCACAGCTAGAGGTTGATAAAAATAAGAAGATCCAATAGTTACAACAGAAACTGTAGAGCAATAAGAGGAGGAAACTCTTCAACTCCAACATGCCTTGGAAGAAAGAGAACAACAAATTAACTCCCTTCAGGCCAAAATAGATGAGTTGAATGCATCCCTTGTAGTTGTGCAAGAAAATAGGTAGGAAACAGAGCTGTGGTCACTGAAGAGAAAACAACTCAAAAATACTTTTTTTCCCCAAATTATTATCTTGAAGGGAATGATTAAATGGATGGAAGAATGTTATAGCTCGAGAGATTCTTTGATGAGAATAAGGCTTTGAAGGAAGAAAAAAAACTACTCAAGGAGAATGTTCTTACTATTTCTTGGTTATATGATCAAGTTCTTTCATATAAGGCCCCCTTCAATTTTTATGCATTATTTTTGAAAAAAAAAATTCTAAAATGGCAGATCTCTAGAGCTCGTGTTATGTAGGATATTGAGTTTGAAGATGACAAAAATTTTTGGTTTATGCCTCAAGAAGTGATGTTGAAAAAAACCTCCTTTGTGAATTTTATGTTCACAAATTTCTTCTTCCTGAGAAGATTGAAATCCCCATAAATTTCTATGTGGGTGAAAACGTTAACTAAGGGCATTTATATCTACTTCTAAAGCACTAGTTAGAATGGAGGGAATAAAGGGAAACATTTGTTCAATATAATCTAATATAGGCCTCTTAATGAGGCATGATCTTCCATCCCCCATTTGGTTCTTCAACAAATTTTTTGGTCTCAAGTATATTGTTTACATGATTGGTGGACCAATATAAAGATATCTTGAGAACTTGTGTTAGAAATTTTAGGGAGAAAGTACTCCCAATGTTCAATGTAAATTTCCTTTCATGTCAAGTAAGGTATCAACTTCTTACAGAACATTATAAGAAAAAGGAGGTGATTTCACCTACTAACCTCCAGTTGGTCACTAAAAAGGGCCAAGGACCTCTACAAAATCATTCTAGAGATAGGAAAAATGGATTGGGATGTGGTATAGGCCTCCATGGTCATTGCACAGTACTACCATGGTGGGATTCTTGATGATCAAAAGAGGGAAGTTATAACACTTGGAGGAGACAGTTATTGATTTCTTTGGGTTCTGTAATACTTAGATTGGATGAAACTTGGCAAACATTTTCCAATGATATAATTGTTCAAGGATAGTGGAACAAATGAATAGGTAGTAGGAGGTCCTGCTAAATCTTAAGTCTAGGGGAGTGATGAACCCTATTTTGTCATGTGTAAACCTATGTGAAACCTTGTGTTACCTTAGTATCATTTTGCACGATGTATGATATTAGCGGTTTATAATTAATACTTTTTATATTTTGGAAGGAAATGTTGTGCATATTCTTGTTATCTTTACCTTGTTATTGTTTCTTAAAATATGGATAAATGAACTATTTTATGAGTATTAAAAATCTATTTGGAAAAACATATGTTGATCATCATGAGTTAATTAAACCTAGTGAAGAATCCTTGGTGAAATTGATAATTTTATCACCTTTGCATTAGCGCTTAGCAGACTGCCTATCTAATAGAGCAAGACTCATCTAAGCTCAGACTAATCCAAGTCATCAAATCAGAATTTCCTTAAGTGAAGGAATTACTTTGCATTAGAGGAAAGAAATAACTCGGATGATGAACTATAGGTTGATACAACTGGAAACATAACGACATGAGTATGAAATGTGTGCCACTACCTCAACCCACTTTCATGAAGATTATGAGGATTAGTCACTCCTAGTTTAACTCCAGTTCCTTAGAAACGTGATGAAGACATACATTGATGGACTTATGATCACCATGATTCTCTATAATCAATCAAGATCTATAGTATCTTCAATGATTGAATCCTCAAAGGATCCAATTTAAGACCTCCTCATAGTTACAAGCATTACATAAAGACTCCTTCCATAACTGTAATCCTTAAAAATAGTTAGTCATTGTTTTAGTCAACATCTAGTTAAGTAGATGATATTAATTACAAATAAACTAGTTCTCTCCTAAAGGAACTAGGAATCTTCTTGTATAAGAGAGATAATGTATTAAGATTCAAGTTCGGTTCAATTAGTTTATCATTGTAAAAAATAGTTCTTTCAATTCAATAAAATTACAAATTTAGGGAAACTTTGTTGTGTAACTTTGGATGCTAAACTTGATTGAAGGGAAGGAGCAAGGGCCACTCCTCCCCAATGAGAAGGGAGATTTTACTATTGTTTCCTTTCTATCACACATTTATTTAAGATTCCAGCATTGAATTGTTTTTCGTACCTTTAAATTATGTCTTTAATATTCTTTTGCTTTCAATGTATTTCATTTTATAATTGTAGTTAGTTATTATTTAGTTAAATCTATTATTAAGTACATGCGAGAGTAATTCTTAGTGTTCCCTTTGTTGCAAAAAACCGTGGACACCACCTTGGACTAACAAATATAATATAATTAAAGTATGAGCATTCAAAATCTTATTCAAGATCTTATCGATAATAATGCTATTGAGCTTCCTGAGCCTGCGACATTTGTGTCGATTAATGAAAATCACAAGCTTAAGATATTCAACAATCCTCTTCCAAAACATGATAATCAAATGGATGACTCTTTAGCCAATCATACATATTGCGTAGTGCCTCCTCCTCTATCAAGGGCTCTCAATTTCCTAGTTGATCATGTTGAGGCATCCCCTCCTATCATTATTTTCTCCGATCATGATTATCATGCTACATTATCTTTTGATTGCTTACACATTAGTGTTTCTATTGGATCCATTTCTATCAATAACACCATGGTTGATCCATCATTTCGCATAAGTGTATGTTCTATTGCACTTCTTGTCCCTATCAATTATCCACTCTCACAAATTTAATATATGGTTCCTAAATCATACGGTTATGTCAAGCTTCTAGTTATTTTCGGTCCTCTTAACATGCTTGTGCCTTTTCTTGTGGCACCATCAGTTGAAGGATGTGACATGCTCTTAGGTATCCCTTGGCTTTGGTCATCTCATGCTATCACTTCCACGAATCACTTGTGTCTCGAAATGCATTCATAATAGGTAATTCATCTTGGGCCCCTAAAATATCGACTAAGTATAAAAAGGCGTGTGGGCGTGCAAAGTATAGTTAAAGAAGGGCACGAAGGTGAAAGCACGCAGGACAGGGTTCTAGGAGAGTTTAGTAGAACAAGTGGCGCGTGTGCAAGGCAGAACAAAGGTTTCAGGACTTAGCCATATTCGACGCATCGGGAAGGACACGAGAAAAGTGTGACCGACTACACATGTAAAATGGATAAGGTGTCACTTGACGAAAGGTTGGCCTAAGAAGGAATATACCCTACGATGGAAGTTTCTAGAAGACCATCATGGTAAGGAGTGGAAAGCTTGGGCTTGAAGAAGCATGCTCCCATGAAGGACCACCTTGGGACACTTGGTAGTAGATTTGCAACTCCCATGAAGGCTTGAAGGTGTTGGGAAAAGCTATAAATACAAGCACCTGGTAAAGGAAAAAAGAGGGAGATATAAAAATATAGATTAGGAGATATACTGCAAGGAACTCTATTGGGTTAGGTAGAGATCTACAAATAAAAAGGATGTAATAAGGGGTTGGGATTGTAAATTTTCTCTTGAGAACTGAGGGGTACAAACCCAACTATGATGCATGAATTTAGTTTGCACAGATTGTGGTAGTCACGTAATAGATCTAATGGATGTAATGAGGTTACCAAACTTGATTGAATATGATTATTAATGATTTTGATCCATATTTATAGCTTACAGTTTTGATTCATGGATGTTTATGGAATAAATATAAATCCTTATGTATTTCCTTTTTTTTTTGGTTCCTATCTATAATCTGTTAAGTGTCATTCGGTCTAGGATGACTACATTTATCTAGAAGTTGTTCTAAGTTCTATGATAAATGTATGTCTCGTTTCCACTCACTCTTTTTAAGTTCCTATCATAGATGATGTTTCCCACTTAACTCACATAAAAGAGAGACTCGGTGCTTGCACATGCCTCAGGTGAGTGCCCAACGCCTATTGGGTGATAGGCAGACATGCATGGGATTCCCTTGTTATTTGGTGGGTGTAAAAATGACTACATTTGTGTTTTGATGCTGGGACCTCTTTTCAAAGTTGTAGTGGGAAATGACATACATCATGATCTATGCAATGAGTGATGATAGAATGTCTAACTCTGGAAAGTGTTGAAACATGGTTCAAGAACACGAAGGAAGAATTTGCTCAAAGATTCAACACTGGGCTTGAGTTTGATGCACGTAGATGGGTAGAAGAGAACCTCTACCATGAGTTGTATGAAAATTTCTTCTGTTGTTTCCCAATAGAGCTGTATGAATGGCTCTTAGTATATGCATCCAGATCAAGTTGGTATTATAGATCAAACTTGTGGACCCAAAAAGAGTACCAGAGGCTACAAGATGTAGATCTGACATGGACTTGTGTTGTGGATCATTGGTGGAAAGGAGTGTTGGCTAGCTACACTCTGTAATATGCTATTTCTACATATTATTATTTGGAATTCGCTGACATCAAGCTTCTAAGGGAGTCTAAAGGATCATTTTTACGTGTTATTCCTCTGGCTATGAAGATCTTGATCATTACCTTGAGTTTTGAGGTATTTTCGATGGCCGGCTAAACCTTTATGAGCATTAGACGAGGAAGATAGGGTAGAGCAAGATGGTAGACATTGCGGACCGAGAAAGAAAGGGAAGAGAGATGACTTAAGTATAGTGAAGCACGCGGGAGGGATATTGCTAGAAAATGCAAGGTTGCAAGTGTGATGGATCTATGGAGGCAGACGTTGCGGGAAGGAGTTTAGGTTCACGCAGAGGATGTGGATCCTGAGTAGTCTATGCTACCCCATCTTAGCAAGCACGGGAGAGAGACCCCTTCGGCTTCTAATGAGAGTTCATCATGTAGAGAGAGAAGAGTCGTTGGCATGCATCTGAACCCACCTAGTGACCAAACCTTGGTGCTTGGTTTTCTAGATCAAGGGAGAAGTATTGTTAACCCAGTTGGTATCGATGGAGGTGACCGATCTACACCAGGAGATACAATTTATCGTTTGGGACTTCTATGGATACACACTCTATTCCAGTGTTTGGAGGAATTTTTGGACAAGGTGCAAATACACAAGGTTTGGGTAACACATCGGGGAGTGGCGTGGGGCATACATTTGGCAATGGAACAATCTCATAGACCATTGGCGCATAGTTCAGTGGGATGTTAGGGACACTAGGCGCAACTTCTTTGGGCCCATTATTGGTTGCATGAGGGTTTGGAGGTGGAACTAGTGGATCGGGAGGCACAGGACCTAGTGGATCCAGTGGATCTGGTGGAGGAAACACTAGAGGAAACCAAGGATCTGGACCAGGAGGACAGGGGCCTTAGCCACCCCCTCAGGTAATCTTTGAGATGTCTTTACACTTGCTAGACTACCAAGGCATAGAGGATGTTGCGGAGCATGTTCACAAGTGTGAGTTTCTATGGCACACGAAGGGGATCATAACCCTGAAATGGAAGGCCAATCAATTTGTAATGATGTTACAAGGACACGCTAATAGTTGGTGTTGGTATCCAAATTGATTCTCCCTTAGAAACCGAGTAGCATCACAGATTTAGAAAGACACTGAGAGACAGAAAAATCATATTATGAGTCATTTTGTAGCCAGGGGAGGGGATTCGTCTGACTCTTTATCACTTGGGAATTGGAGAAATGGATAGCACCTTCATTAAGGATTTGATCTATCCTCACTACTTTAGGCCGTGCCTTTCGACCAAGGTGAGAGGACCCGTTTTGTAACCTCTATTGGTGAAGGAGAATGAAGATATCCTTATTTACACAAATTTGATAGGAAACCTTGAGAAAATATGATCAATGCACCACAATTTAACTCTCACGAGTTGTCACTTCTAAAGAATGGTGATATTTCCTAAACAAGGTTTAAGGTTACTAAAGACATTATGGAATCCTGATTGCTTCTGCATATTTTTACAGTAGAATTTTTTCATTTATGGATACACAGTGCAAACAAGGGTACTTCAGGTAGGATTCATAGTTATTTTAAATTTATTGGTGGGAAGTTAAGCAGGATAAAGTTGATTATACAAAATATTTGAGAGCCTTTATAGAAATTGGGAGACTCACAGACAGAATGGTTGAGAACAACCAAGATATTCCTTTAACAAGGTGTACGTCAATGGAGGCCTAGATCTCGCATGGTTTCACACAATCTTTAAGAATTCAACATGAAGGCTCAAGTGAAGACTCAATTAAACATTAACAACCCCTTGTTTGTCACACCTAAGATACACTCATAGGCTTACAAACAATCTTTATAAACATAGTGAGAGTAAAGTGATTTTAAATTTTTTATTTCATTACAGATGAAGGATCTTCTCATAATGAAATTACAAATGCCACAATACTAACACATGGATGAGATCTTGTGTGACTTAGAGATATTTTAACATAAGATTGCAATAGGAACAAGAAAAACTATTTGAAAACATTTTGAAAGTAAAGCTAGACACAATAATGCACATGATCAACATAGAGTCATTCAAAGTTCATCAGATTCATTAGCAGGGGAAAGTTTCTCAAACAATCTTAGAGCTTGTCAATGGTTGTACACTTGCAACCACCTTGACGCGATTGAATCTAAAGACATAGGGAAATGAACTGGTCTCTCAGACGGCCTCTCGGAAAAATGGTTTCTCTCAGAATTCTCTCAGAAAAGTTAACCTCTAACCTTTTGCAAGAGTATTCTCATTGCATTTATACAATTTCACTTGCTCACTCATCCCAAATTCCCCCAAAAGAAGAATATTCAAGGAATCCTTTAATTGTTACCAATTTGTCTCAAAAAGTGATGTTTAACAAATTCACACCTGAAAACTACTAGGTAGACAAATTATGAACTGATCACATTTCTTAGACCCTCAACCATGACTAGGATGCCATGCCACAACTTTTTGATAGTCCTAATCATTCTTTTATTCTGTCATGCAAGAAATCCCCATTTTAATCATTTTCAGGTGGCTCTGTATAGCTAGGTCTAAAAAGTAATCCTTTTCACCTTCGAGGACACACCTCGAGAAATGAGTGCCCCGCATGGATGACTGCATTCGTGCCTCTGAGAAATGAGTGTCCACACATAGATTATTCCACATACTTATGCTATGAGTCCAAGTTGGCCAAGAGTAAAGAGGAGTTAGCGGAAACCTCCATGTGTTTCCTTGGCGTAATTGCAAAGGTAAAGTACAGAGGCCAGCTCCCAAACAAGTGTGGGCCTTCCATGTGCCCTAGGCCCAAGAAAATTACCTTTTGGCCTTTGAAAAAGTCTCATTATAAAAGGAGTTAGCGAGAAGCCTCCACGTGTCTCCATGGCACTCTTTTTATATGGTGCCCAAAGGCAGAGACCCTAAACAAGCGTGGGCTCACCACGTGTCCTATCCCGACAAATTTTTTGAAAAATGTTTAAGGACCAGCGGAAGGCACCAGGTGCCTTGGGTTCAAGAAATTTTCTTTAGTCATTGAAAATTCTAAGTATGGGTAGGATCCAGTGGAAACCTCCAAGTGTCCCTTTAGTGCTTCTTCAAAATAAATTACAGGGGTAGGTCCCTAAACAGGTGCGGGCCCTCCACATGTCCTAGGCCTTTAGAAAGTTCTTTAAAAGTTTAAGTATAGAGAGGATCCAGGGGAAGCCTCCATGTGTCTCCTTGGTGCAACTGCTAAAGTACGACTCAGAGGTGGATCCTCAAATGAGTGTCGACCCTCCATGTGTCTGTTATCCGATAAAATTGTACCGGCCACATGAAAAAAATGTCTAAGTCTGGGCAGGGCTAGCGGAAACCTCCATGTGTCTCCTTAGCACAATTCCAAAGGTCAAACCAAGAGGCAAATTTTAGATGAGCACAGGCCCTCCACGTGGACAAGACTTGAGTTGAAGTAGGCCTTAGAGTTTCAAAATGCCCCTCGAAGCTGAATCCAATCGAAAGGACCGCGTAGTTGAAGATCTTGAGATATAAATTCACGGGGAAAAGACACCCATCAAATCATAAAATGCGGGAAATCACCATTTGCACCTGCAGAATTGAATTTTTCAAGGACAAAGAATTTGCACATAATTCATGCCTCGACAACAATCCACAACCATAGAGAAGGATTTACAATAAAACCCTGGTAAAGACAAAATTGTACGCATCCATTCGGGAGATAGAAAATATGACGAACGAGGTAGATTGGGAAATTTTTAGAACAAATGGGGCGAGATCAAATTGATCACCAACATTAGCTCCAACTCGGGGATGGGTACTCCCAACGAGTGCCACAAGAACAAATAGTAGACCAAGTGCCAAAAAAAAACCATTAGGCAACAGAGTCAAGAACAAGATTACGAGATCGAGAAAGACAATAACAACCTCCCTCAAGATGGCGAGAAACCAACAAAAACTGGTCACTGGGGACTAGGACAAACCAAAATAGAAAAAACACAAAAGAAGAATGAAACCAAAATACTATACACTATACAATGGTGTGCACCCTAATTCAGAGAAAACAATCAAGGAAAATTTTCAAGTGCCTTCGATTCTGGATATGACCATGCTAAGCAATTCTGATACATCTTTAACAACTGGTCATATGATTTTTTCTCTTCTCCATCCAAGTTGTTATCTGACCACATTTTTTCAGGCTTATCCTTTGTGCCTATGTCAATTTTTTCAACATCTCTCGAGGCTACCTCAAACATCAAATTCCCAGGAAAATCAACCTACTCAGGATATCTGCATTGATCAATTTCATAATCCTTGAAAACAACATAGCTCACAGAGTTATCAACATCAATGTCTGCATGCAATACTTCATAAGAAGCATTTTTGGGGTCCTCAATGAGATATAACATTTTCTTTTCACCATGTAACTTCACAAGGCTACCCTCAATTGGTATGGTGGCATAAGACATGTCAATTTACACACTTCCACCCACACTAGCAGCCCATTTTCTTGATAACAATGTTCCCCATTTGGCAGGGCAATTAATAATAACAACATCTAGCTTTAAGTTATTACGGGTAGGTGCAGTAAGTTACACCATCAAACCCTTGGCACATCTAACCATTGGAACTTCTATGGAATCCATGGTAGTGCACTTCCCATAATTTGTTGTTACTTTGAGATCAACTCATTCATGACCTCAAGAGGCATAACATTGCATGATGCTCTAGAATCAAACATACAATTGTGTAATAACTTATCCTTAATAATCAGAGTAGTGAAAAATGGATCCACCTTCAGTTGAGACTCAACCAAGGATGTTCCCAAATATACTTCAGGTGGCTCACCTAGTTCTTCCAGTACTTGGGGTTTTTCCAACTCTGCAATGGTAGGAGGAACCTCAACATTGTTTACATTTCTGCCTTGGGTGACCTTTTCTTCTTTAAATCCCAAATATTCGAATGCTCTGTTCCTATGCTCAGGGATTCTAAGCAATTCAATAATAGGAACATAAATCTTGATTTGACTCAAGATTTGTGCTATGTCACAAGGAACATATTTGGGTAAGGCAGTGTTAGGAGGAAGGTTTACAAATTCATCTGATGGCACAAGATTTTTACAGTCTAAGCATGGGAAGGAACACAAGTTTTATTTGGGGTGAAAAATCCTTTGCCAAATGCATCTTTATTAGGGGTTTCCTTAGGGATACTAGTAAGCATTGGAATTTTTGGTTTGGCCTGAGGCCCTGCCCCTTTAACAACTTTGATCCTGATATTATATTCTTTTTTGTGGCCAACCACAACATTCATTAAAAATTGTCTATCCTCCTTAGAAGGGATTCCTCCATCATACTTCTTAATCATTAATGCCCTTAAGTACTCAAAATCATTGTTAGGAAACTCAAAATCTTGTACCATATCAATTTCAGAAGTATGAGTGGGAGGAAGAGGTAATACCGATGAATGCAATCCTAGAAATCTTTAACAGTTCTGGCACTCATCAGCTTAGTTGAGGTTGCTCCCTACTGTGAACTTGTAGAGCAATCCATCATGCATGCATCATCATCTATCTCATCATCATCAATTTCTTCCTCAACTCCCTTTTCAACATCACATGGAGCATGTGGCAAGAAACAACTATCACACCACTCAATTTCATGAGCTTCATCAACAACAACAACTCTGACAGCTAAAGGATCAGCACCAATCTATTTTCCTGGGGTTGGGGTTGTCTATTTCCTGATCCCACAGGCCCTTTACCCATGTCATCTGATCTATGATCACCTTTGGGATGATTTAAAATATTTATTGACCTTGTGGCTTGTCTTTGGCCTTGGGAACCTTACAAACCCCTTCTCTCCCCTAGCCGAGTTTATAGGATATTTCCTTGACAGCTCCGACCAATGTTTTCACAACCTCCTCTAGATCAACAAACTTATTTGACTGAGGCTTCTCTGGATTGATCAAATTGAGACCTTCCCTCTTAGGAGGCTTACCAACTACCTTGAGGTTATTTTCAATCTATAAAGCCATGGTGAAGGCCTGCCTCGGGGTCATGGGAATCATGGAGGAGGAAGAAGTGAGTTTCCTTGAGGAACTTGTTTCAATTGTGGATCTACAAACCACTACAAGTGTGAGTGCCTAGAGTTATTGCAGTGCTCATGGTGTAGGAAGAAGCAAAAATATGAGGAGTGCCCTGAGTTTTTGAGCACATGATTCAACAGCACCGAGAAAGACAAGGGCGCTACAATAGTAAGCATAAAGAAGGCTGATGGATAATGGATGCCATGGGTAATGCGTGGGTCAGGCTTGGAGCCTATTTTGGTAACAACATGAGTAGAAGCGACACACGCCAAGGAAATACCAAAGTAGAGGACCCTAGTTTCAAGAGAAGAAGTGGTACATGGGAAGTACCCAGACCCTGCTCATTAGAAGGAGGTATACCAGAAACCATGGATGTCATTCATATTTTGCAAGGAGAAATCCAGTGTCTAAAAGAGAAGTCTAAGAAGGAAGAGCAAAGAAGGAATGTCAATGCCCTAAAGGATGACTTGGATGAAGTTAAGGAAGTATGTAAGATGTTAAGGCAAGAGAATATTATTCCCTTGCTAGGAGAATGGTTGCGGGAGAAGGTAGCACGTTAGAACGAGAACACGAGAGGCAGATCTTCCACGTAAACTTCCCCCTCACAACCTTGACTATGATAAGGAGATCACCTTAAATGCAGTCATTGATGGGTGGCTCCTTAGTAATATCCTCATTGACACATGAGTAGAGGTCAATGTTCTCACCTTGGATGCATGGCATCAAATGGGAAGACCTACATTACAACCATCTTCGAATGTGTTGTATATGGCAAACAAGATGAAGGCAATGCCCATTAGTGTCTTAAAAGATACAACTATCACCATTCAAGGGTCCAAGTTTACTAGGGACTTTGAGGTCTTGGCACTCGCCAAGGTGGACAAATTTCTAATGTTTCTTGGGTGCACATGGTGTTACAAAAATAATGCTGACCTACGGTTCAATAAGGGATACATCAACTTTGAAAATAAGGAGGAACGAGTCATTATACCCTTCTTGATGGGAAATCAACACCCTATACCAAACCCTTGGGGGAAGAAGTCCTTGATAGAATATATGTGTGCTCAATCAGGGATCTTGAGATAATTCATCCCACAAAGGAGTTATCCAGTTTGAGGATGCTTAGTCCATAAGTGACACTACCAGTATAGCGTGTGATAATTGGGCGCATGGGACCTATGAGTTGATCGAACAACATTTAAGAGGATCAGTAACCAAGGTAACAAAGGCGCGTGCGATGCCTAGGAGGAAGAAAACTACCAAGTTACTTGGGAGGGGCTAATCCAGAAGATTTCTTATGAGAAATGGAGGCCCATTGGAGAAATGGAAAGGAAAGAAGAGAAATGATCAATTACAACCTACTCGGAACTATTTGCTACATGCTGGTGGGAAACACATCGGGAGAACCTCTTGGCATGACACGAGGTGAGAATTACCTTCTCTGTAAGGTTTTACAGAGCAATGTGCCCACAACTATAAAAGACTACCATGGTAAAGAGATCGCTTCCTTCCATATCCAAGCATGTGAGACAACCTGGATGGGAAGTGCAAAAGCATTGCCACCTTCATTATGGGTTCGCAAGTTATAATCTACCCTGCAAGATTGTGCGCGTGCATGGTATATTCACTCAGAGACACGTTGTCAAACCGGTAATTGGCAAGAATTAGCAGCTGATCTCATTCAAATAGTCAAGTATCGGAGTACAAAGCCATCAATACATAAGGCGTTACAAGTTTTCAAGCACCTTATAATAAGGGATAGTGCTATGGTGGAGGACATAATACAAGAATTTATAGGTGAAGATGGCCTAGAGGCACGCTTTGAAGAAGAAGAAACAGAATAGATATAACTTGAGTGCATGTGTATGGAAAAAGAAAAAGTGAAGATGGTGTATGTTATTGATGGGGAAGAGGTGGAAATCTTGGATGTTAACCATTCGTCAAGGGACGCACAAAGTCATAGATAATTTGATGAATGGGTGCATGCATATCATAAACCTTTAAAAATGAAAAATCTTAACATTGGCTCGTAATCGGAACCCAAGGAGGCTATCATTGGAGACTATTGGTTAGAGAAAGAGGTCTCTAAAATCATTGATCTATTACGCAAATTCCAAGATTTTTTCCCACATAGGTACCATGAGCTTAAAGTCATCCACCATTACTTGGGAGAGATGAGGATAAAGTGAAGGAAGGTGCACACCCAATCAGGAAGAGACCATACCGGATGAATCCCAATTTACGCGTAAAGGTCAAGGAGGAAATAGAAAAAATGATAGCATCAGGTATCATTGAGGCTATGGAAGAGTTAGAATGGATAAGTCCAATGGTGATTAGTATCAAAAAGGATTGGAGGATAAGGATTTGTGTTGATTACAGGGACCTGAATGTAGTATGTGTCATCGATCCTTTCCCAACCCCATTTACTGAAGAAATATTAGAGGGAGTGGCAGGATGTGAGGTCTACTCTTTCATAGATGGATTCTCGGGCTATCACAAAGTAAGGATTGCAAAGGAGGACTAGAAGAAGATGAATTTCACCACTGAGTGGGGAAGTTTTGCCCATATGGTCATGCCTTTTGGGTTGAAGAATGTGTCGGTTGTGTTATCACGCATTGTGGTGCAAGATTTTAAGGATTTTATCCACAAATTTCTTCAAGTATACCCGAATGATTGGGACACAGTGTATGGGTTAGTGAAGGACCATTGTGACAACTTAAGGTTGATGTTTGAAAGGTGTTGGCAATTGAGGATATCCCTCAACATTAAGAAGTGTGTCTTTGCTACCCCATTTGGAACCTTGTTGGGACATATCATATGTAAAGAAGGCTTGTTAGTAGACCTTGCCAAGGTTGTAGTAATTGTGGGATTGGGGGAGCCTACTAGTCAAAGCGCAGTGCACAGATTCCTTGGACACATGGGTTACTACAAGAAGTTCATCAAGGGATACGCTAAGATCGCCGCACCTTTAGAAGATTTACTTAGACACAAGAGTGCCTTCCTTTAGGGAGAGGCGTAGTAGAAGGAATTTGATACTTTAAAGGATAGGCTTGTCACCGCGCCCATACTACGATTCCCCTCTTGGGATAAGCCCTTCCATGTTCATGTGGATGCGTCAGGAACCACCATTGGAGTAATACATACATAGCTTGGTGAAGGGATTGTTGATCATACTTTGTGCTTTGCAAGCAGGAAGTTGACACTAGTGGAGTAGAATTATACTACAACTAAGCGCGAGGCATTGTCAATGATCTACGTGCTCCAAAAGTTTAGATAGTATCTGCTGGCAACCCCTTTTATATTTTACACTGACCATATGGCATTGAAATATTTAGTGAACAAGCATGTTCTACAAGGGCGCATATGTCGGTGGGTACTATTGTTCCAAGAATTCGAGTTCACAAAGTGGTTTTCAAACTAGGAAAAAGTAATTTTGGACCTGATCATTTGTCTAGAATTGATTCAGGGGAGGACGTGCAAAGCATTAAGGATACCATGTTAGATGCACAACTATTTAGGTTGTGGCACACACCCTCAAACTTAGAAGATATTGTAGTATTTCTCAAGACAGGTGTAGCACGGAAGGAATGAAGGCATTGGATAAAAAGTAGTTAGCTATACAACGCACCCTATTTGTTGATTAGTGGGGATTTATACAAATTAGGACATGATGATATTCTATGCCAAAGTGTGTGATCTAATATGAGCACCTAACCATCATAGAAGAAGCACACAAAGGTAGTGCAGTGGGCACTATGTAGGCGATGCCACTGTACACAAGATTTTGATGGTTGGATTATGGTGGGAGACCCTGTATCAAGACTGCAAGGAGTATTGCAAGGCGTGTGACCATTATCAGCGCATTGGCAAACTGGGGTGAAAAGATGAAATTCCTTTGCACCCTATTCCTAGTGCCGAGCCATTCAAAAATGGGCTATAGACTTCGTAGGCCCTATTGCACAGTCACATGTAGGATTGGGTCACATTATATAATCACATGCACATATTACTTGACAAGGTGGGTAGAAGCAACACCTACTAAGGATTGTACAATAGCTACTGTAGTAATATTTCTGTGGGAAAACATTATTACAAGGTATGGGTGCCCTTTGAGTTTGACTAGTGCCAGGGGTACACATTTCTTAAATGAGACAATAAGAATCATGTTATCGAGAATTCATGGTGGCTCATCACAAGACTACCCCTTACCATCCACAAGTAAATGGAACCGTGGAGGCATTTAACAAAATACTAAATCACACCCTAACCAAACTTTGTGACATTGGTAGACAAGATTGGGATGACAAAGTATCAGCCATTCTTTGGGCATACAGACAACCTACAAGAGGTTAAATAAGGCCACACCATTTCAATTGGTGTTTGGCATGGAGGCTATCCTACCAGTTGAATTCATGTTACCATCACTACGTATAGTGTACACAGGAGGTTTAGCAGATGAACAAGCACTGGAAGAAAGAATTGACAAGTTAATGCAATTAGATGAAAGAAAATTACTTGTCAAGTGGAGCCAGAAGAATGAAAAATAAAAAAAGGCATGGCATGATTGTCACATTAAGAAAAATAAGTTTGAGGTTGGGAAGATGGTGTTACTATATGATTCCAAGTTTCTGCGCCATCCTGAGAAGTTAAAATACCATTGGTTGGGTCCCTACATCATCTCGTACATCCTTGATTCAGGCACATGCTAGTTACAAGCATTGGATGGGACGAAATTACCAGGACACTTCAATGGGAGTAGGCTGAAGCCCTACTATAAATAAGTCTTCTTGGTGTTTGTAATAAGGTAGTATTTCCAGATAGTTTAGGATTTCCTTTAGTGTATTTTTCTTTTCTTGTGTTTCCCTTTCTCATTGTTATTTTGTGTTGTGCCTTGGGTGCCAGTAACCTCATTACTTTTTAAAGGTTGTGAATGTGTAGAGGACCACACATCGTTTTAGTGTGGGGTGGAATAATGTGAAAGAAAGTGCAAGATGTGAAGTACCAGGAAGGATTGCATTGGAAAGCCCGGTTGAATGGCCCTATGAACGAGGATGGTTGGTGTTAGGATAAGACTACATCTTGGTTCCATGTACAAGGGAGGAAGAAGTACCTTTGGTGCTGGTAATGTGCGTGTAAGAGTCTTCTATCAGATAGATTGTTTGCATGCCAGAAGATTGTAGGATTATCCGCGCAAGGTTGGGCGCGTGAGTAGGGTGCTAGAGTGTGGCTTAGTGGAAAATCCACAATAAGTGTTGAAGTACGGTGGTAGGTGAAGTAGAATTTAATGCTAAAAATAAGGGAGAATGATAAATAGGAGGTTGGGCACTTCATTATTGACATTGCGAATATGAAAAAAAGAGCTCTTGCAGACTAGGGTTTCCAGAGTTGATCTATGTGAAGAAAAGTTTGAGGAATTAAGGCATGAGTGACTAGATTTTTTCTACAAACTAGAAGGAAAGAAGTTCACGGGCATAGAAAAATTGTGGAGAAGTGCCATCTTATGAAAGAGGTTATTCCAGTTAGGGTTTGGCAGCTAGGGCATGAGCTGAAAAGGGTTTCTTCACAAGTTTGAGGTCTGAGCTTGGAAAGGGTAGAAAAGTAGAGCAAGTAAGAGAAGTTGAAGTGCTAAGATAACCTAAACCATGGCACCTAAGAAACCAACTATATCACCTAAGAAGCCAAAGGGAAAGGGCAAGGGAAAGGGCAGACAAAACTAGAAACCCCCATAAGCATGAATGAAGAATGATACGTAAAGATGCAGTACCTGGATGGGGTTTTGCTCGAGGAAGGAATGGGAGTCCCACTTAAGAAAAATGATGGTGAGTGATTACAACCATTGCAAAACACAACAGAAAAAATAAATGGCGCTGGAGTTAGTGCACCTGAAAAATAAGAGGACACCAGAGGGTTTACCTACCTATAGTGACGAGGTAAAAGTAAAGTTGGAGAAGGTGGGATTGTTACAACTCTGTGTTTCCTTATTTTGGAAAACCTGAGTACCTCTATCAATGGTTAATGTCACACATACATGAAGACCAATTTTACTTTGTGGGGCACAAGATGTGCATAACTCCTCAACTGATTTCAAAATTCACGGGCCTCATCTGTGAATGAGAGAGTATAGATGACAACCTGAGAAACAAGGAAGCCATCAAAGTAACCGTCACCGCATATGATTATAAGAAGGGGTCATGGTACTTTGACATTGCGGAGATCCTAGACCTGTCATGAGAATGGCTGTGTTCCTAGTAATAACGCTAAATGACCAAGAAAGGTGGGCGTAGGTAAATAAGGCTTGGTTAAATGTGTGTAGGAAAATTTCAGAAGGCACCATCTACAACTTGTCTGCCTTCATTGCAGATGAATTATCAACAACACGTAGGAGGGAGACAAGATAATCTTTGGAAATGTCCTTTTGACAATTGTGTTTTCAAAAATCAGAGTGCCGATGTAGCAGATAAGTTTGTTTGGGAATATCTAGAGGAAGACCCCTCACCCATGAAAAGATTTGTAAAGTACACTTATGACAACATGACGGATGATCACAAGGCACAGCTGGAGAAATGGTATAAGCACTTAAGGGATGCGTTTGGGGCATAATAAAGGATACCATAACAATTGCCAAAACTTATAGAGGGAGAGGCTGAATTTGCAAAGATACCAAAGACTTCTACATTGGAAAATTCAAGTTGGTAGATGAAACTATGAGCCCCTAGTGCAAAATCCCTTTCTCTTTCATAACATTATATTTCCAAGCAGGAGTAAACTGGTTTACAAAGGCTAAAATATTAATGTTCGACCTTAGTGAGGTGGATTAGGACCACAGGGAGTTACACAGATAACTCGTTTACCCCAAGAAGCGCATGTACATAGAGAGGTATATCTCCCACAAAGTTCGGATGACAAATCCCTTGACTTTTCTAATAGCAGGAAGAATCGCGATGAGGGTATATCTCGCATATAAGACCAAAGTTTGAGAAGGGAACATACCTAGAATGTGATGTATCCATTCTTGACGACCCCATGGGAATAAAGAAGTGCATACCGACAAAGAAAGGAAAAGAAGAGGTGCAAGGGAGAAAGGCACCAAGTGTCCAAGATACACCACAAGTGGGCGCCCCAGAGACAAGCACTAGGACTAGTACGTACACGCAAAGGAAGAGGTCTCAAGTCAAAGAGGAGGTGCCAAAACAACAAAAGCCTATCACAAAAGAGAAATCACTAGAGGAAGAAGAAGAAAGAGTAGAATCTCCTATTCTGAAATCCCCAGTTAGGAAGAAACAAAAGATAATGGAGGAGGATGATTCGGAGGATACAGAGAGCTTGGAGGCCTACAAATGTGAGAGGGATGATGACGAAGAAGATGAACTTGAAGAAGCCTAGGGACCACCAATGTTTGAGGTGCATGATTCAGAGGAAGAAGGTGAGGAAGAGAAAAATGAATGTCTCTTTTTGTGGAGGAAGGGAAACCAAGAGGGGGAAGGCACCCAAAAGAAGGAAGAAAGCAAAGAAGTGAGTATGAAAAATCAGACTCCAAGCCTCACGCAGGAGTAGATAAACGAGGCGATAGAAAAAGAAGTGGTGAAAATCATTGAAGCCTTGGTAGTACAAGAGTTGGAGCGCAATGCTGAATTAGTAATGAAAGAAGATAAAGAAGAAAGTGTGGGAAAATATTACGAAAGCACAGGAGGAGGCCCCAGTTTGACAATATGTATTCCTAAGGGCATACGCACAAGAGGAAAACACATGGAGATCCAGAGACCAAGAATGGACTATATTGATGATCCAAACAAGGTGTTGCGTGTGTGTTTCCAAAGCACTATTCCAATAGAACAACTCTTGGCCATGACATCGTTTGATGTGGAAGGTGCCTACCCACGGACAAGGAAGATGCTTTCTTGGGCATTTGGGTGCCACCTTGATGAGCAAAGTAATCCAAGGGGCATTGATGGAAGTGTCGGAATCTAAAGGAACCTACCCCTTGGTGAATACTCAGTAGCTATCTGATGATCAAATCTGCAACGTGATGAACAAAGCCTCAGTTGAGGTAGAAGCTAGGATTTTTGGGAGAAATGATAGAGTGAAATTCCTAGAAGTAGAGTTGGAGAAGAGGGAAGAGGAGCTGGAGAAAATAAATAAGGAGTAAAGACATAAAGAATTATTCAATGATCAGCTAAGGCGAGAATTAAAATAAGAAAAAGCAAGGGTGCGCAAGGTCTATAAGAAAGAAGAGATGATCACAAATTCCATTTGCTTGAAGCATCCAGATCTAACGTCACCTACGCAAAAGTATGAATCTACCTTGGAGTGTCTAGAGGACTTGACCCAAATCCTCACAATGGAAAGATGACCATTGGTCTTAGAGTTTGTAAAGGAGGTAGCGACACAAAAGGAAAAGGAGGACAAGGTGAAGGTTGTGGCCATTGTGGCCCAAAGTACAAGAAAGTCCTTGCAGATGTGAAGATCACCGCCCAAGTCACTGAGACCGCCTATGACAACTACACTAATAGAGATAGAGTGGCGAGCAATTTGGTCGTCGCCCATGAAGCGAGCTCAAGGCATTCCAGGAGAAAAACAAGGGGAATAGAGTGGAGCGTGAAAAAATTCTAGCCAAAGTTGAGAAAAATTCAGAGGCTATTGAGACCTTGCGGAGCTCAATTAAGAACCGGTTGAAGGAGTTATATCCCTAAATCACTCGTAGAATGGATGCACTTGAGGATTTGGGCAAAAATTGGAGCGGATCATGGAAACAATGAGTACCCAAGGGGAGGGGCTATGCTTTAAGCACCCTATTTGGCGACCTTTGTCACCAGGCATAGAGAGAGGTCGATACCTGGAATAAGTTGGAGGCTGACTTAACAAAATATTTCCCTCTCCTCTTGTAGAAATAATCGAAGTTCCTCATTCTTTCTTTCTTCCCCAATTTTTTTCTTTCCTCTATTCTTTCCCATGCCATTCAAAAATGACCATTCTTTATTCTTGAGGAAATGTTTCCATGGATGGTGAATAGGTGAAGTATGGGGTGATGTTGGGCCCCTAAAATATCAGCTAATTACAAAAAGGCGCATGGGCGTGCAAACCATAGTTAAAGAAGGGTGTGCAAGGTGAAAGCGCATAGGACAGGGTTCTAGGAGGGTTTAGTAGAACAAGTGGCATGCGCTCAAGGCAGAAAAATTGTTTAAGGACTTAGCCATATTTGATGCATCAGGCAAGACATGAGAAAAGTGTGACCCGACTGCGCATGTGGAATGGATAAGGTGCCAGCTTGGCAATAGGTTGGCCTAAGAAGGAATATACCCTGCGATGGAAGTTTCTAGAAGACCATCATGACAAGGAGTGGAAAGCTTAGGCCTGAAGAAGCATGCTCCCATGAAGGACCACCTTGGGACACTTAGTAGTAGATTTTTAACTCCCGCGATGGCTTGAAGGTGTTGGAAAAAGCTATAAATAAAAGCACCCGGTAAAGGAAAAAAGGGGGAGATATAGAAATATAGATTCACAGATATACATTAGGAGAGAGCAGAGCTCACAGATATATCATGTAAGGAATTCTATTGGGTTGAGTAGAGATCTATAGGAAAAGGATGTAATAAGGGGTTGGGATTGTAAATTTTCTCTTGAGAACTAAGGGGTACAAACCTAGCTATGATGTATGACTTTGGTCTACACAGCTGTGGTAGTCTATAATGGATCCAATGGATGTAATGAGGTTACCAAACTTGATTGAATATGATTATTAATGATTCTGATCCATATTTATAGCTTACAATTCTGATTCATGGATGTTTATGGAAAAAATATAAATCCTTATGCATTTCCTTTCTATTTTGGTTCCTATCTATAATTTGTTAAGTGCCATTTGGTCTAGGATGACTGCATTTTTCTAGAAGCCATTCTGAGTTCTATGATAAATGTATGTCTCATTTCCACTCACTCTTTTAAGTTCCTATCATAGATGATGTTTCCCACTTAACTTACATAAAAGAGAGACTCGGTGCTCATGTGTGCCTTAGGTGAGCACCCAGCACCCGCTAGGTGATAGGCCGGCATGCATGGGATTCCCTTGTTCTTTGGTAGGTGTAAAAATGACTACAATTCATTACTTTCGATGGTGTTTTGTTATCCACACCATGGCTGCAACCTCCTATTGAGGTTTCCATTGCACTTGCTAGAGAATCTAAGTCCTTAGGACCTCTCAAATATAAAACACAATCTACTCCTAGCTCATATGTTCACTCATAACATTCACGGTCCCATTGGTCTACTAGTTCATCACATCAATCTAGATCCACCACTCGAGACGGCTCCTTCACATCAATATACATCACCTACTCACTTTCCTTTATATAGGTGTTCATCACCTCCACACTTTTCTTTAGATAGGTATTCATCATCTCTACATTATCCTTCATATAAATTTCCATCACCATCTAGGTCTCACGTACATAGGCCTCATTCACCCACACATCATCTATCTTATACACCACCAGTCTTAGAGCATTGTCACATGACTTTATCTCTACAAGTATCAAGTGGAGGACTGTTGTATTTCACTTTAATTGGATAACATATTTATGACTAAAAACTTTGGGGGTACCATGCTTATCCCCCACTTATTGTATTGTCAAACATCTTGCATTCCTACTTCTTCACTCTACAATTTGCATATCATTTTTTACACGCAACTTACACATCTTGATACATTTGTATCGTCATTACCCGATGATGCACTCTTGTGCTTTGGTTCATACTTGATTGTTGAGGGCATACTACATACATGAACCTCACACACTACACACTTCACACATTGCATAGTCATGAAATCACTCTCTACGTAACTCATATTGCGCATCATACACACTCTACACTATACACATTCACGACACATATTTCCTGCATCTACTTCTACACGTTGCTCTCATTTCCCTATAACACACTCTTGTTCCACAGTTCATAATTGATGTATTAAGGGTCTCAATTTGAAATGAACCTCACCATAGTCACTTTCTTTCTATGCTCTATGCTTTATCGATCATATATTTCTAGCGCACAAATCAAACCATTTCCCAATGACGCACTCTTATTCTATGGTTCATTCTTGACTATTAAGGGGTCATTTATAAATGAAACTCATCTCATGCATACTCATTCACAATCATTTGGGGGCATGTGGATCCCATCACACTTGCTTTGTATTCCATTCCATCTCATCCAAATCATATTACATATCTTGGTCACATTTACTCTTGCTTACTTATGCTTACATGTACACTTTTTACACATGTTAGACAAATACATTGTATGTCATTATCTCTTTCTATATACACATGCACATTCACTTGCCTTCTAGTTGTGATCACAAAATTTACACAAATCGATACACACAACATGGATGTTTGGCGTAGTACCTATTACTAGTCCCACAACGGCTCCTGGGGGCATCCACTTTCGTACACATCACATGTGTTATTGTTTTGATTTATACTATTTCCTATTCATATTAGCACACTACTATATCAGATCATACACACTTTGACATACATTTTATCTTTCTAACATGCTAACGGGTGCTTCATGTGTAACATTTGTCTTGCAGAACTCCTTACCACCATGGTTATCACTGTTACTTTGCTTGTTATTGTATGTCTTTATTTGCGGGTTTTTCCTTTGTCTTGTGTGAACACTTTACGATTTTGGCCACTTCAGCCTCGATTGTCTTACATGATGTAGGATCATAATCAAAAATCCATTTTGAGCATTCTAAGAGGTAAAATAAATGCTATGGAAGATGGAGAACAAGATTTAACAAAGCAAGAGTCTCAAATGTCATATTTGGGAAAGATATCTCAAATGTCCGATTTGGGAAAGATATGCATTTTCTTTCCTTGTTAAACCTTGTTCTCCATCTTCCATAGCAACTATTTTACCTCTAAGAATGCTCAAAATGGATTTGTGATGATCCTCTGCATCATTGTGACATCGTGAGTGATGTCCCATATTTGAAAACCTATTTTCGTGATCTAATTTATCTTCGTTATTGTTTGTCTTCTTGTTTACTAGCTTACATATTGTCTTCTACATGCATATTTCTCTTGTTTGTGCTAACACTTATTTCCAGTCACTTTGTTTACATGTGCCTTGGTTTCTACCAAGTACATTCCCTCCTCCCCCTATAGGGAATCAGTTTCAGCACAACTTACGGTCCTCCTTTGGGCCGCATACTCCTCGTGACGTCGCATGCACCCCAAATGAGGGGGCATCATTTGGTGAATTAGTCACCCCATATAGTAGTCTACAGTCATAGTACAACACAATTCAGCATCAAAGATAACATAGTCTTTAGTCTCATCAACAACCCAAAATCGACTTGGGTCCTCATCACAACAAACACCAAAGCACCTGATCCACAGCAGTGGCGCTGGGTGGCCCTGACCCTTCCTGGGCACCTATGACCAGGGGAAAGTTACACAATTTTTCTTAGTTCAACACATTTTTTAGCAGTTTACACAACAGATTTTATAGGATAGGCATTCCTTCAAAGACTCAACATGTATGTATTACACCTTATTTTCTATTTTCACATTGGATCGAAATAGATCGGATTTGCACACACCATCTACAAGTGGTGTTTATACTTTGGGAAGTAGTCAAAGGTTAGAGAATAACATTAGAATTTTCTCCCTATACTTCTTCCACACTTGGTGTAATTGGTGTGAGATTGCCCAAAAAAATCATTCTTCTATAACATCTTCAGTATCCTCTATATCTCTTTCAATCATCATGGATCAAGTGCACATGTTCCTTTTCACATTTTTACATACTTTTTACGCGTTTTGATCAAATTTTTCATATACATGTATTTGACTACTTGTTCATTCTTCTCTTTTATAGGTCCGTCCTTATGGAAAGTGGTAGTCACATAAATCACACATCATCAAACATCTAGTGACATAAACAACATGTACAACATGACATTTAAACATATGCTTTCACCCCTAGGGTCATCATCATTTTCACTTACTCTCCTCTAGCATTCACACTTCATATTTTTATCACTCCATGCTTTTTCTTGTCTCTTAGCACACTTTTGGCAATATATCTACATGGTTATCAGGTACACATCTCTTATATACTTTTTATTATCGACCATTCACTCAACAATATAAAGTGGGGGCAACTGTAGACACCAAATCATGCACTTTGGGTATATTCCTAGTCCTGATCACATACTACTATTCATATGATTCCTAAGCGAGAAAAGACCATAATTGAATGTTGTCTTTGGTCTCTTTTCTTGCTTTCTATTTTTATTTTTGGTCTTACACACCTTCTTTCCCAGTATATCTTTTGATACTTTGGCATTTCTGACTCTAGACACCAACACCTAGGTACTCCCATCTCCTCCTGGGCACCCCGAACTCTTTGTATCTTATGCACATTTTTGGGTCCTTTCTAGTTGTTGGGAATATTTATTTCTTGTTAGTCAGCCTTTTAGTGGTTAATTAAAAAATTCAACCAAGGGAATCATATAAATACAAAGCTATGTGATCATAATAAGGGACCAAGCACTAAGCATTATCTATCACCACCTAAGGTTGCATCCAAAGGCCATTACAAGAGCATTCAAGCATCCATCTAGCACTCACACAAGGGACAAGGATTGCATTCTTCGCATACACTTCATAGGAGGGGAAGTTCATTTTTCCATGCACACATCTATCTAAATATTCTACATCTATCTATTGCTCACTATTCAAGTGCAACTTGCACAAGAGCCACATAGGGAACAATTCTACACACGCACGTGCACAAAACTAAATGGAGTCTGAAATGTAGTGCAGTACCTAGATTGTAAGTTCACTCAGTCGGGTGACCGCCATGATCAATCTAACTCCCTATTTACATATTTTTCTTTTTAGGATTTGATGTGTATTGGGGTTTTACAGGCACTTTTTTTTTCTTATTGTAGGTTTTAGGTGAATAACAACAAAATGCAGTGACATACAAATGATCAAAGGTGATAAATAGTGAACATTTTACGACACCGTAAACCGAGTTTCGTAGATTTTTAGTACTCACAAGTGCCCACAATAGGTCTCTAGTGCCTCATGTACCCGACCCACCGGTCCAGAAGATCCTGATGTTACAAAATTTCTTAAGTTTCAGTGTGACACTCCCCTCCTCCTATTCATTAGTTCGTCAACTCGATACAAGTCTAGGATTATTTGCTAATCAACTAAGTATTTTATCCCTTCATTTGCAACTAGGGTTTCATATTTTCTAGCTTACTTACTTGAGTCAATTTTTTTACTTCATTGCATATTTATTTACTGTGATGTTACATATTTAGATTAATATTTATTTATTTTAACATTTTACTTAATCAACAAGCTCAAAAGCTTTCCACAACCTTATCATATGAGGTTTGCAAGGAATAACCGACGTGAAGGTTTGCATATCTATTTTTGTCTTCCATTTTAGTTGGATTTTTTTGTGCTTACATTCTACACGCCCGATAGGAGTTACCCACATTTTCTTTCATTTTTATTCATTTTGCAATGTAGAATGTTAATTTGTTGCTAACATTTGTGAGTATTTGGTTTTAGTTGATTATTGTGTTTGTTTTTGTGTTTTTGTTATGTTCTCTTTGTGTTTGTAGGATTTTGGGAGAAGCATAAATCAAAATTTACACAAATAAATAAAATTATGCTTCTTTGTTGTTTTATTGTTTTGTGACCTTCTTATAGTTGTTTGCGGGTGCCTTTTGGGATGTGGAATCAATTTTATAACAAATATATATTTTTATCATTTAGGTATTTTCCTCAAATTTTGGTGAGGTTTTTAGTCATAACTAGCACTAAAACAACAAAAAAACTAAATCTTGTTAAAATTTTTACCTAAACCCTCTTCTACATACTTGTTCCTACACTCTACCTATCTACCCCATCCCACTCCCTAGCTCACCTTACACACTCGGAAAGGTGACTCATTAAGGTAGTTAATCTATCCTCTCACCTGTTTCGCTCACCTATCTATCTACCCCAGCCCCTATCCCCAGCTCTACTTAGTAGAGCCAAGCCCATCTCGACCCCTCACTATCTACTTCCCCTATGACCTACCTATTGATTTAATATTTTTGAATTAAATCTAATTGTAGAGTAACTACAGTAATAAATGATCTATAAATAATGAAATACAAGAACTAGATAAGTAAAAACATTCAATAATATGAAACCCCGAGAAAGAAAGGGAGATAGTGAGACTTAGCTTATTTTTTAGTAGAATGGAGGTGATATGGGTAGGTGAAATAGTGAAACAGACTATAGACAATGTTGTTGATCCACTGGAAATGATAGAACTTAGAAATGGCGTAAGATAGGGGCTCCCTCATGAGGTCGGGGGCACACGGGTGCTGGTGATTAGACCTAGGTGTTGGAGGCTATGCAAATGCTCATGAACCGATTTATTTTGTGTCGCATGAGGTTCATTGTTGATTCTTGTTTGTCACTTGATATTATCTCCTTGATTGTCGAGGTTGCTTGTGACTGCAAGAAAAATTTCACTTACACATACCCACAAACCGCATTAAAGCTAAAAATGAAAATACAAAATGGAGATTCAGATCGACCCTAGTGGTTACCTAAAGAGTGAATTTATGACCAAGTGCTCCACTACATCTCATACTCCATGTATTTCTCATGTGTGTGTGTGTAAAAATGTTTCCCTAGGACACCCTTTGTGCAAGTTGCACAAATGGTAACAAAGTTAGATATATAATGTAACAATTCATAAAATGTCACATGTGTGGATGGAATAGAATAGACTTTCCCCTTCCTATGATGTGTATGCAGGATTATGTAGCCTTTGCCCTTAAATAGACGTGCTAGATGATTTCCTTTGAAGTACTTTCGTGCCTTTGAATGTAAGATTAGGTGATAATAATAATGCTTAGTGTTTAGACCCTCATTTTGAAAGCATAATTATGTATTTATATGATTCCCTTGTTTGAATTTCGTAATTGACAACAGAAAGTTGACCCATAACAATAAAAAGCAATTGTGAAGTGAAAGGGGCCCAAAAGGGTTGGGAAAAGATAAAGAGGGACAAGAGCTCCTAGAAGGATAGGAGCGCCTAGCCCTATTGTCTAAATGGGGCATTAGTATTTGAAGTCATATAAAAATATAAAATTCAAATGCCAAAGCAGGAGTAATAGATGTATAAAGCCAATAAAAATGTAGAAGACAAAGAAAAAGGCTAAAGGGAGTTGTTAATTACTAATTTTCTTGCTTAGGAATAATGTAATTACTAGCATGCTTTTAAGACCTAGACATATACACAAGTTCATAGATTTTGTGACTATATTCCCCCACTTTATGTTGTTGAGTGAATACTTGATAACATAAAGTAGATAGAATATGTGTACCTTATGATCCTGTAGAAAAGTGTGTAGCCGATAGTGTGTTGCATGGACAAGTGAAGTATGAAGTGATCGCAATATGAAGCATGGAGACTAGGAAAGAAAAGTGACCCAAGGTGTGAAGTGTATTTGTAAAATGTGTTATTAGAACCTATTTTTAATGAAGTAAGCTGCTCCTTTTTGTGTATTAAGGACGAACCTACAAAAGAAGATAAAAAGAGTAGTTAAAGTCCTGTATATGAGAAATCTGAGTAAAACATGCATAAGTTTGTAAAAGTGTGTAAAATTAGTAGTAAAGGAAAGTGTGCACTGATGTATAGGAGTGTAACGGATAGAAAAATGGCCTAAAATGTTGTGGAGAGAAATTTTTTTGGGTGATCTCACGCTACCAAAGAAGAGTGTTGGGGAGAGAGGTCTAGTTTTTTCCTCCTTCTGTGACTACTTCCTAATGTACTAATGCAGATGAAACATTCTAATTTGCTCTAATTTCTTCCTATTAGTTCTGATTTGTTCCTAATTAGTTCTAATTTTTTCAAACTATAATTGATATGTATTTGATGAGACTAAGCTTTATAGCTAGAGGAAAATTCGTGCTACTAGATAATTTCTCTTAAGACTGATGTAAAATGTGTTGTATTGAGAAAATGACCGTATCTTCCCTAGGAAATTAATGCCTGGGGGAGGACATAAGCAACCACCGCTCACTGTTCGTAACTAGGTGATAGTGTCTCGCTATATGATTCTGACCCAAGTTTGATTTTGAGTCAGCTCGTGACTATAAATTGTGCCAATGTTGTACTAAAATGTGTTTTTCTAGATATTTGTGTTGTTATAAGGGTGATTTTTTCACCCAATAGATGCCTCCCCTCATTTGGGGTACATGCGATGATTGTAGGAGAATGTGACCCAATAGAGAGGACCTAAAGATAATATGAAATGGATACTTGTAGGGGGAAGGGGATGTGCATGGTAGAAACCAAGCCACATGCAAAGAAAGCAAGCTAGTAAATAAGAGTTAGTAAAAATAAGCTATCATGAAATGGAAGACAATGTAGAAAGCAAGTAAGAAGACAAGGACCATGAAAACTGGGTTTCATACATGGGACATTACTCAAAATGTCACAAGAAAATTAGGGCCGAAGTTTCCATAAGCAAGCAAACAATGATCAAGCAAGACAAAGGGCATAACATGCAAACATTAACATACAATAACAAACAATAGTAAGAAAAGTGTGACAGATAGTCATGGTTGTATAGATCTCCTAAGAAATATGTTACACATGAAGCACCCATTAACATGTTAGAAATATAAAGATTATTTTAAAGCATGTATAAATTAACAAAAATTAAAGTAATCTGTAATGAGAAGTAGTAAATAATGTAGTAATAGAACATGTGACGTGTAGAATGTGAGAATAGTAAAAGTAGATGCCCCAAGAGCCTTGATGGGACTAGTAAAATGTAGAGTGCCAAGCATCATTGCATCGTGTGAAAATTTATAAGATATCTACACTCACCTCGAGAGACCAAGTAAACGTGCATGTGTGTATATAAAAATATAATGACATATTGAGTATCCGACTAGCATAATAAGCAAAGTGCAACATGTAAGTAGTATAAGCAAGCAAGAGTAAATGCAACCAAGATATGAAAATGGTGTATGAGTGTGATGGTATGATATGTAAAATGTGAAGATGGGAGGAGTTTCATTACCCCCAGCATATGTGTGTGAGATGAGGTTCATTTATAGAAACCCTTAACAATCAAGAATGAACCATAGAACAAGAGTGTGTCATCATGTAATGAGTGTATCACATGGGAGTAGATGCAAGAAAGATATACCATGAAAAAAAAGCATGAATTATGTAGATAATGTGAGGTTTATGAATGACATGTGCCCTCAACATCAAGTGTGGACCGTAACATGAGAGTACATCATCGGGTATTGAGTGCAGGTGTGTGTGAGTAGATGCTAGAAAACATATGTCATGAAGCATAGGGCATTAAGTGTGTAGTGTGATGTGGGGTTCATTTCAAAATTAGACCCTCAACACTTGAGTATGAACCATGGAGCTATAGTGCATCATCGGGTAATGACAATATAATGTGTGTACCAAAGATGTAGGAGTGCTAAGAAATATTAATCATGAAGCACGAGCGTGAAGTGTAGTAAGGAGGCTATGAGTAGATATTAGAGAGAATTGATGGTTAGGGAAGGGGGATGTGCGATTCCCCCAAGTGTGTGAGTAATGGGGATCTATGTGATGGGGTGAGAAGGAGCATGTCATGGGTCATAAGAAAGCATATGGTCATCACAATGGTAGGTAAGAGCAAGAGTAGGACCAGTGTTGGATTTTGGGTTGACAAGAGGAAGCTTAAAGAGGTCATTTAGAGTTTATTTATCTTGCTTAGTGAGTGGTTGCTTATTTGGAATTGGTAATGTTGTAAAGGACCACATATGAGGAGGGGATGGAGGAAAGAGATTGAGAGGAGGTCGCTTAGTTGGAATAGGTAACGTTGCAGAAGGCTTGATAGGAAGAGGGGATGGAGGACAAATTTTTAGAGGTGGTTGCTTAATTAGAATGGGTTGGATAGGAGGCTCTTGACTTACCAAAGAAGGAACATTATTAATTATGGCATAATGCTCATTAGACATGGATGGATTGGATTTGGGAGCCCATTGGGATTTAGCAATTGGAGATGTAGCAGAATGTTGTGAAGAAAATGAAATAAAACCCTGATGCTCAAGGTGCTTAATTATTCACTTTAAAGAATAGAAATCATTGGCATGACATCTATTAATTCTATGATAATTAAAAAATGGGAGACCTTGGTATTTGGCAAGCTAATAAGGAGGGTAACAATGAGTAGTTGGAAAGTTGATCAATTGGTGATTGAGGAGCTTAGGAAGAATATCATGTTGCTTAACATTTAGATAGAACTGATTTAATTTAATTCCAATTAAATCTAAATATTTCAGAGTCACTACAAATGATGTATAAATGTTGAAATACAGAAATGACACAAGCAAGCTAAGATGTAATATTTAAAACCCTAAGCAAAGAAGAAGGAGAGAGGACTTAGCTGATTTACGCTTGACCTAGAACCAATCTAGACTGGGAAAAGTGTTATAAAGGTCTGGGTAGAGTGTCGTTATTACTTGTAATAAATTTTGAAACACATGAAAAGAGTCAAACATGGGTGCCCACGTCTAGACAGGGGAACTAGTGACTACTTCTAGGCACCTGTGATCGCACAAATTATCGAATCTGGTTTTTTTGTGTCACAAGATCATACTTGTTACTTCCTATTAATCGCCCGATGATCGTAGAATGATCACCGAGGTACTTATAACCGACAAAATAGAAGTTCACCCTCATAAGCCCATAAACTACATCAAACCTAAAAAGAAAGATGTAATATGGGGAATCGGACTAACCCCGATGGTCACCCTAAGAGTGAACTTACGATTGAGTGCTACACTACATCTTAGACTCCATGTAGTTCTTGTGAGTGTGTGTATAAATTGTTCCCTAGGATGCCCTTGTGTAAGTGTACTTGATAGTGGGTTAGATTTTCTCTAGAATACAAATGTGTGGATGGAATAGAATAAAATTCCCCTTCCTATGTTATGTATGTAGAAAATGCTTTCCCTTGTCCCTTGAATGAATGCTATATGGATGCTTTAGAGTGCTTTAGGTTCCTTTTGGATGCAAGATTAGGTGATAGTAATGATTTTTAGTGCTTGGTCCTTCATTTTGAACACATAACTATGTATTTATATGATTCCTTTATTTGAATTTTGTAATTGACAACTGGAAGGCCAACCCATAAGTGAAAAAGATGCTTAAAAGATTAAAAAATACCCAAAATAAGTGAATAAGGTGAAAAGGTTCGGGGGCACCTAGAGGGGAGATGAGCACTTGGGCACTGCTGTCCTAGCTAGGCGTTGGCATCTGGAGTCATAAAAGGTAAATTGGTAAAATTACAACTTGGTTGTAGGGTGTGCAAGACCAAATATAAAAATAAGAATAAAAACAAAGAGGCCAAATATAGTCCTTAATTATTAGCTTTCTTGCTTAGGAATCATATCAATGCTAGTATGCTTTTAGGACCTAGAAATGTACCCAAGTTTGTGATTTTGTGTCTACATTTTCCCCCACTTCATGTTGTTGCATGAATAATCGATGAAATAAAGTAGATAAGAGATGTGTACATTACGATCATGTAGAGTGTACAATGAAATGCATGCCGAGTGGACAAGTGAAGCGTGGAGACTAGGAAAGGAAAGTGACCATAGGGGTGAAGCATATGTGTTATACCATGTTGTTGTAGCTTATGATTGCTTAAAGACAAACTTGAAAAAAAAGCAAGAATGTAGTCAAAGTCATGTATATGATAAATTAGAGAAAAAATTGCATAAGTATGTAAAATTATGTAAAAGTGTGTAAATTTGTAGACACAAAATCACACACTTGGGTACATTTCTAGGTCCTAAACACATACTAGCATTCATATGATTCCTAAACAATAAAACTAGTAATTGACGACTATCTTTGGCCTCTTTTCTTTGTCTCTTATTTTCTATTTGGTCTTACACACACTACATCCCAATCGATATTTTACTTATCTTTTATGGCTCCAGACACTAGCACCCACCCAAGACAAGAGTGCCCAAGCACCCATGTCCCCTATGGGTGCCCCTGACCCTTTTTCAATTTACTCGCTTATTTTGGGTCTCTTTTATCTTTTAGGCATCTTTTCACTTATGGGTATACCTTCCAATTATACATTATGAAATTCAAATAAGGAAATAATAAATACATAGTTTTGTGTTCAAAATCAAGGACCAAACACTAAGCATTACTAACATCACCTAAGCTTGCATCCAAAAGGCACCTAAAGCACTCTAAAGCATCCATCTAGCATCCATTCAAGGGACAAGGGCTGAAAAACCTCTGCATACACTAAATAGGAAGGGAAGTTCATTTTATTCCATCCACATATTCTATTGCATTGCTACATTTAGCTATATCCCGCTATAAAGTGCAACTTGCACAAGGGTATCCTAGGTGATCCAAAAACATAGTAGAAAAGTAATTCTACTAAAATAATGTTCACTCGGATATTAAAATTTATCAATTTTAGGACTCTAATTAATCCTTAAAAATTGACCAAAATATGATTTAAGACTGATCCAAAATTGATTTTCCAATCACTGTTTGATCAAGCCATCCAAAAATTAGATCCCCAGTTTTACCAATTTACCCAAGATGTCATTACTAATTTTAAGAAGTAAATTCTAATTAAATTACTAATTTAAAATGCAGAAATAAAATCAGAAATTAGAATACAATCAGGGATTAAATACGACACCAAAAATTGATAACGGAGTTTGGCATACAAGCCTACGTCTTCGGGTTCATGTGAATCGATCTATTAAAATTTGCTAAAATTGTAAGTACAATAACCCTTACAATCAACAAAATAGATCAAAACCTATAATAATGTACTTTTAGACCTTTGAAATATTCTGATAGAGCTCAGTAAACATCTTTCACCTTCTTGAAGTACTTTACTTTGCGAGGTCACTCCCTTAGGAATTTCAAAATTAGTGACTTTTGAAGCATAAAACAACATCACAAAACTTCCAAAATGGGAAAATAATTACACCATTAGGATCATAACAGAATTATGATCAATTCATCAGTTTACTCCAAAGGGTTGTTCTGAGCCTAAGTGCTCCAAAACTGGACATTTCTCTAAGTAGGTCTTTTTACCTATAGCACAGACTCAAACTTGTGTGTTCAAATACCACAGAGCCCTTTTATATCCTTTTCGAGCTCATGTGGCATGTTGGTGGGGCATATATGTTTTTACATAGGTTGTGGGGTATGAATCCCACCGCAGAATCCACATTTTAATCCACATCTTCATGTGGATCTTACTTTGAATAAGACTAAGACTATTTAAACTCCCGCATTTCTTTTAATGCTTTTGCATTTAACTAGGCCACTCCATGTGCCTTCCCCTTATTTATGTCACCATCCACGTGGGTCTCCATACATTGGCAGGGGATCAAATTCTTTGTTTTGAAATGTCGTCCATATCTCCACCTTAGGACTCAGGTTCAATGGATGTGTTATTCAAATGTCCCACATGCATGGGTTGTCGAAGTAGATGAACCTTTTAAAAATGGATAGCTGACCACTAAGTTCATGGCATATGCCACACTTTCTCCTTTTGCAAGGCCTCCCAATGATATGTCGAGCTGTTGTTTGACTGTGGCATCATGTGGTGGCAAGTTGTATTGCCATGTCGTGGCGGTTGTAAAGTCTCAATGCCCAATGTGTGGGTCGAACTGTGTTGGTCCGCTGGCTTTGACTGAGATGTGTGTTCATGCCACAGAGGTAGCAGTTGCTAAGTCTATTGAGCTAGATACGGGCTGAGCTAAATCTGTGAACTCCCCAAATAATGTGGATCGGTTGATTCATATGTTGATGTGGATCTGCCAAGGTAATATGGAGATAGAATAATCCTAAACAATGTGGAAATAATACGATCCACTTAGTAATTATGAAGATATACATGATCAACTTAGTGGGGAGTTGATCACCCTAGTGAACTATTAAAATAGCTCGCCCGAGCTCAATTGCAACCCTGTAATACACAATCAACTCTCCAATGACATATGGCATATAATATCAAAAAATTAATAATGGCAATATAAAAAGGCGGTAAAGGCACCCCTCCTACAAAAGAGTGTGTTGAACCTGGATGAGGGTCCTTGGCTAGCAAATAAAGCGAGGGCCCGCTAGTTTTTGTTCATCGAAGATTGGAGGCAATCAAAACAGAAAATTTCAACCTTCCACCTTTTGCCAAATGTCATGTGTCAACGCATAACTCACTGTTGACCCCTCTTGACCAGTTTTCAAACCTAGACTTTGACCGACCATATCTTGAGCTTATGAGCTCTATTTTCTTAGTTCCACTTGTCGACGGAAATCTCTCAAAACATTCTACCACTTGGTCATGGTTTAGGTAACTTATGAATGTCCGAAAATGTCCTATGGATCACAAGGGCACGATTCTTACACACATGCTCACCAAAACTACATGGAGTTTGAGATGTAGTGCAACACTTGGTCATAAGGTCACTTTCAAGGTGACCACCGAGGTCCTGTCTAACTCCCCATTACGCATCTTTCTTATTTTGGTTTTATGTGGTTTGTGGGATTTTTAGGTGAGATTTATTTTATAGGTTACACGGTACCTCCTAGGTCCATTGTGCAAATATCAAGCGATTAACAAGAAACAATTGTGACACACCCGCAACACGGTAAAAAATTAGATTCGACTATTTGTGCGATCACACAGTGCTCGGTAGTAGTATCCAATGCCCATGAACCCTTGTCCTTCTATTGAACTCATGTTCAATAATTTTCCCAATCCAGAGCACTTCTAGATCAGACATAAATTAGCTAAGTCATTCTTTCTATATCTCTTGCTTAGGGTTTCATATTTACTTGCGTCATATTATATTTAGCACTTGTATATAATTATTTATATCAGTTATTCTACAATTAGGTTTTACTAAAATTCTATTTTGGTTAAATCAAAAGGAAAGTGTGTACTTGATGTAAAAAGAGTGTAAAAGTAAAGAAAAAAATCCGAAAATGTTGTGAAGAGTGAGTTATTTTAGCGATATCATGCCAAGTACGAGTTTTTGGGTGATCTCATGCCAAGTGTGAGTTTTTTGGGTGATCTCGTGCAAAAGAGGAAGTGTTAGGGAAAGAGGTCTAATGTTACTCTCCTTCCATGACTCTACCCAATAACCACCACTTCATATGATGTGTCCCTATTTTGTTCATGTTGTCCCAAATTATTTCTAAGTTTTACCGATGAATTGAATGTAGGAGATACGATATTCTCATTCTTTGGAGGATTGTTCTTGTATTATAAAAACTACTACTCTAAAGACTTATGTAGATTATTTTGATTTGAGAAAATGATTGTATTTTCCCAAGGACATTAATTCCTAGAAGAGGTTAGGGGTGCCCAAACGCTAGTTTCTAAGTCTAGGTGTTAGTGTTTGTATTATGTTAAGGACCTAAGTCGATCTGGGTCATTCTATGATTGTCTACCTATGTTTATTATTTATTGTACTAAACTAAACTAAAACTCTAAGATGCTGTAGGAGTGATTTGTTCACCCAATGTATGCTCCCACGTTTGGGACGCATGTGACGTCGATAAGAGAATACAACCTAAATAAGAGGAATGGATGTTGATCTAAAGCGATACTTGATGGGGTAGGGAATGTGCATGGTAGAAACCAAGGCACATGCAAACAAAATGGCTAGAAACATGCGTTAGTATTAACAAGCATGTAATAGAAGACAATGTAACAAGTAAATGTACAAATAAAGTGAACTGTGAAAATGAGTTTCATACATGGGACATCACTCACAATGTCACAAGACAATAATGGGCCAAGGCAGCCAAAAGCATACAAATAGTAATCGAAAGGACATAGGGCATAGCCCGCAAAACAATGACATACAAGTAGAAAGTAATGGTAAGCAAAGTGTATCAAAAAAACCATGGTGGCATATAGTCCTACATAGAAAATGTTGCACATGAAGCATCCGTTAGCATGTTAGAAAGATAAAAATTATGTCAATAAATGTACGTATCGGTGAGAAGTAGTGTGATAGGAAGTAGAAGTAGTAAATAATGAAAAAATAGCACCTGTAATTGTGGGAGTAGTAAAGGTAGATGCCCCCGGAAGCCTCAATGGGACTTGCAAAGGATACATTGTCGAGCATCATTGTTGTGTGTAAGAACCTGTAAGAAATTTGCACTCATAACTAGAGAGCACATGAACACACATGTGTATGATAAATATAATGACATACTAAGTATCTGAATAACATAATAAGTAAAGTGCATCATGTAAGTATAAGCAAGCAAGAGTAAGTGCAACCAAGATATGAAATATGTAGTGTATGAGTGTGATGGAATGGTATGCAATGTGAATGTGATAGGAGCAGCATACCCCCAATGGATGTGTATGTGTATGAGATGAGTTTCATTTATAAAATACCCCTCAACAATCAAGAATGAACCATAGAAAAAGAGTGTGTCATCAGGAAATGGTTTGAGAATGTGTGTTAGAAAGATAGATCATGAAGCATAGAGCGTGAAAAGTGTGAGTGATGTGAGGTTCATTTCAGATTTAGGTCCTCGGTATTCAAGTATGAACCATGGAACTAGAGTGTGTCATAGGGTAATGATAATATAATACATGTATCACAATGTGTAAGAGTAGTGTGAGAGACTATATGTAAATCACATAGCATAGTGTGTATGCGTAGAGATTAGAAATAATTGGTAATGATTGATGGGTAGGGAAGAGAGCATGATGCCCCCCAAGTGTATGACATAGAGAAGGATCAAGTAAAATCATATAGAAGATCATCGGTATTAGGGTCATTACGATCGATTGGAGTTGGATCATAGACATGGTAAGCAATAGTGTGAGGTTGATCATATAAAGAGCCTACACGAAGTAAATTTTACATGCCTATAACATATTATTCATCAGTGAAAGGTGGTTGTGGACAATTGTGTGCATACCAGAAAGTGATATTTTTAGTATAGCCTAAGAATGAGTCATTAAAAATAAAATCACGACCAAAAGGTGTCAAAAATGAGATATTAGTATGATTAGGATCTAATGTGCCACCAATGTAATCAAACAAAGACTGCCCAAGTGTGATTGGAGAGGAATGGGTAGTGCATGCGGACGAAGAATGAAAAATGGTAGACACGAGAGGCCGTACGTAGTAGTAATGAGTACACATTCGTGATAAAGGTGAGGAGAGTGAGGTGGAGGAAGGAGATAAACAACTATGAATCCTTACCGAGCAAAACCATCATGCATGTAAATATTCTCGAGTAAATAGGGTCCAATGGAATATGAGGCTAATAATAATTATAAATGAAGACAGTGGATATGAAGGGATCCGGGTGTGGTGTACAATAAGCTTGGGGAA
Organism: Taxus wallichiana var. yunnanensis; assembly: GCA_018340775.1. NCBI lineage: Eukaryota > Viridiplantae > Streptophyta > Pinopsida > Cupressales > Taxaceae > Taxus > Taxus wallichiana. The sequence goes on from CM031243.1 coordinate 417,960,976, forward strand.
ATGCAACAAGTGATAGAATTTCCAATGTGTGTACAGTCCCTTGAATATGTATCATTGAATTAGTGGATGGAGGAAGCTTCTTGAATTGATATTCACCAGGGCCAATAGAAACAAAATTATCTTGGAAGTAGGATTCATCAATTTTGATAGGAGTAAATTTAAGATTATGCAACGTGTCATCATTAAGCTCTACGATAGCAACATCATCATCATCATCAAAATTATCAGTTATAGCATTGTCTTGTTGTATATCTTTATTAAGAATATTGGTAGGGATGGAACCAGATGTATAATTGAAAGGATCCATAATAGGCAGAGAAGTAGTATCCATAGGGGTGGACATAGTGGGTGATAGGATATCAATAGTATGAGTAGGAATGGATGGAATGCATGAAGAAGTAATAGAGGAGTAGGAGCACTAGATTGAATGACATCATATGTACTAACTTTGTGATATGAAATCGGCTAAGATGGAGGAATGGGCATGGTGGTGATAGGGTCTATGCAAAAAAACTTGAATGGGTTAGGGTCTATAGTAATGGTATGTTCATAGCCATCATGTAGAAATTTAATGCACTGATGAACTGTAGAGGGGACAACATGCATTGCATGAATCTAGGGTCTACCAAGTAAGTAATTATATTGAAATGTGGCATCAATAAAAATAATACAATAGGAACAATTTTAGGCCCAAATTGTAAAGGTAGGGTGATGGTGCCCATGCATGTACGAGTGGTGGAATCATAGCTATGAATGACTTGAGAAGATTTGTTAATTAGATAATCAATAATGCCTATTTCCTTAGAGAGAGAGAGAGAGAGAGAGCATAGGTTTATAACAAAGCCATTGTCAATGAGTACATGATTAATACAGATGGCGCCAATAGTGGCGGTGATAAGAAAAGGTGCAAATGGATCGTCGGTAGCAAAAAGGAGGGATATCCTCATCACTAAAATATATATCATGTGGTATATTTTGAGAGATTGAATGAGGTGAGTAAAGGCAATATGTGAATTATTTCTTTTAATGTGAATGGAATGAAGGGTGACCTCTAATGTATGACAAAAATCAGGTGCATTGCACAATAAATCATAAAGAGATATTTTTCTTTGGTGTATTCTTAAGTTGTTCTATGATGTCATAACCCTTAGAGGTAGCAATAAATAATGTAGAAGTGATAGGTGGTGGGACAGAAATGGGTGGAGCCGTAGGAGGACGAGTGCAGCAAGTGGTGACTACATTGATAGATGGATAAGAAATTAGAGTAATGAAGTGAGGAGGATGTTGAGTATGAACTTGCATAAAATTAGTAGTAGTAGTAGCCATGCCAAAAACCTTGGTTGGAGTAAAAGAAGGATAGGAAGATTGATCCATGAATTTAGAAGAAGGAGATATATTTTGATACATTCTCAGAAGGTAGGGTTTGAATGAGCGGGTTCACCAAATGATTTAATTTAATTTGAATTAAATCTAAATATTTCAAAGTCATTACTGAACCAAATGATATATAAATGTTGAAATACAAAAATGACACAAACAAGCTAAGATGTAATATTTGAAACCTTAAGCAAAGAAGGAGAGAGGACTTCGCTCATTTATGCTTGATATAGAATTGATCTGGACTTGAAAAAATGTTGTAAAGGTTGGGAAGAGTGTTTTTGTTGCTCACAATAAATTATGAAACTCACAAATAGAGAGCTGGACATGGGCACCCCTAGATAGGGGAGCATGGGGTGTTAGTGAGTGCTTCGGGTGCTTGTGACTACACAAATGATCAGAATCTGGTCTTTATTGTGTCGCAAGATTGTCACTATTACTTCTGTTGATCGCTTTGATGATCGTTGAGAGTACTGTAACATACGAAATATAATTTCACCTACATAAGCCCATAATCCGCATCAAACCTAAAAATAAATATGCAATATGGGAGTCGGGTGACCCAGCAGTCACCCCAAGAGTGAACTTACGACCGAGCACTGCTGTACATCTCGAGACTCCATGCAGTTCTTGTGAGTGTGTGTAGAAAGCGTGCCCTAGGATGCCCTTGTGCAAGTGTACTTGATAGCAGGCTAGATTTACTCTAGAATGTAAATGTGTGGATGGAATAGAATAAAATTTTCCTTCCTATAATGTGTATGTAGAATATGTAGTCACTTGTCCCTTGAATGAATGTTAGATGGATGTTTTAGAGTGCTTTAGGTGCCTTTTGGATGCAATCTTAGGTGATAACAATAATGCTTAATGTTTGGTCCTTCATTTTGAACACATAAATATGTATTTATATGATTCCTTTTTTAAATTTTGTAATTGGAAACTAGAAAGTTGACCCATAAGTGAAAAAGATGCCCAAAAGATAAAAGAGGCCCAAAAGAAGTGAGTAAGGTGAGAAAGGGCTTAGGGTGCTAGAGGGGACAAGAGCATCTAAGCGTTGCTATCCCTGGTTGGGCATTTGTGTCTGAAGTCATAAAAGGTAAATCAAGTAGAATTCTAATCTGGGATGTAGGATGTGCAAGACCAAATAGAAAACAAGAAACAAATAAGAGAGGAAAAGATAGTTTTTAATTACTAGTTTTCTTGCTTACGAATCATATCAATGCTAGTATGCTTTTAGGACCTAGAAATGCACCCAAGTGCACGATTTTGTTTCTACATAAACTTGAGAGGTGTGGGTGGCAATAATACTTGAGGTTCATTGATATGGCCACATGTAAAATACATAGGAGTAAGATGAGGTGTAGAAGAGGAACCAACATGGGATTGAGAAGTGACCTTGAGATTTTGGATTTCGGTTGTGAGAGATGTGACCATGGTTTCTATAGCTTTAATTTTAGCTTGAAATAGAAAATGTAAAGCTTGAATTGACTTGTAAATGGATTGATTAGTTGTGATATCATGACAAATAAGGTCATCAAACAGATGATTAAAGATGACACTTACTTATTTAGGTGGCGTATTGTGAGGGAGATACATAGTGTCTAGGGATTTTTAAGAACATCCTTGTAAGGTGGGTGAATTTTAAATAATTAATGCAAAGAGAATTTAAGAGCCATGAAAGAGGATGGGATAGAATATGAAAAATAAGGATCTAAATGTTTGAACATGAGTGGGGTTCACCAAATGATTTAATATTTTTGAATTAAATCTAATCACGAGTGACTACTGTGATTAATGATCTACAAATAATGAAAAACAATAATTGGATAAACAACAAGCATGCAATAATGTGAAACCCTAAGTAAGAAAGGGAGATAGGAAGACTTAGTTGATTTCGAGGTAGATCGAAGGTGATCTGGGTAGGTGAAATATTGAAATAGACTATAGACAACATTGTTGATGCTTACTGGAAATTCGGAACTCGAAATGATGCAGACAAGGGTGTCCACAAGAGGGCATGGGTGCTTGGCGCCGACTATTGGATTTGGGTTTTGGTGGCCGTGCAAATGCTGATAAAGTGATTTCTTTTGTTTCATAATAGGTTTGATGTTGATTCCTATTTGTCACTTGATATTCACTCCTTGATCGCCGAGGGTACATGTGACCTACAAGAAAGAAGTTCACCTACACATACCCACAAACAACATCAAACTTAAAAAGGAAAATGTAGAATGGAGATTCGGTTTGACTCCGATGGTCACCCGAAGAGTGAAAATATGAATGAGTACTTCACTAAAAATTAGAATCCATGTAGTTTTTGTGTGTGTGTATAGAAATGATGCCCTAGGATGCCCTTATGCAAGTTGCACAAATGATAACGGGATAGATCTAGAATGTAGTAATGCATAAAATGTGTGAATGGAATAGAATAGACTTCCCCATTCCTATGTTGTATATGCATAAGTATGCAGCCCTTGCACTTGAATGGATGTCCTAGATGACTACCTTTGAAGTGTTGTTTTTCCTTTTAATGCAAGATTAGGTGATAACAATAATGTTTAGTGTTTAGCCCCTCATTTTGAAAGCATAATTATGTATTTATATGATTCCCTTCTTTGAATTTCATAATTGACAACAAGAAGGTCAATCCATAACAATAAAAAGTAATTATGAAGTGAAAGGGGCCCAAAAGGGGTGGAAAAAATATAAATAGGGAGAAGAGCACTTTGGAGGACAGGAGCACGTGACGCTACTATCTCGAACCTGGGTGCTAGTGTCTCAAACAATAGAAAAATACAACGAGTTAAATGTCGACAGGGGGCAACAAATCTATAAAGCCAATAAAAGTGTAGAAGACAAAGAAAAAGGATAAAAGGAGTTATCAATTACTAGTTTTCTTGCTTATGAATCATGTAAATGATAGCATTTTTTAGGACTGTTGTAACAAAATTATATCACCCCCAAATTTCTGCATGTGAGTGGGGCATTCGGTGCGATTGTGCAACATGGGTACCATCTCTTAAGCTATGGGAATTGCAACTTGAAATGGTCATCCGGAGAAGGTCAACTTCCTCTTCCTAATCCTAATGCTAAACTACCCCTAATGCAAGAAGAACAACTAACTAAACCTATTCTAACACTTCCAAGGAGACGGGAGAGAGAAAGAGAGAGTACATGAAATGAAGAAAATCCTACATGAGAATGATGATAACACCAAGAGAAGGGGTTGTCAGACACTTTCCTAGCCTACAAAATGGAGAAATATGATCATGGGGAGGGTGGACATGCACCACAGACCACAACACATGCATTCACCATTCCTGATTAAGAAAAAAAACAAAACCCTGCAATGGAAACTAGAGATTTACACAGAACAACTTATTTATGATGAGAGGGAATATGAGACATTAAAACCATGAAAGGCTAGAAAAATTAACACAAACATGATTTTATTACTCCTTAATATATGCATAGTACATCATATTAGGAGAGGCAAGATGCCATTACAATATTTTTAGTGAAGGCTTGAAAGCCCCAAAATTCATAACAATCCAACTGAAGGAAAGAAGAGGGGTGCATGGAGAGAAAAATGACTAACTTTTGTAATGTGCATCCCCTTTACATTTTATAGAAGAAAAGATGAGAGAGGGGGAGAGAAATATGAAATCATGCTTCCACAACTCCCAAAAATCATCATGATTCCTACAATAGTGATGGGCCAACCTACAAAGCCCATGCCCCTTTGACTCTACTTTGTGGAGGAAGGAATGTAAACCCATACCTCAATTATGTCATTTATTCACCTGGGCATGGCCTCCATTGTCTTATAACTTCACCCTTTATTTTATCTCACATAATGTATTAATTTACCATTTTTAATTATTTCATGATGTGGGGCTTTGAATGATCTTTCCGACAAGTATAATTTTGTAGAAAAGTGATAAAAATGGAGGAAGTTATGCTTGTTTGAAGGTGGGTTGCATTTTTGGTTTAAGCCCCAACTCTCCATCTCCCCACCAAGCTACTTTACCTTGACTCCTCGCATTGAATTGTTAACTACCCCACCTACCACCGATTTGACTTGGTCTACTTGGGCTCAACACTCCTTGCAAAGTGTTAGGAAATAAGAGATAAAATATGCAAAATAATCCCTTACAGAATCGCAACAGTAGAAACTAATATGTAGAAAATATTACAGATCTCAAATAAAAGTACAGAATAAATAACACAACACAGAGAGACAAGATTTAACGTGGTTCACCCAATTTGGGCTACGTCCACCAAGAATCACTTGCTCAGATTTTATTACAAGCCTCCACTCTCTCAATACAATACCCAGATCCGTTTGGAGCTATGCTCAACAAAATCTACAGAATTCACACCCGAATTCAAAACACATCTGCAATACATTTGCTTGTCTATGTATCATATGCATAAGACCATATAAATAGACAATTTCTTAAGCAGTTTGATACAAAACCGTGGGTATCAAAACCATGGGCAAAAACCGTGGGTATTAAAACCATGGGCAAAAAACCGTGGGTATCAAAACAATGGGTACCGAAAAACCATGGGCCCAAAAATAGCCCATAACAGTTACCCATTACCCATGGGTTAATAAACCACCCATGAAAATTTGCTTCGGGGGCTTTGCCCCCGAACCCCCTTGACCCGCTCACCGGTGAGCGAGACCGCTGTAAAAATACCCGAGTGTAACACATAGAAGGTGTACCACACTCTAACATGAAAATAGGCTCCACAAACATAACACAAAGCGGGTTTGAGATTTGTGTTGCATTTGCATTAACGGCGAGCCATGCATCATGTTCATGTTACTCCAACTCTTTATTTGGTAGCTCACCATGTGTGTTGGGTTCCATGCCATGCCCTGAAGTCGGCTAAATCACCATGCATCTACCCTCGCATCCACGACTCATGTTTCCAAAATCATCGACCCCGATCAACTTGCTGCATATTACACAGAATTTGGTTCTAACCAACACCCTACATGCCCGGCCATGTCTTTGCCTCATGTTTTCTTGACATGATCTTTCGACTGGAGCCCGATAATGATTGAGTTGCTTTTCTTCCCGCATGACCACGATAATCCTACCAATGCACCCGAGCTCCTTGCCTTACTTTGTAGGTGTAGAACCCACAAAGCATCCCATACTTGCCTCCGACTCACATGCATTGTGTGGATGTGCTTCCGCATCCACCCCCGACAAACACGCCGACCCCGCATTAACCGAGTCAAGTCATCCTCCAGTGCAAGTGATCCACTCGCTCATGCGAGCCATTTTTCCATTACTATTGCATTCATGTGATCTCTCCCAAGCTCGATATTAGCTTGGAACCACTATGTAGGACTCCAACTTGCCCGAGTTGGCTCTCAACTCACTACCCTGCAATGTGAGCTTGGCGAGCATCTCAATGAGCTAGTTTTAGCTCTGTCACCCTTGGAGGCCCTTTTGGGAAATTTGATCAATTTTTTACATTTTCCGGGCTTTTTTTTCCAAATTTCTCATCACCAGAGGCCGGGGGGATCTTGAAATGCATGAAAGCTAGATTTTCAAACTTGTTCGTTTTTTGCTTGAAAATGGGTCTGGGAGCCCATTTTCACCCTGTAATGGAGGCATGAACCTGACTGGTCTGATTGACCCCAAATTGACCTGAATGGCCCCAAATCCTTTCTGAGACCTTTCAAATGCTGCCGATGCTTCCTAATAATGAAATTTGGCGTGAAAACCCATATTTCACCTGGTGACCCTACGGTGTTCGGTCTAGTTCTACCCATTTGTCTATTTTACCGGGGTAAAATGGATAACATGACCTAGGAATGTACCCAAGTGCATAGATTTTGTGACTACAACTACCCCTCCATCCCCAACCTATCCCTCCCTCATTGTAGCTAAACACTCACCCCTCCTCGCAAGTTACCCGACCCTTGTCCTAGCTCCTCTCTACCGCTCACCCAACGCTCGCCTATTTGCCCCAACACCATCCCAACCAGACTCCCCTCCCCAATCTTCGTAAGCCTAACATCGCTTTCCATAGTTGAAGCCTCGTCATAGACCTCGGATCCAAATTTCGATGTCGCTTACCTTGTTACTTGCACACAAAACCAATACAACTGAGTCTTCGCATAACATACAAGATAGGTTTTTAGGGTTCTAATTTAGTTTATAGTTTTCATTTATAAAATTAGGTTTAACCTATAGTTCCACTTAGATGTAACATTTTTATTTACTTATTTTTCTTCTTAAGTTATGTTTGAAACCTTATCGTATACATTAATGTTTTTTATTATTATTATTATTTAATTATTTAATTAGATTTAATTTCTTTTTTTTTTAATTAGTCTAATTAATTAACTTGGGTCTTTTAATTCAATTAGGCCCCAATAATTATTATTTTTGTCATTTTTGCTAACACGAATAATTGTGAAACTTGCTCTTATAGAGTTATTGGACATTTTCATCCCATTAAACTCACTTTTTATGTCATTTTGTAAATTTTAAATAATTTTTGCACCATAGCTAACACTTTGTAGAGGGGATTTGCTTATGTTTTTGTTGTTATTTTTCATTTTTGTGAGACTAACCACGAATAGATCACACGTATACTCTTTCCTCACACTTTAAAAAGTGATATTAGAAATCGAAACGTGATCATTTTCCAAGATTGTTTCGGAACCAACATTTTTCTAATCAAACTAGGTTCATACATATGTTCTTTCCTTAGACTTTTTAAGTGATCTTGGAAATAAAAAAGTTGGGCTTGCTTCTTTCATTTTGTCCATTTCACTTTCCTCAGGAAAACTTACTAACATTTGTTTGCAGTATCTGCTCTAAAAGAAGGTTAATGTTAAAAAAAATCAAACTAATAACTGCAGGTTACCTTGAATGATGTTTAAAAATAGTCTACTAACTGCAGGTCGCCTCAGTCAAAGAATGACAGTTAAGACAATCTCATCTTTAATCAAGATAAAAATGAACAATTCACATTGTATTTGTAGGTGCGATTGACAAGGCTATTGCCCAACTGCTATAATGGTGGGAAGTTCTTTGGCTTAAGCCATAAAACTCATTGTGAGGAGTACAATAGGAACCCCAAAGTAGTTGACACCTTGAGAGAACTGGCTGATGAAATAGGTACCCCCATCCAAACCGACTAATACGTCTTTGTGAGATTAGAGTCACATATATCCTTAATGACGACCCCAATGCGATTCATTTGAGAAAGATATTTGTTCATTTTTAAAAAGGGTGTAAAGTAAATATGACAACTAACAATAACACCACACTCACTTAGGCATACTTCGACACCTAGTTGAGAGAACCACCTAGGAAGACACACCTTGACCAAGCCAATTTAAGGTAGAGGCCAAATTTCACTACATCATTTTTCATTTTTCTTATGTGTTACATACTTGTGTTTCACTCTTGTCATTCACTTTTTCTCTCTCATCCACCTTGTCACTTTGTAAATGAGTATAATTCTTGAGTTGTGGACATCAACATATGCACTTAAGAAATTTCAACCTTTTCATCTAAGTCTTGACATTGTTATACTCACTTTATCACGGTTCATTTAATATAAATTGAATTAAATCTTTATTTCAGATTACCTACTCTATTGTATGATATATAAGTAATAAATTATAGTAAATGGACACACATCAAGCATGCAATGATATGAAACCCTAAGTAAAAGAGGGAGAGAGGGTGACTTGGATGATTTCACACAATTTAGAAATGATTTGGGAAGGCGGATAGTTGGAACAAACTGGGAGCAGCATCATCAAGGCTCACTAGAGGTTCTGAGACACAAAGATGTGTAGAATAGAAGTGCCCATGGGAGGGCAGGAGTGCCCAGATGCTAGTGACTAAATTTGGGTGCTAGTGTCTACCCAGATGCTCAGGTTCTGATCTTTTCTATGTAGGAGGGGCTTCATTGTTAGATTCGATTATTGCTCTGGTTTCACTTTAATGTCACTTATTATACATGTAATTTGTGAAACAAATTTCTAACTACACATACCCACAAACCACATCAAATATTAAAAAATAAAGATATAGTATGTGGAGTTGGATAGATCCCAGCGGTCACCCGAAGAGTGAACTTAGTACCGAGTGTTGCGCTACATCTCAAAATCCAGTGTAGTTCTATGTGCATATGTGCATGATGATGCCCTAGGAAGCCCTTGTGCAAGTTACATAGTGATAACGAGATACATCTAGAATGCTCCAAGTAAGCAAATGTGTGGTATAGAATAGAATAAAATTTCCCCTTCTATGTTGTGTATGTAGAGTGATGCAACCCTTGTCCCTTGAGTGAATGTGCTAGATGGATGATTTTTAATGCTCTTGTTCCTTTGGACACAAGCTTAGGTAATAGTAGATAATGCTAGTACTTAGCCCTTCATTTTGGAGCTATAAATATGTATATATATGTATATATATGATTCCTTTGTTTGAATTTTGCAATTGACAACTGGAAGGATGACCCATAAGTGTAAAAGATGACTCAAAATTAAAATATATCTAAAAGAGTAAGAAGAAAGAAAAGAGTGTTAGGAGCGCCCTAAAGGGAAAAAGGCGCTTGGGTGCTTCTGTCCTAAAAGGGAGCTAGTGTCCAAGGCCATAAAAGATAACCCAGTCAAATACCAATAGGTATGTAGGTTGTGTAAGGTCAATAAAAGTATAAACGAAAAGAAAAAATCCCAAAAGACATTTTCAATTACTAGTTATCTTGTTTAGGAATCATGTATATATTAGTATGCTCTAAGACCTAAAAATGTACCTAAGTGCATAGATTTTATGTCTACATTTTTACCCCACTTTATGTTTTTGAGTGAATACTTGATAGCATAAAGTAGATAGAATATGTGTACCTTATGATCATGTAGAGAAGTGTGTAGCTGATAGTGTGCCAAGTGGACAAGTGAAGCATGAAGACTAGGAAAGGGAAGTGGACCCTAGGGGTGAAGTGTATGCATAGTAGCATGTTGTGTTTGCTGATGTGAGTTACTTCTTGTTGCATATTAAGGACAAACCTACAAAAGAAGAGAGCGAGAGAGTAGTCAAAGTTCCGTATATGAGAAATCAAAGTAACATGTGTATAAGTAAGCAAAAGTGTGAAAGTATGTAAAAGGAAAATGTGCACTTGATATATAAGAGTGTAAGAGATAAAGAATTGTCTTGATTTACTTGGAGTTGTTGGATTTGTTTCGAATGGTGATATTTTTGGGTGATCTCACGCCAAGAGCAAGTTTTTTTGGCAATCTCATGCCAAGTGTAAGTTTTTTGGGTGAACTCACGCCAAGAGAAGAGTGTTGGGGAGAGAGGTTTAGTTTTTCTCTCCTTCTATGATGCTTTCCCAATAAGCACCACTACGGATGGTACATCCACGATTTCTTCGTTCATTCCAATTTTTCAGATTGTAACTTATAGAATAAATTTTTTACCGGAGTTAAGTGCATGCTATTGGAGAAATAATATGAGAAGTGTTGTAAACTGTGATGAAGTGAGAAAATGAATAATTTTTCCCACATGACATTAGCACCAGGGGAGACACAAATGCCCATTCAAGCACTGTCAGAAATGTGCACTAGTGTTTGTTATGTATTTTGGGCCCAAGTCTAATTCTAATCCAATCTGTAATTGTGTGCATGTGTTGATTCTATATTGTGTTGCATTGTGTTATATCTATGAGTTGGTGTGGGGTGATTTGTTTACCCAATAGATGCCCCCTCATTTGGGTGTATGCGACAACTATAGGAGAATATGTTCCAAATGAGAGGACCCGATCTTGATATGCATATCTGAGTGTGGATACATGTAGGGGTAGGGGATGTGTATGGTAGAAACCAAGGCACATGAAAATAATAGAGGCTAGTAACAAGTGTTAGTGAAAATGAGCTAGCATGAAATAGAATACAATGTAACAAACAACTAAGAAGAAAAGATGGACTATAAAAAGAGGGTTTCAAACATGAGACATTGTTCACAATGTAACAAGACAATCAGGGATGAAGTGGCCAAAAGCATACAATGAACAAGCAAGACATTGGGAAAAGACCAAAAACAATAGTAAACAATGGTAAGCAAGTAGTAATTAAAAGGTGGAAGACAATCATGATTTTATTGATCCTACAAGACAAATGTTACACATGAAGCACCCGTTAACATGTTAGAAAGATAAGTAGTATGTCAAAGCATGTATTATTTAGCAAAAAGTAAAGTGATTATAATGAGAAGTAGTAAATAATGTGACAATATAACTTGTGATGTATGAAGTATAAGAGTAATAAAGGTAGATACCCCCAAGAGACTCTGTGGGACTTGTAAAGAGCTATGTCGAGCATCCTACATCATGTATAAATCTATAATAGTTCCAGCATTCACCTCAAGATACCAAGTGAATGTGTATGTGTATATAGAAAAATATAATGACATACTAAGAATCCATCTAGCATAGTAAGCAAAGTGCAACATGTAAGTAGAATAAGATAACAAGAGTAAATGCAACCAAGATATGCAAATGTTGTGTGAGTGTGATGGTGTGATATGAAAGGTGTGACAATGATAGGAGTAGTGTTTCCCCGGTGGATGTGTATGAGATGAGGTTCATTTAGAAATGCTCCCTCAACAGTCAAGAATGAACCATAGAACAAGAGTGCATCATCGAGAAATGAGTGTATTGCGTGAGCTAAAAATAGGTATCGTGAAGCATTAAGTGTAAGGTGTAGGTTTTATTTAAGAATTAGACCCTCAACATTCGAGTATGAATTGTATCACTGAAGTGTGTCATTTGGAAATGAATGTAGTGTGTGTGTGTGATTGAGAGTATATGCTATAAAAGATGTATCGTGAAGCACAAAGTGTGAAGTGTGTAGATGATGTGAGGTTCATAGATGAAGTGTGCCCTCAATAATCAAGTGTGAACCATAGCACTAGACTGTGTCATCAGGTAATGATGGTACAATGTGCATATTAATGGTGTAGGAGTGCTGAAAAAAATGAAGCGCAAAATGTGAAGTGTTGTAGTGGACATTAGGGACAATTAATAGTGATAAAGGGGGAGAGAAATGACAATGCCCCCAAAGTATGTGAGTAATAGATATTTATGTGATGACACGAGAGAGACCATGTCATTGTGGGAGACTTCGAGGTGTCTCATGAGGAGGGATAAAATCTTCACATTGGTAAGTATGAGCAAGAGTAGGACTCGGGTTGGATTTTGGGTTCACAAAAGGAAGTTTAAAGAGCTTAGCTATCACATGATAAACTAGTTGGTCTTGCTTGGTTGGTGGTTGCTTATTTGGAATCGAATACATTATAGAGGACTTGATAGGAGAGATAATGGGGTACATATTTTAAAAGGTGGTCACTTAGCTAGAATGGTAACACTTGTAGATGAATTGATAGGAGGAGGTGATGGGGAACAAATTTTTAAGGTGGTTGTTTAGTTGTAATTAGTAACGATGTTGAGGACTTGATAGGAAGAGGTGATGGGGAGCATATTTTTAAGGTGACATGACATTGGGTTTGATAGGTAGATCTCGACTAACCAAAGAAGGAACATTAGTAATTATGGAATGATGCTCATTATACATGGAGGGAATGGATTTGGGATCCTCATGGGATTTAGAAATTGGATACGTAGCAGAATATTGTGTAGAAAATGAAACAAAACCCTAATTATCAAGGTGCTTAATTCTTTGTTTTAAAGCATATAAATCATTTTCATGATGTTTATTAAGTATGTGATAATTGTAAAATGGGATACCTATGTATTTGGTAAGCTGATAAGGAGGGTAGAAATGAGTAGTTGGCAAGTTGATCAATTGGTGATTGAGGAGCTTAGGAAGAATATCATATTGCTTAGAATTTAGATCAAACTTGAGAGGTGCTGGTAGTAGTAAGACTTGGGATTCACTTATATGAGCACATGTAGAAGACATAGGATTAAGATGAGGTGTAGAAGAAGAACTAGCATGGGCATGAGAAGCATCCTTAAGATGTTAGATTTTAGTTGTGAGAGATGTAATTGTGGTTTCCATAGCTTGAATTTTATCTTGAAATAAACAATATAAAGCTTGAATTGACTTACAAATAGATTGATTAGTTTTGGTATCACGTCGCGTTCACCAAATTATTTAATATAAATTGAATTAAATATTTATTTCAAAGTAACTACTATAGTGTATGATATACAAGTAATTAAATACACTAAATGGAAAATCAACAAGCATGCAATTATATGAAACCCTAAGCAAAAGAGGGAGAGAGGGGTGACTTATTTGATTTTCAAAATCTAGAAATGATCTCAGGCGGAGTGAATATCCGGAAGACAGGGGAGAAACAACGTCAAGGTTCATTGCGGGTTTTGAGACACGAAGTTGTGCAGGAAAAAAACACCCATGGGAGGGCAAGAGCGCTTGGGTGTTGGTGACTAGATCGAGCACTAGTGTCCAACCAAATGCTTAGGTTATGATCTTTTTTTGCGTATAGGAGGAGCTTCACTTTGTTAGTCTTTTTTTCTCTGGTTTTGCTTCATTGTCATTGATTGTGCACTGTAAATTATGAAATAAATGTCTATATGTACATACCCATAAACCACGTCAAATCTTAAAATCAAAGATGTAATATGTGGACTTGAAATAACCTGACGGTCAATTGAAGAGTGAACTTAGATCTTGAGCGTTACACTACATCTCGGATCCCATGTAGTTTTGTGTGTATGTGTGTATAATGATGCCCTAGGATGCCCTTGTGCAAGTTGTACAGTGATAGTGGGATAGATATAGAATGCTCTAAGTATGTAAATGTGGGATATGGAATAGAATAAATTTCCCCTCCTATGTTATGTGTGCGAGAATGATGCAACCCCTTGTCCCTTGAGTGAATGTGACAGTGGATGTTTGGTAATGCTCTTGTGCCTTCGGGTGCAAGCTTAGGTGATAATAGATAATGCTAGTTCTTGGCCCTTCATTTGGGAGCTATAACTATGTATATATATGATACCCTTATTTGAATTTCGTAATTGAAAATCTGGAAGGTCAACCCATAAGTGTAAAAGATGATAAAAAAGTAAAAGATATATAAAAGAGTAAGAAGAAAACAAAGAGGGTTAAGAGCACCCAAAAGGGACAAGAGCGTCTGGGCACTTCTGTCCTAAAAAGCCGCTAGTGTCCAAAGCCATAAAATATAACTTAGTTGAATACGACAAGTTTTTAGGGTGTGTAAGGTTAACAAAAGTATAAAGACAAAGTAAAAGGCCCAAAAGACATTGTCAATTACTAGTTTTTGCTTAGGAATCATGTATACTATTGAATTTGGACAGAGTTAACACAATAATTTTCTATATATTTCTATCACAAACTTCGTACAAATATATAGTAGATGAGGCTCCTAAAAATTAGGAGGTAGGTTAACAACAAACCCCATATAATTCCAAAGTACGTAATATTGTTATGATACACAACAATATTACTTAACGAACCACCAAATATAATACATTAAAAATAACTTGTAGTCATACTAACAAACTAGTAATTTATAATTACTGTAGTAAAAATATATTTACCATCCGGTAAATACCATGCCATAAACCATGTGAACAATATATTCCTAACATTCCCCCCCTTAGTGCGAACAAGGGAGAAAAAAATCACAATTCTTCTGCAGCTTTCTGCTCATGTGTGCTCATGATCTTGGTTCTCCGATGGTTTTGAAAAGGCTGACCAACAACCTTGGTATGAGCCCCTACCCATTCGATATGAACTCCTATTCACTGTACGAACCCCTGTTCAACAAAAATGGACCCCTATCCATCAAAATAGGAACCCGTGTTCATGAACACATGTTCATCCTCTTTAAGTATCATGATGTTGTTTTTACCTCTATGCTTTCATCTTTCCACAATATCTTCACATCAGGGAATTAACATAGGAAAAATTGCTCACTTTATTACAACAGAACATACTGTAAATTGAATAATAATAGGTACACTATAATAGAGAAAACACACTAAAATAAAATGCCACAACCTCATTTTGGGGCCTCGTTGCTGTGGGGTGGCAAGAGTACGTTGTTTTTCCTCCATCCTCCCGTGCCTCCCTCCTCCCGGTGTCATGTTGCTAGCTCACCAAATTTCACTTGGATGCTGAATAGTTTCCACAATATGATTTATTCTTCTCTTCCCAACAATGTGAAATCGTTTATTTTTAGACGTCGGGTAACACTAAAAATCCGTCCGTGAGGCAATTTTTTTTTGGACTTTTGACTCGAATCACAATGAAATTTTAACGACTAAACAAAATTTGACTTTTGACAATTCAATGATACAATATAACACTTTTTGACGCATTGATGACTTCGCCTAACATAAACGTGACAAGACTGCCTTTAATATTGACATCAAATGTTTACTTGAAAAACTTGACTCACACCTATTCTTTGACATATAAAATTATATTAAACAAAACTATACTAATTGAATCGACATAAACTTATTTTTACCATTTGAATATTCATTATTATAAATAATACACAAACCAACATACATCGATAGTTTCACAGAGACTTAAAAACACTTGCATGACTTTGGCGTGGAGAATGGTCGACTACACATGTGAATGCTTGCATCAAAAAAATACCATATCCCGTTGGTAGAATGGATTTAGATGTAATATGACATCTCCCAAAATAAATGGAAATAAACATGGATGCCTGGCGTATACCTCTGGATGTTTAGATCATAGATTGGTAGTGTAGATCATAGTAAACAACAAAATTGGTAGTGCAGTTCATAGTAAACAACAAAATATTGATGTCATGCATGTGATTCACTTGGTAGAAAAAGTGGATTAGAAAATACCAAATGGATTTGAGTGTAGGTGAGTCAAATATTTTGAGGTGGGACAGTTGTATTCCAATCGGATGGAAGGCTAAGATGAATGAAGTACAACTAGAATGTAGCTAGATGTAGAAACAAACAAATCACGTTCGATGCAGAAACAAACCAAATAGGAAGGAGTTGAGTGCAATACACGAAAAATGTAAACTCGAGTCAATATCGCTTATGCAAAATCAAACTCGTCTACGGCCTCTAGGATCTAGGTCTCAGAGTTATAGGTGAAGATTCAATATCAATCCAAAATGCAACGCTCCACTATTACCAGTTCGAGCCTTCACTCTAGCACCAAATTACAAACTAATTACATCAAACTGACACCATGGCATAATTCTACGATAAAAAATAGATCTCGAGCTAAATGTAAAATCTCTTTGTCAATTCCAAATGCAAATGACATATATACCTTTGATACATGCATTGATAGACTGGTCATGGTTTTTAAATCCCAATGCCTTAGGCTTGAAACAATGGTGCTATCAAAAATAGATGTGAACCAGAATGTGAGCAATAAGGAGGTAAACTAGATGTGGATAGGATAAAATTTTGTCAACCGAGGCACTAACAAGAAGTGAAGTGGATTTTTGAAGATTGAATACGGATGAGAGCAGATCTAATCAGGTGCCTACGCATCTAACACAAATAATGTATTCTAAAAAACAATTCCATAAGCATCCTTTATCATCAATCGGGGCAGCCAAGAAGTGGAATGGCTTTGCTCCCATACAATCTCTCAAGTCTTCATTCTTGCTCTGATACCAAATCTTGAATTTGGACAGAGTTAATACAATAATTTTCTATATATTTCCATCACGAACTTCATACAAATATATATTATATGAGGCTCCTAAAAATTAGGAGGTAGATTTACAAAAACCCCGTATAATTCCAAAGTACATAATATTGTTATGATATACAACAATATTACTTAACGAACCACCAAATATAATATGTTACAAATAACTTACATAACCATACTAACAAACTAGTAATTTATAATTTCAGTAGTAATAATATATTTACCATACGGTAAATCACATGCCATAAAAATGTGAACACTATATTCCTAACATATATATTAGTATGCTCTATGACCTAGAAATATACCAAAGTGCATAGATTTTGTGTCTACAATGACCAAGCACCCTCATGATCACCTTTATCCCTCCTTTTCATAATTCTTAAAGTTTGACACTTATCTCTTATTGAATTTTAAGCATTCCAAACTCTTACGTCGTCATACTTCACATTCACTTTGTTGAATTGTCAACATTTTCACTTTCCTTCATTTCTCTCTTTTAAAGCATTCACTTTTCTCTAACTTGAGAACCTTCATCAATCAGATTCCCTTCATCTCTTATCTCCACTTTCATGAGATTCATACCTTCTCATCATCATTTCTTCACTTCTTGTTTCAACATTCACTTTTTCGTTCTTTAAGTGATCCCATTTCTTTGTTGTGTCTCCTCTTTTAACACACTTTTATTAAGAGTTGACATCCTTCATTGTATTTCTAAGTCTCTTCCCTCTTAATAACCATTTGGTTAAGAATAGATCATTTTCATCACATTTCCTAAGTCTCTTCCTTTAACACTCCTTTTGTTAAGCATTGAACATCTTTCATCGTGTCTCTAAGTCTCCTCTTGTAGCACTCATTTTGTCACAAGTTGAGAAAACTAACTTCTTTCACCTCTTCCCTCTTTACATTCACTTTGTAAAGGTTCGTGAAGCCTTTCAAACCTCTTCATCTTTCTTAGCACTCATTTTTCTAAGAGTCCTCTAAACTAACATTTTGATCCATCTTCTACCTTAACACTACTCATTTTGTTAAGTTTTGCGAAGTCTCCCCATTTTTTGTTCCTCTTTATGCTAATCTTGTTAAGAGTTAACTTTTCTCACCCTTTTAATTCCTCCTAATACTCATCTTGTTAAGAGTTAAGATTTTCACATCTTTTCATCACTCTTGTCACTTGTTTTGTTAAGAGTTGATCATGTTCACCTTACTCCTTTCTTCATGTTCAGTCCTCCACAATATATGAGCTCAAATGGTTGAATCTTATTTTTATCTATATCAATGAAGTCCCATATGTAAACTTCCATCTCCTTATCTACCAAGTCATTCTCACCTATAAAACTCAAAACAAAATTAGAAATAAAAATTTGAGACACTGTTGTCTCTTCATCTACATCTTCTTCATGTAAGAGTTTAAATAACTCCATCTTTGCTCTTGTGATAGTCTCTTCATCACCTATGAGGCTCAAATATTATGTCTTTTGAGACTCATTTGTCTCATGCAACCTTTTCCTCTCTTCGTTTCTTGGCTTTGGATAATCCTCGTCTTCTTTCACATTATGTACACCATACTCTAATGTTGCCACTTCTTCTTGTAATTATTCCCAATTATTATAAACAAAACATTTATGTTGTTGCTCACAAAGCAACTCTCTTGCACGTACTATCTTCTCATAAATTTCTATCTCCCTAAGGAGATCTTCTTCAATATTTAAGGCTTCAAATTTAATCTTATCTCCATCTTCTGTATAATCTTTTTCTTCATAAGGAACCCAATGTTCCTCCTTTTCACTCTGTTGCATCTCTTTTCAATTGGTTTATCCTCTTGAATGAGGATATATGTGTCTTCATGTTCTTTTTCAAACAATAATAAGGCCTCAACTTGGCCTACTTCTTCTTCCTGCTTAATGCTTTTTACCTCCACCACTTTATCACGATGTTCTTCATCAATTGAGGCCTCCTTTGTATCAATTTTTACCCGCATTCAAATGCTCAAGAATTTTATCAGAACAAAGATTTTGATTCATAATTGGCTCTTCTTTCAAGGAGGATACAATTAATTTTATTACTTCTTCATTTTTTTCTTCCACTTTTTGAATCAAGATTGTCAAATCTTGTTTTAATTTTTGTACTTCTCTGTTAATCTTTTCCTCCCTTAGCTCAGCTATCCCTCATCTCATTCATGGATAGTCTTTGACTGATATTACCTCTACCTTGACCATCTCACTATGTCCTTCTTCAATCCATAATATTCAATGCTTCTATTATTCATTCATGCTAATCTAGGTGCATCTATACACTTGATTGATAATGCAAGTAATGTTCAAAAAGGTTGCAACAATCCAATTTGCCAATCATGTTTTACCCCTATGCACACTCACCGATCTCTCATCCTTCTTGGATGAAACTGATCTTTTTCCTAATGGAGAGGTAAATAGATCAATCAAACCTGATTATAATTATTACAAACACCATCTCAAATGGAGGGAACCATTTTTCCATGCTCATGCCAAAAATATCCTTCTATCTTCTTCATACTCTGCCCATTGCTGACTGTAGCATTCAGCCACAAATATCTCACAAAATATTTGGTTTCAGAAAAACAATTCAAACCCAATTTCAAAAAGTATTCCACAACCATTCCTATAAAATTTTAGGATCTAAATCTTAAAAACGTGTGAGTCATGCTACTTTTATCATGGCGGACATTTTGTCAAACAAGTATCATGCAACCTCAAACCAGCAGGTAAAACAAGCCATATCTCAAAAAGTACTAACAATCAAATAAAACCATTTTAGACCCAGTTGCACCACCATCTTATGCTCCTATGGTTAAAATTTCATCTTTTTTTGAGCTCATATACAAAAGTTATGAATGTTGTCCTGAGACCGGTTTGCACATATCAGATTTTACCGTTTGCTCTTTGTAATGCATACAAGTTTTATGTCTTCATCTTAACACAAGGAGCTTTCACCACTGTTCACACCCACTTAGCAATCAATAAAACATATTAACACAGCTCTCCATGTTCTCGCAGTCCTAAGTTTTTCTCTTGCAAGGAATATAGTTATCAAGAAAGCATCTAAAATGCGTTAAGGATCAAGATCACGTATATCACCACAGTTTGAAAAATTCCTTAACATGCAAGGAGAATCATAATGTTACTTACTTATATCCTGAATTGAAATTTCCAAAAGTATCCTTATTGAGGTTCCAAGACTATCACAATGAATTCATAGAGTGCACAACCATCTAACAACTTCTTATGCCATATCATAAAAACAGAGAATTTAATTCCTATTACACTTTCCATGAAACATGAGGTATTTCTTCATTAGCTCCAAAGAATGTTGGAAACTTCACAAATAGGATAAGCACAGTCCAAGATCATCACAATATTATTCTCAAACTAATACAATCATATATGACTGAAACAAAGCATGAATTCATTATCAAACCTCATGTATTATATGGACTTTCATAAAGTGCAATCATCCTTCTTCCATATCTGCCATGTCTACATCATTCTACACACACACACACACACTTACATACTTTTCTTGCTTTCTAATCTTCTTCTCTCTTGGAAATATTCGACCTATTATTTTTCCTAACATATCTCTCCCCTCAAACATACATAGTTGTTTGACTTTATCTACTTCTTGTTGAGATAATATCTCAACTTACACACAAGAATAGGCTTATTTATTTGTGCCAACTAATGCATTGCTAAAACACAACTAAAGACATGATCAACACAATATCCTATGACAACTAATCCTCCTACTACGTAGCACTCATCCTATAACAACTAACATTTGACTTTTTACTCTTTACAAGAGTTATTACATTCACAATTCAAATATTCAAATATTAGCCTTTTGGAGGGAAACTTGTTTGAGCACCTAACACATGTTGAGAGTGCTTTGGAAGGCTTATTATAGCTTTTCTACTCTTCATTAAGCATCAAGAAGGATGCTCCTGCATCAAACTTCCCCACTAGAAAGGATTTGAACTCTAGTTCAAATGTAATGTCTTATCCATCCTTTAGTCTTCATTGTATACATGGGTCCCGTGGTCTCATTGTCAATGCTAATGTTTGCTTGTAGTAGTCTTTATCTCTCATTTTCTTTCTCTTCATTCTCTTCTTGTATGTTCTTCTCCTCAGCTTCTTCTCATCTTCATAGGTCCATGCCTCATCCTTGTCATCATATATGTCTTCTATATGTTCTTGTTCCTCTTGAATTATGAGTTTTTAATTGAATCAGTACTTGATTCGCCTCAATGTCTTCCAAACTTGTATTCACAACAACAAAGGAAATATTAGTTGCAAAAAAAGTGAGGCCATTCAGCCTCTTGAGTGCTTTCAGAGTGCTTTTCATCTTCATTTATTTTTGTTTTTCATTGACCATGTCCAAATTGGTCATTTTCATTTTGTTTTCCTCTTTCTTCACCTCTTTCTCAAGCTGATCAATGTTATTCTCAGTCTGATCTGAGCTTAAAAACAACCCCTTAGAAGGATTCAACAATTCTTTTATCATCCTCAACTCTTCATTCAAGACTCCATCATCTATCTCATCATTGATTTCATCAAATTTAGGTGTTAGGCCATTGTTTTCATCTTCCATACCCTATTTCTCACCAGCATACTCTTCCATTGCCTCTTGTTTTAAGAATCTTTCATCACCTTCATTCAACCTATTTTCACTCTACATCATTCTTTAATCATGACTATGATCTTAATTAAACATTATAGAGGTTCTCCACTATCGCATATTAGTCTTCATATGAAATTCATTCCATATTTCATCATCTAAACTGATTTGAGATAATAAATCAGAAGTATACTCATGAAAATCATCATCCAAAACTTCTTTACCTTTCATTTCTCTTGTATACTTTTAAGGCTTCGGAATGCTTCTTTCTCGCTTGTTGTTTTACCTACACTTTCCTACTTGTCTTGAGCTTGACTCAACTTTCCTCCATAGACTTCTAGGTACAAACACCATCTTCTCATCATCATCATCATCATTTACATTTTCTTGAGATGCTTCATCATCACTTCTCATGCTCTTAGGCATCCAAACTCGCCTTTTGTCTTATCTCCGACTTCTTGAGCCATTTAGGTACTATATACCCATGTTCTCGTGCCAATACTGAAATATTAACTTTATTTTCCTTTTTATCACCTTGTACATTTGCATGCTTATCAAAAGTATGAGAAAAATCAAAATTAATAACCAAACCTGCCTTCTCAATCACCTGTTGCTTAGGTGTGTGCTTCACTATCCATTTAGGCACTATGCATCCATGATTGATTTCTTTATTTGATGTTTTCATCATCTTCTTTTCCTCTTTACTATGTACATCAGTAGCTATATGTTCATGAGAAAAATTCACTCTTGCATTCATTTTTACCTTCTTGATAGGTTGCTCCATGGATTCATTGTTTTGTTTTGCTTCTTGTTTGTTTGCACCATCTTCTTCTTGCATGTTTGGTTGTTCACCGGCTTCCTCTAAGTCTCCTTGGCATCATAGAACTCATCTTCATCATTTACTGGTTCAAGGTCTTTAAGACACTCGTGTATTGGGAAATGCACCTTTTCCTTCTTGGCGACAGCAGCAATCTCTTCCTTCATGCTTGCACATTCATTTGGGTTCTTGTTGGCTTCCCGCATCAATCTTCTCGTCTTTCAAGGACTTTCTTTTGACCTTCTTTACAAATATGCTCATACCTGCATTTACCCATTCAAAGACAACATTAGAAATAAAAATAAGAGACCACAAGGTCCCCATAAATGCCTCTTTCATAGACATTCTCATCTTTTCAAGTGCTCCTCTTGGCACTTCACCTTCTCTTTTCATTTCTCCCTTTTTCTTTTCCTTGATCTCAACAATGAGAACTTCTTTCACCACCTCTTTATCTTCACATGGTGATTCACTCTCTCTCTTCCTCATGGAAATCATCTCTTGCCTTCTTTTATTTGCAAGTAGCTTCAATGGCCACTTCACTCTTTTTTCATCCTTGATCCAACTCCTTGGATTAGTAGTTTCATCCTAGTTTCCATCATAGACTCTATTTCTTCCATTCTTTCGTCCATCATTGCTTCTATCTCTTCAATTCTTTCTTTTATTTATCTTCTCTCCTCTTCTTCTCTTCGGATTTTCTCCTTTATTTGTTTCTTCTTTATCTCTTTCTCTCTCCTTTGTCTTTCTTCGTGTTCCTTTTTATAATTTAGGAACTTAAGTATCTCTTGAGCCATTTCTATCTCCATCTCCATTTTTTTCTTCTCTCTTCATTTGAGCTTCCTAGCTCTCTTTCTTTAAGCCTCTCTTGCCTTCCTTTCTTCTCAAATTTGCACTCTCTGGATATTGACACTAAACAACCTCATTAGCAACAACGTTCATAAAATCCCCTATTCAATAATGAATCACAAGTACTTATTAGCAAGAAAATAATAAAATTCAGAGGAACTAGCTCTGATACCAAAGTTGATGTGAGCACCATTTACTAAAACTTGAATTTTGTAAAAGACCAACTGCACACATGAATAAAACTGCGATTTTGAAAAATTTGTTTCTCTTAGAGTTTCATCTGGGTTTTCCCGAAAATTTGACAGCTTGCCTATAACATATGAAGCTAAAAACCCATTAAATCTCATAGAAATCCAGACCGTATATGTAAAGTTACGATTAGTTCTTCACAGGGGTTTCGCTGGATTTTTGTCAAACAATTTGTATGCAGTCTTGTTATTCACTATTCTTATGACTGCAAATTCTTTATAGAAGAATATTATCAACACATTTAACAAAAATTCATACCTCACAACCTTCAACTTGATTCTCCTTAAGAGCCCAGACCATCGAAATTAACAAATTTGATTTAAATATTCAAAACATGAACTCTGATATTGAGACGCCTTCCCAAATTTCTGTTGCTCCGCTCTCTCTCCACACAACACTAATCAAACTGATTCTTTCTGCAGAAGATTGGCGACCTCCCGGCAGATCTTTGTCTGAAATCTTATATTTTTTCGTTGATTAAATTAAAAGTTTGATCAAAATTTCAAATCCGTGCTCGCAATTTTGGTCGACTGTGATCATTCACACAAAGAAATTGGCTTCGAGAATTTATTTACTTCCATTAACACGACTGGAAAAACCAATTCGTCCTCCTTTATACATATGAACAATAATATATTGATTCCGGGAACCTCTACCTTATTTTTATTTTTTTGATTCCATGCTTACACATATTACAATCATCTCCTTTTATTACTTCCTAGATCCTCTATAAATGGGCGAACTTATCTCAACATAGACTCCAATTTTCACTCAACAATACCCTATAAAACTGAACAACATTCTATTTTTGCCTCATCATACAAAAACTTCACCAACATACTAGATACAATCCTAAAATCACTCCATAGCTCGTATAAATAACTCTTTCACCCAACCATCATCTTCGTGGCTTTATTTAGCATTATACATGCTTATTTATTTCAACAATTACCATACGAATTACACACAAATAAATTTAAAATGTTTGGTTTTAAAAGAATACGGAAAATAATTAATTTTCCATGATGCTCCTCATCGACTTTGACGAGGATATGTTAAAACCTTACGAGGACAACCTAAATCCCCGAGGGCCCACCATCTCGAGTCAAATAAACATGATGATGCGGGACCATGTAAAACTAATGTTGATAATAAAGGAAAAACTAGTGCTTCATCCTCTAATCCCAACCAAGCCTTCTTTGATCGAATCAATGTAATGGCGAAACAATTGGATCTCCTATCCTTTACAAATCACTAACAATGATACCAAAAGTCTTGAACACACAAAGAAAAGTGATGACACCTTCAAAACTCATTCGAGACTAATAAAGAGAACAACCTTAATAATGATGGTTCATTATTTATCCCACAAAATAATTCACCATTTGCTCGAGAGTGGCAAATGACGAAAGACATTATTTCAAGCATGCAAAAAAATGCAAACAATTCAATTTTGATGAATTGTGTCCCTACCCTTTCAACATGGACATCGTACGCATATCTTTCTGTGCTCTTTCGAAACACCCAAATTAGATAAATATAAGGGAAAAACATATCCCAAAGAGTATGCCAAATAATTCTTCATGACATGCCAAGAAGTGGCTTATAACGATATCTTTCTCTTGCCTCTTTCCTAAAATTCTAAGAGGACAAGCTTTGGACTGATTCTTATACATTCTAAAGGGATCTATCTCTACCTTCATGGACCTTTTTGAGAAGTTCATTAAACACTTCTCTTTCAACCTTGATTCTAAAGTCACAATGATGGATTTGTGCAATGCCAAACAATGACCAAATGAAAGCTTTGCATAGTTTTTACAACGATGGTGAGGAATCGCAAGTTGGTTCCCATGTTCAATCCCTAAAAAATGGTTAGCATCTTCATCCCAAACCTTAATGATGAGTTGTCCTTTCACATGTAGATGCACTGCCTCAATAGTTTTGAGGAAGTTATCGAAAAAGGGAACTCAAATAAAAATGCCCTTATTTTTAAAGGCTTGATTAAGCCTCATTATAAAGACAATGTGCACAATCACAATCACCATAATAACAACCCTATCACTTCTCATGAAAAATATAGGTATATCAACCGTAACCACAATGTTTTCAATGATGGTGTCATGGATAATCACAACGTGCACAACATACAAAACAATCAATCTAAATAGACTAAGTCTAAACCATCCATCACCATTCCAAGAAGAGAAACTCCTCCTCATGATTACAAACAATGACGATATACATATTTGAGAGAGTATATCTTTCTAGTGTCTTACAAAAACTAACAAGTGTCAATATGGTCACTTACCCTATTACGCAACCCTTTCTTGAAGGATAACCTAAGCCAGTTGGTATAGACCTAACACATATTATGATTTTCATCGCATTGATGGTCATCAAATGGACAAATGCAAACAACTTTACAACTATATATAAGACCTCATTCAAAATAGAGGCATAGTGGTCAGATACCTACCACCTAACCATGGTACAAAGGGAAAAGCTCATGAACATGGTGAATCCTTGAACAACGTCGATTATGAATCCATCATATCCTGTATCGTAGACACTACTCCACACACAGTTGAACACCATTTTACACATCTAGGAGAGAGTGTTTCTAGTGCCTTTCAACAAATAGCAAAGGCTAACATGATTAAATATCCAACTACGAGACCCTTTTCTAATGGGGAACCCAAGCCTATGTGGTATAAAGCATCAAAATATCATAAATACCACCGCATGGAAGGTGATTTTAGTGATAATTGTACACCTATCTATTATTATGTTTAAGACTTAATTTACAACAAAGCCATCTCTGTAGAGCTTGATTACAAAGCTCTCACAACCAAAGACACACAAACTACCACAACTTCTAATGAAGAGTTAACTATTGTCCCCACTTCTATACATATTGAAATTCAACAAGATCATGATAAAGCATTGAGCTTATTTCTATTCTTTCATTATTGGCTCTTATGCCTCATATCTCTAGCATTGTTGTAGAAACACAACCGCAAAAAGCTTGGACACTTAAAACAATGTAGCCTTCTATGTCCATTATACCTCACATGATCAATTTTACGGGTATCTCATCAACAACAGTTCTTACCTATCGGGACATCTACATGTGTGCATTCTACGAGGTACGTATACCCAAGAATATCCTTGTACAAACTTTTCATACTTTAATTGAAAATATTTCACAAATAAACTACTCCCTAACCTCGAAGGAGAAGTATTGAATATTTTCTCTCTACGACAGGTATAAGGAAACTTGGATATACATTTCGAGATTGATCCTTCTTTCCTCACACTCTTCCACTCACAAATGAATATGAATCTCAACATATTATCCACCTCAACAATCCTCCTCTAACATCACATAGATATTTCGATCTCATTGAAGATTTATCTAATCACACATCCTTTGAATTGGATCCCATCTACCCAAGTATCGTACTTTAGGACCTCTCAAATCTTTTGATTCCCTTATGTGACTAAGACCTTATCTCGCCCAAGTCTTGTACTTAAGGACCTATAAAATATTTCAATTCTTTCTTTTGACTTGGAACGTGTTTTCCCAAGTCTCATACTTCAAGACCTCTCAAATATTTTGATTCCCTCCTTTTACTTAGAACCCCTCCACCCAAGTATGATACTTTAGGACTTATCAAATATTTGGATTTCCTCCTTTGACTTGGACCTTATCCGCCCAAGTCTCGTACTTTCAGGACCTAATGAATCTTTTGATTCCTTCATTTGAATTGGATCTCATCTGCCTAAGTATCTTATTTGGGACCATTCAACTCTAATAAACATGGACCTCTTTCCTGATGGGTCGATTCAAACCTTCATCTACCAAAGTTCAAAAAAATTAAAAAGCATAAAAAAAAAAAAAAATCAGATCAAACCATTCCTTAAAGGAATGTTTGCAAATTAGAATCAGAAAAGTGAGTCCAAATAATATTAAGAATTCTATCTATTGGCATATATCTTAATCATACCATTATCATATCTTTGCATTATTCACCTATCATGACACAGACTAACCTTGTTCCTATTGGGCATTATGTGTCTCATCCCTATTATGGTTTTTACCATTTCAGATCTTTTTACCTATGGTTTTTTCTCGAAGCTTACTAATGAAAAATCCTCCTTTCAAATAAGCTCTCTTTAATAGAAAGCTCAAACTTCTTTACCCGGTCCTTTTTAACTGTCCATCTCAATCTATGGTGTTGAACCCTTACATCCTACTAGTCACATGAGGCTGAGACTTGGGGACAGAATGTTCCTTCCCAACAAGCACACTATCGACATACAAGGAAAAATTAATCTAAAAATACAAAAAAATATAAAATCATTACACCTTTCATCCTTCACAGTCTTTGGTGATAAGCCCATACTTCTCACTAGTAGTATGAGACTGGGAATGGGGAAGATGTCCTTACTCGCCTACATTTTTTCTTCGGTGTTGAGCCCTTGCATTTTACTGATGACATGGGGCAACATGTAGGGGTCCCTTTCAAAAAAAAAAATTAAAAAAAAAACCAATAAAGCCTTTAGAAATCTTAATCAAAAAGTGCTTAATCAAAAACATCCCAAGAAGTTGCTTATGTTAAAGAGAGACAACAATTCCTTCAACTAGATCTTGTCAATCAGTAGGCCATCAATGGATCTAAGTCTAGTAAAAACCTATAAAGTGGAATCATCTTGGAATTGGTCAGATAATCTTGAATAGATATGAGTTACATATTTCTCATATGGATCATTATTACACCTTGTGTCTTCGCATCCATCATCTTCACTTTCATATCATTATTCACCTTGTTATCACATCCTTCTTGGCTCTTGGTGATGAGCCCTCACATCTTCCTAGTTGCGTGGAGTCACGAGCGGAGTGATACACCCTATCATTTTATCATCTACATTTCTACCAATGGAATGAAATGATTCTAATTATGTGCATATGCGTTCAAGTAGTGCATCCCTTTATTGAGTTTAAAATTACCAAAAACATTCAAATATGTTTCATAAAAACTTAAAAACATTAAAATATGTTTCACAAAATACAAAAACAATATAAAAATGTTCTAAAATCCAAAAATAGTATAAAATTGTCAAAATTAAAACATTCAAACAATGTTTGATTAACTTTTAGCAATTGGATAACACAGTTTGAAAACAATTTCACCATTTGACGACACTCCTCGTGATTATTCTAGATCATCTTTCGATAATCATTTTTCTTGTCCATGGTGTATATATTTTCTCAAGACAAGCAATCATTTAGGCATGATGGCTAGGCTATTTGGTTTAGGTAAGGGAAGGAGGCTAGGTGTAACCCCCTTTTGCAATATAACTTTGCTTGGGGCACACTTGGATTTCAAATTTTAATTCAATATAGATCAAACTTTAATGGGATCCAACAAGAGTATATTTTGGAGTATCCAAACATCACTCCACTCTTCGGCTTGGTCCAATCCTCTCATGTTCTAAGCTATTGCTCGGGGACATTCATATTTGTCTAGTTCTTCAATGTTGATCACATTTAGAATGTCATTAGATGTCGTTATTGAAAATTGTGTTGTATTGTTGTGGTTTGTCAACATTGTGATGATGCTTTTGATTCTATTAGTTTGTTATTTTGTTGTACTTTGTTTACCTTTATTGTAGACCAATTACAGGAAAATTATTGGCATTTTATTTCACATATAACTTTGGTGTTGTACATTCCTATTCATATTGGGTTTGTTTGTAATGCTTGTTTTATGTCTTTTTGTCACTTTCATGTGTTGTGTTTTCCTCCTGGTTTATTAAATAAGCCATGGTATGTTTTCCTTTTGATGTGTATTCATGTTTATTTACATTACTTTGTATTTTTATTTATTTATTTTTCAAAAACTCACAAAAACAAAATAAAAAATCATGTATTCGAAAATTAAAAAAAAAAAAAGAAAATCATAATTTTTGAGCAAACATTCATTTATCACTGAAATCCTACAATTGGAAAACCCATGAAGTTAACCTTTCAACATCTTCAACACAATCTTGATAAAGTCATACCTTTATCTATTACCCTAGTGATCATTCCAATCTTACGACTATCACTACACTTTCTTCCCTTTGCATGGTTCCTAACTCTGCTTGGGGAAAGTCACAATTGTTTTTCCTTTACGATATAACTTCACCTGGGGAAATTTCTCTCAGATCATTTACAAAATGGATCCCACAAGAGTATCATTAGGAGTACCTTTACTCCTCTCTTCCAGTATGATCCTATTCCCACGCATTCCATCGATTTTGGTGCTTGGGGCATTTGATCGCTTAATCATCATTGTGGCACACATTAGGGGCATAGTTAATTGTCTTATTTTTCAACGTTGTGTTGCATTGTTGATGTTTACCTTTTGGATCAATTACAAGTAGTGTGATAACATCTTGGTTCCTTTATAACCATGATGCATGCACCTACTGTGTATATTGGTTTTCTTTTTCTTTTCATCTTTTCTTTATTGTGTGTGTGTGTTTATCTACGCGCATCTAGGTTACCCATCACGATTCTTTCATAATCATGGTTACAAATTTATTATGCAACAACAAAAATAAGGTTGATCTAAATTTTACTCTCAAATGGCGCTCATGCTATGAGCACAAGTCCTTTATATCCTTATTCAAGTCCCTTGTCTTCTTCCTATCAAATGGTTGTCTACTACATTTCTATGTCACCCACCCACTTGAGGGGGCATTCCCTTACCATTCTTTTTATTGGGGCATCCAAATGCTTCATTGTCTTATGATCTACATACATCTACTATCTTTAAAATGTTATTACTTCATAATAACACTTTAAAGAGGGAAAATGTAGACACCCTAAAATCACACACTTATTCTCAATATTATCCCGAGTTCACTTCCTAGTTCATATCCCTTTACGATTGATTAATCCAATTAATTAATCATTTCACCTTGTTAGGATTAATTAAATTAATCTCTAACACAACTTAGCTAGCTTAATTGTCATTTATTAAATAAATGATTAATTAGTTATCTTGCACATTGTAGCTAATTAAATTAGTTACCTAATTAGGAAAATACACCTATTTTCCTAGTCAACTACCACTTAGGTTCCCTTTGGACCCCACTTGGACTCCACTTCACTAGTTCAAGCAAACTCCACTCCATCAGTCCAATCAACTCCACTTCTAGAATCCTAGAAAGGTAGGGCAATTGAATTGCACACACAACCACCTTTTTGGATGCAACTTTTGCAACTAAATTTATTTACTACCCTCATGGGAATAAATTCATTCGAATTGTTTAACCTCCCTCAACTACTATTTTTAGCATGTGCATTCAACCACTGCGATTACTCTCAAACCACAACTCAACCTCTATAAAAGAGCATGCATGTCCCTTTGAAAATTCTCTTGGATTTCCTATATACTTACTTTGCTAATTTGTTTTTGATATCTCGCATATTGGAAGCTATATCCAAGCCAAATCTCTGCTTGTAGCATTGTCAAATCCACATTTGGAGGTCACTTTCAAGAGCACCCACAATCAACCATTTACAAGGTTACACAAGCTCAAAATGTTCCCACAACCTTATCATATGAGGTTTGTAAGGAAGAACTGACTTGAAGGTTTGCATATCTATTTGCTTGTCTTCCATTTTAGTTAGATTTTTCGTGCATACATAGATGGAGTTCCAATAGTAAAATAAAAAACATTCTAGAAATTGTATAAATTATGAAATCATCTCATACAAGTCACATTAATGGGAACGAGACAATCATAATTGGATTTGATTATTTTTAATTTTTTAACAATATAAGAATTTATTGAGTTTGGTGGTGACCTACACAACTACCTTTACCTTTCACTTTCTCACTCTTTACAAATTGCTATTTTGAGTTCATTTTTATCCACACGTGTAAATTTTAAGATAAGTTATAATATTTTTTAAGTGGTTCAAATGATCCTATATAATTTTGACAAAGAAATATACTATCAAAGAAATCTAAAATTCTTGACATATGTCATGTGTATTTAGTTCAACGTGCCTTAGGATATGTTTGGGGGCATTGATTAGCCTTAAAGACATTTCCCAAAACTTATAGTAGATGTTGTCAATCAAAAAAATTATTTTAAATTGATCACATTCCTTCACCCTTATCTTGTGGTATCTTTATTTAGAATCAATTGTTGTATCTATAATTTCCTCGTGTAATTTCACTACAATTCATTTGAACGTGGAATGAAGAATCCATTTATTTGATTGTCCTCTTATTTAATTCCTTGTTGATTCCTTGATAAAGGGTTATCACAAAATCAAAAGCATCTAAATAACAAATTTGGAATCCTCCTAATGATGATTTTCTCAAATTAAATTTTGATGGTGCTACTAGAAACAATCATGGATGGGCGGGACTTGGTGGTATTTTTAGGAACTCTCTTGGGAAACCAATTTTGGGATTTGCGGAGGCCTTTGGGAAGTGCTCCAACAACTATGTTGAAGCAAAAGCCCTATGGAGTGATTTTTTATTGCTAAGCAAAAAGGTTGGGATAATTTTTACATTGAGGGTGATTCTCATATCATCTTCAATACAATAAAAACAGGAAAAATCAAACAACGACAACTAATCGATATTGTGGACAATTGTCGAACTCTTATTAGGACACTTCAATCTCTCACATCTATAGAATTTTTAACAAAGTGGCGAATAAGCTCGCTAATATTGGGGTTGAACTTAATACTAAACAAGGTGCCCAAAATTATTTATGCCTTCAATCCAATGAATTGAATGTGATTGTGGGGGATAATTGAAAAAGAAGGTATTCATATCAATAGAAAGGTGGCGGAGATAAGACAACACAACTGTCATTCCCATTAATTTCCATTCCATGCGATGATTATTCCACCTCTTGTGGGTTTTAATTGGCACAATCCCGCATGCTCCGGCATATGGGCTTCCATGTGCGAATGGATTTATAATCCCAGCTCCGTCATTGTCTTGACACTTACTTCTTGCTCTGCAAATTGGGTTACTAGTTCACTAGATTCATGGAGAAAGGTAAAGGAATTGTTGGCCCGCCACTTGATGCACCGAAGGCGATCTTGGCGGGAATATGATGATAAATACAATTTATGAGATGAATGAAAATTCGGTTCACAAATATTCTCTAGAGGATGTGCATTTTTCCTTCCTTGGGTTGGTTAATGATTTGAAGTTAAGATAACTATTGAACGCGGTCATCTGCTAAAAAAGGGAACCATAATTACAGCCAAAGAAGATTTAGAATTTTTGCAATGCACGCTGATTCGGGGTGTGAAATATCGAGGCTTCTTCGCTAGATGTCCACTAATTTTCTAAGGGCTCAACTCTCTTATCTTTGGGGGTTATTGTTGTTGTGGAGGAAGTGGTCAAAATCATGGGGGACCCTAGGCAGGTCTACGGATAGGTTGGGTACTATCTAAAAGTCGATCAAATTATTGGGGTACAAAATTTTCTATTAGGGGCAAGCAACTCTTTTGCCATCCATGAATATATGGAGCACCTATGACTTGTATTAGGATGAGTCTGGACCAAATATGGTCACTCACAAAGGCTCTTGCACTGGAAAGTGTCACGTAAGGGAAGAAGTTGGATGTTATTTGTGCGGTGCTAGGTATCCATGCTTATAAATTTGAAGATTTGAAATTGGATGAGACATTGGCAGCCATGATCATTAAAGAAGAAGATCGTAATCTAGTGGAACCTACGGTGGAAGTTTCAAGCTCCTTGGAGGATAATAACTAAATCTCTGGTCTTTGTTATAGTTTTACTATGTTGTAATAGTTTATTTTTGCTTGCAACACAAGTTTGGGTTGCTTAGCCTAATGTTATCACATGTTTATCGGGTTTTTGTACTTAATCGTTATTATTAATGTAGTGGGCTTAATGCCCTTTTTGAATTATAAAAAAATCCTTCTCGATAACACATACGGAAGGATCCTTATCTATTATTTACCTTATTTTTGAGTTAGAATTTACATGACGTTATATTAATCATGTCACACTATTAGTGTACTATTATTCAAGCATTCCTAATGTCTTCATGTTTATAAATTTTGTTGATGTAAAACCTAATCACAGTCATCAACCTTTGGTGCACTATAGGAATGAACAATGATATATGATTCAAGTAGAGATTTCATTTCTTCATGATGCAATCGCCATTTTATTTGCACATAGAAAATGAGCCAACCACCTTCCTATCAAAAGAAAGATGTTATTTTGCAATGGCCAATAGATTGGTTGAAAACAACAAAATCCTTGTCAAAACACACCATAAAATTGAAATCCCTACAACGGACCTATAATATACAAAAATTCCCTGAATTTTCCATATCTTAGTAATGGATTTCACTAATTAAGTAATCGACAATACTAAATCACACATTTGTAAAAATTTTGCTGCAATATAATGTCTTAGTTGAATTTCATCACAAATTTACGAGTTCTTATTATTGTTAGATGTTTCCAACATTGGAAAGATCATTGCTACGTATTTCATAAAGTATTTTTTTATCATTTTGAGGCTTGGAAATTTGGTAGCAGTGAGATTAATGGCTCATATTTGTGCCTACCATTTTCATATACAAGTGTTATAATCTAGGAGCCCCTTAACGACTAACACGTGTAGGTTAGATATTAGGAATCACTCACTATAAAAGATATATAGTGTAGACACCAATTTTTGGTACACATGTCCCCCATCCCGCATTCACTCCCCTTCACCGTCATCTCACACATTCATACCTCTCATCCTATTTAATTTTATATTCCCCTCCCACATCCTATTTTCCTCTAAATCCCATTTTCCCTATCCTAATACTATCTTAATATTATCATTATTTATCCACCTTTAATAATATTTAATTACCCCTAAAACCTATCCATTATCCTAATCTTACCCATAAACACCCCCATTTATTGTCCCTAGGATTCCACCTCCCCCATTCAATACCCTCTTATCCTCCCACTACCATTTATTCTCCCCATGTAATATTAACTCACCTAAAATGGCTAAAACCCTTACTTTAGCCTCTTTAAGGCCCCCATTTTTGAGATAAGCATCACCTTTGATGAGGCCGAATATGTCTTATTAATGTATAATATATGATCTCATCTTACTCTCCTTTTTATTAAGTTTGATTGCATTTTGTGACTTTTAGTTGATCTGATATGAGTTAGGATGTAATTGTCTATCTTTTGATTGATTGTGATTCTAATGTTTAAAAGATTTGAAATTCCTAACAAAGTGTGTGTTTGAAATTCAGTTTTGTAATAAAGCAGGTCTAATCAGTCGAGGAAATGAAGTAGGAAGCATTCAGTATGTTTTTGGTAACATTTGTTCCCACACAACTTAGTTAGGAACTTCCAAGCTAGTTCCGAACTCCATCACACAGTCATCATTTAGTTCGAAACTTTCGGACTTAGTTCGAAACTCCAGGTATAGCTCGAACTCTCACGGTTTTGATCCTTAAAGATTTCCTATGGTTCTCGGAACTTCTCTAAAGTTAGGAACTGATGGGAGTTATCTATTCTAAACACATCGGAGATTTTGATCGACCCTTTCAATCAGGAAAGGATGAGAAGATTTCTGAACGCAGATCCAGGATAGTTATCTTATAGTTGTCTGATCAGCCACAATTCGACTCAAGCATCTATTTTGGGCATGATTCGATTTCATCAGAATCGTTGAGACAACTATGATTGTAAAATGTATATAAAATCAGACCTACAGTAGATAGATATAGATAGAATATGATATGAAATATATATAGAACAAAGAAGAGAAATATAGACTAAGTACTCAGATCCAATACATTTTGTAATACCGAATGTTTTATCAATAAAATAGCCATTCTTATTTGAGAGAATTCTAAGTTGTTAAATCCTGATTCGAGGAGGAGCAAGGGCCCACTCCCCAAGGACCAGGATATTCGTTTATTTGGTATTTATATTTCTTCAGCAAATAGCTTAGATATGTTAATTCTATATTGTTTTAATTCTTCCAGTTAAACTCTGTTGCATACTTGTTCTTGCAGGTGTTTAGATAGATTCTTATATTTCTTGCAATTGTTTTCAAGCATTCTAAATTGAGTCTATCTATTTCCAAAAGTAAGTGTGTTCACTTTCGAAGCAAGTGTGTTTATTTCCATTCTGCATAGTGTTTTTCCTTTTAGCAAAGATTTCAGTGTGTTTACTTTCAGTAAGTTTTCATAGTATGATTTAAATAAGGTTTTAGCAAGAATTCCTTAAGACATTGAAAAGATCCCCCAGAAAATACAAAAATAACTATAGTCAACTACTAGATCGATAAGATTACTCTTGTTGCATATAGCTTTAGACACACCCCTGGTTTGATATGACATCAACAAGAAGTTGATTAAATGAAGGGAATAACGACACCCATCATTTTGGCGTCATTATCGGGAAACTAGTTGGAACCTTCTAATTAAGTGTTAGCAAGAGAAACAAATCATACATCTAGTAGTTGAAGGATCTTCCCTACTATATCATAAAATATATGAGTAGACCAAGAGACTCACATGGTAGATTCCTCCCAAAAACATCTTCACAAGAATTCATAACATCCTCTAGTCAAAATAGGGAAATTGATCAAGAATTTGAGGCACCATCATCCCCTATCAAACAAGAAATAGAATTGCCACCTTTGGAATTCTTAGATCAGTCACCTAAAGGAAGTGGAACTTCTAGGAGAAGGCTTATTACTCAAGATCCATTTAGGGCAAGTTTTGATTCTCAATTGAGTAGTCAACCTCCTACTCCTAATTTTTCACCTTCCTAAGACATACCACTTACCACATTGATTGGGAGGAAAATTTAGAAAATATTTTTAAAATGGAACGAGAAGCTGAAAGAGTACCTGATAGGACCTTTACTTATCCAATCCAATTGGGAGATGATGATACATCAATGAAAAATATCTCACCTACACATTTACCCACATTTAGAGGGATGTCATCTGAAGATCCTGACCAATTTCTATTTGAGTTCAAGGTACTATGTCAGACCTATGACTATAAAATAGATAATCAAAAACTCAAGTTGTTTCCATCCACTTTGAAGGATGCAACAATGAGGTGGTTCATGGGATTACCATCCAACTCTATTAGCACTTGGGCAAAAATGGAGACTGCCTTCCTAGACAAATACCAGGATTATTGTAGAGGGAGAAATAAGAAGGAAGAATTCTTCAAAATCAAGCAGGAGGAAGATGAAAACATAGAAGACTATTTAGACAGATTCCTCTTTGTGAGAAAAAGATGTGGATTTGTGCTTCAAGAGGAGTTAAGTAAAACCATTTTTCTTAAAGGTTTGGATGATGAATCTAGGGAATCCCTTAACTTGATAGGAGGTGGAGACATTGATTAGTTAAGAATGAATGAAATTAAGGAGATTTGTAGAAGCTATTCTAGAACAAGGGGTGGACCTAGAAAAGGAAAATCGGTGAAAAGTCTGAATCCAAATATGAACAAACTAATGGATGAGTTAGCAAATTTTAAAATCAGACATTTTAGTTCAATTAACCTCTATTATGGATGGATTACAAGCTAAAGCAAATGCCAAAACTGAACCATTGGCTATGTATTGTCCTAGATGCAGGAAGAAGCATGCAATAAGAGACTGTCCTTTGGATAAAACATAAATGTGTCTTATCTATGAATCTAAAGAACATGATATTGATGCTTGTTCTCTACTTCCAGTCATAAAGAATCAACTTAAACAAACCAGTACATCATCCACAATAGAAGAATTGAATTTTGTTCAGAGACAACCTAACAAGGGCAGTTTATGCCAAGATTGGTTTCTAATCCTAGATAATGCCATGGGTTGCTTAGTCAGTACCACAAAATTGGGGAAAACCACCTTGGGTACCTCAACCAACATGGAACCCTCAAGATTGGACAAATCAAGCTTGGTATGCTCAGGGACATCAACAACCATGGGTTGGTCAAGGAAATCCTTATGCTTGGTCACAACCTAGATGGAACCCTAGTAATTATGCTCAAGGAAGAACATATCCAAATCAGAATCAATAGGCCATCATGGGATCCCCTGCACAAAATTCACAAATTGAGAATGTAGTCCAAACACAAATACCAGCATAACCAGTAGCAAATATAAGAAACAAACAAACAAATCTTATTTATGGAACAGAACCAGAAAAATCAGTTGGTTTACATGCTATGGATTGTAAGGATATTCAAACTAGATCAAGCTAAATCATTAACATCCACCCTTGTAATCACCGAAACGATAAGAAAATGAAATTCCTAGTATTGTTGTTCCAAAAGAAGATATAGAAAGAAAACAAAAGGAGCCAAATAGCAACACTACTGAGACTCATTTCCATAGAGATTTAAAGAAGCTATAGAAACCAAGGAGTCTAAATTGGTACAAGAACTAAGGAAATTGAATATTGAGATACCACTATTACAAGCAATTAAGGACATTCCAGAATTGAACAAATTAATCAAAATGTTATGTTTGAAAAATCTTGGAAGGAAGAAACAATACCCCAAGACTATCAAAGTAGATGGGAAACTTGCTGATTTATTAGTAAGAAAACTTTTACTTCCCAAATATGGAGATCCTAGAAGTCCTGTTATTTCTGTCTCTATAGGGAATAAGGATATACATAATGTTTTGGTAGATTTGGGAGCAGCTATCAATGTAATGACAGTAGATACTTTGAAAACATTACCATTAACGGTATACAACCTATTAATACCATATTGTAGATGGCAGATCAGTCTGTTACAAAACCAGAAGGGGTTATTGAAGACGTGGCAGTTATGGTAGAGTCATGGGAATATCCAGTTGACTTGACTTCCTTATCTTGTAGCTAAAAGATAAAACATTGGGTTATCCCATTATTTTGGGTAGACCATGGTTAGGTACGATTCTTTGCTTTAATTGATTGCGGAGTCGGGTGATATGACAATCTCGAATGGTAAGAACTCTAAAAAAATTCCTTATATCCTACTTTGCCACGACCTTTTATTGACAATCATGAATAATTGTGGGTTGATTCTCTTGGTACCAATAAGCAAAATTTGTCTTCTTTAGCTATGATAACATTGTAGGATCATGTAAGAGAAGTAGAAGAGATGATTAATCCACCATTAGACGAGCACAGTTGTCCTCGAAGAAATCAAAAATAGTTCTGGAACCTGCAAACTTAGTTCGGAACCACCACATTTAGTTCTGGAACCACCACAACAAAGTAGTTCTCTGTGATTGGAAATAATTTCACTCCGGAGGAACAAGATTTCTCGTGGGGAGAGGAAGAATCAGTAGCTTCAGTTTCAAATACATCAAGGAGTGGTGAAGAATTTTTGGAAAGTAGCAGTGACGAAGAGTTTGGCCTGCAAAGAGATAAGTATCATAATTCTCATTACTGTCCTTTTTCCAAAGATTTTGTCTCAAGGAACTTTTGGAGATGTTGCTACATACCATATGTTGTTACCACATGCATGTCCATTAAATACTTTAATGAAACCCTTCCCACAAATCATTTCATCACATATTGGAACCAAGCATGTTGAAATTCAACCAGGTAAAACTTTAAACATTAACAGTTGGTTGAAGGATGATGAAGAAGCTAAATTTTTGATATTATAAAAAATCATACTAAAGCTTTTGCTTGGGATTACAAAGACAAGACGAGAATTCACCCAAGTATCTGCACTCATCACATCTATACTAAAAACATTAAACCAGTTAGGCAGCCTCAAAGAAGGATTAACCCAACCTTAAGGGATATAGTTAAACAAGAAATTGAAAAACTATTATAGGTAGGATTTATCTACCCTATCTCAAATAGTCGTGGGTATCTTCTCTTGTAATTGTTCCCAAAAGAATGGAAAATCAAGAATATGTGTTGACTATAGGGAACTCAACAAAGCCACAATGAGAGATTATTTCCCCTTACCATTCATAGATCAAGTCCTAGATAACCTTTGTGTAAACAATACTTTTATTTCTTGGATGACTTTAGTGGGTACAATCATATCGAGTTGTTCTTTGCCAAGATCAGACAAAACTACATTTACATGTACATGGGGAACCTTTTCCAAGAGGGTCTTACCATTTGGTTTATGTAATACTCCTACAACCTTCCAGAGAGTTGTACTTGCAATCTTTGTTGATCTAACAAATGATTGTGTTGAGGTATATATGGATGGCTTCACTTTGTACATGGAGATATATTTGAAGATGTTATGAGAAATCGGACAAAGTGTTAACAAGATGTGAACTACACAACCTGTCTCTTAGTGATGAAAAATGTTTGATGATGATGGATGAGGGGATTGCATTAGGACACCATATTTCAAAAAGAGGAATTCAGGTGGATCAAAACAAAATTAGAATCATTTTAGATTTACCTATTCCTCAGACCCCTACAAATATCAAATTATTTCTAGGGCATGTTGGGTACTATAGACGCTTTATAAAAGATTTCAGTAAAATTGTTGCCCCCATGTTTAATTTTCTAACCAAGGATTGTGAATTTCTTTGGGATGAAAAGTGTCAGCATGCTTTTGAAGAAATTAAAGAAAAATTAATCAGTGCCCCAATATTGAGAGGACCTAATTGGGAAAATCCATTTCATATCCAAACATATGCCTCAAATTATTCCATTGGTGCAGTTTTGGGATAGAAATATGAAGAAGGAAAGATGTATGCTATTTATTATCTTAGTAAGAATCTTACTCCCACTGAAAAGAATTACACCACCACTGAAAAATAATTTCTTGTTGTGATTTATGCAATCAATAAATTCAGACATTACATTACATGGTACAAGATATTTGTACACATAGATCATTCAACAATTAAGTATTTAATGAACAAACCAGTGGTTGGAGGAAGAATAATTAGATGGTTATTACTTTTACAAGAATTTGATATTACCATTGTGGACAATCCAGGTAAATCTAATGTGGTAGCTGATTTTTTGTCAAGACTAACCACCACAGGGGAGCAAGATCTAGTCAAGGATAACTTTCTAGATGAACAACTGTTTGCAATCTCAGCAAGTACACCATGGTTTGCTGATATGGAAAATTATCTTGTAATAAGGAAGTTTCCTCCTTCTTTCACTAAGAAACAAATAAATAAGTTAATCAAAACTAGTGCACAATTCAAATGGTTAAATGGAATGCTATTTAAATGTGGTCCTGATTTTGTCTTATGCAGGTGTGTAAGAGAGGATGAAATCTTTGACATCCTTAAAGCATGTCATGATGAACCAAGTGGAGGACACTATTCAGTGAAAAGAACAACTCATAAGATACTTGGCACTGGTTATTATTGGTCATCTTTGTACAAGGATGTGAAGAGATATATCAAGCGGTGTGATCCTTGTCAAAGGATGGGACAACCAACTTTCACCAATGAAATGCCTCTTCAACCTCAAGTTGTGGTTGAACCATTTGAGAGATGGGGATTGGATTTTGTTGGTCCCTTTAATCCTCCTTCACAAGGGAAGGAATA
The DNA here is from genome assembly GCA_018340775.1 of Taxus wallichiana var. yunnanensis. Taxonomy (NCBI): domain Eukaryota; kingdom Viridiplantae; phylum Streptophyta; class Pinopsida; order Cupressales; family Taxaceae; genus Taxus; species Taxus wallichiana. The sequence goes on from CM031243.1 coordinate 418,002,206, forward strand.
TATTCTTGTGTGTACTGACTATGTGAAAAAATGGGCAGAAGTGTAGGCATTGACAAATGCCACTGAGGAAGCAGTTGTTGATTTCCTTTAGAATAGAATTATGATAAAGTTTGGAGCACCAAGGAGCATAGTTTCAGATCAGGGACCACAATTCATGTCTAATATGATCCAAGCTTTCACAAGGTATTACCAAATCAATCATAGGAAGTCATCTCCTTACCACCCATAGTCAAATGGACAAGCTGAAGTAACAAATAGAGAATTGGAGAACATCCTTACCAAAACAGTTGAAGCCGGGAGAAAAGATTGGGTAAAGAGACTACGAAGCCGTTTGGACTTATAATACAACTTGGAAAACTACAACAAGGTTTTCAATATATGAATTAGTCTATGGGAAAATCCCTTGTTGCCTATAGAGTTTGAACTTCAGACATTGAGGACAACAGTTAAGGTGGGAATTGAGTTGAATGCAACTCAAAAAGAAATAATCCTTCAACTTAATGAGTTGGATGAATTAAGGATGGAAGAACTTCAATGATAAAGATAATTCAAGAGCAAAGGAAGCAATGACATGACACACATATCAAGAAAAAAAAATTCAAAGTAGGAGACTGGGCATTGCTATTCGATTCTAAATACCAACAATTTAAGGGCAATTTGAGAACCAAATGGTTAGGACCCTATCAGATTGAGCAGATATTTAACAATGGTTCTATTCAGTTACTTCCCATTGATGGCAGCAGAAGAACACTCTTGGTCAATGGACATAGGCTGAAACTCTATAGGAAGCCTCCCACTAAGGATGAATTCTTAAGGAAGATTGAAGTAGACAAAAAAATTGATCATATGGAAGAACCCAATTCTTCCAAAATGATCAAATAACTAGATGATAGATCCTGAATAAAGGTAAGAAGATGAAAACCAATAAATGGCGTTTTCTTCCCCCCAAAAAATAAAAATAAAAAATAAAAAAATAAAAAAATAAACAATAAAATAAAATAAAAAATCTCTCAAAGGTCAATTGAAAACCAACAAATGGCGGTTGACCTCTTCTTTTGGCTAGTTCAAATAAAAGGGAAATTCTTTTGAATTCCAGTTGTCTTATCTAATCATGTTTTGTTCCACTTGTAGGAATGATGAGTCATCATAGCAAAAGGATTACATCATCAAGGATGGTAATTATATCTTTTAACTTATTTAGGGTTGAATTAAATGTTTGCATGTGTGATTTGACTTAATTTAAAAGTAGGTATGATGAGTCATCTATTTATACATTATGATTACAAGTGTGTAATCATGAAGATGATTTGGATGGAATAAGTGGCGGCATGGTTATCATTAGTAATCATTATTGCAAAATCAAGTGAAATAAGTCGTAGGAGCAGTAAATTAAGTTGTGTTCCATAACAAAGAAAAGAGAATTCAGCAATAAGAACAGAGGTTACGTAGCCAAAGTCGCTGGGCCGATTCCACAATGCTAAGCAAGAGGGCTTGCAACCAATTTTCACAAAATCAAAAGAGACAAAACTCGAACGATATGGGGATTAAAAATAAATTAGAACCAGAGGATGATTCTCAGCTTCTTGCAGACGAAGAAGTGGCATCTATATTTGAGCATGCAGGATGGCTAGAGTTCCTGAAGAAATTTTCAAGGCATAATGACGGATTGGTAAGAGAATTTTTCATAAACCTAGAGCAATCCAAAAAAATGAGAACTATCTTTATTCTTTTTTTGTAAATACTATAAGTAATGTGTCTGGAGTGCCAATTGTGCATGTCCCACAACCTGCCAAAGGGACTTTGAAAGAACTAGTTGAAGTCTTACTACAAGAAGGAGAAACTGAACCCCAGTACATCTACAATACAAATAAAATCATAAAAGGGGTCAGAAGGGCCAGTTTGCCCAAACCCTTTGACAAAGTTAGCATTTTGGATAGTGAAATATTTAACCTGTGATGGTTAATTTGGGTCTGTGGGAAAAGAAGTCCTAAAAATGCTCATATATCTGAAGTATGGAGCCACAAAACTTGAGTACATAATAAACCTTCCAGGGTTTCTTTTTTATTCTATCCAGACCATGGCTCAGAGGTATTCCTGGGGTGTTGGGAAAATCAGGCATCATGGTCTAATTTATTTAATATGCCAGCACCATTTTCTATCAAAGAAAAATGGAGAAGAAATTTGAGACAAGTTTCTTGGCAAATTCAAGAAAAACCCTAATATTATCAGAAGGACAATTCCAGCCCCATTCTCTCCTTTAACTAATTTGGAAATTGATGCCCCTAAATAGAGGGAAATGGAAAGAGAGAATATACCAAAAATAAGAAGGTTTGTGAGAAAGATCAAAACAACAGATCCTTCTGTGCCTTTGAAGGAAATTCCTTCTTCTGTAGCAGCTTTAGGGGAGCTAATATTTGTCTCTGACGGTGATAGCTCACCCATGCAAGAGCAAGAAAGAATAGTAAGAAGAAGCTCTAGAAGGAAATCCACCGTTGGGCATGTTGAAATTCCCCAGAGAAGAAAAATTCATAAGAGGTCAAGGGAAACCCCAGAGGGAAGGAGTGAGTAGGAAAAGATGGAAAAGGAAGTTGTTGATATTTTGGCAAAGCATGGCCATGACTCCTCTTGAGCCAAGCCAAGTTGAGATGGACAGAGGAGATGAGAGACTTGAAGAGCAGGATTTTCAAGACTTGGCTGAACCATCAACATTGCCACATGAAGAAGAAGAGTTGGCATCCTGGAGAAGAAAAGGAAAATTTCCTTTGATAGAGGAAGAATGCCCAACTCCTCAAGTAATTTTAGAGGAAGAAGAAAGACATCAAGTTAAACAGGCTTTGTTCTTGTCTAGAGCAGAGCTCATTATCAGAGAAAATGATGAGGAATTGGATTTCCTCAAATTCAAATTAGAACAAAGGGAAATGCTCATTGGAGAGCTAACAACTTAGCTTGCAGCCAGGACTGAGGAACTATCATCAACCAAGAAATAGCTGACAGAAAAAGAGGAAGAATGTCAAACTTCCAGAAAACAAAGTGTCGTGTCCACAGCCTCTACACGGACTGATTTAATCTATTTTCCACCCAAAGAACTATGGAATGACACTTGTAGGGAACTCAGAGAAGCCAAAACATCAAATGAAGAATTGAAGACCAAGATGGAAGAAGAAAAGAAGGCAAGAAAATAATGGGAAGAAAATTTTTATAAGGAAGAAGGAAATAAATATAAATGTCTTGCAAAAATTCATATGGTCTATATTTTGAGTGAGAAATTGCTTTCCTGCAGGAGGCCCTCTCCTGCATATAATGTATTTTTAGAAGAGCAGTTCATTCGCTGGAATTTGTCAAGGATTGCATGTGGACATCCACATGAACTAAAAGATGAATCTGAATTCATGGTAGCTCACTCTCTATCCAGTCCTGAGAAGAAAAATCTCATGTGTGAATTTTATCTTTGTACTTTTATGCTAGAGAAAAACAAGAATTTATGATCAATTTGTATGTGGGGAGAGCCACTTAATGCATGTCTGTTTTGCAAAACCAAATTGCACGGAAGGAAAGGGAATCTAAAATTTTATTGAAAGCTACCTCAATAGGTCTCTGTATGAGAGCTCACTATGGTAAACCGTTTGCCTTCCTCATACATTTTAGACCTCATGCCTTTGATGAGAGATTCAAGACACATTATCTTGACATTATACAAAAGAGTATTGATGCCTTCACCTCCTATGAGGAGGAAAAGTTTGAATATATTTATGAAGGATGCTCAAAGAGATGGGAACTCCTTACTGTTTCCTTGAGAAGAAGGGAAGTAATTTCCCCTACAAATCTGATCTGGAGTTTAGAAAGGGAAAAAAGTTATGCACAATAATTCCCCAAGTCAATGAAACCTACGGGAAAATATGGATGGGAATGCGAACAAGGCCCCCTCTACTTCTCACCCCCATGTCTCCTTGGCAAAACAGAGAACCTCAAGATCCTACTAAATTTGACGAGTGGGAGAGGAAAATAGAAGTAGGGGCTGGGTACAATACATCTAAGTTTAAGCATTGGGAAATCTAGTTTCAGACATTTGATTTGAGCAATCAAATGGAATGCGGAACATATGACCCCACTTTTGAAGAATGAAGTTTGTAAAGGGACTTATAAACAAGTAAGTTTGGGGGAAACGATGAGGCCGGAATATGTCTGATTAATGTATAATATATGATCTCATCTTACTCTCCTTTTTATTAAGTTTGATTGCATTTTGTGACTTTTAGTTGATCTGATATGGGTTAGGATGTAATTATCTGTCTTTTGATTGATTTTGATTCTAATGTTTAAAAGCTATGAAATTCCTGATGAAGTGTGTATTTGAAATTCAGTTTTGTAATAAAGCAAGTCTAATCAGTCAAGGAAATGAAGCAGGAAGCGTTCAGTATGTTTTCGGTAACATCTATTCCCACACAGCTTAGTTCAGAACTTCCAAGCTAGTTCTGGAACTCCACAACATAGTCATCATTTAGTTCCAGAACTTTTGGACTTAGTTCTGGAACTCCATAATTTAGTTCGAAATTTTCGGACATAGTTTTGGAACTCCTGGGTATAGCTCCGGAACTCTCACAGTTTTAATCCTTAATAATTTCCTATGGTTCTAGAACTTCTCTGAAGTTCCAGAACCGATGGGAGTTATCTATTCTAACCACATCCGGAGATTTTGCATCTATGACCCTTTCAATCAGGAAAGGATGATAATATTTTGAACCCAGATCCAATGATAGTTATCTTACAAATTGCCCGATCAGCCACAATCTGACTCAACATCTATTCTGGTCATGATTCGATTTCATCAGAATCATTGAGATAGCTGTGATTGTAAAATGTATATAAAAGTAGACATGCAGTAGATAGATATAGATAGAATATGATATGAAATATATATAGAACAAAGAAGAGAAATATAGACTAAGTACTCAGATCCAGTACATTTTGTAATACCAAATGTTTTATCAATAAAATAGCCATTCTTATTTGAGATAATTCGAGTTGTTAAAATATTGATTCAAGGAAGAGCAAGGGCCCCACCGCCCGAGGACCAGGATATTTGTTTATTTGGTATTTATATTTCTTCAAAGAAATAGTTTAGATTTTTTAATTCTATATTTTTAATTCTTCCAGTTAAACTTTTTGTATAATTGTTCTTGTAGGTGTTTAGATAGATTCTTATATTTCTTGTAATTGTTTTCAAGCATTCTAAATTGAGTGTGTCTATTTCCAAAAGCAAGTGTGTTTATTTCCATTATGCATAAGCGTGTGTTTCCTTTCAAAGAAAGCTTTCAGGTGTGTTTACTTTCAACAAGTTTTCATATTATGATTTAAATAAGGTTTTACCAAGAAGTCCTTAAGACATTGAAAAGATCCCCTTAGAAAATACAAAAAAACTACAAATCAACTACTAGATCGATAAGATTACTCATGTTGAATATATCTCTAGACACACCCTTAGTTTGATATGACATCAACAAGAATTTGATAAAATGAAGGGAATAACGACACCCATAAACATCCACCTCCTAAGTGGGTGTCTACATGTAGTCACCATGGTGACCATATTAATATACCTCTACCCCTCTTCACCTTAGGATGAAATTTTTGAATCTTTTGTTATCTTGTGAGCTTGATCGGTTTGTTCCTCTTTTGGTGATCAACAATCTTGAAGTTGGAGTTGTCTTATGACCTTTGCATGCCATCCATAGAGATTTGAAGAGTTAGAGCTTACTTCGCTTCACCACCCATTTCTTGTAGGTCTTCCAATCATTTTGGAGCTCTTTCCATGCATCGAATTTTGTTAATCCTTCCTCATAGTGCATCTTCCCATCCATTTTCCCCTCAAACACTAGATCTACTTCTCATCACCGTCGATTTGTCAACCCAACCTAGTCACCATTGACCCCATATGTATCAACCTCGTTTTCTATCTCCATCATCATCTGTCGGTTATTTTACAACTCCCTCATTTGTTGTTGACCCTCTATTTCGCCATCCATATGCTTGATAAACTATAACCTACTTTTTGGCCCTAGTCACTATCGATCGTGTATCAGCTTAGTCTCAATTCATCTTCGACTCGACCAAGTTTGACTTTACTAATTATCATCCACATTATCATATATTTATTTTAAGATTTCCATTTTATTTGGGTACCTAATGCAACCTATTTATTCACTATCATTTATCGATATTTTTATCAAAGTGCATTGACATCCATCCTTAGGAAGTTACAACTTCTCGGGACTGACCTAGTTAGGCAACCCACCATGTTATCTACTAATCCTTTTTCATATTTAGTTTCTATTTTTGTGTAGGTTATACAACTCACATGCGAAGAGGTTATTTTGCGCCCGTATCTCCATCATCATCATTATCACATATCGGAGGTAGGCCTAAACCATCCCATAATTTTTGAGTTTATTGATTTCTTCTATCCTTTCCATTAACTTGTAATAGGAGCGGGAAATCTCACAAACATTTTGCATGCCTAGTGGGACCACCCTTCCTCTTTGGCAAGTCCTATATTTCCATTATTTCATTCCAATTTTCCATTCCTTTCTTTTTACTAATTTTGTAGGTTAACCCTTCTTGTTTATGTGTTTTGGGGATCTCACTTGCTTGGATAAATAATGTGTCTACTTAAATTAAAAATTACAAAAAAGGAAAATAACATTATCCAGGTATTCCTCATTTTATCCTTATTTTCTCTTTTTGCATTCCTCTTTCTCCTTTGTTTAGGTGATTGCATTGAATTTCACATTTCGTTTTGGGAATTAAAAAGAAAACCTTCATCCTTACTTGTTCAACTAGTCTAAGTAGGAGGTAATCCATTGCATTCACTTCTTCCACACACATCTAAACTCACAAATCAATCAACACATTGGAAACATCTTCTTCTAGGTGGAACTATTGGGATTTCATCACCCAATAGGAAAGCCACCACAGTGTTTTGGCAATGTTACAATTTTTTTGACTATCAATATATCGGCTAAGTGCCTAACACCCTTATCATTGTGTTGTGTGAAGTGCGGGGTAGCCCCCATGTCAAGCCACATATTGGTATTCATCACAAATTTTTGCCTCGCGTACCTTCGGGTATAACGAGGATGTCAGCCTAAACAAACCTAAAACCATCCTTATATTGGCCACTTTTTAGGTTCCCTTTGAGCCTCTTTGTTGAGTTGTGGAGCTCAATTACTTCGGATTAGCATGCAATATGAAACTTGCTAGAAAACACAATAACCAACATCGGTTAAGGAGGGACCGACTTTGGATACCTATGATCGGCATCGGTCGGAAAGGAGGAACCGACATTAGTTAGGGCTAACCAACATCGGTTACCTATGCATGAGTGTTTTATTTAACTCTAGGGAATTAGATCTAATTTTAGCATAAAAGTATATCTATTGATTGTAATTACATGGCTAAGTGCCATAAGTTTGTATACGCCTATATAAACATGAAATATAGGGTTTATAATTAAGAATTAAGAATAGATTGCAAAAGTTGATTATTATTGTGAGAATAATTGTGTGAGAGAGAGATTTCTTGGAGAAGAAGTAAAAGCTTGAGTGAAAGAAAGTATTGTACATCTGAGAGGTGTGGAAGATTGTAAATCTTCATTGTATATCTTGTCAAATATTTGGATAATAGATTGGCTTGTTTCTTGGTGGATGTAGCCCACACTGGGTGAACCACGTTAAATCTGGTGTTGATTTATATCTCTTGTTTTGTATAATTCTTCTAGTAGAATATCCACTTTCATTGCATGTATGTTTAGATCTGATATGTTATCTCATGTACAACCTTGTGCTAACCCCAACACTATTTCTTTTCTTTTTCCATAATTTTCTAAATAAACAAGATAATTAACACTTTTTGCTTGATTTTCTTGTCATATTAATAACCAACATTATTTTTTGTTGTCATTTTCATGCCCGTTCTCACTTGTTCTCAAATAAGAAAAATGGAACATGTAACCTCATTCAACAACATTCCCATTTGCAACAATATTTCTCAACAAACATCCACTCTTGCCATTGTTTCTTCTACTCCTTTGATTACTTCCTCTTTGGTTCCCTAACCTATCATTTCTACAATCCCTCCTAGTGAGCCCCTTACGGTTCAAACAAATCCCGTGTTGAAACCAATCCTTTCCTCTATCATAATTCCATTACTTCTAGACCAACTACACCCCCATTTACTACTTCTTTAGAGACCTTTGTGCCTCCCACTATCCCTCATGGATGCTTGGAGTTTCAGGAACTCCTTGACATTAATCTTGTTGCTCTTCATGACTATCTTATCCATAAATCCACCAATCTTCCCATCGATGGACCTCCTCCAACAAGTTGTATGCTTATCACTCTCAACCCGAATCCACCCAAGTCCTCACTTCTCAACTCATTGTATTCTTCGCTAGAGCTATGAACAACCTTACCATAGCCCAACATGAACACAAGTTTTCTATTGTGATGCCCCAAACTCATCAATCCACCCAATTGGTGGTTCTTATTCCACCCAATCTACCTCACATTAGCACCATACCTATACCTTCTCTCCCCATTTCATCCTCATCTAATGTTGTCCTCAACACTTCCATTTAAAATATCCAGAATCTAACTTTATCCCTCCACCACTCGAGCAACACATTTAAATCATGGTGCCTATCTTCACATCCCAAGTCCACGCCAACATTATTACCTCGCAACCCCACCCTTTGGAGTCTACTCAAACCCATCAACCTCCACTCTAAAGCACCTTCCAACACATTTTTCCTAATCACCCCATCTAACCCATCCCCAATCTAATCTCCCTATCATCCAACAATAGCCTCCTCAATCACACCCACTCATCTACATCCCTTCCCAACATCATATCTCCCAACCTATTCAATCAAAAGCCTTCAATTATCTTCCCCTTATTAACCACTTCCAAAAACTATTACTTATCCCCAACAATATCAATCTCACCCACAATCTAACCCATCCACCTTCTACCATCCACAAACTCATTAATCAGTCCCTCACCCTCACACATCTAATTACCCCATGTAATCGTTGATCAATAGGTTGGCAAACCTCGAATCCACCACATTAGGTCCTAAAATCTCATTCAATTACAAACAAACTTGCAACGATCCCATCAAGACACATCGGTCCCCGTCATACCTTATCCTCCGCATTGGGAAATCCCTAAGTTTTCTAAATCCAACAATAAGGAGGACCCTTAAAAACATCTTTGTGCCTTTAGACACACATGTTATCTCATTGACCATGACCAAAATATTATCCTTCACACTTTCCCCATGTCGTTGGTTGGGCCCGCTTTTGACTAGTATAATGACATTCCACATCACTCTCTTTTTCGCTTCACCAACTTGCGTAACTCTTTTTAGAGTATTTATCCATTAATATTATGCATAAAATCACCATCACCGACCTCTATTCCATCAAAAAAATTGATGACGAATCCATCGCAGATTTTATCGCTTGGTGGTGTGGCATCATTAATCAGTTATCCTTCTCCCTTTCCCAAACCGAGCTTATCGATATTTTCTCTTGAACATGTGTAAAACATATCTCATCTACTCTTCAAATCCGATCTTTCTAAACCTTTGAGGAAGCATTCATCATGACACAAAAACTAGAACTTTGTTTCCTTGAGCAAGACCATGCCAATCCAACAAGCCGAAAACCAAATTGACCAAGCGTTCTAGTCACAATGAAAAATCTAAAAATGTAACCAATGTTGTTGTTGTTAAATCTTCTTCTACATCCACCTCTCATGCCGAGCCCCCACAAAGGGATCCTGAACCTACTCCCAACTATACTCTCCTTAAAGAATCATATAGTTTTATCTTTGATAAACTTGTGGCTGCATGTCTCATCCAACTCCATCCTATCCACCCCGTCGATGACACGTGCCCTAAACCCATGTGGTACTGTGAAGACCCTACTACAAACACCATCAAGTCTGCGGTCATGATATCAAAAAATTCTACACCTTCAAAGACCTCATCCAATGACTTATCAATCGTAAGGACCTTCACTTGGATAATCACAACACCCCTCCTAACCAACCATTAGATGTATTCAAACAACCCTTACCTAATCGTTCACCAAATAAACAAGTTGATTTGTCTACATCTCAAGCACCCAATACTCATACGATCGATACTTTAAGTCAAGAATCAAAATCATCAACCTGCTTCCATCATCCCTTCATCCACCATACCCACCTCTACTCCTTCGACATCTATTTCCACATCTACAACTATACCAACATCCATACTTATGTCTACATCTATCGTGCCTACATCCACCACATCCAAATCTACTACACCCACATATTTTATGTATACATCTATTAAATCTACATCCACTACATCTACATCTTTTACACTGCATCTATCACATTCATGCCCATCCCCACATTTATCTCAACATCTACCTCTACAACCATGCCTATAATTTATTCTACACCCACACCTTCAATTGTATCCACGTCTACATCACCATCCGAATCTACTCCCATATCCACATCATCCCTTCAAACATCTACTAAGTAGACACCCTCACTTGAGTTAGACTTCATATGACATTATATTAATCATGTCACACTATTAGTGTGCTATTATTCAAGCATTCCTAATGTCTTCATATTTATAAATGCTTTTGATGTACAACCTAATCATAGTCGTCAACCCTTTGGTACACTATATGAATGAACAATGTCATTTGATTCAAGTAGATATTTCATTTCTCCATGATATGACCACCATTTTCTTTGCACATAGAAAATGAACCAATCACCTCCCTATAAAAAAAAGATGTTATTTTGCAAGGGCTAATAGATTGGTTGAAAATAACAAAATACTTGTCAAAACACACCATAAAATTGAAATCCCTACAACCAGACCTATACAATACAACAAATTCCCTGAATTTTCCATATCTTAGAAATGGATTTTGCTAATTAAGAAACCGACATTACTAAATCACACATTTGTAAATTTTTGCTGCAATATAATGTCTTAGTTGAATTTCATCACAAATTTACAAATTTTTATTATTGTCGGATATTTCCAACATTGGAAATAACATTGATACGTCTTTCACCAAGTGTTTTTTTTATCATTTTGAGGCTTAGACGTTTGGTAGTAGTGAGGTTAATGGCTCAGATTTGTGCCTACCATTTTTGTATACAAGTGTTATCATCTAGAGCCCCTTAAAGACTAACACTTGTAGGTTAGATATTAGCAAATCACTCACTATAAAATATATATAGTGTAGACACAAATTATTGGTACACTTGTCCCCCATCTCGCGTTCGTCCCCTTCGTCGTCATCTCGCACATTCATAACTCTTCCTATTTAAATTTTTATTCCCCTACCACATCTCATTTTCCTCTAAATCCCATTTCCCCTATCCTAATCCCATCTTAATATTGTCATTATTTATCCACCTCTAATTATACTTAATTACCCCTAACCTAATCTTACCCATAAACACCCCCATTAAATATCCCTAGGATTCCACCTCTCCTCATTCAATACCCTCTTATCCTCCCACTACCATTTATTCTCCATGCAACATTAACTCACATAAAATGGCTAAAACCCTAACTTTAGCCTCTTTAAGGCCCCCATTTTTAGATAAACATCACCTCCACCACCCAAGTGGACTGTTTTCCGTAGTTGTCAATTACCCTATTAATATACCTTTACCCCTCTTCTCCTTAGGATGAAAATTTTGAATCTTCTCGCTATCTTACGAGTTTGATCTGCTTTTCTTCTCTTCTAGTGATAAATAATCTTCAAGTTGGAGTTGTCTTAGGACCTTTGCATGCCATCCATGGAGAGTTGAAGAATTAGATCTTGCTTTGCTTCATCACCCCTTTCTTGTAGGTCTACTAGTAATTTTGGAGATTTGTCCATGCATTGGTTTTCGTTGATCCTTCCTCACGCAGTTCATCTTGCCATCCATTTTGCCCCCTCAAATGCTAGATCCACATCCAATCATCCTTGACCCAGCCCGGTCGCCGCCAACCCCGTCTATATCCACCCTATTTTTTGTCTCCATCATCATCTGTTAGTTGTCCTATAACTCCATCATTTGTCTAAAACCCTATGTTTATGTCATCCATTTGCATGACAACCTACATCCTACTTTTTGGCCCTAGTCACCCAATCGATTGTACTAGTTAGTCTCGGTGTCGCCGTCGACCGGTTAAGTTTGAATTTGGTTATTATCATCTACATTATCAGATATTTATTTTAGCATCTTTAGCATATTTCGATTTATGTTTTATATCCGGGTACCTACCGCATCCTATTTATTCACTATCATTTATCGATCTTTTTATCAAAGTGGGTTGACATCCATCCCTAAAAAGTTACCACTTCTTCGAGATTGACCTAGTCAGACAACCCACCATCTTATCTACTAATCCTTTTTCATGTTTAGTTTCTCTTTATTGTGCATGTTATCAATCTCGCCACGAAGAGGTTCTTTTGTACACGTATCTCCATTATCATCATTATCACATATAAGAAGGTAGCCTTAAACCCTCCCATAATTTCTAAGTTTCTTGATTTCTTTTATCCTTTCCATTAACTTGTAACAATAACGGAAATCTTTTCAAACATATAGGTGCTTGTAGAAATCAAGGGCCCTAATAAACTATATCTTATTTGCGCTCACCCGTCCCTATCTCGAACTTTGGAAATGGTGAGGGGTCCCCATATCTATAGTTTGTTAGGGATTATGCTAGGATATAAAGTTATATCAAAGGATGGGGGGCCATCATATATAAAAACCTATAATCTATAAACTCACCCTTCGAGTATATTTGTGTGACTTCAAGCTCACTAATTTCCTTAAATGATTCAGAACAAACATATAAATATAAATTGTTTATTTGTTCTAACATGACACCTTATTTCCTTATTTACAACATTCCTTAAGAATGTCATCTTATTAAACATAAGATAAACATGAAGGTGAAACTACACTTAAGTTATCGTCTCCAATAATGAAAGGTAGAAAGTAAATTCATTTTTTTCATATCTTTATATCTTAATGTTTAAATATTTCTTAATTACAAAGTGTGGAAGGGAATAAATTTAATGTCAGTCAATCCCATTCATCTATGGAGCGAGCTATGGGATATAAAAGCAATACTAAAGTCAAGTCATGGTTAATGCTTGAAAAAACATAAAGGCACGATACTATGATGTATTGGTATCACCTTATTCTAAGTGTGTGAGACTTCATTAGAAATATAATGTAGGGTATAAATTCTGAAATCTCACATCATTGAATTTGTCATTAACATATTCTCTAACCACGAAATTATCCTCCCTCGATCCCCTACTTCACCACCCCTCTTTTGCATGTAATGTTTCACTCTTTTAACTTTTAAGTTATTTAACACATTCTCAATGATGTTTCCATTATACCCTCACATGTGATTGCTAGTTTATAACTTGTGTCAAAAATCAAAGAATTCTATTGAGTTTCATATTTCTTAACATTAAAGAAATAGAAACATTAGTCAGTGCCACCATCGCAAGTAACTCCTCCAATCACCCATTTTTGACAGCTTTCCAAATGAGACGGAAACACTCTTGGCAAGAAACGAATTTTAGGTATTTCACGCTATAAAATTGAATAAGATTGTGAATCACCAAACCCATTCTCAATGATTTCAAGTAAGATTGTGAATCGTTGTAATAAAGACAAGTCAGTTTGAAAAAAAAAACACACAAAAAAAATATTTTCCTCGAAAAACCTCATAGACTATATTTTTAATATATTATGTTTTTATGTTCTTAAATTTTTCTATTTTCAAAGTGCATATATATATTTCTTTTTCTCTATTAACATAAGGCCGAGAATGGCCAACCTATATCTTAATGAACAAGGATGAAAATATTAAAATGAAATTAAAGGTGGGGTTTTCAAAATCCATTAAGATGTAGATTTGATTAGTTTTCTTGCTTATAAATATAGGTTTCTTTCAATATTAGACGTTTTTATTGTTAAAGTTCATTCATATAGTTAAGTGGCTATTAAAATAAAATTACATTTAAACGATTTAACGATGATGATGATTAAGGCATGTCTTCATCTTATCTAACAAATTAAATGTCGTCCACTTGAAAACCATGACACAATAAAAAGAAAAAGAAAAACAACAAAGCCCATCTTCCAGTATTTTCTTAAAATTTTCTGTTTCTTTCATTTGTGTAAGGGCAATTTGTCGGTGCCCTAAAACTATCAAACAAGTTTTTTTGTTTCCTATTGACCCCTAATACTACATTATTCTTAAAGGTGCGGTACTATTATTTACTAACCCATTTCACTCATTACTTGTTTCATCAATTTATTTGTGCACTTCTCAAGAAAGTAATTGCTACCATGAAAACGACAATGGCCAACATTAATATATTCCTCACATTTAATTTTTTTCTATCTTTTCAATCTTGTATTTCTAAGATGTGGAAACTGTTTCCTATTTGGTGCTATGTGGATATCTCCAAACCACTTTATTATTAACTTTCTAAAATAACTATCACTTGCATGTATTGAGTATTGAAATGTGCATGATATAGGAAACATAAGAACCCTAAATGCAAATTTTAGTAGCTAACATAGGTAGAGTTTGAGATTCAAACGTATGCATATTACCCTTCAAAGTATGCATTAACCACCCCTTACTTTCTAAGATATCTCATAAGTGCATTTTCTTGATGACACGAACACCACACCCCCTTTCTCCTTCAGATAATTGAAAAAATGTCATAAGTTTCATACATGCATGGTTGTAAGAAAGAAGAGTTTTGCATTGCTACCCCCAATATTTTCCTTCCCCCTTAACTTCTCATCCCCCAATCTCTTCTTCACCACCATTGAAGCTCTTGATTGCCCTAAAACAATTTGTGAAAATTACCAACTACCTTTTGATGCATGCATACATCGAGAGTAAAAGGAATTATCACTTTGTGGATGTGCACACATGGTTATATGATTTCAACATCCATAGTTGGTTAAAAAAAAAAAAAGTACTTAGACAAAAAGAAAACTTTCGGTGTATATGGAATTGAAGCAAACACGTTCTTATATGGAGATTACTAGAAAAGAAAGGGGATAAGCTTTTATCGGGCTATACTGATCTATCTAAAAGAAGAAATGACCTTAGTTTTGAGATTAGCAAGGACACAAGCTATTTCTTGAGTGCCATTATAATCTACAAGGAGTGTATATTATAATTTAGTAGAGGGGATTGAATTCGATTTGTGAACCCTAAATACATATTTTACGTAGCTAACATATGCATATTTTAGGATTCAAACATATATATATTTCCCTTGAAAGTATTCATTGACCACACCTTAATATTTGAGGTATCTCAAAAGTGCATTTCTTTGACGATCTAGATGCCACACCCCTTATCCTTCAAACAATTGAAAAAATGACACAAGAGTTTCCCATTGCTTCCCCCAACATTTTCCACACCCCTTGACTTCTCCTTAGTAATTCTTACTTCTTCATCGCCCCTATTCTTCAATCAATGTTTCACTCCCTCAAATTTAACGTCTTACATACATACATCCTTCCCATATTTACATCTCGCATTTCATGTGGGAAATTGAAACATTTGTGAGCGCGCCGCCATCACGAGTAACTCCTCCAATCACCCATTTTTCGGCCCAAACGAGAGGGAAACGCTCTTGTGAAGAAACTTCTTTAGGTATTTCCCGGTATAAAATTGAATAAGATTGCAAATCGCCAAACCCATTCTATCATTTCGAGTAAGATTGCGAATCGCTGTAATAAACGCAAGTCAGTTTGAACCGGGGTTAAATTTGACGCCCGTTTAAACGTTTTTCGTATTTTTAACCGTAAAAAACAGGCAGATTAAAATCTTAGCCGTATCCATGGAAGGGTGAATTTTTACATATCCTGTCACATTGACGTTGACATTAAAAAATCTAACGTTTTAAAAATATAGACGCATATATATTTTATATATTTTATGTCTTGTCTGGAATATTTGGAGAGTTACTTCTGACTTACGAGGATGGCCGACTTCAATTTATTTATCAGGACCGGTTTGTCTACCCATTAATGTTTGGCTACCTATTTCCACCGTCCAGCAGATATAATATTTTATACTCTTTACCAGAGCTATATTAAAGGATCATATTAAATACACAGCCTTTTTTTAAGATTTGAAAATATTTTGGACATACATACATCCTAAGTCCCAGTAGTAGCAGGCAGCGTTTGGACTCTGCATATTTCTACGTAGTTTATATTATGGGTGAAATCGTGAAGGCAGCCATAGCAGTTAAATTTATTGTTCACGTAGACAAAGTGAAGATATGTTTGACCGGTCTCTGGTATACGGTGGACAGTGTTTTTGCACAATGGGCATCGGTGGGGCGCTGTGGGATGGCTCTCCGTGTGTATGTAACACCATCTGTTGAATAGGATCCATCATCTGTTAATCGCCATCTCTATTGTGCATCTGCCTTGTCGAATATAATGTTAAGGTTGCGTCGGTTGTTTACTTCCCTTCTCAAATATAATGTTAAGGCTTTTAGTTTATCGGCAATGGCGGAGGTATTTTTATCTTGCAATTATAACGTCCCAACTCAGTTTGGATTGGCAACTCGCTCGCCTTTCATAGGATTCGTACACAAACACAGAAGCGAACTCTTTAATAGTTTGATCTCAGGTACACTTCTTACCCAGACCTTCTTGAATGACTCTTTGGCTTTGGTTCAAGTTTTTTGGCATCGTATGTCCGTAGTTTGAGGATTATATTTCTAGATTAAAATTGCCTGATTTTTCAAAAACATCAAAAGTATTTTTAAACCCATCATCAAGATAGAAGACCTTAAACACTGTTTGAATTTAATTTTTAATGTTAAATTAGGCTATTCATTTTATTCAAATTATTTCATTGGATGATTATGAGTTTTAATTAAATGGATGTTATGACATGTTATTGTTTCTTTGATATATTAATATATATTTAGAATAGAATTTTTGTCTACAATATCTCTATTTTATATAATATTATTCCGTAAAAATATAAATTTTGATATTTATATGAAAATTATGAAAGTCAAAATTAAAAAATAAACGTCACGTGCAAGGTGATGTTAATTACAAAACCGTCACAATTTTTTTTTGACGGGTAGGGGTGACCGTCAAATTTAACCCCTGGTTTGAACCAACAAGAAACGCTCAAGAAAATTATTTTCGTCCGAAAACCTCACAGATTACATCGCTTCAACGGCCATGGAAAATTTGCAGGAAATGCTGGCCGCCATTAGGGGCTCCCCTCCGCAGAGTATGCTTCCGAGCGCTCAGGGCTCCCCTCTGCAGAACATGCTTCCGAGCGATTCGACAAGCGAGCCCTGGTCCAACTCCACGAAATGTTCGCAAGGAGCCATGCTAATGTTGGAGCAGAGCCCGGCGTAGCCCTTTGCATGTCCGTCGCAGAGCCCAGCGCGCCCTCTGTGGCGCTACGAGGACTCCGATCCATCCGAGTCAGAGACCTGCGGGTCGGACGCACTCATCGCGGCCGCGTCCTCTACGGTACCCTCTGCGTAAACCCCTTCAAAATCTCTGGAGTCATGACCCTGCTCGAAGACGACCATGGTTTCGCCGTCAGGGTCGCCATCTATAATGTCGCGCAGGCTGCGAGCTTGAGCTGTATTTATCCGCAGGGAGCCAAGGTGGCGATAAAGGAGCCCTATTTCAAGAGGGCCTTGGACGGAAGCCTTGCCGTTAGAGTCGAGAATCCGGACAATCTCCAGAGGGTGGCGGATTTTCCAGCAGAGATTCGAGAACCCGTTGTTGCTGCCGTGGATTTGGAGGAGGAGCGGAGCAAGGGAAACGAGTGCTTCAGGAAGCAAGACTGGCACGGCGCCGTTATTCACTATACAAACTGCATCAACGCAGCAAGACTGGAAATTAATGATGCGGCGGCCAGAAACAGGATTTTGCTCGCTTATTCCAACCGAGCGGAGACGCGGCTACAGCTCGGCGAGTTCGAGCGCGCGTTAGAGGATTGCAACGAGGGACTCGGGATCGAACCTGGGCACATCAAAACCCTCTACAGAAAAGGCCGAGCGCTACACGGGCTAACAAACTACGACCAGGCGTGCGAAGTGCTGCAAAATGCGCTCGAGCTTTGTCCCGGGCGACCAGAAATCGAAGCTGCTTTGCATCTGTCGAAGGCTCTGAGTGCGCAGAGTCGGCGGGGTAAGTACGACATTTCGGATTTCTTACTTGGAGGACGGCCGCCTGCGGAGGTTGCAGACTTCGTTGGCGATTTGGAGATCAAGATGACCAAAGACGGCAGAGGCCGCGGACTGTTCGCAACGAAAAATATTAACACAGGGGAGCTTTTTTAGTGAGCAATGCTGTCGCCGTTGCTCTCCCCGACGATCGAGCCGTTATGTCACTGCAATTCGATCACAGGGGTAACATAAACACGTCTTCTCAGGAGAATCTCGTAGCTGCGGTTATTGATGCCGCCAATAAATCTCAGAAACTGCTGCAGCGGCTATATGCTCTGGACGACGGCTCTGCGCAAGCCTGCGCATCAGTGCCGGCCATGGAGTTGTTTCAAACAGACACCAACTGCCAAGAAACGAAAGTACCAGTTGATGTCAATCGCATCCGTGATATCATTGTACGAAATGCTTTCGGCGGGGCGGTGCAGACATACACAGATAGAATCACAGCAGCTGCAGAGAAGTTGGCTTCGAATGAGGGTTTCAGCGGGCTATGGCTGCTCCCGTCGTTCATAAATCACTCGTGCCTCCCCAACACAACCAGACTGGATGTCGGAAACGCAATGTTTTTGCACGCGTCGAAGCCTATCAAAAGGGAGAAGAAATCAGTATCTGTTACTTCGATACCCTGGTTCCGTTCCTGCAGCGAGAAGCCATTTGCCAGGCTTGGGGTTTCAAATGCAACTGTAAGCGTTGCAAACTGGAGAATTTCCTAAAACCCTCACTGAGGCATTTGCACGCACAGTTTGAGGCCTTGCACGACAAGGCGCTGGAGGAAACCAATGCGGCGAAGACTGCCGGAGAAGAATTCCCTGCCGACCTTCCCAAATCTGCAGAATTTGCAGAGGTATATGAAAAATTGGAGCAAACCCTTGCTAAATTCCCTAAAATGAAAGAAGAAGAAAAGAATTGGGTCAGAGCGTCTTTTGTTTCTGCATATTGGGCCGGAATACAGTCGAATGAGTTTTTTCCCAAAACACTTGAGGACCACATTCCTTCAGGGGATGAAATCCTGCAGGCCGTTGTAAGCACAGTGCCAGGGGATGTGCGAACTTTTGTCATGGCGGCTAAGCAGGTGGAAGGGTTAAAGCACTGGGTTGGCAGTGAAGGATGGGCCGTACAATACTCTGCAACACAAGCTAGAGATGCATGCATCCGAGTCTTCGGAAACCACGGTGAACACGTTATTCAAGCACTGATATCCGCCCATGCACAGTGCGCAATGTTTTAAAGAGGTTGGTAGTTACTGGATATTTTTGAAGTCCATAGGTCGACAATTTTGCTCTCTTTTTTCTGTGAAATCTCATTTTGGCCATATCAATCTATGTGTTTCCCAATACAATCCTTATTGTAAAACTGGTTGGACGTTTCCCATATAAATCTATGTGTTTCCCAATATGTTTCCCAATACAATCCTTGTTGTAAAACTGGGTGGACGTTTCCCATATAAATCTATGTGTTTCCTAATACAATCTTGATTACTCATTTTGTTGATGGATAATTGGATATGATTTGAAATTTTGATAGAAATTCGCATATAGTTTTATCCAAAAACTTTAGCTTATTTCATGAACTATGAAGCATAAAATCTATGATCCTGAGTTTTTTTTTAAAATAAGAAGTTTGTCAATTTTGTTATGCTTTGAAATTAATGAACATTAATACATGGTTATTTATATCAGCAAGTTGTTTGACTGTCTGGAACTTTTAATGATTCAAAACTTCAATAGAAAAATTCACACACAATTTTATTCAATTTTTAAAACTGTGAAAGTATAAAATCTCTGATGGTGAGAGTTTTATCAAATATTTTAACCCTTTTTAGACTTTGAAATTACCAAACATTAATATACCTTTGTTTATATCAGCAAACTGTTTGGCTCTCTGGACTGTAAGAAATTTTATTCTTGTTTTCAGATGGAATTTCACCGTTCTTTTAGCATTGTAATTTCAGTATGCAAATCATTCTGCAGTTTTTATATTTTTTTTTAATGAGATTGTTCTATAAAGTACTATTTTTAATTTTCAAATATATTTTATATATATGCAAGATCTATTTACAGTCCTGTCTATACGAACAGGTGTTTTTCTATATTAATACAAGTCCAATCACCGTGCTGCTTGCTGATAGAGCACACACCCATGGGTTCTATAAATATATTAAAATTCAGATCTAAGACAGGAAATTACATCACAAATATAAAAAGGATTACAGATATGAAAACACAATATTGAATAGGTGATTGAAAATAATAAAAGAATTGTTGTCTTTCTTTTTTCCATTCAGAAATAATAGGGGCATCAAACGCATATGTAAAACTAGTTGATTGTGGCCATGCATTGCTTGCTTCTGTCAGGCTGCCATGGCTTCTCCATCACGGACTTGTCCTCCAAGGGCTTGTACTGAGAATAAGTGTATTGCAAGCCTGGGAGAAGAATTGAAGGATTGATTCGCTTCATACAAGTGAATGAATGTAGTTCAGTAGAGGTGTGGTCCTACGGATATTTAAATATATGATAAATCATAAAACTGTACATGTAGATACAATTAAGGGTGGGGATCATTAACAAACATAGTTTTTATTGATTAATCTTGATTGGCTGTAATCTACTGAAATATCCTATGCAATCTTTAGGCTGCGGTCCTATGCAAAGGGCAACCTAAATTTTTTGAACTGGGTGGGAGAAAAAATAGGATTCTTTAGCATTAGCAAAACTATAGTCTGTGAATCTCCAATAAACTATTGGAAGGAAAAATAATGAGAAGGAAGCTTAAACATAAATGCTTCCCCCAATATTTCTTCGACAGGGTCTCTGTATGAGAGCTCACTATGGTAAACCTTTTGCCTTCCTCATACATTTTAGAATGCATGCCTTTGATGAGAGATTCAAGAGACATTACCTTGCCATTCTGTAAAAGAGTATTGATGCCTACCTCCTATGAGGAGGAAAAGTTTGAATATATTTATGAAGGATGCTCAAAGAGATGGGAACTCCTTATTGTTTCCTTCAAAAGAAGGGAAGTAATTTCCCCTACAAATTTGATCTGGAGTTTAGAAAGGGAAAAAATGTTATGCACAATAATTCCCCAAGTCAATGAAACCTACGGGAAAATATGGATGGGAATGCGAACAAGGCCCCCTCTACTTCTCACCCCCATGTCTCCTTGGCAAAAAAGAGAACCTCAAGATCCTTCTAAATTTGAAGAGAGGGAGAGGAAAATAGAAGCAGGGGCTGGGTACAGTACATCTAAGTTTAAGCATTGGGAAATCTAGTTTCAGCCATTTGATTTAAGCAATCAAATGGAATGTAGAACATATGACCCCACTTTTGAAGAATGAAGTTTGTAAAGGGACTTACAAACAAGTAAGTTTGGGGGAAATGATGAGGCCAGAATATGTCCGATTAATGTATAATATATGATCTCATCTTACTCTCCTTTTTATTAAGTTTGATTGCATTTTGTGACTTTTAGTTGATTTGATATGAGTTAGGATGTAATTATCTGTCTTTTGATTGATTGTGATTCTAATGTTTAAAAGCTCTGAAATTCCTGATGAAGTGTGTGTTTGAAATTCAGTTTTGTAATAAAGCAGGTCTAATCAGTCAAGGAAATGAAGCAGAAGCATTCAATATGTTTTCAGTAACATCTATTCCCACACAGCTTAGTTCTGGAACTTCCAAGCTAGTTCCGGAACTCCATCACATAGTCATCATTTAGTTTTAGAACTTTCGGACTTAGTTCTAGAACTCCAATATTTAGTTCTGGAATTTTCAGACTTAGTTTTGGAACTCCTGGGTATAGCTCCGAACTCTCACGTTTTGATCCTTAACAATTTCCTATGGTTTTAGAACTTCTTTGAAGTTCCGGAACCGATGGGAGTTATCTATTCTAACCACATCCGGAGATTTTGCATCTATGACCCTTTCAATCAAGAAAGGATGAGAAGATTTTTGAACGCAGATCCAAGGATAGTTATCTTACAGTTGTCTGATCAGCGACGATTTGACTCAACATCTATTTTGGGCACGATTCAATTTCATCAGAATCGTTGAGACAATTGTGATTGTAAAATGTATATAAAAGCAGACATGTAGTAGATAGATATAGATAGAATATGATATGAAATATATATATATATATATATAGATATATATATATATAATATATATATATATATATATAGAACAAGAAAAGAAATATAGACTAAGTACTAAGATCCAGTACGTTTTGTAATACCAAATGTTTTATCAATAAAATAGCCCCTCTTATTTGAGAGAATTCTGAGTTGTTAAAACCACTGATTCAAGGAGGAGCAAGGGCCCACTCCCCAAGGATCAGGATATTCGTTTATTTGGTATTTATATTTCTTCAGCAAATAGCTTAGATATGTTAATTTGTATTGTTTTAATTCTTCTAGTTAAACTCTGTTGTATAATTGTTCCTGTAGGTGTTTAGATAGATTCTTATATTTCTTGCAATTGTTTTCAAGCATTCTAAATTGAGTGTGTTTATTTCCAAAAGCAAGTGTGTTTATTTTCGAAGAAAGTGTGTTTATTTCCATTCTGCATAGTGTGTTTCTTTTCAGCAAAGCTTTCAGTGTGTTTACTTTTAGCAAGTTTTCATAGTATGATTTAAATAAGGTTTTACCAAGAAGTCCTTAAGACATTGAAAAGATCCCCCAGAAAATACAAAAATAACTACAGTCAACTACTAGATCGATAAGATTACTCGTGTTGCATATAGCTCAAAACACACCCCTAGTTTGATATGACATCAACAAGAATTTGATAAAATGAAGGGAATAACGACACCCATCAACCTCCACCTCCCAAGTGGACTGCTGCGGTCGTTGGTGACCCTATTAATATACCTCTACCCCTCTTCTCCTTAGGATGAAATTTTTGAATCTTTTGCTATCTTGTGAGCTTGATAAGTTTGTTCCTCTTTTGGTGATCAACAATCTTCAAGTTGGAGTTGTCTTGTGACCTTTGTATGCCATTCATAGAGATTTGAAGAGTTAGAGCTTACTTTGTTTCACCACCCATTTCTTGTAGGTCTTCCGGTCATTTTGGAGCTCTTTCCATGCATCGAATTTTGTTAATCCTTCCTCATAGTGCATCTTCCCATCCATTTCCCCCTCAAACACTAGATCTATGTCTCGTCACATCGACTTGTCAACTTGACCTAGTCACCGTCGACCCCATCTCGTATCCACCTTGTTTTCTATCTCCATCATCATCCATCGGTTATTTTACAACTCCCTCAAATTTTGTTAATCCTTTCTCATAGTGCATCTTCCCATCCATTTTCCCCCTCAAACACTAGATCTACGTCTCGTCACCGTCGACTTGTCAACCCACCTAGTCACCATCGACCCCATCCGTATCCACCTTGTTTTTATCTCCATCATCATCTTTTAGTTATTTTACAACTCCCTCATTTGTTGTTGACCCTCTATTTCTCCCAACCATATGCTTGATAACCTACACCCGCTTTTTGGCCCTAGTTGCCGTCGATTTGTATTTAGTCGGGTCTCAAGTCATCTTTGACCCGCCAAGTTTGACTTTACTAATTATCATCCACATTATCATATATTTATTTTAAGATTTCCATTTTATTTGGGTACCTAATGTAACCTATTTATTCACTATCATTTATCGATATTTTTATCAAAGTGGGTTGACATCCATCCTTAGGAAGTTATCACTTCTCGGGACTGACCTAGTCAAGCAACCCACCATCTTATCTACTAATCCTTTTTCGTGTTTAGTTTCTCTTTGTTTTGCAGGTTATAGAGCTCACCGCGAAGAGGTTATTGTGCGCCCGTATCTCCATCATCATCATTATCACATATCGGGGGTAGGCCTAAACCATCCCATAATTTTTGAGTTTATTGATTTCTTCTATCCTTACCATTAACTTGTAATAGGAGTGGGAAATCTCGTCAAACATTTTGGCACACCTAGTGGGACCACCCTTCCTTTTTGGCAAGTCCTATATTTCCATTATTTCATTCCCATTTTCCATTCCTTTCTTTTTACTAATTTTGTAGGTTAACCCTTCTTGTTTACGTGTTTTGGGGATCTTGCTTGGTTGGATAAATAATGCGTCTACTTAAATTAAAAATTACAAAAAAAGGAAAATAACATTATCCAGGTATTCCTCATTTTATTCTTATTTGCTCTTTTTGCATTCCTCTATCTCCTTTGTTTATGTGATTGCATTGAATTTCACATTTTCTTTTGGGAATTAAAAGAAAACCTTCATCCTTACTTGTTCACCTAGTCTAAGTAGGAAGTAATCCGTTGCATTCACTTCCTCCACACACATCCAAACTCACAAATCAATCAACACATTTGAAACATCTTCTACTAGGTGGAACTATTGGGATTTCATCACCCAATAGGAAAGCCACCGCGATGTTTTGACAATGTTACAATTTTTTTGACTATCGATATATCGGCTAAGTGCCCGACACCATTATCGTTGTGTTGTGTGAAGTGCGGGGGTAGCCCCCTATGTTAAGCCACATATTGGTATTCATCACAAATTTTTGCCTTGCGTACTTTCGGGTATATCGAGGATCTCAACTTAAACAAACCTAAAACCATTCTTATATTGGCCACTTTTTAGGTTCCTTTTGAGCCTCTTTGTTGAGTTGTGGAGCTCAATTACTTCGGATTAGCATGCAATATGAAACTTGCTAGAAAACACAATAACTAACATCGGTTAAGGAGGGACCGACCTTTGGTCACCTATGATCGGCATCGGTCAGAAAGGAGGAACCGACATCGGTTAGGGCTAATCAACATCGGTTACCTATGCGGGAGTGTTTTATTTAACTCTCGGAAATTAGATCTAATTTTAGCATAAAAGTAGATCTATTGATTGTAATTACATGGCTAAGTGCCCTAAGTTTGTATACGCCTATATAAGCATGAAATCTAGGGTTTATAAGTAAGAATTAAGAATAAATTGCAAAAGTTGATGATTATTGTGAGAATAATTGTGAGAGAGAGAATTCTTGGAGAAGAAGCAAAAGCTTGAGTGAACAAAAGTATCGTACATCTCAGAGGTGTGGAAGATTCTAAATCTTCATTGTATATCTCGTCAAAGATTTGGATAATAGATTGACTTTTTTCTTGGTGGATGTAACCCACCTTTGGATGAACCATGTCAAATCTGGTGTTTATTTATATCTCTTGTTTTGTATAATTCTTCTAGTAGAATATCCACTTTCATTACATGTATGTTTAGATCGATATGTTATTTGTACAACCTTGTGCTAACCCCAACACTATTTCTTTTCTTTTTCCATAATTTTCTAAATAAACAAGATAATTAACACTTTTCTTCTTGATTTTCTTTTCATATTAATAACTAGCATAATTTTTGTTGTCATTTTCATGCCCGTTCTCACTTGTTCTCAAACTAGAAAAATGGAACACATAACCTCATCCAACAACATTCCCATCTCGCAACAATCTTTTTGAACAAACATCCACTCTTGCACTGTTTCTTCTACTTCTTTGATTACTTCCTCTTTGGTTCCCTAACCTATCATTTCTACAATCCCTCCTAGTGAGGCCCTTATGGTTCAAACAAATCCCCGTGTTGAAACCAATCCTCTCCTCTATCATAATTCCATTACTTCTAGACCAACTACACCCCCATTTACTACTTCTTTGTGCTTCCCACTATCCCTTATGGATGCTTGGAGTTTCAGCAACTCCTTGACATTAATCTTGCTTTGCTCTTCACGAGTATCTTATCCATAAATCCACCAATACTCCCATCGATGGACCTCCCCTCCAACGGTTGTATGCTTATCACTCTCAACTTGAATCCACCCAAGTCCTCACTTCTCAACTCATTGTATTCTTCTCTAGAGTTATGAAAACCTTACCATAGCCCAACATGAACACAAGTTTTCTACTTGTGATGCCCCAAACTCATCAATCCACCCAATTGGTGGTTCTTATTCCACCAATCTACCTCACATTAGCACCATACCTATATCTTCTCTCCCCATTTCATCCTCATCTAATGTTGTCCTCAACACTTCCATTTAAAATATCTAGGAATCTAACTTTATCCCTCCACCACTCAAGCAACACATTTAAATCTTGGTGCCTATCTTCACATCCCAAGTCCACGCCAATATTATTACCTCACAACCCCACCCTTTGGAGTCAACTCAAACCAATCAACCTCCACTCCAAAGCACCTTCCAACACATGTTTCCTAATCACCTCATGCAACCCATCCCCAATCTAATCCCCCTATCATCTAACAATAGCCTCCCCAATCACACCCACTCATCTACATCCCTTCCCAACATCCTATCTCCTAACCTATTGAATCAAAAGCCTTCAAGTATCTTCCCCCTTATCAACCACCTCCAAAACTCCTACTTATCCCCAACAATATCAATCTCACCCACAATCTAACCCACCCACCTTCTACCATCCACAAACTCATTAATCGGTCCCTCACCCTCACACATCTAATTACCCCATGTAATCTTTGATCAATAGGTTGGCAAACCTCGAATCCACCACATTAGGTCCTAAAATCTCATTCAATTACAAACAAACTTGCAATGATCCCATCATCCCATCAGTCCCCGTCATACCTTATCCTCCGCATTGGGAAATCCCTAAGTTTTCTAAATCCAACAATAAGGAGGACCCTCAAAAACATCTTTGTGCCTTTAGACACACATGTTATCTCATTGACCATGACCAAAATATTATCCTTCACACTTTCCCCATGTCGTGTGTTGGGCCCGCTTTGGTGGTATAATGACATTCCACATCACTCTCTTTTTCTGCTTCACCCAACTTGCGTAACTCTTTTTAGAACATTTATCCATTAATATTATGCGTAAAATCACCATCACCGACCTCTATTCCATCAAAAATTTGATGACAAATCCATCACATATTTCATCGCTAGGTGGTGTGGCATCATTAATCAAGTTATCCTTCTCCCTTCCCCAAACCGAGCTTATTGAGATTTTCTCTTGATCATGTGTAAAACATATCTCATCTACTCTTCAAATCCAATCTTTTCAAACCTTTGAGGAAGCATTCACCATGGCTCACAAACTGGAACTTTGTACCCTTGAGCAAGACCATGCCAATCCAACAACCGAAAACCGAATTCACCAAGTGTTCTAATCATAATGAAAAATCTAAAAATGTAACCAATGTTGTTGTTGTTAAATCTTCTTCTATATCCACTTTTCATGTCGAGCCCCCACAAAGGGATCCTTAACCTACTCCCAACTATACTCCCCTCGAAGAATCATATAGTTTTATCTTTGATAAACTCATGGCTGCATGTCTCATCCAACTCCCTCCTATCCACCCCGTCGATGACACATGTCCTAAACCCATGTGGTACCATGAAGACCCTACTACAAACACCATCAAGTCCGCGGTCATGATATTGAAAAATTCTGCACCTTCAAAGACCTCATCCAATGACTTATCAATCATGGGGACCTTCACTTGGATAATCCTAACGCCCTTCCTAACCAACCATTAGATGTCTTCAAACAACCCTTCCCTAATCATTCACCAAATAAACAAGTTGATTTGTCTACATATCAAGCACCCAATGCTCATACGATCAATACTTCAAGTCAAGAATCAAAATCATCAACCTGCTTCCATCATCCCTTCATCCACCATACCCACCTTTACTCCTTTGACATCTATTTCCACATCTACAACTATACCGACATCCGTACTTATGTCTACATCTATCATGCCTACATCCACCACATCCACATCTACTACACCCACATCCTTTATGTATACATCTATTAAATCTACATCCACTACATCTACATCTTTTACACCTGGCATCTATCACATTCATGCCCATCCCCACATTTATCTCAACATCTACCTCTACAACCATGCCTATAATTTCTTCTACACCCACACCTTCAATTGTATCCACGTCTACATCACCATCTGAATCTACTCCCATATCCACATCATCCCTTCAAACATCTACTAAGTAGACACCCTCACTTGAGTTAAGACTTCATATGACATTATATTAATAATGTCACACTATTAGTGTGCTATTATTCAAGCATTCCTAATGTCTTCATATTTATAAATGCTTTTGATGTACAACCTAATCACAGTGGTCAACCCAAAGTGGTACACTATATGAATGAGCAATGTCATTTGATTCAAGTAGATATTTCATTTCTCCATGATATGACCACCATTTTCTTTGCACATAGAAAATGAACCAACCACCTCCCCAAAAAAACAAGATGTTATTTTGCAAGGGCCAATAGATTGGTTGAAAACAACAAAATACTTGTCAAAACACACCATAAAATTGAAATCCCTACAACTGGACCTATAAAATGCAACAAATTCCTGAATTTTCCATATCTTAGCAATGGATTTCGCTAATTAAGAAACCGACATTACTAAATCACGCATTTGTAAATTTTTGCTGCAATATAATGTCTTAGTTGAATTTCATCACAAATTTACAAATTCTTATTATTGTCGGATGTTTCCGACATTGGAAATAACATTGATACATCTTTCACCAAGTGTTTTTTTATCATTTTGAGGCTTGGATGTTTGGTAGCAGTGAGGTTAATGGCTCAGATTTGTGCCTACCATTTTTGTATAGAAGTGTTATCATCTAGGGGCCCCTTAAAGACCGACACTTGTAGGTTATATATTAGCAAATCACTCACTATAAAATATATATAGTGTAGACACAAATTATCGGTACACTTGTCCCCCATCCCGTGTTCGCTCCCCTTCGTCATCATCTCGCACATTCATACCTCTCTTCCTATTCAAATTTGTATTCCCCTCCCACGTCTCATTTTCCTCTAAATCCTATTTCCCTATCCTAATCCCATCTTAATATTGTCATTATTTATCCACCTCTAATTATACCCGTTGTTGCAGAGATTCAAGAGCCCGTTGTTGCTTCTTTGTGGATTTGGAGGAGGAGCGGAGCAAGGGAAACCGGTGCGTTACGAAGCAAGGCGCACGCACGCCACCGTTATTCACTACACAAACCGCATCAACACAACAAGACCGAAATTAATGATGCGGCGGCCGAAACAAGATTTTGCTCACTTATTCCAACCGAGGAGACGTGGCTACAACTCTGACTCGGCGAGTTCGAAAGGCGTGCGTTAGAGGATTGCAACGAGGGACTCGGTATCGAACCAGGCACATCAAAACCCTATACTGTAAAAGGCCGAGCTTTACATGGGCTAAAAAACTACAACCAGGTGTGTGAAGTGCTGCAAAATGCCCTCAATCTTTGTCCGGGTGACCAGAAATTGAAGTTGTTTTGCAGATCTGTCGAAGGCTTTGAGTGCGCAGAGTCGGCGGGGTAAGTACTACATTTCGGATTTCTTACTTGGAGGACGACCGCCTGTTGAGGTTACAGACTTCGTTGGCGATTTGGAGATCAAGATGACCAAAGACGGAAGAGGCCGCGGACCGTTCGTAACGAAAAATATCAACACAGGGGATTTGTTTTTAGTGAGCAACACCGTCGCCGTTGCTCACCCCGATGACCGATTTGTTATGTCACCGTAATTTGATCACGGGGTAACATAAACACGTCTTCTCGAAGAATCTCGTACCTACAATTATTGATGCCACTAATAAATCTCGAAGCGCTGCTGCAAAGAACTATATGCTCGGACAACGGCTCTGCGCAACCCTGTGCATCCGTCTTTGGCCATGGATTTGTTTTAAACAAGCCACCAAGAAATGACAATGCCGGTTGATGTCAACCGCATCCGTAATATCATTGTATGACGAAATTCTTTCGGCAGTATGATGCGAGACATACACAGATAGAATCACAAAGCAGTGCAGAAAAATTGGCTTCGAATGAGGGTTTCGGCGGGCTATGGCTGCTCCCGTCATTCATAAATCACTTGTGCCTCCCAACGCAACGAAACATAATGTTTTTCCACACGTCGAAGCATATCAAGAAGGGAGAAGAAATCGATATCATACTTCGATACCCTGGTTCCATTCCCACACGAGAAGCCATTTCCCGTGCTTGGGGTTTCAAATGCAATTGTAAATGTTATAAAGCTGGAGAATTCCTGAAACCCTCCCTCGGACCTTTGCACGGATAGTTTGAGGCCTTTCATGACAAGGCGCAGGAGGAAACTAATGTGGCGAAGTCTCAGGAGAAGAATTCCTCGCCGACCTTCCCAAATCAGAGAATTTGTTGAGGTTTATGAAAAATTGGAACAAACCCTTGCTAAATTCCCTAAAATGAAAGAAGAAGAAAAGAATTGGGTCGGGTGTCTTTTGTTTCTGCATATTGGGCGGAATACGGTCGAATGAATGTTTTTGAAGACCACATTCCTTTAGGGGATGAAATCCTGCGAGCCGTTGCAAGCATGGTGCCGGGGACATGCGAACTTTTGTCATGGCGGCTAACCGGGCGGAATGGTTAAAACATTGGTTTGGTGGTGAAGGATGGGTTGCATGCAATCTTGTGCAACACAAGCTAGAGATGCATGCATTTGAGTCTTCGAAAACCACAATGAACAAGTTATTCAAGATCGATATCCACCCATGCAAAGTGCGCAATATTTTAAAGAGGTTGGTAGTTCTTGGATATTTCGATTTCCATGGGTCGACAATTTTGATTTGTTTTTTTTTTCCGTGAAATCGCATTTTGGCCATATCAATCTGCGTTTCCCTATGTAGAGCTAGGTGGACGTTTCTTAGTAGCATATGATGATTACTCATTTTGTTGATGGGTCATTGGAAATGATTTGAAATTTTGATAGGAGAATTTAGTTTTATCCATTTTTTTTTTTTAGCTTTTTCATGAACTATGAAAGCATAAAATCTATGATGTTTAGAGTTTTTTTTTTTTTTTTTGAAGTTTTTACCTTTTTATGCTTTGAAATTAATTAACATTAATACATTGTTATTTATATTAGTAAGTTGTTTATTTATCTAGAACTTTTAATGATTCGAAATTTCAATATAAAAATTCACACACAAATCAATGATTATTTGTATCAACAAGTTGTTTAAGCGTGGTATTTTTAATGATTTGAAACTACAATAGAAAAATTCACACACAAAATCAATGAACATTAATACATTGTTATGTATATCAAAGAACTGTTCGATTTTGTCCGGAACTTTTAATGATTTGAAATTTCAATAGAAAAATTCACACACAAATCAATGAACATCGTTATTTATATCAACAAGTGTTTGATTCTCTAGAACTTTTAATGATTTGAAACTATAATAGAAAAATTCACACTCAAAATCAATGAACATTAATACATCGTTTTTTTATATCATATCATGTTTGTCTGTCTGGAACTTTTAATGATTTGAAACTACAATAGAAAAATTCACACACAAAATCAATAAACATTAATACATTGTTATTTATATCAGCAAGTTGTTTGAATGTCTAGAACTTTTAATGATTCAAAACTTCAATATAAAAATCCACACACATTGTTGTTTCTTTTCATACTTATTGTAATTTGTAATTGTCTATATTAGACCAATAAAAGTGGGAAGAAAGTGCGGTTGCCTTTTCCGTTGGTTTTCTTCCATTGGGGGTTTCTAGGATAAAATTGTTGGTGTTGAAGTTTTGAATTGTTTCGTTCTCTGCAATTTCCTTTCTATAACACTAGATAATTAGTCACTAAACTCTAATTTTCAAGCAAATCTGTCATTTTCCAAAGTTGAAAGTAGAATAACATAGTTGTGTGATTCGTAGAGTTCCAAAGTAGAAGTTTAGAGAATTGTGATGTAAATGGACATACTAACGGCACATGTTGGAAGTTGCATCCAGAATTGCACCCAAAGCACCGAACCAAGGATTCCAAGAAATCCATGGCCACTGTGAAGAGAAAAAGAGAGGTGGAGATTGAGGATGATTCGGATGTAGACGAGAGGTTGGGATGCACGGCCATTAACATGTACGGGGCAAGAAGAAGAAGAGATGAGTAAGCTATTTCAAATCGAATCCAAATCAAGAAGACTAAGGTAAACACTTTAGTAGATTCTGGTTCTCAGTCAAATTTGATTTCTGATGCGGTTGTAGAATAGCTTGGTCTAGAGACTTACGCGCATCCACATCCATACCCATTGGGATGGGTGAAGAAGGGTGTAAAAATACAAGTTACAAGGAAGTGTAAGTTTCAGTTTAGGATAAATACCCAATACATAGATGTATTAGAGGCTGATATCATTCCACTTGATGCATTTGACGTTGTCTTTGGAAGTCCTTGTATGCCAGGGATGTTGTGTTCACAAGGAGGGAGAACTAGTACAGATGGGTTAAGGATGGAGTCAGTTTTAACATCCGGGCACACCAAAGCAAATCAAAGAAGGCTATGGTAAGTGCCAACCAAGCACCAAGACTTATTCAGGCAAATCATCAATTTTGTTTGCTTTCATTAGAAGAAAAACAAAATGGACATGAGAGCAGACTATTTATGACCAAAGGATGGAGAATTTGGATAGCACTTGTCATTTTTTGCAGAAGAAGCCACCACAGGAACTGCTCATTCAAGGAGCAAAACAAACTTCCGCTATGCAGTCATCGTATCTACCTATGAATTCATTGGACCTGACCATGGGGCAACAAGAAGAAGAGGAGATACAAGGAACGGTGGTGACTATAGCAGCAGCGTACTTGGAGAGGATTCAACTAATCCATCTCAAGAGACAAAGACAGAAAAGGACCAAACCACTACAATATGGGACCTTTGCCATACTTGAGCAGGATGGAGAAGAAACCTTCAAGCCATGCTTCATACAGATGCACGTGATAGTAATTTACAAGAGAGCGCATGCACTAACATCATTCCTTCATGGAGCAGTTGGCACTTCTACCGTGTATGAGGATCATAGTTCCTTGGATAGGAACAACACCTTGGTTGGAGATCCATCAGACACTTGGCGGCTACCTTCACTTTTCCATGGTGATCCACTCTTCACTACATCTATTTCTGAGCCACAGTCACTCCAAGAGGTTGCTTTGTAGGATACCGGATGGCTACAAACAGTTGTAGCTTTGAGTGGGGCTTTCTAGTCCTACCTTCTCTTCTTTATCTCTCTTTTGGGGGAGTTTTTTCCCACCGGGTTTTTCTCCTTTTACTCTATCTTATGAGAGATTGCATTGTACATGGGTACCTCATCAGGTCTTGTTGCGCCAGGACCCACTTTCATTTTCACCTTGCCTAAATTTGTGCTTATGGGGGTGTTAATGTAGGATTTATTTTCCTCGCTTTATTTGTATTATCCTAAACGAGATATTCCACCTCATTAGGAGTTTCCCTAAACTTATGAGATATGTTTGCTTAGGTGTATACTTGACTACACTATTTTAGGTGTTAGTCACCACTTGACTACACCATTCTAGTTGTTGGCTACCAATATTCTAGGTGGATATTTCCATGATTCTAGGAGGAGGCTACACATTCACCTCCTCTATGTATATCTCTTGCATTATTCTATTTTATGGTATTGAGTTGGAGTTATTGCTATTATCTTTCTTGTGTTTTCGTAATTTGCAATCTTGTATGCTTGCATTGTTTTGTCTTGGAACAATTCATGTCTCACATCATTCACTGTGCATTCTTCGAACCGACAGATCGTGGCGCTTCTTGGATACTTTACCGAGAGAACAAGTAGATCATAGAACCAACACATGGAATAATATTGTAAGCTTCTAGGAAATAACTTGCTAGCAATGTGTGATCATCTGCATAATCAAGGCATGCCACATGGAAAGATCGAAGATGCTGATGAGGGTCGCCATTTCTGTTGAAGGTGGGTAGCTTAGGGGTAATGAAGTTGGGAGGAAGGGGATAAGCAGAAATGGTAGGTGCAAAAGGGGTATGAAGGAGCAAGGAGGAATCGAGAGATGGATGCACGCAAAGTGGCTTGTTAGAATCGATGGATTTGAATTTGTTGATCCTAATATAAAGAATCTAGGTCTTGAGTGTCGGAAGAGGAAAATTTAAGGATGTGAGAAGTAATTGAGGCATAGTAAAATGGTTGGTAGGAGTAGGCATAGAAATGGGAACATTAGAGGTGGGTGGGATAGTGGAATGAGGAGGTTGGGTTGCAATAGGAAGAGATGTATCATTAGTACCTCGATGATTGATCTCAAGAAGGTTAGTGGCTTCCTCACAAGCAACAAATAAGAGGAGATCTAAATCCTGAGGATGTTCAACAAGATGGGCTTGGAGGTCATGGAGATCTTCATCGGTAAATGTGTCATTAGTGGAAGACATGGAAGAAGAAGCAAAAAATACGTAAAATCCGAGGTAGGGTTTGATCGTCGGGTTCAACAATTGATTTAATTTAATTTGAATTAACTAAACCGATTGTAGAGTAACTATTATAGTGTATGATAAACAAATGTTAAATATACGATAAATGACACAAGTAAATAAGTGTGTAATGTATATAACCCTAAGTAAGAAGGAGAGATAATGAGTCCTAGTTGATTTTTAAATGAGCAGGAAGTGACACGGGAAAGTGCGGTGATGAACATAATGCAAAGAGGGTCGTCATTAGTTTCTTGTAAAATATGGAATCCACGAACATAACCAGATAGTGGTGCTCGTAGCAAGACAAGGGTGGGCGTTTAGGTGTTGGAGACCGAGAAATGGGCACCTTTGGTGATTGTGTAGATACTCGGAATATGGTTTCTTTCGCGTCACTAGGGTTTTGTAATTACTCTCTATTAATAACCGATATATGGACTAAGATCGTTGATGATACCTATAACTTGTAAAAGAGATAGTTCACCTACACAAACCCACAAAGCGCATCAAACCTAAAAAAATATAGAATGGGAGTTAGACTAAACCCGATGGTCACTGAAGAGTGAACTTACCACGAAGTGCTACACTACATCTCGGATTCTATGTAGTTCTTGTGAGTGTGTGCAAAAACTATGCCCTAAAATGACCTTATGCAAGTTGCACAAATGATAGCGAGTTGTCAGCTAGAATGTAGCAATGTAGTAGAATGTATGGATGGAATAAAATGAACTTCCCCCTCCTATGTAGTGTATGTAGATGTATATGTCCCTTTTCCCTTGAATGCATTCTATATGGATGCATTTAGAGTACCCTTGTGCCTTTAGAATGCAAGCTTAGGTGATGATAATATATATTTAGTGTTTGATCATTCATTTTGAAAGCATAACTATATATTTATATGATTCCCTTATTTGAATTTCGTAATTGACAACTGAAAGGCCGAACCAAAGCAATAAAATGTTATTAAGAAGCTACAAGAGCCAAAAATGGCTAGGAAAAAGATAATGAGTGACAGGAGCACCCATGAGGACATGATTGTTTGGCGCTACTATCTGAACTGGGCACTAGTGTCCAAAGCCATAGAAAAATAAAATAGTCAAATGCCAATGTAAGTAACAGATGTATCAAGCCAATAAAAGTGTAGAAGCAAAATAAAAGGGCTAAAGGGAGTTGTTAATTATTAGTTTTCTTGCTTAGGAGTCACGTAAATGCTAGATTGCTTTTAGGACCTAGAAATGCACCCAAGTGCATGATTTTATGTCTACATATATCCATAGCAAACATTTTTTCATATACATATATTATCTTTAGCTTTAAGTAACTTTTTAAAGACACGTGTATACCATTAAACTCTATATCGAAGCTAAATTCATCAAGCCTTTGCATGTTCACAATTGTATAAATGTTTATTCAAATTAATAAAACATGATATATAAAACAATCAACACACACATATATAGTAGGCTATATAGAGATTTGTATTTAGATCCATTATCGTCGATCCTTTGCATGTTCACAAGTGTATAAATGTTAATTCAAATTAATAAAACATGATATATCAAACAATCAACACACACATATATTAGGCTATACAAAGATTTGAATTCATATCCATTATCAAAACACCAAATTGGGTTACACACACACACGATATAGATTTTGTTATTCATTTATACTATACTATTTAATAGTTTTAATTGAATGTAAATGTATATTATAGTGTAGGAACATTTGAAAGCATGAAAAATCTTGCATACCTAAATTAACATAGATAATAAATTAAATATTTAAATGTATATGTAATAATAAAAATTTGAATCTTAATTTAACATCATTAATATTGGTATATGTAACATCATCATGCCATGAAATAATTAAGTTAAATCGTAGAAATAATTAAGTTAATCATACATAACTATTCGTAAACATACTTATCACTTTCTAATCCTAAAATTTATTTTTATCCCACATTCACGAGGATGGAAGTTTCTCCAATCTGGAAAACTATATAAAGAACCTTACCCCCTTTATACATTTTTTTACACCATGTTCTTATAAGACATTTGCATATGATAAGATAATTTCAATCTTAGAAGGCTTATTGATCAAACAACCATTTCCATCTTCTACTTGGCTAAGAGTAGTAAGAGAAGAACCAAAAATGACAATGAAGCCATATTGGAGAGATCTCTTCTTCTTCCTTAGAGAAATATTTTGATCACACATAGTTATGTACGACTCACTAAATGAAGTATCTACAATAAAAATCCCATTTAAATATCAAAGGATGGTTTACATTTAGTGTTTTTTAATGTTTCGTACATTATTTCAAGCTTTCCTTTCATGGTTATATCTTGATGTAATTGCTAAACTACCTAGGTTATTGAATCTACTTGGTGTTAGCTCCTTGTAATCAGCTTAGCTTTGTTTTCATGCATACATTTGGCACCCCCGGTGGGACACTCCTTCGTCTCATACGCTTTTATTTTTGTTATGTTTTATTTTGGCATGCTAGCCCTCTTTTTAACATATTTTGAAATAACTTGTGTTTCTTAACGTGTTTTGTTTAATTTGCATGTGTTTAATCTTCCTTGCAAGTGTGAAGGAGGTAAAGTGTTGTCTAATTTGGAGATTATCATAAAAAATCTAAGCTTTTGAAAAATTTGGTATATTTTTGACTTATTTTGAATAAGACGGAGATGTCTGCGTTAGCGTTACAAGCTGCGTGCGCTAGCATTCCATTCCCTGTGCTACCATTGAATTACACGCGCTAAAGTTGATTTTGCATGTGTCTCGCATTCAAATCGGGCGCTCTACCGCCAACCTTCCTGTGCTAGCATTAAATTACATTCACTATTGTCACTTTTGCATGTGCACGCATTCAACTCGACACGCTATCGTCAACCTTCCATGTGTTAACATTCTCTATTTTTCCTGCTCTCTGTCTGTGCAGAATGCTTGCACACAATTGCATTAGCCTATACACACTAGTGTCACCTTGTACATGCTAACAATAACCTTGCATGTGTTAACATTCATCTTTACGCGCTAATGTTAAACTACATGTGCTTACATTTTCTCGCACCTTGCATTTTTGTGTACGGACTAGCATTCATGTGTACTCATTAGCGTTTAAACTACGCACGCTAGCATTCGTGTCAATATTTGGCTCAAATTTCTAAGTTTTCAAAATCTGATTTGTATTTCCCTGTTTTTACATGTTTTCTTATTTCTAATATGTGGGTTGTTGTTTAAAAATCAGTTTTTAAGCACGTTAAAAACTTTTGATTAAAGTTTTCCATTTTTATTTAGTTGGATCAAATGTCTTGTATGCTCTTCTCTTGTGCTTTCGAGCGATCTTGAGAATCAAAAAGGACCTTGATCCTCATTCTCACATTGTGTTTTACATGGAAAAAAAAATCATTTCAATTGTTTAAAAATTAGTTTTTCAAAAGCAATTAAACATTATTGATTAATTTTTTCTATTTTACTTAAGTGGATCACACATCACATATGCTCTTCTCTTGCGCTTTCAAATGATCTTGAGAATAAAAATGACCTTGATCCTCTTTCTAAATATTTCGGTTTGCATGGAAAAACTACTAATTATTTGAGTGCACGACCTTTTACTTGTCCAAGTCAAAGTCGAAACAATTATTAATTCATTATGTGCAAGTTTCCAAAGGTGTTCAAACCACACATTCTATTAATAAAGATAAGAACGAATCATCCACAATGTGTTTGCAAGTTCGTATAAGGGTTAAAACCCATCTGCTTTATATCGTGTGAAGTACCTTGGCTTAAGCCATAAAACTCATTATGAGGATTACCACAGGAACCCTAAAGTAGTCAACACATTAAGGGAACTGGTTGATGAAACGGGAAGTGCCCCATCACCTACTTGACTAGAAAAACCCATGAGTGCTAAAAGTTATCTCGTATGAGGCCTTGTTCATTAATTTGATTGTGGGGTAATGGTCCTTTGTTTAGAATTTATTCTAAAAAAGTGTACCTCTTAGAAAAGTTATTGGTGAGTGTTGAGAACAAAAGCCTAGGGATTCATTTGGCATTGGGGCCAACTTTACCATATCCTATTCATGAATTTAAAAGATCCATTACAAAGCAAAACTTCCTCGAGTTAAAACCTTGTTTATCGAACAAGGTGAAATTCCATCGAAGTTGCGCCTCATATCTTTCATCGCAAAAAGTACACAACAAAATGTTTTATTAGTTAAAACCTTGTTATTCGAACAAGGTGATTTTTTTCAAAGTTGCGCCATGTACTTTTCATCCCCAATCATAAATTCCCTTGTTATTTTTTGGCATTATTGGTCAAAAGAGAGAAATCTGAATTACTACCAAAATTGTATAACCTCTTTTGAAGCCACTTAAGTATGTTTTTCCTTAAAAGTGTTGAAAGTGTGTTGGTACGCTATTCGAATTTTGACAATTGTCTTAAACTAACATTAGGACATACCACTCCTAGGAAAATATCACTTAGCGGTCGTTCAATACCCTGATGCATAGGTCTCTCTAGATATTCCTTGTTTTATATCCTAGGCACGTAGAGAGTTCTCACTTGGTAGTTGTGTTGGGGTGTGGAGCTTGTTTTTTGTCTTCTTGAATCAACATTGAAGTGTTGGAGTTTGAACGGTTAAGTTTGGAGACTTCAGGAGCATTTTGCAGTCATGTGTTGTTTTCATGTTGCATGTTTGCTGCAATTTTGCTATATATTGGCGGTAGTTTAGCGGTTGTCACAATGACTGATTTTCCATCTGCGGGAATTTCAAAGGTCACAATTTTCAAACTTCTACGGTCGGCTATAGAACTTCCTAGAAGGATTTTAATCTTATAAATAGAGGTGTTAAGGGCGTCCTAATGCATCTTGAGTGATTAAGAGATCTTGAGTCTTAGAACATCAAGCGTGATCAAGAGTGATCAAGGTTGAGCAATTGGGTGTCAATTATGTCTTAGATGTGGTTTAACATCTTTGGGAATTCTGTTGTGAGTTCATGAGTGATAGTTGTTGATAATAAAATATGAGCAAGTTCTTGGTGGACATAGCTCACATTGGGTGAACCACTTTAAATCTTGTCTTGTCTTTTTTTGTGCATTGTTTATATATGTTGTTATATTTCGCAAATACAACTCTATTAAATAGTTTCCTATTGTTGTGATTTGAGGAATTGTTTCCGCATATTTGTTCTCTAATTCCTAACAACCTGGTATCCGAGCTTTGGTGGTGTTTTGTCTGAAGTGGTGTATCGCAGGAAATTTTAGCTTGAATGGGAGCTATGGCGGATGTGGGCGAGATCGAGGGTTGAGAACTTCAATGGGCGAGAACTTTGGTTTGTGTAAGATGCAGATGGAGGATTACTTGTATCAAAGGACCTCCATGTTCCTTTGGCTGGAAAAGCAAAGAAACATACAACCATATCGAATGAGGATTGGGAGTTGTTGGATAGAAAGGTGCTTGGGAAATTTGATTATGTCTTGCATCTTCGGTTGCTTTCAACATATTTCGAGGATAAGACCACGGAAGGTCTTATGAATGCGTTGGGAATTTATATAAAAACCCTCTACCTCTAATACAATATTTTTGATGAAAATTTTATTTAATATGAAGATGTATGAGAATGGTTCTATTTCTGATCATTTGAATGAATTTAATACTGATATTAAGTATGTTAAACTCGGTGAAAATTGAATTTGATGATGAATTCAGAGGATTTTTGATTTTATGCTCCTTACCGGATAACCTGGGACAACTTGGTTATGGTTGTAAGTAATTCGCTCTCTAATAAATCGAAGTTGAAGTTTGAAGATGTGATAGGTTAGATTTAGGGGCTTCTTTCCAAGCCACCCCACATAGACATTACTTTCTTGGGTTTGGTCAAGGTGATTTTGGACATGTATATCTTGGTGATGATGAACCATGTAACATAGTAGGGAAAGCTTATGTTCGAGTGAAAATACGAATGGAAACACATGACTACTTAAGGACGTACAATCATTTTCCTAAGTTGAGGTGGAACTTGATATCGGCGGGTCGGTTGGGTAGTGATGGTTTACGGTCGGTTTTTACAACAAATTCTTGGAAGGTTACTATCATCCATATTTTTCCCCTAGGCAAAATTGGAACAGCCACAACCCCGCGCAAAAGAAACTAGAGAAATCATGTTTAAATCCTGTAAATAGGTTGCAGAGGAATTTACAATGGAATGGCGGGGCTGCGAAAGATCAAATGACCTCGTGCGAAGAAATTCAACAAACGGCTCTGTTGAGCGAATTCATGCCTTAAATCCACCAAAGCAGTTATAGGTGTAATGCCCGTTGGGCATCAGATTCTTTTTCTACCTGCCTCCACTGCCACCTTGGCCTCCTCCCAACCACCCAACCTGCCAATTTTTAAGACTGTCATGTCTGTCCTTGCGTGAGGAGTCGGTGGAGTCGTTTTCTTCACCATGATCTTTTTTGTTGATTTCCTTCTTGAATGCGTTGAGGTGGAGTGTTGGGCACGTTTTCTTAGACTGCGTGTGGCGTGTGAGAGGTGTTCTTCCTGGTCGCGTGGGCAGAGAGGCCAGCAAAATCTCTGTCATGGCGTTTTTGTTCTTCTTCCTGGCTTTCCCCCCTGCTGGCCGCGTGGGTTTGATATGGCGGTTTTAGATGAAGCTACAGTCGCAGGCGCGTTACCTCCACTTTTCTTTGGGTGCCTCGAGGTGTGTTCGGGTCAGGAATCCACGGCAACAGCCTGCAACAGTAGGATTAGCTAGGCGGCAGGCAGGTTACAGTTGGTAGAAGCCTGTTTGAGCGCTCCAACAAGCAGGTTGTCCAACTTTGTTGTTGTCTGTTCAGTATCGACTGCATCCTCAGATTCGGGTTCCTCCTTCAAGATATTTTTCTCAAAATCGTGCTGCACACGCAGTATCAGTGGAGCGTAGAACTGAAATTCTCCTAGGAGAGTGCCGTGAGGAGGTATTTGGCTGTATGCAGCAGCTACAGGGTAGAGAGGTAAACTTATCCCAGAAAATCAGTGGCCTCCAGAGAGAGTTAAGTGCGACAGCTGCTGCAGGGCGATCCCAAGGAACCGTTGGTGTGGATCCTGATGTTCT
Source organism: Taxus wallichiana var. yunnanensis (assembly GCA_018340775.1). Taxonomy (NCBI): domain Eukaryota; kingdom Viridiplantae; phylum Streptophyta; class Pinopsida; order Cupressales; family Taxaceae; genus Taxus; species Taxus wallichiana. The sequence goes on from CM031243.1 coordinate 418,044,020, forward strand.
GGTTGCACGTGACCACAGTCGTGATCAGTTGTTGCAAAATCTTGCAGCTGAAGTGGAAGAACGAGATAAAGTTTTAGTTGAGCTGTCTTGCCTTTTCATTTTGGAAAGTCGCTTCCGTCCAGGTGATGAAATTTATTTACAAGATTCTCTACTGAGACCTTACTATTTTACTGATGTAGCTCATGGAAGAGGGTCTCTTGGAGGCGGATCTGTTTCAGATCAGAATATTCTTGAAGCACGTTTGCTTTGCTGTAATAATGGCGATGCCTAATAATCCTTCTCGTATGCAAATCATCCCATTACTCCTTGCATTTATACGGTCACTGTTGAATGCTAATTTATGCACTGCATTGTTCACAAGATCGGGAGGAGGCGAGGGAGCTCTGAGTCCACAAGATGGGGCTGCCATTGCAGTTGCACTCAGCAATCTGATGACACCTAACAAAATCAGCACCTCCAAACGCTATTACAGCGGCCTAGCATTTGCAGAAGTTCACAAATTAACCACACCCAATGTGGTCATCACCAGATATGTCCGCTGGACAGAGTATTGCACAGTGGGAACATATGAATCTGTGCCAGGACAATGGCTGCTCTGTGATTTCAAAGCCACAATCCCCTATCTCAGACCATATGCTCTGCAGGGCTATTCATGGGCTTCTGTATCCAACGCCTATGCTTTTCTTGATTCTTTGTCACGGATAATTATAACAATTCTTCTCATGTTGATTTTCTTGATGTGATGGCTTCGGATCATGGACTGATTGAGACCAGGAAGCGGTGTTCTCTTTCTAATTTTGAAACCCCAATGGAGAAAACCGGGTTTGTGGATTGCCCACTGTGGCCATTTCTTCTGCTCAGTCATGACAATGGTGTTTGGAATGGTCTTGCACCAGGTGAGTATCTCACATCTCCGGACAAGAGAATAAGGATGGAAATGGAAAGAGGTTGTAATCTTGCATTGAGTGATACACAGTACAGCCGAATCGTTGTGGCACAGTAATACTGTAGGAGATGTAGACCAGCTGTGTTTTCTGCGCCTTCAGTCAGATGGAAACTTGGCTATATATGATTCTAGTTCTAATTCTACACCTGTGTGGAGTATTTCTGAGGGATGTGGGTATGGCTGTATTAAGTTTAGTGCTTTGGTTGTGTGGGTTTTCTATGGTGGTTGTGATGCTCTTCAGAACAGAGTGCTTCTATCTTCCCGGAGTTGCTCCCGAGGATTCCAAGAAGGCATGTTTCAATCACCCCCTTTCCTATGCCAAGCGTGGCCGTTAACAGAGTTGGACCTTCAGCAGGCTAAGGAAGAGAAGTTGCGAGGTTGTGTTGCTGTTGCCCGAGCCCTGGTCGACGTGCTTGTTGGATTGGAAGAATTCTAATCAGGCATGTTAACTATACTCTTTGTAGTAGTTTTCTACCTTCTTTCAGTATCTTGAAATGAATTTTCTTTCCTCTTGAATGGCGCCTAGACTAAATGTTTTCGTGGTTGTTTATATCACTGCCTGATTGTGTTGGTTGTTCCTTTAAATCTCGTTCCTAGTTCGTTGGTTTTGCTTGGAATGTTCTTTTCCTCTCTTATAGCTTACTCTATTTCATAATTGTCTAAATGGGCTACTGCAATATTGAGTGATGCAGTCTAGTTCGTAGGGAAGGAAACATTATAGAGTTTCGTTTGCTTATATGACTCTCTTTTAAAAGAATTCTGTGATGGTATTTTGTAATTGAAGGCTTACTATATGGAAGGTTAAGCCTTCATATCTCTATTTGCTTGAATGAATACGTATTTCCTGTTTAGGGCTCTCCTGTTTTGCTAAAGGTACATTAATAGTGACATTGTGTTCTGAAACTTGTTTAAGCCTGTGGACATTTCTTACTTTTGTTTAATTAGAAAATGGCATTAGGGTTTTGTTTTAGAACTGTACATGGTTGACTTTTGTACCCAGTTCTAGGGGATGAATAACCTGACATCTATTTTGGCCTCTACGTGTTGAGAAAATTACTATACCTACTACCTGGTTCAAACTCTTGTTTGATTAAAGTAAGGGGGAGACATTGTAGGTTTAATTGAAGGAAATCTCTTCAATTTCATTAAGGGTCGCGAGCAAGCTATTAATAGCTGGACTGAAACAAAAGTTGTAGGTGAATCCATGGTATTGGACTCGTGAACTCGTTTCCTGTTAGATGACAGCTGATTACAGTGATAATATAATAGGTGGTTATTATGTTCATCTGTTTGATTTTTGCTAGACATGTCCTTGATAAGCCCACATGGATCGGGTAAAATTTCCATCTTCTATACCATTGGCCAGGAGCTCATAGAACTTCTAGGCCTGACTGCACTGCGTAACCTTCCTGATGGATATGTGTGTTGGTTCTTTTTTTGTGCTTGCACTCGTGGTAGGGTCCTTTGAGTCTGGGGCATCGTTGGTGTTTTACCCTCTGCGTAGCGAATCCCTTTGTTTTCGAACTCGAATATCTTATACTTCAAACTTGGTTACTAAAAGGTCCCATTTTGTGGCCTTGTTAAGGAAATCAATTTTTATTTTAATGCTTATTGACATTGTCTGAAATATATAAAAATTATTAACGACTTTTGGGTTTAGTCTTCCCTTATATTATGTAGAGAGGTTGACGATTAGGATAAGGTTTGTTGGTAGAATAATGGCCCTTTTTGTGTCTCATTTGTACACTTTTGGAAGAGTGGATTTGTTTGTAATCTAGTACTACGTTTAAGTAATCCTATAAGAAGGTAGTGGTAAAACTCCTTGGTTAAAACTGAAACTATAGTTGTTTTTCTTTTAAGGGCGCCGAACCCTTATTGCTATGAAGCCTCCCCCGGGAGATTTGGATAACGTCGTTTTGCTTCACGCCTACGATCATAATTAGTATGTTTTGTCTTCTCTTAGACCCCTTTAGTTGGATGGAGTAAGTTTTGGATTCCAATCACATAATCCATAGGAATACATGAAGGAGATATCAACACTCTTGACCTTCTTGTTCCTAACCCATAAGGTCTTGCCTTGATTTATGTGATTTTGTTCTTACTGGTATTTTTACTTTCTCCTTCTTTGGATGGTTTAGATTTCTTTCTCATGCGAATAATTTTGGAGTTGTGGGTTGTGTTTTAATCCATTTTTGAATTAGAACTTTCCTTTCTTGATATTGTTAAATGTTAGCTTACTGTTGCAATGAGTAGCCTTAACATGCTCAGTTCTCGCGAACTGATTCCAGCTAGTATTTGTGCAGATGGATTATGCGAGTAGATTAAAGGAAAGAGTTGTAAAGGTTTCATCAGTGCAATTTATGAAGTTCCTTGTAAAAATGTCCAATGTGAGGTAAATTTTGTAATAGTGCTTGCAAAGGAGTTTAGAAGACCTCTTGCCTTGGGTTGTTCTGAAATTTCGTGATGATGTTGTCTTGTCCTTCTGTAGGTTAACTGGTAAATTACCTTTGTGAGAAATAATGTTCAATCTTGACCTTGTTATGAGTATTCTTTTGGTGATATCATTTACAGTCATGGAAATTTTGTAGCATGGCTTGGCTTATTTTGTTACCTTCTTGTTCTTGACCCAAGTGAAATCCAATCTCTTGACTCCTTTGGTTCTTGTGCCATGTTGAATGGAAATGTTATAACCGTGGTTTGTGTTCTCGTTAAATAACGATAATTTCTTCTTTCAGGTCATAATGCTTATTGGTTTAGTAACCCTCCATGGTACTAGTATCATTGTTATTCCAGGCTTATTTTAGTGGGTTGAAACCCCTTTTTTCTAAAGATAATCAAAGATAAAAGAAGAGGAATACATAGATGAATAAATAAAGAAGATAATAATGAAGTTGTATTTGGTTGATAAAATTAAGAGTCTTTAATTGGAAAGAAAGTGTTTATCTAACGATGTAAAAAAATACCTACCATTGCTAACCTTAAGCTATGGATTAAATATTGTCCTCTTGTTGGGAAACGTTAATTAATTTTAAAAGTAATATCACTGTTGGCTTTTGGGGATATCGGTAGATCTTATCTAGTACAGGAGTTTGAATAAAAACACATTAAGTATAATGCTTCCATGTTGGGAACCCCTGTGTATCCCCCGACGAACTTAATCAAGATGATTTCTAAATGAAGCTTTTACCAAAATTCAATTGAACTCTTAAGACTCATTAAAAGACCGGTTAATAACTAAATAGATCATAATAAAATAAATTTATCTTCTCTCTCTAACCATTACCATGGTACCTTGTAGTCCTTGTCTAAGCTATGATAAATTTTTAATTCTTGATCAAAGATGATTAGGGTTCTGAACCTTAACGATACTCCTCTCCTTTTGATCTTACGCTTGCCTCCTTATGCAATGTGGGTATGAAATGAGTTTCAGTAGTGGGGGTTTAGATAGATAGCCTTGTGGAATTGCTTACCTCCTGGTTTTGTAAACAAATTAATCAAGGAATTTTCATATTATAGGTGATCCTAGGATAGTCCTCAAGTTATATAAAAGAAAAGAAACTTAATCCTATAAGAAGAATGGTATGAAACATATCATGAACCTTCTAGAACGTAAGCTAAGAATTGTAAGATGTCTCTAGTAAATCAGTAATCTTAAGAAGATTTTCACAGTGGGATGTCTTCAGCTATAACTATGTAATGTGGTTGGTCTTTTGCCATGTCCTTTCACAAAAGAAAAGTAAATTGTCCTTGATAGGTGTGAACGTTTCCGTGCTGCCTTTATGGCCATCCTTGTATCAAGTTGTTCACAGTGTTAGTTGTATCCTTGGTGACGACATGTTGCGTCATGTTATGTGTCAAGCAAGTAAAAAAAAGTTATCTTGTATTTCACTGTGTTGTTCGTGTGTGTGATTTTTGGGTCGTTACAATAGGTGGGCTCGAGAAATGGAATAGTAGGGTCGGGGAAGGAGGCCGAGCAGTGTCAAAGGAACCAGAGACTCAAAGGAAAAGAAACGGTGAAGATTCAAAGTCTTTGGGCTCTGAAATAGTTCAGGACAGACTCAAATTGATTAAGTATGGAGGAGACAACGGAAGCTGCCAAGTGTCCAAATGGCACACCTCCAAAAGTTAAAACCAAAGGGGTAGGCTCAAACAAGTACCAAGCCTCCACGCATCTAGAGCTCTAAAAGTTACACCACCATTGAAAAGTCTTTGACTCAACGGAAGGTGCTAAGTGTCAGCCGCAATTCCAAAATGGGAGCCCAAGGCGGAGACTCAAACTTGCGCCAACCCTCCACATAGCCAATGGTCAACTAGAGGTCAAAAGGAGAATGGGCCCAAAATGGATAAGTAATGAATGCAGGTGGAAGGCACCAGGTGTCCAAACAACACACATTCAAAAGCGGGACCCTGAGCAGGTTGTCAAATGAGCATGGGCCTTCCACGTGTCCCAGAGCTTGAAAAGGTGAGGGCGACCGTTGAAAAGTCCAAAGGCCCGTAGAGGTCTCCATGTGTCGTATCTGTGCTACCCCAAAGGTAAAGTCGAGGACAATTTCTACACATGCGTAAAGCCGCACGTCTCTTGGGTCGGATACAGTGCCTCCATCCGTGGAAAAGACTCAAGAAGAATACAAAGGAAATAGGGAAATTTGCATACGTTGCCACATGTCACATGGGTGCTATTCCAAGAGCAAAGGAAGAAGTCAAATCTCAAATGAGTGCAAAGCTACCACATGGACCCGGTACATACAAACTCATTTAAATATTACGCGCTCGTGACCCACAAAATTCAAATAGCCATATATTTTGATTGAGAACTCAAATTTGGCCGGAGAAGACTTTTTGGAAACATCTCGACACCCTCTACGCCATGGAAACATAAAATATCATTTTTGTAGGCATTGGTGGGTGAAAAATTGGAAAATGTCTTCCAAGACATTAAAGTAGAATCCAATTTCCTCAGCTACCAGATCGATTTGATTCGATTCAATCCGTCGTTCTTCTTCCTTCAACACGCCGAGTAGACATAGGGAACCAAAATCAATAGATTTGGGGTGGATTTGAAAGGGGCATTGATTGATAGTGGTTGAGTCTTCAAGGTAGGATTCAATGCATATCTCGTGGTAGTTGAAATAGGATTCGACTTTTCCCTCTTCTCTCTCTTATTCTTTCTATATATTGTAACACTTCTCATTTGAGAAGGGAGACATTTTTCTAGGCATAGGGAAACTCTGTCAAATTCATTTCCCGACTCCATTTTGAGTTTAAAACCTTCTCCTAGCTTGACAAGTGTATTTGTGCCTTAAGAAGAAATGTAATGGTCTGTGTACCCATATAGAGCAATAAAACATGTTTTTGTGGTGTTTCCTCAACCATTTGCATTATTTTGTTGTCTCCCCATGCTTCTCCCTTTCAAATTTGTTTTGTGTGCATGTATTTCACATTTACAAGTGAAGGACATCATGTTTCATGGATTTTCTATGGTGGATCTGGATCTAGGTCTATGTCACTTCATCTGACCTCCCTTAGTCCCCTTTTCCCTGTTTCATTCTCCCTCAATAGAATATCTCGCACTTCCTTTTCTTGGTGTATCACCGCTTAGTGTAGGCTCTTTCACCCCTCTCTCTCTCTCTGTCCCCTTAGAATGGTTAGATTAGGATAGGATAGGTTCTTCTTGCACTAGAGTAGCTTGTGGCAGGTAGATTAGGAAGCAAGAACCGGCTTTCTCCGGAGGTCCATCTCAATATTTGTATCTTATCACTACACCATGGCCATTTTCAAAGTGGGGACTCAATATCATAGGGAATCTCACACCAACTTCCTCTAATGGCCATGAGAACATTATCACTTCCACTAAGTACTTTACAAAATGGGTGGAAGTTGTTCCTCTCATCTATGTAACTAGTACTCAAATTTCCAATTTCATCATGAATCATATCATTTTCCACTATGATATCCTTTACGTCATTGTATTTGAAAACGGAAAGTCATTCAAGAACACAAAAGTGAAGGCATTGTGCCAACGCTTTAAAATTCACCAAAATTGGTCTACCCCTTATTACCCTCAAGGCGATGGTTAAGCTAAGGCCACTAACAAGACTCTTGTTCGGATCATGGAGAAAATGGTTAGTAAAACATGTCATAACTCACACCTTCAAATCCTTCATTCCCTTTGGGCCTATCAAACTTTTATCTACACACCTACATGTGCAACCTCATATTCCCTTGTATTTAAAACTGAAGCCATTATACCTCTAGAGATCAAGTTCCCCTCTTTGCAGATATCCTTACGATACTATCTAGATAGTAACGAGGATTATATAGTGGTTAGGCTAGCAAAACTTGAAGTGTTTAATGAAAAATGTCTCCATGTTTTGGATCATCTCAAAGTGTATTAGAATCGAGTTTGTAAGAGCTACACAAATTATATCATCAATCGTGAGTTTGAGGTGGGAGACCTTTTCTTAAATAAAATTAGTTCAATAGCACTAAAAAACGTGAAAAGAAAGGAATTTTTTTACCTAACTAGTTAGAGCTATACATTGTGGTGGATAAATTTGGTTCTCGTGTTTATAAACTCACCTATCCTGAGGGTGATGAGCTTCGGGAGCCCATGAATGCCATGCATCTCAAGTGCTTCTACACTTGAGCATGAAGACTTTTCAAAAAATAAAAAAATCAATCAAAAAATTAAAAATTAAAGAGAAATACATTCGTCCAAGAGTGAAAACCACACAACTATGGACCTTTGGATGGGTCATTTAGTGAAAACTTATTTTCGTTGCCAAAGAAGGATTATGTTCTTCACAAGCACCTTGTTTTGGAGCATGGCCACTTATTCCTAGCTTCCTCATTATCGTTTATCTCGTATTATTGTTGAACCTATCCATCTTAGCATTGATCCAGATGATCCTTTTCTTGTATATATGTGTGGTATTCTCCCTTTTATATTCTCACCTCTCGTTAGGGGAATTTTGGTGTTGGGTTCTTCCTGTACATAGTTTTGGAAAAACTTTAAAAATTAAAAAACTGTCACAAAACCCTTGAAAATCCTAAACATTTAAAAATCACAAAATCCAAAAACAAGTGAAACACTAAAAACACTAAACATTGAAAAATATCATACAAAATATCTTACTACATTGCTTGTTTTTTCTAGCGCACGACATGCGGATCATCTTGTGATCTTCCTTCATCAACAAAGAGTGTTTTCTATTTATATCCTGTCTTTTGGGCATATATATCGTTGTTCATGGTAGTTTCATAGTGCATATTTATTTTCATTGGACTTATTTATCCTCTGTATACTCCCTTGCATGTATCCTTACTTGGGGTATCATTTTAACCCTTGTCGTATAACTCAAACATTTGGGAACTGAAACTGGATAGCAAAAACATTGGATATAACTTTTCGGAGCATTACTTGTTTAAGTATGTTTATTTGCATGTTTATTTACTTTCGTACTTGTTTACTTTCTTGTATTGTATTGCTTATGTATATTTATTTTAATCAGTCATTTAGCATATAAAAAAATAGTATTATGGATTTTCATGTCATTTTACCCTTTTGTTGTGTGCTTATATCAAATAAAAGCTACTTTTGAGCTAGGATGGTACGTCAACAATGTCACGATATTTTCATTCCCCATCTATCTTATATTCCATTCTAATTGACTTTATACCTATAAATTTATTCCCTTTCCCCTCCCTTGTTTCTTCTACATAAAAAGGATCGAGATCGGTTTTGTAATTAATCAATTTGAACAGTGGCCAACCAAGCCAAGTTTGAATCCCTTCCATTGTTATGACCATTTTTCTTCTACAATATATGTTAAAAAAATCATACCTTGCAATTAATAATAGCGACCTTGCAAAATTACTAAAAACCAAGTTCATATTGGTATTATGCAAGGATCATTGCTTGCACCTCCTCCATACATTCATATTTGGTATACCATTGTCTACCTCGCCACCGAGATGGGATTTTCTCGCCATTCTAGTCTTTTCTCTTCTTTGTTCGAGCATCGATCCATAGGGATCCGAAATAACTCTACTTCATTAGAAATAGTTAGCATAAAGAAGGAAAGTAATGAAATGGAGGTTCTGTCTTTTAAGTAATAAGATCGCCGCCTACACATGCGAGTGGCGATTCTGAGAACCACTACCCAGCCCGGGGTGGCGGTCCTAAAAGCTGCTTTGGTCTCGCATAGGGCAATGGTCTTGGCCATTACAAATAGAAAACTAAATTCAAACGAACAACCCTTGAATTTGAAAGGATGTTCGTTTCTCTTCTCCTTCACGATCTTTCCCATTCTCCAGTGCACGGGAGGACATGAGAAAGGCTATAAATACACGATTTTAGAAGTGTAGAAGATCATCAAAGCATGGGAGCAAGTGAGCAAGAAGTCTTAGTGCTGGAAATTGTATTTTTGTAGAAGAAAGGAGTGTTGGACAAAGCAAGCAAGTAACTGAAAGGAAGTGTTGAGATATTATCTACTTCTCTTTCTTACTTATTGTAAATTCTATACCTGTTGATTTGAATTGGCCAATAAAAGTGGGAAGAAAGAGCAATTGCCCTTCCCGACTGGTTTTTCCTCCATTGGAGGTTTTCTAGGATAAAATTGTTGGTGTTATGAGCTTATATTCTTTCCTTTACTACAATTGTTGATTCTAAGCACAATAGTAATTCATTCACTAGCTATCTCTGTTATTTTCTAATAGGAAGTAAACAACAACGATTAATTTGTGATTTGTGAATAATTCGAAAGTTGAAGAGTTTAGAGATCATTTTGGTATCAGAGCTAATAAGTATCCAGGACTATGATATTACATTCTTGAATTTTTATGACAGTGAAAAGATCTAAAGGCGAAGAAGCTTTACCTTGCGATCCGGAGATTTCTACAAAGAAGTGGAAACAAAGAATTTGGGGAGAAATGGAGGAAGAGAACTTGGTCCGTAGAATTGAGATGCTAGAGACCATGATGGATAGGATGTTTAGAAGGCAAAAGGAACTTGTAGATTTGCAGAAGACAGCTTCTGTCAAGCAAGACTCCATGGACTCGGTGGTTCGAGGCTTAGCCAAAATTTTTGGTATAGGCAAGAGTCACCATGAGGAAGATTATGGAGAAGAGCATGAAGAAGAGACTTCTAATAACAAAGAAAAGGTAAAATTTGAACATACTCCTTTTAAAGTTGAGACTAAAGTTGAAATCAAAAGCTTTGAAGGACAAGTAGATGCAGAATTTCTAGATAAATGGTTGAAATAGTTAGAATTCTATTTTAGCATCCATAATGTCACCGAGGCACAAAGGATCACCTTTGATCGTCTCAAAATAGAGGGACATGCTCTAGTTTGGTGGGAAACTCATCTAACTACTTGTGAAAAGAAGAAACATCCTATTGTGAAATCTTGGAAAGAATTTAAGAAATTACTTAGAGCTAACTTCTATCCTATTGGCCATAAACCTGACCAAATGATTAAATTGCAATATTTTAGACAAGGCGGTGGTCAAAGTGTGCGGGACTATACTACGAGAATTTTGGAGGCAAGCCATGTTGTTGAACGTGGAATTGGAGGATGAGGATATTCGACCAAATACTTGGGAGGACTTCACACTCATCTTCGAAGAAAATTCATCTCCAAAAAGCCCAAGGATCTCAATGAAGCATTTGTACAGACATACTACATAGATGATGAGAAAAAACAAAGAGAAGCAGAGGTGAGGGAAAAGCAATCAACAAATCAACAAAAAAAGGATTATGGGCAAACAAGTAACAAGAGTAAGTGGAAAGGGAAAGGTAAACAAGCTGCCACTACTTTAAATACTTGTAAAGATCCCAAGAATTTTTGTAAGAATTGTGATATTAATGGTCATACTGACGCTACATGTTGGAAGTTGCATCCGGAGTTACATCCAAAGAACCAAACCAAGGACTCCAAGAAGTCCATGACAGCTATAAAGATAGAAGGGGAGGTGGAAATCGAAGATGACTCTGATGTAGATGAAAGGCTTGGATGCATGGCCACTAACATAGATAGCGAAGAGGAGATGAGTAGACTATTCCAGATCAAAATCCAGATCAAGAGGACTAAGGTAAATGCTTTGGTTGATACCGGTTCTCAATCTAACTTGATTTATGAGGTAATTGTAAAGAAGCTTGGTCTTGAGACTTATGAGCATCTGCACCCATATCCTTTGGGTTGGGTGAAGAAGGGTGTTGAAATTCAGGTAACAAGAAGATGTAAGGTCAAGTTTGGGATAAATTCCTAATATATAGATGTTTTTGAAGTTGACGTTATTCCACTTGATGCTTTTGATGTGGTATTCGGGAGTCCTTACTTGTATGTTAGGGATGCTATCTTTATGAGAAGGGAAAACCAATACGAGATGGGTTAAGGATGGGATCAACTACAACATCCGGGCACACCAGCGTAAGACACGGGTTACTATGGTAAGTGCTAACTAAGTAAAACAACTTATTCAGTCAAATCATAATCAGTTTTGTTTACTTTTGTTAAAAGATAAACAAGATGGGGTAGAAGTTTCAGAGATTTCTAACTAAGGAAAAAAAGATTTGGATAGTATTATTCAATCCTTTGGGAAGTATTTTAGGCTCCTAATGGATTACCACCAAAACAGAAGTAGAGCATGAGATTCACATTGCTGAGTCACCTCTACCAAACGGGTCGGGTTGTATAGGCAATCCTTGCTTGAGAGAAATCCTGAAGTAAAGAAACAACTCCAGGAACTAATAGACCAAGGGGTGATATGTATAAGTACCTCACCATGTAGTTTGCCTATTGTGATGGTGCCAAAGAAGGATGGTTCTTAGAGAATGTGCATCGACTATCGTGCTTTGAACAAGATCACCATAAAGAACCGATATGCACTTCCCGTATAGATGATCTCTTGGACCGGCTTCAGCATGCCAAATTTTTCACGAAGTTGGATCTCAAGTCAAGTTAACACCAAGTCAGGATGAAGGAGGAGGATATATGGAAGACTGCCTTCAAAACAAAACAGGGTTTGTATGAATGGTTAGTACTTCCTTTTGGATTATGCAATGCACCCACTACATTTATGAGATTGATGAATGATGTATTGCGGGATTTCATAGATTCATGTGTCATTGTATATCTAGATGATATCCTAATTTTTAGTGCCACATGGGAAGAACATCTAACGCATTTGCAACAAATCTTGTAAGTCCTTAGGGAGAAATAGTTGCTTTGTAATATGAAGAAATGTGAATTTTCCAAAAAGTCACTTGTCTATCTTGGGCACGTGGTTGGAGGAGGAGAGCTATGAGTGGATCCAAAGAAGGTGGAAGCCATCACAAATTGGCCAACACCAACAGGAGACACAAAGACTAGAAGTTTTGTGGGAGCATTACAAGTACATGTAAAAATTCATTCTAGGTTTCTCGGCAATTGCAACACCTCTACACACAAAGTGGCGCAAAGAGTAAGGGTTTTGACTGGGGTAAGGAACAAGACAAATCCTTTGAGTTATTGAAATACAAGATTAGTCATGCTCCAGTACTTGCTCTTCCTAGTTTACAACAACCTTTTGAAGTAGAGACAGATGTCAGCGATTATGCTATGGGCATAGTGTTACTTCAAGGAGGTAAACCCGTATGTTATCATTCTGAAACCTTCACTTCAGCAGTTAAAGGATATTTAGTATATGATAAAGAAATGTATGCACTAGTTCAAGCAATTAAAAAATGGAAACATTATTTGTTGGGTAAAGAAACTATTGTGCACATTGACCACAAACCTCTCTAGTATTTGCAAGCACAATCTAAATTACAACAGGAAAGGCACTACAAATGGGCGGGGTTTCTTCATTGTTCCATCTAGTGATCAAATACAAGAAAGGTAGTGCAAATTTTGTGGCGAGACATGTTGTCTAGGCCACTCACACAGAAAAGTTCTCCTGTTTGGCCACTATCTCTCGATCAAGCCCTTCACGAAGGAAGCTTACGAGAGAAGCATATGCCCAAGACAAATACTTTGGGGTAACATTTCAGAAGTTGCAGACCCAAGGGTTGAAAAGACATGGATTCAAGACTGTTATCTCAAGGACGAGCTGCTCTACCGATGGGGGAAACTTTGTGTGCCTAAAGAATAAAGACTTCTATTGATGAGGGAAGCACATATCTCGAAAGTAGCGGGACATTTGGTGTTGGTAAGACCCTAGCCCACTTGCAAAGGTATGTATATTGGCCCAACATGCAAGAAGGATAAAAAATTATTCATGGATGTAAACTTTGTTGTACTAACAAGCCTAAAACTAGGAAGGAAGGTTTGTATATGCCTTTACCAGTACCTACTCATCCGTGGGAGGACATTTCTATGGATTTTGTAGGAGGATTACCTATGTCTAAACATGGTCATGACTATCTCTATGTTGTTGTGGATAGATTCAAGTAAAATGTGTATTCTTATGGCATGTAAAAAGATAGTAAAAGCACATGAGGCAGCAGATCTTTTCTTTGCTAATGTATGGGTGCATTTTGGTTTGCCAAAGTCTATTGTCTCTGATAGGGATTCCAGGTTCTTGGGAAGTTTTGGACTAATTTGTGGGACAAGATGGATACTAGGTTATAGAGGAGCACAACTTTCCATCCATAGACAGATGGACAAATAGAGGTGGTAAACAAGACTTTGGTACAATTGATCAGAGGGTATAACAATAAGTACCCAAGGACTTGGGATGAGTCCTTAGCCTACATTCAACATTCCTATAACCGGCAATACACACATCCACTATGAAGTCACCATTTGAAGCATGCTTTGGATATCTACCTACAAATCCGTTGGACATAACAGTTGGACAACATGATGAGGAGGATACACGAGACACAGAGGTGACTAGAGCCGACAAGTTCATTGAGAGGATCCAGCAAATCCATCTCAATGTCAAAGAAATGCTAGAAAAATCTCAAGCAAAGTACAAACCTAGGCATGATCAACATAGAAGGGTACACAAGCTTCATGTTGGAGACAAATTTTGACTTTACTTGAGCAAGGAGATACTACAAGGTCAAGCACGGAAGCTCAAGCCACTACGATATGAACCCTTCACCATATTGGAGTAGGTTGGGGAAAATGCTTTTCGACTTGATTTTCCATCATTCATGAGGATGTACTCTGTAGTAAATTGCGAGAACTTGCACCTATATGAGCCATCCATGTTAAATGAAGATGAAAAGCTGCATTTGCTACCTTTCATTGAGGATTGCATCTTGGACTCATGAGGCAAATTAGAGGAGGATGTAGTGCTACAACAGAAGGTCAGAGAGACTATAAGAGGTCTGCAAGAGTCTTGGTAGATTGGACTGAAAGGAAAGACACCAAGGTAGGCCCGGTGGTACTCGAAGGAGCAAGTGAGGGAATTGTTCCCTCATCTACTCCCCCACTAAGATTTTGTGGGACCAAAAGCCTCCTAATAAGGGGAGGTGTGATCCATAGGGATCCGAAATAACTCTACTTCATCAGAAATAGTCAAGCACAAAGAAGGAAAACAATGAAATGGAGGTTTTGTCTTTTAAGTAATAGGACCACCGCCCTACACAAGGCGGTGGTTATAGAACCACCACCCAACCAAGGTGGCGGTCCCAAAACCACCGGTCACTGCGCATAGGGCAACGGTCCTAGCCATTATGGACAAAAAACTAAATTTGAAACGAACAACCTTTGAATTTGAAAGGATGTTCGTTTCTCTTCTCCTTCATGATATTTCCCATTCTCCAATGCATGGGAGGACATGAGAAAGGCTATAAATACATGATTGTAGAAGATCATCGAAGCATGGGAGCAAGTGAGCAAGAAGTATTTGTGCTGGAAATTGTATTTTTGTAGAAGAAAGGAGTGTTGGACAGAGCAAACAAGTAACTGAAAGGAAGTGTCGAGATATTATCTACTTCTCTTTCTTACTTATTGTAAATTCTATACTGTTGATTTAAATTGGCCAATAAAAGTGGGAAGAAAGAGCAATTACCCTTCTCGATTGGTTTTCCTCCATTAGAGGTTTTCCAGGAAAAAAATTGTTGGTGTTATGAGCTTATATTATTTCCTTTACTACAATTGTTGATTCTAAGAACAATAGTAATTCATTCACTAGCTATCTCTGTCATTTCTAATAGGAAGTAAACAATAACGATTAATTTGTGATTTGTGAATAATTCCAAAGTTGAAGAGTTTACATATCAGTATCCATCAACATCTTCTATCGCCCCATTGGCACTTGATGGGGCATCTTCCATCCTACTAATTTTTCTTCTACCCTTACAAAATTTGATTGTTTGTAATTGTCTATTATCTTTGAAGTGACGTTTCTCGCACTACACCACATCAAACAGGGGAAAATATAGACACCTAAATCGACTACGTAGTTTTAAAACTAAAATTACACTTCTTATCCTCTTTTCTATCATTTGGTTATAATTAGTTTCTTTCTCACTAATTAGCTAACATTCCCTCCATCTCGATCAATTAACGACAATTCATTAATTAACTAGTCTCATCCCTCATTTTGTATACAAATTAACCTTACTTTTTAAGTTATAAACCTATTCCTCTAAATTAATTAATTGACCAATATTAATTAATTAACCTTTCAATCTTGAATTTACCCTCTCATTGGGTGAATCCCCCTTTCTAATCCTTCAGATTCCACTAATTTCCCTCCAATTGGATTTTATAAGCCTAACTTGGTCTATTAATCAATTCTCATTGATTAATTCAAATCTCAATTAATCATTCCATAATCATACTTAACCATTCCTAAGCATGCTTATCACTTTATAATCTTAAAAGTTCTTTTTATCCCACATTCATGAGGATGAAAGTTTCTCAATATGGAAAACTATACATACATATCTTAGATAAATTTATGTAAAATATGTCGAGAGGTATCATTCTCAAGGTGCCTATATTAGATTTGTAATATAGGTGGAATAAAAACCTTGAGAATGACACCTCTCGTCATCTTTTACATAGATTTATCTAAGATAGGCATGCGAAAAAGCATCTATGGGTATTGCATTTTATTTAACCATATAATATGAAATATTTCATTAGTTCATTTAAATGTGTAATATATATGAAATTAAGTGATAGTAAGAGAAGCATTTGAAAATCATCCAAATATATAATATACAAAATATAGCATGAAAATTAATGAATTATTTAATATTAACCGAACTATATCATGTACATCACATAAAATGAAAAATTCATAGAAGGAAATTCATAACACGTAGGTGAAATTATCTATATTCTACTGATTTCATTCTCTCCTCCTCAACCTTCCATTTCAAAAGTAGTTTTCCATTCTTCATATTTTCATAGTGTTCATATGTAAATGGGGGTAATATTTTTAGTCCTTCCAATGAATTTACACAAGAGATAGCCAAAAATATTAGTTGTGTTCTTTCTTTTTGTTATATATAATTTAAATCTTTTAAAAGATTCAAGCTATGTGATTTATGTGCTATCGAAGTTCAAGAAAACCACAAGGGTAATTTGTGTGTGTCGTGTCACATTTGTATTGGTGTAGTTAGAATTGTATACAAAGTTTGATCTTCAAATGGTATTTTAAAGTAACTATCAAATTAAACTCTAACATATGTCGATGGTTATGTTGGGGAACTCCTAGGTTTTTATATTAAACCTCAAATATACCCTAGATCTCCATTTGCATGACCCTCTATTAAAATATTGATAGGTAACATGATATTTGCATCATTAAAAATTAATAACTCAACATCAAGTTCATCGTTTTGACCTCTTGTTTGTGTGTTGGACATATTTTGTTTGAAATTATATGTGTAGTAGGTCATTTCAATTAATGCAATCTTCTTCTATTGTGGTTATTCACATTATTTGTATTGGAAAAATATTAATACTATTTTTTAAGTTCTTTATCGCTAGCTCTATTTTATCTAATATTGGCTCTTCTCATCATTATTTTCCAATCATCAATATTCATACTTGCATCTATAAGATTTGTGAGAATTTTTGAAAATATTTTTGGTCCTATATTTCTCCTTCTTGTCTAAATACCTTATAAAGAATAACAACTATTTTCAATTCTTCTCACAATAGTTTTATACATCTATTACTATCATATGGTGTTTTATCGCTAATGAGAGGAAACTATCCAAAAGATCTTACTAAAAGAATAGAAATACCTCCAAAACTCACATCTTACTATTCATTAAATCTTTGACAAAGTTGATAGTCTATGTTTTCCGTCAAAATTCTCTTCGAAGCTTATTTCATCAAACAATATATATAATATGTGACATATCTATTGTTAGAAAGTTGTAATTTTTGTTCCTTCTAACTGCTGTTCACAATCTATGATAGGGATTCATAGTTGTGAATGAATCGTGATGTATTGATATTGAATTTTGTAACTCTTATTGGTGTAAGTAATATAATAGGGTAATACTCTTTGAATGTTACATCTAGAATTGATTGATGAATGATACCATGTACATATGATTTCACGGTTCATAATGTTTCCTAAATTATCATTCATAATGGAAAATCACGTTGAACTTAATGATAATGGTCATTGTTATATATTAAGTGCTAATTTTTGTGTAGCACCCAAGGTTCCATAATTGGTAGTCGGGTCCAATTCATCGTGTATAACTAACCAATTATCTTTCATTGTTCTAGTAACTTTTCTTACATTATTTGTGTATTCTTCACCAAAATATTCATTATTCCATGGTGTTTGTCTATCAACATTTCTTCTTCTTGACACATCTATTTCGATTACTTGCATAAATAGTCCATGTTGAATCTTATATATGATTTCCGCTCTTGTTACATTTTAATGGATATGAATTCAAATGTCTATATATTCTTGTGTGTGTGTGTGTGTGTGTGTTGATTTTTCGATATATAGTGTTTTTTTCATTTGAATAAACATTTATACACTTGGGAACATGCAAAGGATTGATGAATTCAAGTTCAATATAAAATTTAATGTAATATATATGTGTTTTAAAAGTACTCAAAGATAGATTTAATAGATGTATATACTAGAACTATGGAAAATTTATGTATATTATTTAATAGGTAAATAGATAGATAAATAATGTATGTGTGTGTATAATATAAGTACATAAATTTTGAGATAAATAGATACTCCAAAACTCCATACATAGCGGATTTTACATGGCACAATTTTAGTTACTGCAGTTGGTCCTCTTTTGCGGTTACATACTCCTATAGCGACGTTGCATGCGCCCCAAAGAGGGCCAAAGAGGGGGCATAATTTGGGTTTGCACAAAGTATACAACACATCACAATACCGGTACAATTCAATTTTCAGTTTTTGTCCATGACACAGTGGGTTACACAACGATTGGGTTCAAGCAAAATCTCCGAACTCCATACACACTAGATTTTACACAGGGGGTAGATTTTCCTTAGCATTCTCGAGAAGTAGTTATATGTTAGAGGATAAATGAGGCATTCCTCTCTACACTAATTTCTCATGGCATCAAATCACCCAAAACACTAGAAAATACAAAGATTTCTTCAATTTCGTGAAGTAGTTACAGGTTGGAGGATAAACCGAGACTTTCCTCCCTACTCTTCTTCGGCTAGTGGCATGAGATCACCTAAAACTTGTGAACGTCAACATCGTCTACATGATCCTTTCTACACCCTTTTTCTCATCACGAATCAGGTGCACATGTTCCTTTTTCATTCTTGTACTTTCCTTACACATTTTTACATATATACATGCATTTTTACACATTATACATGTGTATTTGACTACTTGATTGTCTTCTCTTTTGTAGGTCTATCTGTATGGGAAGAAATCATTCAACATCACACACATGATACTAACCATGTAGGTACACCACACACATCAACATATACACGTGCATTTCCACCCTAGGTTCACTTTCATCACTTTTTACACTTTTACATCTTTAGTCTCCACGCTCCATCTTTGTTATCACTCCATGCTTTTTCTAGTCCCTCGACGCATTTTCTACATCAATCTACATAGATATCAGGTACACATCTCTATCTACTTTATGTTACCAAGCATTCCGCTCACCAACATAAAGTGGGGGAAAATGTAGACACAAAATCATGCACTTTGGGTAACTATCTAGTCCTAGTTACATACTACTATTCATATGGTTCCTATGTTAGAAAAGTACCAATTAACCCATGTCTTTGGCCACTTTGCTTTCCTTTCAGTTGATGTTTTGTTCTTACACTTCTACTTGTTCATTTTGTATTTTGACCCTTTGTCATTTGACACTCAGGACCAGCGCCGGGCGCCTCATCCCCTCTTGATGTTCCAGTCCCCTTTACACTTTACTCTTATCTTTTTGGGTCCTTTCTAGTTGTTTGAACATTTTATCTTTTGGTATTCGGCCTTTTCGGGGTTAATTGTGAAATTCAAGCAAGGAATCATATAAATATAAAGTTATGTGACCATAATAAAGGACCAAGCACTAAGCATTACTACCACCACCTAAGAGTGCATCCATCCAAGGCATCTATAGCTCCATTTACATCCATCTAGCTCCATCACAAAGGGAAAAAGGCTAGTTTTTGCATCACACTTCATAGGAGGGGAGTTATAGTCTATTCCATGTACACATTACTTACATTATACATCTAGCTATTGCTCTCTACTCACAAAGTTTGACACGCACAAGATCACCCTAGGGCACAATTCCGCACACACAAACCTAGAACTACATTGGGTCCGGGATGTAGTGCAACACTCGATCATAAGTCCATCAATTTGATAGCTAGGGACAATTTGAACCATCCATATGCATCTTTTGTTTTTAGGGTTTTGATTTTTGCTTGGGGTTTTGCAGGTGATTCATTCATTCCAAATTTGCAGTAATTTCGTGATCTTACGGTGACCTCGATGTGATCAAAAGTGAATATTTGTGACACTCTTCCGACCCACAAAAATTCAGATCCTGAGAACCTTCCATGACACTAGTGCTTAGAATTAGGACTCGTAGTGGCGTGCAAGTGCTCCTAGCCTTTCGTGGGTGCTCTTGTCCAGCCTCATCTGACAATCACACAATTTTTTGAGCATGATTGCAACAATATGTACTTCCATATTACCAGTTTTCCATCTCAGCATACCTTCAGCAACATTGCGAATCAGCTAAGTATTTTATTTCCTTCATTTTGTAACTAGGGTTTTATACTTTCTTGCTTAGTTTGCTTGGATCTACATTGTAATTAATTTTTCATTAATTTACTTCTACAATAGCATCATATTAGGCATATATTCCATACACACACACACACACAAACTCAATACATATTTTTAAATTAATTTTTACTATCATGTTTAATATTTTTAATTGAATGTGGATGTATAATATAGTGCAAGGACATTTCGGTGAGTATAAAAACCTTGCATACCTAAATTAACTTAGATAGTACATTGAATATTTAAATGTATATGTAAGAAGATAAAAATGGATCTTAATTTAGCATAATTAAGATCGAAAAATTTAACATCATTGGGTAATGAAATAAGTAAATGGATAGAATATAAGTATAAAAATATAAATAAATAGGTCTATCTAAATAACAATATATGTATCTAAATAACATATATAAGTAAATATGTCTAGACACTATAGATAAATAGGTAAATATATAAAATAGAGGTATAAAACAATCTAAAGTAAGTATTCATTTTTTATTGTTATAATGACACACCACATGTAAGTAGCTACATATGATTTCGACATTATCTTATATATTAAATCAAAACTATATTTAGATAATTAGATTCACTTAGATTTATTTAAATGAATAACATATCTTTAAATTCTTTTTCAAGAGTAAAGTTCCACATTGATGAAGGGTATCTACTCTAACAAGAAATCATATGAGAGCATGTTATTAAAAATGTAGATTCCTTTGATATCCTTGATTTGTGACGGGAACATAGGTAGTATACCTAGAGATAAGTTTTTTTTTTTAATTTTATTTTGAGGTAAGTTTATGTCCAACAATCTCTAGGGGTGGCTCTAGTCCTAAGTATGATTAAATTTTCTCCAATATCTATCATATAATCTATGGAATATAGATTGATATCGGGATTATATATTTTGATTGATATGAAAGGATTTTAAGCAACTTTAATTGTACATACCTCAAGTATTAGTTTCTTGGAGTGGTTCTTCTTGTTTTGCTTCTTGATAAGCTTCTTCCAAGAACTTTTTTATTCAGCTTTCTTTTTTATCTTGAGATTCTTATTCAAGGAGTTGCTTGTATTCTTCAATATTTTAGTAATGACATTTTAAAGAAACTCTATTATATTCCTTCGCCATGTTCTTCTATATTTTGGTTTTGGGAAGACAAATTATTATTCAAGATCGATTACCTAAAAAAATCTTCAGATCTTCTTCTTCTAGAAATAAGAAAGGGAAATTCCTTTCTCTTTCTCTTCTACGACCATCATCTCTTATGACTAGTTGGAATTGGTGGATTTTTCTTTGAGTAGTTACGGAGAAGGATGTAGATGTTCTAGCATCTTGCTATTTTTATTTCAAGGACATTTTCTTTTCTTCTTCTCTTTCTTATGTTTCATGTTGCAGCTTCTACTCGAGTCGAGTATGATACTTAGTTTCTAGTTCATACAATTCCTAGAACATGTATGTCTTCTCAAAGCAGTATACCATGGGGACAACTAACATACTCACTTTGACAAACATCTAATTGTTTCTTCAATACTTTAGCTGAAGGTGGAATGAAATGATGTGGAAATATGGAGATCATATTTACAAATGATGGAAATGAATCATAACCAAATTTTTTTCTATCGAAATTTAGTTATGGTTGTTCAATAATATCAACCTATATATCTTCAGTGATTCATAAGATATATCTAAATAATAATATGAGTTAAAGACTAGACAATACTCTTGATCATTTATGCCTCATGATCCAATCATGTTGATCCTTTATTTTTCCTCACGAGTATCCTTCTTAAGGAACTCATTAGCATAGTGCCTTCCTTTACAAATAAAACATGTAGGAACAATTTTCTTTTTCTTTTCCATATACTTCTTCTTTCGAAATATGTCTTTCTACCAAGTGGATAATCTAAAGAAAATATTTAATGCACAAGCATTAGTCTATAATGTTTCCTCTTTCCTCGCAGTAAAATTTCATTTGAAGCATGTTTTAAGGGTCTAATTTGGTTTTTAGTTTATTTAGAAGTCAATAAAATGCTTAGAAATTCAAATTCTTTCCTAGAAGAGTTTTCCTCCTAAATCGGTTTGAATTTCTAAAGTAGGGAATTTATACCTTGTTGTCAATTTTTATCTTATTGGTATTTAGAGGGTGTCTAGTATGTTTAGAATCTATGAATAAAGTTTATTAAGCCCTTCATGAGGGTCATTCTCTAATTTTCTTGGTGGTTGTCATGTTAACTCCTTTAAAATCCCTTGACTCAAGCTATGACTTGAGTTTGTGAGTCTAGTTTAGAGGTAAGTTACTTGAAAAATTGGTTAGGGGTTGAGTAAATTTGTGGGAGAGGAATTTTTAGAGGTAATAAACATGAGAGAGAGGACTCACTTGAGAAAGAGGAGAGAAAATATAAGGAGGATACCCTGCTTTCAAGAAGAGACTGTATATGTGAGAGAGAACAATCATAAAGGGAAAATTTAATATGAATATATGAAATGGTACTTGATCTCATTATATCTCTTGCAAGATTTGTCTTTTTTTTTGTTTGATTAGTGTATTATTTTTGGTCTCAAAGATTTAATATTTGAAAGTATCTATGAATGGAATTAGAAGCTTGCACATGCCTGTTATAGGTAAGAACATTGTTTTTTAGTGTGTGAAATCTTCATTTTATGACCTTGTTAGAATATATCTTGATTAGATTTGATCATAAAATTATAAAAGGGTGACACAAAATCCACACCAAATTTGGTGGCTTGAAAATTTGTTTAAAAGATTAAAACTCATTTTTATCTCTTATCAACTATGGATAAAACCTAGGCAAAGTTTGGTGAAAATTTATTGTTTGAAGGGCTTAATCAATGAATTAAAGTCTAAAATTTTCAAGAAATCATCTGAGGAAAGTATAATTTGAGAATATAAAAGTTTAAGTCATTAAATGTCACCAATTTCTTGGAATTCATATCAATTTTCTCTCTAACCGTGACTTTCCTAAAAAGAGGAGAAGACAATTTTGTTAAAAAAGAGGTTTGTGTTTGGAGTTTAGCTTTAAAACTTGCTAAGCTTCTAAAAATTGATAAAGGGTATCTGAAAATGTTTTTTTATTTTTATGATAAAATTCAAATTTTTCATTTTATATCCAAAGATCGTCATTTGTTGATTTTGGCCTAATTTGAGATTAATTGGAAAGGACTACATTGGTAAAAAAGTGGTTAAAACTTGGGGATGGCTTATGACACTTGTTGGACATGTAAAATAAGATAAGGGGTGCCTAGAAATAACCTACTTTTGTTTTTAAACCCTCAAAACACTTTTTCATGTCTTCTAGTTTGTCCCAAAGCTCAAATTTCTTGGAACTGGATCCATTCATTTTTTCCCTCACGACCCCACTGTTTCACTTGGAAGCATATCCTCTTGGGAGATAATCCCAAACTTCTACCTATGTTCACCCATAGTTGGCATGTTTTAAGAGGGGAGATTCTATTTTGGATATGGAAAGAAAGAAATGCTTTTTTCTTTGCTAATTTTGTTGATCAATATTTCTCAATTTATAATAAATCTATGGTGATCTCCAATGTGCTTCTACATATTCAAGTTCAGGAAAACAAGGTAGCGCTGGGTTGGATCACTTTTAGGCCATGCTACACCATTGGGGGAATCCTGTACAACTTTACCTGAGAACCTCCATCTCCCACGGTGCACTCGCCTTCATCCTGTGGGTGGCCAGCAGCAAATCGATCTTAGCGTCATGCTTTCAGCTACACCGTCGCTTTCTGGGGCCATTACATCGACATTGTCACTCATCAATTTACTACCATGGCCAGGGCTCTCTACTATATTTGTCAACTCACTAACAAGGTTGGGGCTCACCACCTCTCCAACATGGGTGGGGCTCTCCTTCTTCTACTGCTTCGCAATAGGCCATTTGGCACCCACCGCCACCTCCGCCACCTTCTGAAAAATTCCCTCACCTCAACCTCACCATTCCTACACATGGGGAATCGGACCCAGAGGAATAACTTGCTTCTGGTTGGGAGCTTCCAGATGCTAGAAAGGACCTGCCTGGTTCAGGGTGGTTAGATGATCGAGGATCCGCTTTGCCTCGGACATGTTGCTAATGCTACTTGATTGTGACTTTTAAGTGTTTTCAGGAGATGCCTTTTTGTTGTACTCTCCTAGGCTCGGCCTAGTTTGATTCTTGTTGTTCTAGGCTTGACCTAGCTTGTTTGTGGTTTTGGGGCGTGCTCTCATACCGTCCGTTGTTTTTTGAAAGCTATCTTGTGTCTTGTTACATTAATATAACATAAGATCCCTTTTCATAAAAAAAAAAAAAAATTATGCCTAGAAAATCCCTCGATAGGGCTACTAGTAACTGTGCCTAATTTGAAAAGTGAAGGTGGTGTTTGAAGAGGTTGCCTTGGGAGTTCGGTAATAAGATCTTTCATACATCTTGGGAGACAAATGGGTTTCTAAAAATGGTCTTACATTTTTTGGGTTGTTTCTAGATTTCTCCCAACATGAACTCACCATTGGCTCGTAAACATATATGGCAATTTTGAGTGATCGATTTGAATGTTGTTTTGGCATATAATAATATAGAAATAAATTTCTTGAAGTCCATATCTCAGTAAAGGTGTTAAGAAACCAAATTTTCTTGTTTAGAGCCATATAGGCTAGTGAAGAAAGATCCTCTGGCAGAGGTGAAAGGAAAATTTGGGTAAGTTTTATTTTCTTGTTCATTGACTTGGTGACTTAGTTGTTTTCCTTAATATTCCTCTATATCAATATTTTATTGAAATACTTATTATTATATTTATGCCTACCCTTCTCCCTTGAAAGAAAAAGAACAATCTTTACATGTTTTTGTTATGAGGAGAAGGATGAGATGTTGTACACTGAATGGATCATTTTCCATTATCTCAAGAGCTTGGCTCTTAAATCCTTTTGAGATTTATAGCCTTTTTTTTATCTTTCTTTTTATAGATATGAGCATTCATCTCATTAATAATTTGATTGATGGATCCAAAACTCGGTTGTTACGGAGGTATACCGATGAATTTCTCTTTTATACTCGTGTAGTAAAATATGCAAGGAAGGATTCAATATACCTCGTATTCATTGTAGTATCATGTATATTACTAGAAGTATAATATAAATGTTACATATAGCATTGATATTCATTGGTTCTACTCATATCATATATTCTTAATTTTAAAAATATAGTAGTATTCTTATGCTTATCATCATCAGTGGCTAGTTTATAAATTCAACAATTAAAGCAATTATAAGAGCAAATGTACCTGTTATCATGGAGGAATGCACCCTTTAGGGAGTGGTGTGATGTCTCCCCTTCCAAATGAAAAATGGAGTTACACTCATAGGTTATGGGGGACCGTATGTTGGATTGAATCTCTAGGGAGGGTTGGTTTCCTATTATAACACATATAACTAGTTTCTACTCATAAGACTACTTTATTGCATGAACTAGGAAAAAGGGAGAAGGAATTAAGGTAAAATTTGAAAGGATGGTGATACACCGAAATTTTCGGGATCTTAAGACTTGCTTGAATCACATTTATGGACCAAAGGAACCACACACACCATGCACAAGTTACAATGGATATGTCAATGCAAAAGGTGTTTTAGAGAAGGGTTTGAAGTTATGACAAAATAAACAAGGAAAACAAATGGTTGTGGAAGGGTAATTTAGTAAGCTCCAAAATAAGATCATGCACGCACTTGTTAAAAACAATCTATCACCTATAAATTAACATATAACTACATAAGGTATGGAAACTAAACTACAAATCAGTGATAAAGCAATATCACGAGATAAAATTAGCTTAGAAACAAAATATTACACAATAAACAAGATATAAAAAGGTAAAAATAGCTCCTTTATTAATCCAAGAGGTGAAACCAGTACAAAAGATCACTCATGACCCCTACTCTCAAGATTGAATAGAAATTGCATATATATGTTTTACAATGAATTCCATGGAGTTATATAGAGAACGAGGGAGAGAAGAAGAGGAAAAATCGCGAGACATGCAAGTTTGATGAGTTTAAAATATAAAAACACATGTGGAATGCATGTAGAATTATCATCAAAGATAAAATATACACCTAGAATAGAAAAATGCATCCAAAAATATCCACTACATGCTTAAAAATATTAAAACGTGTTTTAGAAAAGAAAAACACATTTTAAAAATAGGCGGCCCATCTTACATGCTCCTCGCTTTATTTTTAAAAGCTTTTATTTGATAAAAATGGAATTTTTTACATGTTTTGTCCCTTTTAACTTCTACATGCTCCAAAATTGGATTTTTGATTGAAATAATGAAGCTAAAATAGATCTTTTTTCATCTCATGCCACGTAAAATTCCATGTGTTACACGGTTTCTCTATGTTTTTCTTGACCTTTGCAGACTTTTCTAACCTTTGTAGACTTTGGTTTGGTCTTTGTAGTTTTCTATAGCTTTACCTTGTCATTCGCAAAGACTCTCCAGCTTTTTCCATGTTTTATGCTTGTTCTTTGGCCTTTAGTTTGGTCTCCACAGTCTTCCTTGGATTTTTCTAGTAAAATAATTTGTTACACAAATTTTCACGACCACTTGAACACCCCGCGGTACATTGAACACCCCCTGGACCACTAGGAACGAGTTTCCTTTGTTTCGCATCTTTTCAAACCTGCTCTAACTTTTCCTCCTTTGCTTTGAAGATTTTCACAGCCACTTTTCCTTGTTTGGAGGCCTCTCCTCTTCGTCCTCATGTTTTGTTTTGCATATTTTGACAACTTCACAAAAATATTCAATCTCTAAGTCCACGAAACACTATTTTTTTATCTTTGATCGCAGGAAACTATATTTGACTTCCGCGAAACATTATAATCTCTCCCACCTCCTTCTACAGTCTTCCATCCAAAGATGAATAAGTTTATATCATGGATAAGTAATATAAATAATCATGGGAACTTATTTAGATAAGTGTACCTCCATTGAGAATCACTGATTGATTAGGAGTGGAATCTTGTCATTCCTTTGCAATGCCTACGAAACCATTGGCAATGGTTTCTGCTATATTTATAGGATTCTTATTATACATGAGAAATTGTTCATTTGACCATACTAGAATACTAGGAATCATTTATTTTATTTGATATGGCATATATAATTCTATCTTATATCAATTTGGTGTAAGGTTTGAGTCCTTGTTGGATTGTTTAGAGGCTCATTAGAAGAAGAGGCTCCAGTTACTTCATTTGCAAGTACCATACTTTTATCTTCTTCAGAGTAAGAGTAGACATACCAATATTATTCGCTTCTTGAAATATACATCTTACTTTGCTTTGTGAATCAACTAATTTAGCAACTTCCGACCAAGTTACTTCCTCGGACCAACTGGATTGATTTCTTTTGGCTTTTTAGTATTTTAACCTATTTGTTCTACCCGAGGAACACTTTATAGGATTGGTTTGACCAAATCTTGAACTTGATCTATATTTTGGCTAACTTTAACTAAGGATTCATGCGGTTGGTGCAAAGTTAGATGAATAATTTTAACTAGTTCCAATCTTAGAGGATATTTCTCTTATTGTATCATGAGATTGACTAGAAATGGGTTTGATAATATTTACAACTTATTTAGTTACATGAGTAGGGATTTCAAGACATATTAACACATACTTAGAAACATAATCAAGACTTTTATCATTTTTTTCTGAGAGGAAGACAACAAATCAAATTTAGTATTCAGCAAATGAATAGCGGAATGTAAATCACCTTTCGATGTAATTTTATGTCCTTAATATTTTTCTCCATTTCGGCTTGTAAGGCTTCTTGGTTATTAAGTAAATTTGGACTATTTTAACAACCTTGTTAGTCTATTTCAGCGCCTTGGAATATTATGAAGGATCAACATGTCTATTAATAATACGTTGATACCAAAAAGAAATTTTGCTTTGTATCAAGAGAGAGAATTTCACTACTATCTAAAGGAGGGAGACTAGGAGGAGTTTTTACAGGAATTTTTGTTTTCTTATAGGTCTTGTTTATTGTAGGTCTATGGTATGATACATTTTTTTGCTTAATAATTTGTTCACAATCCTTAAACCACAAATAGTCAATTTTGGACCATAGATTATGATATTATGACTACAGACATATATCTATTATTTGCCTTTAGTATGAGAGGACTCAACTGTGGAGAAATATGAGGCATCTAAGCTAGAAGAGATAGATCTAGATAAATTAGGGAGAGACCTTTTAGATATGAAAGAAAAATAAAATATAACTTAGATTCATGAATGGTTGTAGCATTTTCAATTTTAGGTTGATCTTTATCAATAATTTTTCAAGGATAGTGTCAATTCCTTTGGGACTTTTATTTATGACCAAGATATTAACTCGCTCAATCTTATGGCTTTCTAAACTAGCATGGCTCACCGCGATGTTGCCCTTATAACCATGTTTTACCACGGGGTACATGATACATCGACCAAGTGATAAATGAATTTATAATGAATGGTTAAAGGAAGGATCTCGAGTTTCATGTGCAAACTAGATGTAGCTAAATACGCAGGTGTAAAAATTGTTTAAGAAAATCCTCTTTATGCAAATTGATAGTATTATTAGGAAATACTTCAAAAGATATAGTGTCATTATGTAGGTCAGTTTGGACAATAACCAACAAAGAATATTTAAATCTATCAAATCTCAAATCCATGAAAGTCCATGTCAAAATAACCAAATTTAATAGTAGTGATTGATATTATACAACAAAGATCCAATTGTGTACAATAATTAGCTAGCCATGTAAAAAGAATTAGAACTAACACCTAGTAGTCCTAAAAAAAATCTAAATCAAAATCTATGCACCATCATGCTTAGAGCTTAAACAAGAATAATCCACCAACATCCTTGCATTAGAACATGAATAAATAATCAAACTAACATGATAATCCATTAATCTCTATCTCTATTGATTGTTAATCAAATGAAATGAACCTATTTAGATCCTTAGCAATCAAATGGTTGATTATATGTTTGAATCTCAAGGTTTTCAAGAATGGAGTCTTGTCAATCCATGGCTACAAGACCATTTGACATATCTCCATATGACTTCAAAACTTGGATGGATGAATGCAAGAAATGAAGATAGCTAGCTCCTCCAATGAAGAATGCTCTAAGATGATAAAATGGCTATAGCTTAGGCTCTATGCTCATTTAGGTGTAAGTAGAAAGGTAGGAGGAGGGCTCCTTATATAGCCCAATGGATAAAAGAATCTCTACATCCCTTTACATGTGGGATAATAGAGAGGTTGGGTTAGTTGTGGATAAGCATGGTTTAGAAGTGGTTGAGTTTACTTTAGGAGAGTTTAGTTTGTCCTCTAGTGACTCATGGGGATTAAGGGGGTTTATTAATTAACCAAAGTGATTAATTAATAGGTGTGTAAGCTTATAGAATATTTTTAGAGGAATAGTTAGTATGATTTATGTTATAAGAGGATTTTAATCAAATAAATGATGATTTATTGATTAAATAGAAGAGAGAATTAATTAATTAAGAATAATTAATTAATCTAGATAGAAAGGGAGATAATTAATGGAAGGTCGATTAATTGGCGTTGTTGTTAGATAGAAGAGTTAATTAACTAACGTAATGTAATTAATTAACAACGATAGTAGAGAAAATGTGTGATATTGACGATATGTTGTCAATTTGCAAGAAAGGGTATAATTAGCACAATTTAAGTATTTAAATTGCTTGAGCTAAATTATAGGTGTCTACATTTTCCCTCTTTGGGGTGGCGTAAGTGACGCCACTTCAAAGATAGTAGATAGATAAAATTTTGAAGGGGTAGAAGAAAAATTAGTAGAAGTGAGAGATGCCCCCTTGAGTGTCGATGGGGTGATGAAAGAAGGTGATCAACGATCGAAAAAAGGTGAGAGAAATGGATAGAAGAATGGGTAGGGTAGAGGATGCCCCTAGGTGAATCAGAAGAATAGTGTTGATAGGAGAATGATGTAGAAGAGGAATGAAGATGAAAAGAAAAGAAAAAGCTTTCATCCTAGTGTATTGAAACAACTTTAGTGTCATCATATTGCCAAATATCTACGTCATCGATCCTTATTAAAAATATAAGCATAAAAAAGTAGAATGACATGAAAATCCATACTACAAACAATTGTCCATTGTTGAAAACACAAACTCAATGCAACATACAAAAATCAATGCAATATGAGAAGGAAACAAGCTCATTTAATAGGGAAACAAGTATAAACACACATACTCAAACCAACAATGGTTCAAGACGGTTGTACAAATGTTTTGTTATCAAGAGTTGAAGATCCCCAAATGTTTGTGATTGATGAAAAGGGTGAAAAATGATGCCCCTAACAAGGATACATGCAAGGGAAAATGATGAAGGACGTCGGGTCCAATGATAAAGCATTGTGTGCAACAAAACAATATCAGGCAACTAGATGTGCCCCAGAAGTACCAATGAAGAAAGTAGGCTAGCTTTGTAAATGGTTGTAAATCTGATGATCCGTGAGTCATTTGATTTGTGAACACATGAAAATTCCAGCAAGATATGGAATGAATACCATGCATGCAAGACATGAGTTTCAACCACTATGAGTTGTTTACCTATTTTTATAAATTTTGTAATTTTTAGGATTTTTGAGAAATTTTGATTTTTTTAGATTTTGGATGGAATTTTTGAATTTTTAGATTTTTGACTATTTGGATATAGAAGAAGTTAGAAGAATCAGAAAGAGTCTCCTAGAGAAAAAAAATGCCCCAAGGAGAAGAAAGAAGCAATAGGTGGCAAATAATGCCCCAACACAATGAAACAAAATAATTATTAATAAAATAATTATTTGGTGAGTGTGCGGAAGGAAGTGATATCACAGAGAAAATAAAATTGTCCTAGTTGAGAAGAATTGAGTACTAGGTGGGAAAATAATGCCCCAACATGAATTAAAAAATTAAATAAAATAATTATTTACGGTGAGTAGAAGAAGAGTCAGAATGACAACGGTGGTCAAAATAGTCCTCTGGGCATCGTGGCATGGTGAGAACGACTTAATATACCCCACATGAGGGGGTAAATCATTACGATCAATTCATTTGTTACTAACCACTGCCAAAAATTATTGTGAGACCCCTGATAGTGACAACGACGATGGTGAGAGCACGATCCCGTAGGAGACATGCCGACCGAGTTTGGGAGTATGATCGTCATGCAGACGATGGCCCCTTCATGAGTAGTTTAACCTTGCCCTTATCGGTTCATGTATTTAATGCTTTATTTAATGTTTTAGACCTAGGAGAAGGGCATGCATGCGGGGGCATGGCATCCTTAAGGGGGCATGCACCAAAAAGTATGTGTGTGTGTGTGTGTGTGAGTGTGTATGTGCATGTGCACATGCAAGCCAAAAGTGCTTATGCATGCATGCACATGCAAAAGCATCCGCATGTGTGTATAAGTAGGAAGAAAACCCTAGTGCAAGTGCCCTAGGCACATGCGCCCATGCATACATGCCAAAAAAGGCTGCACTACAAAGAGGGTACACACACATGCACCTACATGCACACACAAAAAATATGCACACACATGCCCAAATGGGCGCGTACATGCACCAAAAAGGGAAGAAATTCCAAAGACAAAGAACAGATAGGAAGAAGTAGGAAAGTGCCAAAAGTGACATATAGAAGAAAGTGAAAATTAGCTTAGGATAGAAGAAAATAGAAGAACATAGAAGAAATGTTAGTGTCCTAACACATGTTGTGTTTTGTAGAGATGGTTTTTAAGCACTACTATAGACTGAGAGAGTGACATAGTCACATTGCTGAGATAGAGGCGAGCCTACCTCGGCGGGACCGTCATGACATGGAGGTGTTGTTGGAGGTGGTTGGCTTAGGACATGTCACGCGGATGCCATCTATCACCTTGGACCATGGCTTGTTGACAATCATTGATAGAGTGATGACACAGTGAGAGTCAAGTGTTTTTGACTCCTAATAGAGAGATGACCATTACGTTGGAGGATGTTTGGTGGATAATGCATGTCCCCATTGTTAGCTTCTCGATGAGTACACTAGTGAATTTGGGCGGATCACAGAGGCTATCGTGTGATTATTCTCAGAGATGAGATACCCCATGAGGGTATGACAATATCTTTACACCGTTGCATATCAGATCATACCATTCACCGGGGACCTTTATATTTGATGGCTCTTATTAGTGGGTTCTTACTCACTGATAAGACATGGAATTCATTTCCATTGGGTTTGATTACCGTTGTCCATGGTTTATACAACGGTGAGAGATATTGTTGGGGCCAGTGCATACTAGCACATCTATATTGGGACCTACATTTGATCACCTACCACCATCAAAAGATGGTGGGGCCGCCTCATTATTACATATTTGGTCATGGGATCACATAGTGATTGGTCACCCTGTTGGCACATTGTGCATGTGAGCTCCAGAGGAGCCAACACTCATGGGATGGGTTCTGTTGGGGATGATGTACGAGGGCACTTGGGTAGTACATATTATTATTGGTGAGAGTTTGATGAGCTGAAGAGAGGGACATTATCTGGAGGCCCTACAGGAATATACAGTGGCTGAAGGATGGGGTAGAGCTCGGTGTCTACATGGTAGAGCACTTTCTCCTAGGCAGCCGTAGTTATATTATTGAGATTTATAGAGTGGATCGATGCCAGTGGAAGTTGGGTATTATTCAAGGTGTTCCTCAATTGGATATGTGGTATGCTCACTGTGATGCGGAGAGGTAGACCATGGG
This sequence comes from Taxus wallichiana var. yunnanensis, assembly GCA_018340775.1. NCBI lineage: Eukaryota > Viridiplantae > Streptophyta > Pinopsida > Cupressales > Taxaceae > Taxus > Taxus wallichiana. The sequence goes on from CM031243.1 coordinate 418,077,007, forward strand.
GCCTCATATTCAGGTAGCCTAATAGCTAAGCGAGGCAATTTTTCACAAATGATACCATAAATTTGGGATCCTACTTGACTCATTATGGATCTGGTAGCACACCAGATTACCTAGCTTGGTATGCCACTATTTTTCCTGGTGATTGACCATACTAGATGGGGCATGGGCTGCAGGTGAGAGGCTGCCACTAGAGATCCCTTATAGTAGTGATGAGGGTGATGGTGCAGAGGGTGGTGGCAGGGGAGGTGGTGATGTGATGATCCATTTGATGGAAAGAGACATGATGGAGGAGATGACCGACAGGTCCAACACAGGGTCCTAGACCGAGGCTACAGGAGTAGGGACAGGGTCCTAGGCCGAGATTACATGGGTAGGGACAAGGTCCTAGACCGAGATTACATGGGTAGGGATAGGTCCTAGGCCGAGATTACACATGGATAGGGGAGACTTCTAGAAAAATACCCAAGCATGGTCTCGAGACACAGCCCTCCTCACAGTCCACCTAGAGGAGTAGAGGGTGGAGATGATAGGGGATAACTAGTTGCCTTGCAACAAAACTCTTGAGCAGTCACAATAGTTAGTTGTGGGGTGAGAGAGAGGGACCAGGCTCGAGCTCATATATAGGTTTTGATAGCATAGCGTGGACTAGGCCAGAGCCCACAGGTAGGTTAGGGAGGAGATGGTGCTACTCATTTTTAGTAGATACATGATAGATGGCCTCACAGATGGCCCATGTTATGAGTTTATTACAATAGTCTCAGGCAGTGTGGGTGACAATCGAGAGAGATCAACTCTCGAGTCGAGTGAGTAATAGGTCAGGATGATGTTGTGAGGTTATCTGCAGAGGTAGCATCCTTCTGATGCATAGATGGGGCCATGGTGACACCGCACACCCATAGAGATTTAGTGATAGTTGAGGGCAGAGCCTCTACTACCACTTTTTATATTATGAGGTCATTCCAGAGGGTCTTCGGGCACCTACCTACAGCCATCAGTCGAGTGGATCGATGAGGTCAGAGAGGCCTCAGGCATTAGAAAATTGAGAAGCCATGAGGGCAGCCGATAGGGAAGCGGGGTGCGCACATAGGTATGGGTCCTCCCCCATCTTGTAGGCCATGTAGTCCTATTGAGGGTTTGAGTCAGTCATGACTCTTATGCATTTATTGATGACATATGTACCTTGAGATATATGCCTCTTATGAAGGCTTCAACATTTTTGACCGATGTATATGATGTAGCATTTTGATGTATGCCTCTAATGAAGGCTTTATTAGTTGTGCCCTTGATGGCCCATTTTGTATCGATGATGTATATCCTCCTTGAGATAGACATTTTATACATGTATATATGGACATTTGATGTTGCACATTGGTCATGTGGTGATGTATTTTATTTTGATGATTTATTATGGATGTTGGTTATATCATGATGTTATATGGTTTTATTCCACATTTTGTATGTATCATGATGATAGTTGAGATGATGTATCACATGTGTTTGATTTTTATGATAGATCCATAGATGATATCAATTGTTATTACATATGTGATGTTCTAGATTAGTGGATGGGATGATATGATGATATTGATTGGGGGATAGATTTTGATATTTGTGATCCCTCTTGCCCCCATTTGATGATACGATATGTGATGATTAGCTTAGCATTCATGTATGATGTATACTTAGTTGTTTATTTATATATGATGTATAGATGATGTTAGATGTGATGATATAGATGGAGATATGATGATGTGATAACAAAACTATGTACATGTGACAAGCAAACACAATCAAATGTTAACAAACCTATCAAATATACATTTTAAACAACATGAATTAACACAACTATGTACAATTATTTACAAGCATGCAAAAACACACTTCATATGTACAAGTAAGAATGAATCTAATCTAAGAAAGAAAAGATGAATCTTAACAAAGTATGTTTAAGCGAAAAACTATACAAATGTACAAGCAAGCAACAACTATACAAGAAAACAATGTACACAAACTAACAAACAAAGCAAGAAACAAGATAAAACAAGTAAACTAAAGTGTTTGCATGTTTTGTTTGTGAAAAAATTATCTTTATGTGAATCTGTTTTTGCATTTTTGTGAGAATTTTTGAAACAATTTTCTATTGTTTTTGTGTTTTGTGTTTTTCTATTGTTTTGGATTTTGAACATATTTGAATGTTTTTGATTTTCTAAGGTTTTGAAGCTATGTGTAGGAAACTAAGAAACGTGGATGCCCCCAATGTTAGATGGAGAATATAAAAGGGTAGGTGCCACGTGTTATAAAAAGAAGGTGAAAGTGTGAAGGTGCCCCCAGCGTTAGATGGGGAATATACAAAGGAAATCCCTTCACCGATTTACAAGAGGAGAAACAACCGGATCAAGGCTTGACAGGATAGGCTCATAGGAATCTCGGATGCAGGTGTGGAACTAGCCCTAGGCTAAGTAAAAGTACCCTTCAGATGCAAGATGCTTGTGAAAATGAATCCTCCAAGGCATTGGAAGTTTATTTTCACCAAGGGATCTATCCAAAGTGCCACAATTGCGTGGTTTTCACATATGGATGACCTACTTTCTCTTTTTCTTTTTCTCTTTTTTGACTTTTTTTGTATTTTGATTTTTTTTTTTTTTTTTTTTTTTTTGATTTTGTGCCATGTTTAAGCATAGAACCGCTTAAGGTGCATGGAATTCATAGGCTCATGGAGCTCATCTCCATTGGGATGAGCAAGTTTGTATGCTCATGTTCCATATTTTTCCATAATGACGTAAGGTCCTAACAGTGTGGTTCGAACTTGCCTTTCTTCTCTCTTTCTGCCCTTGTGTTGAACTGATTCTCTTTCATGACAAAATCTGGGAACCTCAAAGGAAAGGTATGATCCTTTTGTTGTAGTTTCGGGAGACTTTGTTTTGATACAACTTGAGATGGTTAAGGGACGGATGCACTTTTCATCTAGAAGTTTCAATTTTGTGAGCTTCCCGGAAACAGTAATCCTCATCTTTGTAGATAATCCCTAAGAGATATTGGAAGGAAGCTCTATTTCAATGGTATGATATATTTTGTTACAAACACTAGGGATACGGTTCACACTAGTAGGAGTGTGAATGGAGGTCCTATAATCCCATAGGGCTAGGTAAATTTTAAATGTAATATGCGTAAAGTATTCTTACTCACCATCTTTTCCATGATCCAAACCAATGTTTTGTTAAGTGGATTTGGCTTTCCCATTCCTTGAGGGTTTATGGCGTAGACCACTTTAATGTTTATTTGAAATTGATGACAAATATTTTTCAATGTCTTGTTCTTGAATGATTTTCCATTGATTAGTAATTATCCACGGGAATGCCATGAGCGACAAATCAGTAATTATAATATTTTTGTGCAAGAGAAGAAACCAAGACAAAAATTTTACGGTATGGGGTCTAGTGAAGGAGTAATTAGTACTACACACCTACTCTTGAACCAAGGAAAGTGAAATATCCATCAAAGTGCACCTGTCACATGAAAATTCCACAAATATACATCAATGATGTATGGAGATCTAGACTTATAGATCTATTCTCGGTAAAGTTGCTTCTACTAATTGATCAGAAAGCACTTGTCCTTTAAAATGACTTTCTATGGTGTACATAATGTCAAATTCACTGAGCAGAATGATCCAATTAATCATTCTACCCGTAAGGTTGACTTTTGACATGATGTACTTGAGTGGGTCAACTTTGGATATAAGCTTGGTTTTATTATTCAATAGGTAATGGCAAAAATTTTGGAAGGTAAAAATGACATTTATACAAGATTTTTCAATTTGAGGATAGTTGAGCTCATAAGAAATTAGGGTATGACTAAGATAGTACACAAATTTCTTTGTGGCCTAGTCATATTGTGTGAGCAACATGCCAATAGAAAATTGGGTAGTAAAAATATATAGTAAAAGTGGGCTCACGGGAGTTGGAGGCATGAGGACAGGCGGGTTGGCCAAGTATTGTTAAGCAAGGTGAAGGCTTGTTGTTGCTTTGGTCCCCAAATAAAGTCAACATATTTCTTAAGCAGATGGGTGAATGAATGACATTTGTCAACAAGTTGTGAAATGAAGTAGCAGATGGCTTGTATCTTTCCTTGCAAGTTGTGTAGTTGTTTGATATTCTTGGGAGGAGGCATTTCAGTAATGGCAGTGACTTTAGCTAGGTCTACCTCAATCCCTCTCCTTGATACAATGAAGTCCGAGTAACTTCCCTTATAATACACCAAACACACACTTCTTTGGATTTAATCTGACCTTATATTCCCATAGGCATTTGAAGATACACCAAAAAATATTAGGGTGGTATTTTCTCATCTTGGACTTCCCTAGGATATCATCTACATAGTCCTCCATGATGTCATGAATCATATCATGGAATATCACTGTCATCTCCCTTTGATAGGTTGCACCAACATTTTTGAGGCCAAAGGGCATTACATGATAATGAGAATGTCCCCTAAGGGGTTGTGAAGGTTGTCTTGTGTTGATCTTCATATGCTATTTTGATTTGATTGTAGCCTGAAAATCCATCCATAAGAGATAACATTTCATATCCCGCAATTGAGTCAACAATCATGTCAATATTGGGCAATGAGAAATCATCTTTTGGACACACCTTATTGATGTCTCTAAAATTGTATAAATTATGATCTTGATAGGTTTCTTTTGTATGAGGACTATATTCGATATCCATTCCAAGTATTCGATAAGTCTAATGAATCCTATTGCTAGAAATATTTCTAGCTCTTCTTTAACTAGAAGAGCCACCCGTGGATACATTTTTCTTAGTTTTTTTTGATGGGTTTTGCATCTACATGCATAACTAGGTTATACACTACTAAATTTGGATCCAAGCCCAACATATCCTTATAGGACCATGAATATATCTACAAATTATCTCAGAATCATGGTGAATGTTTTTTCTATTGTTGAGAGTGAAGCTCCCAACTTGACTATCTTTGGGTTTTCTTTTGTTCCAATATTCACATCGATGGTTTCTTCTACCAACATTTTTGACATATCCTCCATACCTGTGTAGATCAAGAGGAAGGTTGATATCTTCTTCCAAGGGTGTCTCTATGATATTTTCACCCTTGGCGTGGTCACTTTTCTTGTCCATTGATTTTTTACTTGTTTGTCATCCAACACCTCAAAGAGGTTTTCACTATGTGACTTGGAATTTTTCTTTTGTCGAGGCTTTTTGTTGGAACTTTTTCCCTCACTTTTCTTAATTTTTGCTGACCATGAAGCTCATCTTCCTCTCCAAATATGTGTAGGTATCTAAGTCAATGTAGAAACCTTTCTTATGGTCTCAATTAATTGTATCTCATATACCCATGAATTTGAAATGGCCTCATCATTTTCAAAGAGGTCTAATGGCACATGACGTTGTTGGTCCCAATCGACAAGGGAAGGATAGAAAAGGTAAATTTTAGGTTCATTGGGGGTTAAGGTAAGGAAAATGGTATCCATGAATAGGTTCGTGGAGGCAAGATCCTCATATTGGCTATAGTGGGAATTTATGTCATTTTCTAAATAATCAGAGCTATCCTCGTGCTCAGAATAGGTAGTGTCTTGATCATTGGGGTGTGATCCATAGGGTCAAATGTCGATACCATATCTTTTCATTTTGAAATGTGGAAGTGGAACTGGTTCTCTTGGTCCTTGCTCATTCTTTCCACATCCTAGGCCCTTATAGCCCATATAATACATCATTGGCTAGAATTTTCATACTCAGGGATTTGGTAGCAGGTCGGTTGAGTGTCCTCTAGGACCCAAGTAGTAATGTGGGTCCAAAAATTTATCTTATGTAAGTAATCCCCTAGGTAAAAATGTCGTGATAGTTCATTCATCTCTAGAACATTTGAAATGATAGTTGGGTCGACCTCTTGTTTTAGGTGACAAAGATAGGTCTAAAACTAGGAGAGCTTGTTGCACATTGTATTCTCCATAACCATACTCTAAATTTCATCTCCCATGAATCAAAAGGAGAAGTAGATGTAGAAGCTTCATGAGCACAATAACTTAGGAGTATGAATCTACCTGTGATTCCATAGCTTATGATTGAAGGGGAACAACTATATCAGTAGAAGGACATGTATATGTACCCTTACGAGAAAAACTATTAGAGATCTCTGTAGTGAGTGAAAGGTTATGGATCTCCTTGTATTATAACAATGTGTCCCTCATGTTTTAACTTGATGCACTAATGGAATGTTGATGGTATGACTTGCATGGCATGAATCCATGGTTGAACAAGAAGCATATTATATGGAAGTTCCAAGTCTAAGACATGAAACTTTGTATTATGATAGGTTGGTCCTACCTCCATTAGAAATGTGATTGTTCTAGTTGACTCTCTCTATGTTTTCATAAGTAGTTATGGTAATAATATGGGACTCTAGATCTTCCTCTATGTGTCCCAATTGTTTAATTAGTTTCAAAGTGCATATATTCAATCTGATCCATTTCCACAAGCACCCATTTTATCTTCCGATGGGTAACAAATACCTCTATATACAGGGGAAGATTATGTGTGATCTTCATTGGGAATTTCTTTGTGGTTAAATGAGATGTGTTCAGTCAGTGTAATGTTTTCCACCACAACTTGTAAATGTGAAGGGTCTATTTCCATTGGCACTCTAACCCCTGGAGAGATTTTTTTATAAGATGTCCTTATGTACATTTGATATCTTAAGAAGATATAAGATTGAAATATTGGTAGATGTCTTCTCAAGTTTTCTAAGAGGTTGTATCGGCCATCTATGGGGTTGATGGAGAGGGTTTGGGATCATTAGATGGGTGCACCTTGTTACTACAACACAATCCTTTCCCTTGATCCTAATGGTATTCACATGTTCATTAGAAGAGTGGACACATCTAATGAGTGAATCATAATGATTATTGTCACTTTTGGTATATAGATAGTTTGTAGCTTTGTAATTTGGGATGACTCTCCTTGATTTGACCTTTTCTCATCTGATTTTCCATGTTTAGGGAATGGTTCTTTGAATATCCCCATATTTTTGTTTGGCATTTGATTTCTCTCTGGGGTGTCAACTTCTATCTCTCCATTGTTAATGAGATATTGGATGTAGTGGCGAAGTTTTAGGCACTTGTCTATCTTGTGTCCCTTTACATGATGAAAATCACAATAGTCATGCTCTTTATACCATGATGGTTTAGGAGCATTTTCATCAAAAGGTTGCGTTGTAGGATAAGTCACCATGTGGAATGCATCCAATTGCTTCAATATTGCAGACAAAGACTCATTAAGAGGAGTGAACAGTTCTACGTTTAGGTGGTGGTTAAATAGGTCCTTTGGTCAGTTTAAAAGGTTGACCAAATTGAACTGTTTGCACTCATTTAGAATCTATGATTCCATCTCCCACCATGTTCTTGTTTTTGTTAAAGATCTTTGGCTTTTCCATTGGTTTGGCATTTTGATTATCTTTAGAAGGTGATTTGATTGTTCCTTTTTGTAATGAGGGATTTTTCTATTTGTATTCCCTTTTCAATGATCTCTTCAAAGGTACAAACACAATGCATTTGTAAATGAAAAGTGATGTATGGGTTTAGATTGGGAAAAAGATGCTCAAAGTTATTTTTTTTTGGAAACACACAAGGGAAGCGGTTGGCTATCCCTCACCATCTTTGTAAAAAGCTATGAATGTTTCATTAGGAAATTGTTTAGTACTACACAAGTCTTCCATAGTTATGTCGCTTTCTATGTTGTATGAGAAATGTCAAACAAACCTTTCCGCTAGTTCAAGGCCATGTGAAGATAGACCCATGAGGTAAGTGAGTGAACCATTCCAAGGCTTGTCCCCTAGACTCTTCGGAAAGAGTCATATGAGGTAATTGTTGGCTATATGCCACTTCTTGGCATGCCATGTAAAAATATTTCACATGATCTCGTGGGTCACCTTTCCCTCTATATTTGTCAAATTTTGGCATGTCAAACTTCTTAGGAAAGGGTTGAAGTGTCATAGATTTATCAAATGGATGGGGGCATAGCTCTTTGTATTGGTATTTTTGTTATTCCCAATATTACTTTCTTGAAGGCTTGTAAGCATCGCTTTCATGGATTACATTTCTTGTGTAAGTAATTGTTCTTTAGTAGGAGAAGCAAGGATATATACACAATTGTATTTCGTATTTTCTCCTTCTTGATTTTCCATGTGAAGTTCACTATCTTTAACCTTAGGCTTCATCTTATGCATGCATTTTTGTTCATTTCCTTCTGTACATGAGATGTTAGTAAAGCTAATTTTCAACTAAGGTTTTGGATTTGTTGTTGAATAGTGACTTCTCCCTCAAGAGGTTCTTCTTCTTCTTCATGGCATGGAGGTTGTTCTACATTTTCATGTTCTATTCTAACTCTACAGTGGCATCTTGATGAAGGGAATTTTATAACCCACCATATTATCATTTCCTACGTTGGACGTGGAAGCATATCCATGTGTTAGGATATATTCCATGTTAATGAGAGGTTGTTCCTCTTCATTAGCCTCATTCGTTGGTGGGATTGTCTCATGTTCTATAGGCATTCTAGCTCCTAATTCCACCACTCGTGCTAGCACCCGATATTTGTTTCTATAAAGGAATTCATCTAACAAGGTGGGGTCAAAGTCAAATTCTATGCGCATGGTGACCCTAACTCATCACCACTATGATCTACCATCTCCTCCACTTCTTTCTCTATGGAAAATAAAGGCCCAAGATCATGGCCAATAAAGGGATTTGACCCTTGTTGTTTGAAGTTTCCCAAGTTTGTGTTTTTCTCATTTCAAATGCCTACTTTTTGGCTCCTAATCTTGTTTTAGGGGCCATGATGTATGAGAGTTTCACTAAGGTGTTTTGAATGTGTTCAAAAGATATTGATTAAGCCTAAGTGAAATGCAAAAATAATGTCAATAGTTCAAGAGTTATAATGAATGTCAAAGGATCAATGTGACAAAGTGATTGCTCTAAATGAATAAGTCAATAGTGACAAACAAGATACAATCACACAATGTTTAGTTCTAGACCAATCAATCAAATGATGTACTTCCTAAGTTTGTTTCCAAAAAGGTAGTTGGTGTTTTAAGATGATTAACAAAATGTCACTACTTATGTCAAGTTCAAAGAAATGAACAAGGTGTAAGTAATAACAAGGAGTTAACATGATCTCAAACAAAGTATACTAAAAGAAAATCCCAAATCCAATCAAGACCTATATTCCAAAAAGTGGTAGTTATGATTGTGAGTGACACAAAAATTCCACCAAGATATGTTAACCAAATTTGCGAGAAAGTAAGGTCTTAATATCAAGATGATATTGATATAACATGCACAAGTGGTAACACTCAACACTTTTCAAAATCGAGGTAGTAATTGAAATCAAACTAAAGCTAGAGTATACCTAGGAATTGTTAAAGTGTATATAGCGTAACATCACAATATAGATATTTAGGTCAAGTTTATAAGAAACAAGACGTAAATACAAAATTGTAATGACACGATATAAACAAGATAACCATTCAAAGGAGATTCAAGGTGATGAATCAAGCCTAACTACGATGATGATCTTGAATGGGTATCAAGATCAAAAAGGCTACCAATGATATGAAAATGTCTCCACACACTTTAAACATTTAACAACTCGGCCAAAACATGGATGAGTGTAAATAGACACAAAAGTGGTGAATACAATCAATTAGCAACACAAGGGTAGTCACTCTTCTTCTAATCAACAAAGTGTCAAAATAAAGTGAAGGAAGTAGATTAATTGGGGGTGAAAATGTTGGCCTCACTTCAAAAGAGTTTCACCTCGCCTTAGGGTGAGTGAAAAACTAAGAAAAAGTAACGCTTCACATGTTTTGTGATGAATAATGGCTCTCAACTCAAATTGGTTTTGATATGGTCCAAGTTGGCTCTGGTCAAAGATAGCTTCCTAGGTGGTTCACTCAACTAGGTGTCACAAGTTATCTAGATGTGAGCTCGATTTTCCAAGAAAAGTCACACTGACTAATTCTTAGAGTATCTTGGCTTTACTTTACCCCCTTCAAGTATAGTGGGAAATAAATGTGTCCATCATGTACTCTCATTGGGGTTGTGATATAGATAAATTTGACACTAAAATCTCAAAAATGGTAAAACTAGTCAAGTAGGTTGTGCGGAGCACTTCCCATTTCATCCACAAGGTTCCCTCTTGCGTGGACTACTTTAGGGTTCCTAGAACCACCCCCATTGTTGTAGCTTAAGGTGTTATGCCAAAGGGGTTATGTTCTAGTTGAGTGGATAGGGACATACCCTTTTCCGAAACCTGCAAATATAGTGTGATGTTTGTGGTGTGTTTTTATCTTGTTTAATTTAATGTGGTTTTCTTGAACACCTTTTGGAAACTTACAAAAATTATATTAGTAGTTTTTTTTCTTGAATCCTCCTTTCTTTGATAATAATTTTTGGTTATACATGGATTAGTAATTTTCCATGCATAAAGAGGAAAACATCATTTCTGATTCTCAAGATCGTCCTAGAATGTAAGAGAAGAGCATATATGATGCAAAATCCAATTAAGAAACAAAAATGGAAAATACTTAATTCAAATGCAAAATACATACATCTTGACCCAATTTGGACATTCTAAACATTTTTCAAAGCAATGAAAGAGATAAAAATCATTTTTGATTCCCAAGATCACCCCAAAAGACGCGAGGGAAGAGCATACACGACCTTACTCTTATGATTAAGCATGCAAGGTTTATCCAATGTTTATTATAATTTTAACAAAAGCATGTAAACATACCCTATAAAATAAAAATTAATCAAGATTAAACCTGCAATGATGTTAGTATTTAATGACACAAGCCTTTGTAAACATGGAATTGACATGCAAGTTCAGATTGAGGTACTGCGCACTAGTTATGGTGTTGTGCATGTGGTTTATGGTGCATGCGCTCCTCTGTGTAAACTTGGTAGGTCTGCAGAGTGCTTGTGCTACCCGAGAGATTCTTGCACTAAAAAGTGTGTCATGCACTAGAGGATAGATTCTTGCACATGGGAAGCAAAACAAAAGGTACAAAAAGCATGATAGTGCGTGTGTGTGCATTGGCAAGAGATGTTTGCACTAGAAAAAAGGTGTATGCGTCACTAATACGAAACATAGAATGTGTGTGCTAGCATAAGGGTGTATGTACTACCTTTAGGTTACCTATGCTAGCTTGACAGGTTTCTGACAAAAGCAAAGTACGATCTATAATGTGTGTGTGCTTTGGGATTTAGTGCCTGTATGTGGTTTTATGTTCTTGCGTGTGGTTTTGTGTACCTGTGTCCCTTTCCAAAAATTATACCTAGTGATGATGTTAAAATACGACCCAATGATGTAAACAAGTTCAAAAAGCTCCAAATTTTAACACGTTAGCTCAAAATTGAAAATAACCCATCAAAATTAAACCTCTAAATAAGACTCAACACATGTAAGGTTAGAAAAATCATAAGAATTTGAACATTATTTCACACATGTGCATATTAAGGGTTAGCCAAATATTGAAATAACAAAAAAATTGAGCTACAATGCTAAATGACTAAGGACCATCAAAATCAAAATCAAGGATTAGTTAAATCAAAATGAATTAAATCACCTAGTAGCTAAAACAAAGCTAAATCAAAATCTACGCACCATCATGCTTAGAGCTTAAACAAGACTAATCTACCAACATCTTTGCATTAAAACATGAATAAACATTCAAACTAACATGTTAATACATTAATCTCTATCTCTATTGAATGTTAATCAAATGAAATGAACCTATTTAGATCCTTAGCAATCAAAGGGTTGATTGTATGTTTGAATCCCAAGGTTTTCAAGAATGGAGTCTTGTCAATCCATGGCTATAAGACCATTTGACATATCTCCATATGACTTAAAACTTGATGGATGAATGTAAGAAATGAAGATAGCTAGCTCCTCCAATGAAGAATGCTCTAAGATGATAAAATGGCTATAGCTTAGGCTCTATGCTCATTTAGGTGTAAGTAGAAAGGTAGGAGGAGGGCTCTTTATATAGCCCAATGGATAAAAGAATCTCTACATCCCTTTACATGTGGGATAATAGAGAGGTTGGGTTAGTTGTGGATAAGGAAGGTTTAGAAGTGGTTGAGTTTACTTTAGGAGAGTTTAATTTGTCCTCTAGTGACTCATGGGGATTGAGGGGGTTTATTAATTAACCAAAGTGATTAATTAATAGGTGTGCAAGCTTATAGAAGATTTTTAGAGGAATAGTTAGTATGATTTATGTTATGAGAGGATTTTAATCAAATAAATGATGATTTATTGATTAAATAGAAGAGAATTAATTAATTAAAAATAATTAATTAATCTAGATAGAAAGGGGAGATGATTAATGAAAGGTCATTAATTGGCATCATTGTTGGATAGAAGAGTTAATTAACTAATGTAATGTAATTAATTAACGATGATAGCAGAGAAAATGTGTGAAACTTCCATTGTCTCTAAAACATCCGATATTGCTAAAACCTCTTATGTAGTTAATGAATCCCAAACTCCCTTTTATAGGAGAATGAGAATTTTTTGACCGGATTACCTAAAGACCTGAAACAAGAGACCTGGAAACCTCGGTTACCAAAATATTCCCACTAAGAGATAGTGGAAGAAAAACATGATGAGTACACATCACTCATCTTAACACATTTATAAAGTGAGGAGGCCCACCACATTTTCATATGACATAAAGTATGCCACACCAAGATTTATTGGATTCCTAAAGGAATGACAAGATAAATGATAAAAAAAGATGTCAACATAGCTTTAAAATATTCCTAAAGACTATAATCGAAAAAAGGACTACGGTTTGAATTTGAATATGATGACATGATGAGACATATATTTCTGTAGCATATTGGTCCTTTAATTTCTTTCCCACCATCATGATGTGTTAGATCCCATGTTACTGTCTATTCAATCCTTCTAGTTAGATATAGGTATAAATTAGGAATGCTTAACATATTTCCTAGAGAAGGAGGGATAATATTTACATAATGGAAAACATAGGTTTTTTTACATAACTGAAATTTAAGATATTGTTGATGACGTGATGCACCACCTTATTGGATTGTGAAATGGCCTTCATTCACATACCAAGAAATTTTACACTGAATTATAATATTTCTAACAACACTAGGATGAATCCGCAAGACAGAGGATCGTCATATAATTTTGTACACATATATTTTGCAATAAAGTATTTAAAATAATCTGGAATATAATCCCGAGCTCCATGCCTCTTTGGCTTGTTCCAAACATCATTATGTAGAGGGTGTTCCTCAGGCCACATTCTTGATGGTTTGAATCTCCACATAGTATTAGGAATAAGTATTATTTGTATAATCCCAATTAACAATACCGGTGGTTAAGGACATTACGGTTCAACAAACCTAAAATTTCTCCATGGTGAATTGAACAAACTCAGTAGATAAATGTGAGTATAATTCATAGATCTTGAATGATTTAATTCTCTGCTAGCAAAATCAGCTAGAGAATTATCTTTTCCTTTGATATGCTTAACTTCAAAAATATAGGTATCAAACCATATTCCCCATATTTGCAATTTATTGAAATACATTTTATCGAAGGGTTCACCATTGTTGAGTCGAGCTTTGAAATCCTTGAGATCAGATCTAAAGATGAAATGTTTATATCAAAGAAGAATAAGAAAGCTTTAATAGCTTTCTTAGAAGCTAGAATCGCCTTATGAGATGAATTATATTTTAATTCAAATCCTTTAAAATATCCAAATGCATATCTGTATATATTTTCTTTTCCATATTGAATTATTTATTTTAGTACAACACCCCAAAAATCTTCATGGGTGTCGATTTCTACAATTTTATGTCCATTCCCTGGTAGGGACATAGCTAGAATATTTTGCACTTGATTTCTATTTCTTTTTATGTCTTGATTCATTTTAGGTGCCCAACATGGAGCATTATTTCTTAACCTTTTGTTAATAAAAATCCTATCAGTAGCAATACCTTTGTATAATCCTACGGCATAGTTAATACATCCAAGAAATCTTTGCGATTTCAACGTATAAGTTGTTTGATCAAGAAATTCCTAGATTCTAGAAACAATATGAGATTTCGTCTCTATATAACAATCTTTAATAGTAATTGCCAAATATTTTACTTCATCCTTAAAAACATCCATTTTTATTAGAGATAGGCACAAACCATTTTGGTAATTTGTATCATAAAACTTTTGGAGATGCTCAATGTGTTCTTTGGGAGATTTTGAGAATATTAGTATATTATCAATATATAGTATTAAAAATTTAGATAACTTCGCAAAGATATTTTCCATGACTTTTTGGAATATTGATGGTGTTATCTTCAAACCAAATGGAAGTACATTCCATTCATGTTATCCATTAAGTACAACAAGTGTTGTCTCGTAACGATCTTTAGGATTCATAAATATTTTCTAGAAACCACTTTTGAGATCAAATTTACTATAGATATTTGATCCTTTGATCTTAGTTAGAATAACATCCTTTATTAGGATAATGTGTTGTACTAGATGAACAAAAAAATTTAATGACTTCTAATCCACTACAAGCCTCTTTTTCTACCTTAGTTGTTCACTTCTCTTGCTAACATAGAATGTTGCACAAGCCCAATGAGAATTAGATTTTTAGATAAAACCACCTTGGAGTAGCTTATTTATTTCTTCATGACATTATCTTTGATATTTTGGATTTATTACTTTATGATGGTATTTGAATTTGGGAATTGTCTTTTCGATCAACGTCCATGGCAAATTGTAATTCAAGTGAAGAGAAGTGTTTATTTTCTATTTACAAAGAAGATGAGGATCTTCAAAACGTAAACTTTTCTTTATTTTCTCTATAATATCATCAATGTTTCCTTTATAGAGGGATATATATTTATTAAACCATCATGATTGGATTCTTTTTTTTGGTCTAGTAAAGAAATAATAGGTCTAAAGGATTATTTTCTTCGGATTTGGTCTCTTAGATTAAATAAGGATATAAAGTCTTTGTTCAAGATAAAAGTTCCACATTGTTAAAGGGTATCTACTCCTAACATGAAATCATATGAGAGAATTTCATGTTGTTAAAACTACATATTCATTTGATATCCTTCAATACGTATGACAACAAAGAGGCAATATACCTAGAGATAACTTCATTTTTATCAAAGTCTATTTTTAGGTAAGTTTCATTCCGAAGTCCGGAGGGATGGATCTTGCCGTAAGAAGACTTATATCAACACCAATATCTATCATAGAATCTATGAAATATACATTAATATTAGGAATACAAATACTTATTGATATGAAAGGATTTTGAGCACCTTTAATTGTATGTATACCTTAGTATTAGTTTCTTCGATTTGGTTATGCTTGCTCTACTTCTTCATGCAAAATTTATTGATAAGATTCTTCCAAGAAATTTTTTGTTTCTTAAATTTCTTATTTATCTTAAGCCTCTTCTTCAATGAGTTGTGTGTATTCTTTAGTATCTTTAGCATTGAACTTTTGAAGAAACTCTATTTTTATTCCTTCATCGTTTTCTTCTATATTCTTGTTTTGGGAAGACAAATTGATTCATGATCAATTACCAAAAACTATATTCAGTTTCTTATTCTTCTATAAATACTAAAGGGAAAATCATGTATCTTCCTCTTCCACAGCCATGACCTTTTATTGTTGGTTGGTGCTTTGGCATATCTATCTTTGAGTAGATTTGGAGAAGGATGTAGATGTTCTAGCATCTTGTTGTTTTTCTTTCAAACACATTTGTTTTTCGTCTTCTCTTTTTGTTCTTTAACTTCTACTCTAAGTTAGTATGATACTTAGTTTCCAGTTCATGTAATTTATATAAAATGTATGTCTTCTTAGTAGTATCCTATGGGGAAAACTATCATACTCACTTTGATGCGAGATCTAATTTTTTATTCAAGACTTTAAGCGAAGGTTGAATAAAAGTATGTGAAAAGTTGGAGATCATATTTACAAATGATGGAAATGAATCATAACATGAATATGTGCTATTAGAATCTAATTTTGACTGTTCAATAACATTAACATGTATATCTTTAGGTGATTCATAATATATGTATGAAGAGTAATAATCTAAGTCATAGAATAGATAGTACTCTTGATCATTTATGCCTTTTGATCCAAGCATGTTGATATTTGTTTATATATAGCATTGATATTCTTTGATTTTACGCATATCACATATTCTTAATTTTAGAAACACAAAGTAGTATTCTTATGTTTATCATCATCATCAATTCCTATAAATTCAACAATTAAAGCAATTGTAAGATAAGATGTACCTCCATAAAGAATGGTTGAATGATTAGGATTGGAATGCCACCATCCTTTGCAATGCCTACGAAACCTTTGGTAATGGTTTATGCTATTTTTTTTGGATTCTTATTATACATGAGAAACTAAGTAATTAACCATCCTAGCATACCATGAATAAACTATTTTATTTGGCCTAGCATAGAGCATTCTATCTTATACCAATTTGGATGCAAGGTTTGATTCCTTTCCGTATTATGAAGAGTATCATTAGAAGAACAAGATCCATTTATTTCATCTGAAATTACCTTACTCTCAGCTTCTTCTAGAGTAAGAGTATCCATACTAATATTCTTCACGCTTCCTAGAAAAATAATTTTTTTGCTTTGTGAATCAACTAATTTAGCAACTTCTTCCAAAGTTACTTTCATTAACCAATCTAGATTGATTTCTTCAGGATTTTTAGTATTTTAAACTATTTTTTCTACTTGAGGAATAATTTATAAGATAGGCTTGACCAGATCTTGAACTTGATATATCTTATGGTTGACTTCAATGAAGATCCATGTAGTTGGCGAAGGGTATATTAGAGAAATTTATGACTAATTCCAATCTTACAGGATATTTCTTTTCATGTATCATCAAATTCATTGGCAAGGGATTGGGTAATATTTACAACCTCTTTAGTTAGATGACTAGGGATTTCAGAAATAAAGACACATACTTAGAAATAGACTCAAAACTTTTATCATTTTTTACAGAGGAAGATAAAGAATGAACTTTGGTATACAAAAATGAATAGAAAAATGCAAATCACCTTTCGATGTAATTATATGGCCTTAATATTTTTATCCATTTTATCCAATAAGGATTCTTGGTTCTTAAGTCGATCATGGACTATTTTAATAGTGTTGTTAGTCTAGTTAAACATCTTGGAAGACAAAATAAAATATGAATTAGATTCATAAATACTTGTACCATTTTCAAGCTTAATTTGATCTTTATCAATCATTTTCTTGCTCATCTTACGTTTTTAGGTAATTGATCCTAAATTTGAATTTGTCTTCACAAAACTAGAATATAGAAGAACATGGGAAGTAATATAATAAGGGTTATTCAAAAGGTCATTGCTAAAGCTATTGAATAATACAAACAACTCTTTGAAGAAGAAGCTCGGGATAAAAAATAAACTAAAAAAATTAAAAAGTTCTTGGAAGAAGGTTATTAAGAAATCGCATGAAGAAGTAGAACAAGAAAAACCGGTCCAAGAAACTAATATTAATGTATGTACAATTAAATGTGCTTAAAATCCTTTTGTATTAATCAATATATGTATTACTAATATCAATCCATATTTCATAGATGTTATGATAGATATTGGTATAAATATAAGTCTATTTAGGACTTGAGCCATCCCTCCAAACTATTGGACAAAAAATTACCTCAAAATAAACTTTGATAAAAAAGGAAGTTATCTTTGGGTATATTGCCTATGTTCCCTACTGATTGAAGGATATCAAAGGACTCTATAGTTTTACCAACATGTGTAATATCCCTCTTACCAAATAAGAGATAAATGACCACCAATAATTAACTTGTTACTAAAAAGCGATTAGACACTACTACAAATAGTTAAACACTGACTTGTGCATTTAATTAGATGGCTCAATAAACCCAATGAATGGATTTAATGGCCTCAAACGAATAACACAAATTGGTAAGAAAATCATATTCAAACTATATAAAATCAGACCCCCAAATTATCAATACAACCCATTGTTATAGAGCATCAAACAAACGTGACCCAACCTGTAATGAACACTTATAATCACTCTCAAATGCCTTTATACAAATCTCAGCTAGACATGATCATTTAGAGCATACAAACCCATATTTAATCTTCTAATACAAGTCATTGAAACATATATAAAATATGATCTAATATTTCATATATAGATCAATATGAATCAATCAAATAATCATGGGAATCACATCAGGGTTCCTTAGCCTAGATCGTTGATATAAGAGCATCAAACCCAATCGATTCCACTTAACATAAATAACATCATAATGCAAGATGCATTCACTACCTTAGAGGGACATAGAACATGGATTTTGTTGCCCAACCGGTATGTTGTCCTCACGGGGTTCGCTGCAATTAGAAGCTACAACCACCCTTACACCATGCACGAACCCGGACCACTTTTAAGGGAGTAATATTATAAAAATGTTATACCATTAGATCTACCATGAACATACCTCAAAATATCCCAAAGACTTGCAACTAACAGTCGCCAATGTTATATTATACAAGAGATATACAATCAAGTTATAAATCATTGCTAAATGGGGGATAAATTATGCATATAACTCATCCAACATAGAGAGAACACTTACTATGGGAAATCATTTCCAATTGATATATTTTTGCACACATTTTATCCTCTAAACCAGTCACCAAAAATGCATGTAATTTGTTAGGGCAAGAGGTATTTGACATCCACAAAGCATCCACAAAACATCCACAAACAATTCGCAAAGATAGATATTTACAATAAACACAAAATGGCTATTTCTTTGAATAGGTGGTGTTGATAAACACCTATAAGAACATCATGGGCATGCATCCCATTCTTCAGGAATGAAGAATTAATTCATCAAATAATAATAATCAGCATGTCCTCCTTGGTTGCTCCTCCTTTGGCTTTATATCCTTCCTTTTAATGTGGCAACTTGCATTGGGGAAGTGATCTTCCTTTATTTCTTCTTAGCCGACCTTAGAGCATTGTTTTATGTTATTATTAAAATATTAGATGTCTTAGTGTGCAAGAGTAATAATAATTACTCTAAGAAAAATAATAAAATAATAATATTAATTAACTAATTAATTCCTCAAATGTGCCATAGTAATAATAATTACTTTTGAGGGATTAATTAATCAATTCCATTAAGCCATATTATTTCACTAATTAAATATCCTTGCCGCAATGATAATAACCACTCTACAAGCAAGAACACTTAATTAATAAAATAAACCCCGTGCTAAACCTTAAGTCCTTGGGGAAAGGGACAAAAAGGCCTTCAACTCCCAGCACTAGAAGTGTCCTGAGAAAGGGGACATGACAACATGGCATGCTCTCATACGATTTCCTATTAGGAGTAGATACCCTTCAGCAATGTGGAACTTTCAATTTGAACAAAAACTTTATATCCTTGTTTAATCCAAGTTTCCAAAACCAAAGAAAATACTCCTTTATAAATATTATTCCTTTATTGTACCAAAGAAAATAATCCAATCATGAATGGATTCATAAATCTATAACCCTTTGTAAAGGAAACATTAATGCTATTATAGAAAAAATCATTAAGGGTTTATGCTCAAGACATCCTCGTGCTTATGTAAATAGAAAAAGCACTTTTGTTCACTTGAACTACAGTTTTCCAAGGATGTTGATGGAAAAAAGATAATTCCCAAATTCAAATACCATCACAAAGGAATGAAGCCAGAAGATCAAAGAGAATATCATAAAGAAATAAAAAATCTACTCCAAGGTGGTTTTATCCAAAAATTTAATTATCATTAGTCTTTTACATCATTATATATTAACAAGAGAAGTGAGCAACTAAGGCAAAAAAAAAAGGATTGTAGCGGATTACAAGCCATTAAACAAATTTGTTCAGCCAGTACAACATCCAATCCCAGCAAAGGATGATCTTCTAACCAAAATCAAAGAATCAAATATCTTTAGAAAAATTGATCTCAAAAGTGGTTTCTGGAAAAAAATTCTAAATCCTAAAGATCGATACAAGACAACATTTTTCATACCTAGAGGAGAATACAAATGGAATGTACTTCCATTTGGTTTAAAGACAACACTAAAATCTTTCATAAATTCGTGGACAATATCTTTGGTGATTTGTGTGAATTTTTAATAGTATATATTGATGATATACTAATATTCTCAAAATCTCCCAAAGAACACATTAATCATCTCCAAAAGGTTTATGATACAATTTACTGAATGGTTTGTGCCTATCTCCAACAAAGATGGTGTAGACACCTAAATTTGGTATCTCTACCCTTGTTTGCCCGCATGCACATATTTCTCCATGGTCCTAACTAGACCCCCTTTATTTAATTCATCATCCCTTCATTTAATTAAATTCCCACCTATTACCCCATCACCTTTAATCCTTATTAATATTTATTAATAAACATTGATTAATTAATATTCATTAATTAATTAATTAACCATTATCCATTAGCCCTAATCAACTTTCCTTTTAGGATGCTTTTATTCTAAATCTACATCCCTATGTTTTTTCTAGCTTTTATCCTGCCTATCTTTATCCCCTAACTACCCATGACACATCCCTAAACAACCTCTTCCTGCCTACAAGCTTTAAAGTGTTTTTCCCATCCTTAAAAACCCAAAATCCCAACAAAAACACAAAATCAACCCCATTGGGGAAATTTTCCCTGTAGTCGGTGGCGACCCATCCCAGTCGTTGTCGACCCTATAAGACTGAGTTTTTCCCTTTCCAAAAAAAGTGAAAAAAACACACACAGCAACAAACACTTGATTTCCTAGGATTCGAAAATCCATCTTTGAACTAGAGCGTCTCAATAACTGTTCCAACCTATTTATAGTCCCTGGAAGCTTGTTTTGATCAATCGCTTGACTTCGAGAGGTTTACATTATTTTATTGTGTTATCTTATGTTATTTCTATCACTATCTTGTTAAAGATAACATTTTGCGAGACCAAATCATCTTCAAGAAAGCACTCAAAGGCTCCATTATCAACCTTCTCTTGAGTTTCCTTACTTGCATGTTACTTTTTCAGTCCATCTACTCTCGGTCTTGTTCTACCCTCGGCGTCGTTGCCCCACCACCAGTGGTAAAAACAACTGTGGTCTGGTTTTCACTAATTCCATCAAAATCACTATTTTCTACCATTTTCTCTTCCTTTTTGTTCGGACATTCTTTTGTAGGTCATCCCCTAGCATCCAATGCTTCATATACATTCGGTTTGCATCAAGATCCTTGCATATTTGTTTATTTACTTTGTTGTCCAGATCTTCACATACCCGGTATCCATTGACCTACCTCTACATAGTCTAGGTCACCATCGACCCGAAACAGTACCATTTTATTTATATTTATTCAGATAAAATCAGCATTTAGATTCATCTTAGTTATTTTTAGATGTAGTAGTATTTTGTTTTTGCATGTTATCTCGCTTATCTATCCTTCACTTTTTCTTATCAAACGGGGGTTGACATCCACGAAACTAAGGTGACACTTCTTGGAACCGGATTTTTTTGGGAAGCCCCCACATATACCATCTAATCAATTTTTATCCTAGTTTTATAGGTTTATTGAGTTGCAGTGAGTCAAATTAATTTTGCGCCCATTCATCCACATCAAACATTTGAGGTACCTTAAACCCTCCATTTTTTGAGTTTTTAGATTTCTTTAGTAGCTAACATCATTAATTTGAATCGAATGAGAAAACTATAACAACATTCTTGGCATGCTTGGTGGGACCACCCTTTAGGTGATCCCTTGCATTTCTTGTTATTTTCTACTTCTTCTATCTTCTACTAACACTGCAACACAAGGCTTGACTTTTTTCTTACTTGTGTTGGGTTCAGTTTCTTGGATCACTCTTCACTTAAAGTTCAGATAAAAAGGAAAAGTGTTTTACAGGTGTTCTCCTTTTTGGACCTCATTTGCTCCTTTCTCGCATCACATTTTACCTTCCTTGTGTGTGTCCTCATCGAAAGATCACATTTGGATTTGGTTTAAAAAGAACCTTCCTTTTTTTTCATCATGCTTAGTCACATAGCTTAAATAGGGGTTAATCGATTGCATTTCACATCTTACCACACACAACCTAAAACTCACGCATCTAAATCACACATCTATGCATCTTCCTACCCGGTAGACTGATTGGGATTTCATCACCCAATAGGAAGCTGCACGAGACTTCCCTAGCCATAACAACCTGAAACCAGACATAGATTGCCTTCTCCTAGATACATTGTTATCCATCCCCTTTTCTTTTTCACATTTTCTAAATCAAAAACATAAATGAATTGTTTTATTTACTTTTCTGATCTAAAAATGGAACAAAATTTTACCTCAAACGGTTCTCAACAAAATTCTACCATGACCAAACCCTTAGCTGCTTCTAGTCCTTCTTTTAGCCCCATCCATGACTTCCTACTCCGTAGATCCACCACCTCTCAATCATGTCGAGCAATAGATCCTATTCCACCCCCATCACCTTATACCATCCCTACTTCATCCAACATTCCCATGTCTATCCAATCTATTGACATTCTTATTCCTCATGTATCAGATCTTCCCATCCAATCCCAATCACCCTATCATGTTCCTACTTCCCCACATCATGCATCCCCCCAACCAATCCAATCTTCACCACTTGACATCTTTAGACAACCCTTTCCTAACCCACCACCAACAAATTTGTCTTCACCACCACATCATACAAATTTAACCCATTTTCAATCAACACCATACACCAAACACCTCCCCCACATCTATCTCACCTACCTCATCATCTATTCCCATCCTATATATTGTGCCTATGGCTCCTTCAAGGGCTATCCCCACATCAACCATATCCACAATCACCCTACCAACCTCCTTAACTTCTACCGCTTCTCTCACATCTACATCCAGTCCTACCCTTACCACATCCTCATTGGCCTTGACTGTGCCCACCTCTTCATCCACACCTATCTTACCCCAACTTACCATAACTAGCCCATTATCCACATCTATCCCAAACACACCGATCACTACACTTATATCTACCACGTCAACAAATCTGCCCATGTATACCTTGTCATCATTATCATATATTTATTTACCTATGCCCACATCACCCCACTCTTCTACACCTAATTTCCCAACATCTACCATTCCCACATCTACATCTACTCTCACATCAATCACACCTTCTCAATCCACAAACACATCCACAATTCCCCTTGAAACACCAAAGACAAACACATATGGCATTCATACTTCTTCCACAAAACCCTTCATTCCTACATCGCCTCTGTCTCACATAGACCTCATCTATTGCATCATCCAAACACCTCTCTCTTTCCATATCCACACCTATCATTGATTCCATACCCACATCTACCTCATCCACTTCATTAGATTCAACCACCTTACCTACATCTATTCCACCTTATTGAGTTGTGGAGCTCAATTACTTCAGTTTAGCATGCAATGTGAAACTTGCTGGAAAATACGAAGAACCGTCATAATTAGGGGGAACTGGTATCGGTCGGGCGAGGAGGAACCAGGCGTCGATTAGGGAGAACCGACGTCGGTTACCTGTGTGAGGATGTTTTAATTAACTCTCGGGAATTAGATATATTTTTAGCATTAAAATATATCTATTGATTGCAAATGCATGGCTAAGTGCCCTAAGTCTATAAATGACTATATAAGCATAAAAGCTAGGGTTTAGAAGTAGTGACTTAATAAGAATTAAGTATAACTTGCAAAATTTGGTGAGAGATAGAATTCTTGGAGATGAAACAAAATCTTGAGAGAAAGAAGGTACTGTACATCTGAGAGGTGTGGAAGATAGTAAATCTTCATTGTATATCTTGTCAAAGCTTTGGATAATAGATTGGATTGTTTCTTGGTGGATGTAGCCCACACTAGGTGAACCGTGTTAAATCTGGTGTTGATTTATGTCTCTTGTTTTTGTATATTTCTTTTGATAGAATATCTGATTTTATTTGCATGTATGCTTAGGTCTAATATATTATATGTACAACCAAAGTGTGCTAACCCTAACAACCGGTATCGAGCTTTGTTTGAGGGTTTTCTCGTGTTGACATATTTACTCACTGAGGGTTTTTAATTGAGTGGGAGCTATAACAATGGCAGAAGAAAACAAATACAAGGTAGAGAAGTTTAATGGCTGAAATTATCAATTATGGAAGATGCAGATTGAGAATTATCTGTATCAAAGAGATTTGTATTTACCGTTGGATGAGAAGTCTAAACCTATGAAGATGACTGATTAAGAATGGAATATTCTTGATAGAAATGCTTTGGGATCTATAAGATTGAGCCTGGAAGCATCCATGGCTTCCAATATTACAGAAGCGACTTCTACGATAGGGTTAATGAAATCTCTTGCTAATTTATATGAAAAACCTAGTGCTTCAAATAAATTTTATTCAAGAAACAATTTAGTTTCGAGATTCATGAAGGTGGATCTGCATCTAGTCATTTGAATGATTTCCAATCTATTATAAATCAGTTAAAATTGGTTGATATACCATTTGATGATGAAGTGAAAGCATTTTTATTCTTATGTTCTTTTCCTAATAGTTGGGATAACTTGGTAATGGTTGTTAGTAATACAACATCTGCTAATAATATTTTGAAGTTTGATGATGTGGTTAGTATAATCTTGAATGAAGAAATTCACAAGAAGAGTATAGAGGAATCATCATCTGGGAATGATTTGAATGTAGAAAGCAGGGGCAAGCAGAAGGAGAGATCCAAGAGTAAGAGTAATGGGAAATCAAATTCAAGGGATAGCATATCTAAATCCAGAAGTAAGGGAATTACTTGTTGGAAATGTGGAAAGAAAGGACATGCAAAGAAAGATTGTTGGTCAAAGGATAAAGAGAACCAACAACCAGACAAAGGTAAAGAAGCAAATCTTGCTACATCAGAGGTAATGCAAGATGATCTTATTATTTCTTTAGATAATAGATCATGGGTTTTAGATTCAAGAGCTTCTTTCCATGCAACCCGTAATAAGGGTTATTTCAGAAATTATGTCCAGGGAAATTTCAGGCATGTTTATTTGGGTGATGATGAACCTTGCAATATTATTGGTAAAGGGGAAGTTCATCTAAAATTTCAAAATGTAAATACATGGGTATTGAAATATGTGAGGCATGTGTCAATCCTTGGAAGGAATCTTATTTTTGCAGGGAAACTAGGTGAATCTGGTTGGATGGTTACTTTTACGAGGAGACTCTCCGAAAGTCACCAAGGGTACATTTTTTATGGCAAGAGGTAAGAAGGTAGGAACATTATATTTATCTACTTGTGTTCTTGGTTCCTTTTCTATATTATCTACTTGATTCAGATGAATGCAAGTGGCATAACCGGTTAGGCCATATGAGTCAAAAAGGAATGTAGATCTTAAAGGCTAAGGGTAAGTTATCATATTTGAAATATTTAGATCTTGATTTATGTGAGCATTGTGTCTTTGGAAAGCAAAATAGAGTGAGATTTCTCAAAGTTGGGGCAACTAAGAAGGAGTAGAAATTGGAGCTTTTACACTAAGATGTGTGGGTACCATCTCAAGTAGCTTCTCATGGTGGATCCCAGTATTATGTTACTTTAATTGATGATGCTACAAAAATGTATGGGTTTATTATATTAAACATAAATCTAATGTTTTTTAAACTTTTAAAAGATGGAAAGCCCTTGTTGAGAATGAATCAAATTCTAAGTTAAAGTGCCTTAGATCTGACAATGGTGGTGAATATTGTAGCAAGGATTTCAATGATTATTGTTCAGTGAATGGGATACATAGAGAAATAATGGTTCCAAGAACACCACAGGAGAATGGTGTTGCAAAGAGAATGAACAGGACAATCATGGAACGTGCTAGAAGTATGAGAATACATTCTGGATTGCCCTTATAGTTTGGGGGAAGTAGTTGATACAACGATTTATTTGATTAACTGTGGGCCTTCAAGTTCACTAGATGGAGGAATACTAGAGGAATCTTGGACCGGAAAAGAGGTAGATCTTTCTTTTCTTAAATTTTTTGGTTCAGAAGCTTTTGTACATGTTGATAAGGAAAATAGAAAAAATTAGATGCAAAATATAAGAGATGCACTTTCGTTGGTTATGGATCTGGTGATTTTGATTTCCGTTTTTGGGATTTAGAGAATTCTAAAATTATTAGGAGTCATGATGTTGAATGGAATGAAAAAAGAATTTACATGAATCAAATTTTGGTACCCAAGGATGAACCGGTTGAGAATTTTGTGAATGAAAATGAACTCTCAGATTTAAAAGTATTACCGACAGGTTACATAAGAATGGTGTCGATTGACCGTGACCAACATCGGTCCGCCAGAACCGTATCGGTTATAGAAGATCCAAACCGGCATCGGTTAGCGAACCAACGTCGGTTAGAGGTGACCGATGTCGGTCACTGTCAGATTTGGATACAAATGTCCAGGAGGTCTAGATTGAGCCTTCGGTACCCCAAAATCCTGTGATAAGGTCACAAAGGGTAAGTAAACCTCCAGAAATATTTACACCTTCTCTATTTTATTTATTATTGATTGATAATGGTGAACCAAAGAGCTTTGAAGAAGCAATGCAGGATAAGACCCACGTCCAGTGGGAGCATGGCATGGATGAGGAGATGGACTCCTTAGAACAAAACTAGACATGGGATTTGGTTGAGTTGTCGCAAGATGTAAGATAACATTGCAAACAATTGGGTTTACGAGGATTAAGGAAGAAGAGGGTGGACATAAAAGGTACAAGGCAAGGCTTGTATTAAAGGGATTTGCACAGAAAGCAGGTATTGAATTTGGTGAAATATTTTCTCATGTTGTTAAGATGAGTTTTATTCATACCTTGTATTAATTTTAGCACAGTAGAATATTTGCATTTAGAGAAAATAGATGTGAAGACGGTTTTCCTTCATGGTGATTTGGATGAAGAGATTTATATGTAGCAGCCACTTGGGTATGAATTCAAGGGTAAGGAGAAATTAGTGTGTAGGTTGAAAAAGAGTCTATATGGACTCAAGCAAGCTCCAAGGCAATGGTACATGAGGTTTGATAGTTTCATGCATGAGCATGGTTACTTGAGATGTGAATCTGACCATTGTGTTTATTTCAAGAAACTTGAAAATGGGGGCTATATTATTTTGCTATTGTATGTGGATGATATGCTTATTGCGGGATCTAGTATGCAGGACATTGGTGAGCTTAAAAGAAAGCTAGCTCACACATTTGCTATGAAGGATTTAGGAGCTGCAAAAAAATCCTTAGCATGCAAATACACAGAGATAGGAAAAATAGAAATTGTATTTGTCTCAGGAGGATTATATCTACAATGTGTTAGAAAGGTTCAAGATGCAGAATGTAAAACCTGTTAGTACACTTATAGCTGGACACTTCAAATTGAGCAAAGATCAGTGTCCATCATCACAAGAGGAGGTCAAATAAATGACATGAGTGTCATATGCTTCAAGCATTGGGAGTCTCATGTATGCTATGGTTTGTACCAGACCAGACATTACATAGGCAGTGGGAGTTATGAGTAGATATATGGCCAATCCAGGTAAAGAGCATTGGAAAGCATTCCAATGGATACTCAAGTATTTGAAAGGGACATCTAGCATGCAGTTATGTTATGGAGGTTTGGATATTTCATTATGTGGCTATGTTGATTCGGATATGGTTAGAGATCTGGATGGTAGGAGAAGCACTACTGGATATATTTTCATAGTAGGTGGGACGATAGTTAGCTAGATTTCAAGATTGCAGAAGGTTGTGGCTTTTTCTACTACAGAGGCAGAGTATGTTGTAGCTACAAAGGCTAGCAAGGAAATGATATGGATGAGTAGGTTCATGGAAGATTTGGGAAAGGAGCAAGGTGATTGTAAACTATTCAGTGATAGTCAGAGTGTAATTCATTTGGCAAAGAACTCAATGTTTCATTCGAGAACGAAACACATTCAGTTGAGGTATCACTTCATATGGCAGGTATTGGAGGATGGAAAGTTGAATCTGGAAAAGATTCATACGAGCAAGAACCATGTGGATATGCTAACGAAGCCATTAGCAAAGGAGAAGTTGGAGCTACACTCCACTTATGTTGGTATTCGAGTCTGAGAGTTAAAGAGGAATAAACAGAGCTAAGGAAGGATCCAAGAATGATGTTGTACAGGTATACTGTAGTAATTAATCTCCAAGAGGGAGATTGTTGAGTTTTGGAGCTCAATTACTTCAGTTTAGCATGCAATGTGAAACTTGCTAGAAAATACAAAGAACCATCATTAGTTAGGGGGAACGGTATCGGTCACCCAAGACCGACATTGGTCGTGCAAGGAGGAACCGACATTAGTTAGGAAGAACCGACGTCAGTTACCTATGCGGGGATGTTTTAATTAACTCTCGCGAATTAGATCTATTTTTAGCATTAAAATATATCTATTGATTGTAAATGCATGGCTAAGTGCCCAAAGTATATAAATGACTATATAAACATAAAAGCTAGGATTTAGAAGTAGTGAATTAACAAGAATTAAGAAGAACTTGCAAAAGTTGGTGAGAGAGAGAATTCTTGGAGATGAAGCAAAATCTTGAGAGAAAGAAAGTACTATACATCTGAGAAGTGTGGAAGATTGTAAATCTTCATTTTATATCTTGTCAAAGCTTTGGATAATATATTGGCTTGTTTCTTAGTAGACATAGCCCACACACCGGGTGAACCACGTTAAATTTGGTATTGATTTATGTCTCTTATTTTTGTATATTTATTTTGGTAGGATATCCGCTTTTATTTGCATGTATGCTTAGATCTTATATATTATATGTACAACCGATGTGCTAACCCCAACACACCTTTACCCATCATACCATCCTTAGAATCAATATTGGTTCCTCTTTCCGTGCTTCTACCCACACCCACCACATCAACCGTCGTGACCACATCTACATCATCTCCTCTTCTTCCACATCACTTTCATCATTCGAAGAATATTGGAGAGCACTTCAACTTGCAAAGCAACTATAGGTGACCCTCCCCTCTCATCCACACAATCAGACCCTTCTACATCGACCAATCCTCACCTTCCTTAGACCAAATCATGCAAAAATTACTTCCTCCATCAACCATAACACAACCTTCAGATCCCCTAGTTGAAATTATTGTCATTCCTGCCAAGGGTACTCCTCAACAATCCAAATCCAAGAACCTTGGTACCCTTTACAAAGATCCCTTGTACACCCCCACAGAAAGATAGACATTCCTCCAACCAAGATCAAACCTACCTCATCTATTTTGGGGCCACATCCATCCATCCTAGGATCACCTCCTTCATCACGATCAATCAACCAATCCAAATCCAAACAATCGACTCCCTCCTAGGATCAGCTCCTTCATTAAGAACACTTCCACCTATCAATCATTCTAAGCCAAAATCATCCAACCCTTCTTCTTCTAAGAAACAGATCACCATCAAAATTAAAGCCAAAGCACCAAGACCTCGAAATAATCCACCCTCATCCTTGACATCCAAATCATCTCACAAGACCTCTCCTAACACATCCATCGAATCCGTGCATATAAATCCTTTGACATTTACTCCAAATTTATGCCATCACACTTCCTCCTATCAAGGCCTTTGACCTAAATAGTCCGAAGCCATCATGGTTTGATCCCCACCACATTTGTGCATACCATCATACACCCAGGTCATGAAACTGAGCGTTGTAGGGCCCTTCAGACTATCATCCACAATCTTATTGAGAGAGACAACCTCCTCGAGGATAATCCTTCTCCATCTACCATCTCACCTACGACCAATTTGACTTCCATTTCTACCTCCCCATCCATATGAGTCACTAGGTCTTCTCCTTCATCCACATCCCCCATTATCACCACTCTTCCGCATATTGTTCCTCCTAGAAAAGGACCTCCCTTATTCATCGATATTATTTTCCTTACTACACCACCCCTACGATCCCCAACCATCTATCACCAATATCCCTTCTAGAGACCCCATTTCATCTCTTCCGGCATCCACTAGCTAATCCAATCTCTCTCGCTAGGGGGAGAATTCCCCCTTCTCGTTGATCCTTTCACATCTTCTTCCTCATCCATGCATCCTATCCCCATGGCTCTCTTGACGCTAGGGGGACTTCACTCTAGGATCGATATGTTTCCTGAATTAGTTCCTTTCATACCTAAAATCATCTTGTATTATCTAGCTCATCTCATCTTATCTTCTCAGCCAATATATCTATCATCTTCTTCTCTTACGACCACCTTCGTGACCATATTTATGTTTCCCTTGGGACCACCATGGCTTTATCTAAAGTCCACCAATTTGGCCATATAATCTCACCTTACAACCACTTTAGTGACCCTTAGTTTTGTAATTTCATATATTTGATGATCTTCATACAACGTATCTTAACCAACCTAAACCCAAATTCATCTTGGTCAAATATTCTTCATATCCCTTTCACTCTTTGGGCTTATCGGACTAGAATCTGCACTTCCATGGGAGATACTACCTTTTCTCTCATGTACGGATTTGAAGTTGTCCTTCCTCTCGAAGTACAAATTTTGTCCTTACGTGTGTCTCTTCACGACTTCATCTCTCATGAAGATTATCGCCAGGAGTGTCTAGCACAGCTCGAGTTATTAGATGAATGTCACCTCCTCGCTCTTGAACATCATCATGTTTATCAAGAGTACATCAAGTGTGCTTACAATAAGCACCTCAAAGAATGTGAATTTAATTTCAGCGACCTCATCCTCAAAGAAAATCATAACATCACTACTCTAGAAAGGAGCCAACGTGGAAATTTTTCCCCAATGGATTGGACCATACATTATCACACATAAGTATGGGTCGGGAATCTATTGTTTGGCCTCCTTGATGGTAAATTGGAAGTGGAACCTCTTAATGCATTGCACTTGTGACCATTATATTGTTAGCACATTACCAATGAGCACTTAGTCATATCTTTAGATCATCCCTCCATCATTATCCTCTTCCATCTATCATTGTAATGATTTAGAACTATGTGGTCTACCGTCACTTTCCTCAATATGACCTTAAATATGGGCACCACGGCTCCCCATAGCATTTTCCTTATGGATAGGTTCTCCCTTCTTGGTGAGGACTTCATGATCATTACATCCATCACCCTCTTATTTACCTATTGAAACCATGTAAAGGGCTCACGAGTGTCTCTTGTACATTCATTGTCCCCTCCTAAGTGGTCTACCTAGCTATTCCAACTCTTCCCCTTGTTAAAGTCAAAATTCATGGATGCTCTTATCAAAATCAAAGCTATCAAAAATAGGTTGGTTCCTCGAAGGACAATTGTTCATAAAAAAAAAAAAAAAAAGAAATTAAATCAAATAAATAGACTTATCCCTCAAAGGAGGAAGGCTATCATGTATATCATTCTTGCCATCTATATCATATATGTATAAATTAGACCATACCCTCGAAGGATGGCTACTCTTTTTATTATGGCATCGAAGGATTCCCGCATTGATCAACCTTCCATTTTATTATCATCCTAAGAAAGCTTCCCATATTGATCAACTTTCTTCTAGAAAACTTCCCGCATTGATCAGTTTTGTTCTTTCCCCTTCCTAGAGCTAGGGCATAGATTTAGGGAACACCACTCATGGAGAACCCTCTTCCCACGTATAAGTTACATCACAAATCCCTTTGTCGTGTTGACATTAGGTTTATGACATTCGGTTTATGATCTTTGGTATAACTAACCATTGTTGGTTATATGCTAGCATCATGTTTTTGGTCGCATGTGCCTTGCATTACCTGGATTCCCCTCTTGTTTACCTCTAATGCAATTAGAGGAATATTTTCCTCATGTGCGCTCATTGATATGATATAGTATCATTCATACCCATGGGTCACCATCGTTAAGTTGCATTTTATCCTAAACCTTATTTTCACATCTATCTTTTATCCCTCCTTTAATACAAATATATCTACTCTTGTCTTATCTCTCTTTTATTATGAGCACATCCTTCTTTATCTACAACACTTATCGCAACCACATCTTTCACATCTACTTACTTATTCTTACCTATTATCTTTTTAATCATCACTCATCACATCTATTTTCAAATTACCCTTTTTCTTAACATCACATACTATCCATACATATACATTCATCATCATCAATACAAAACATATTACTATCATCATTTACATCCAATATCATCATCTTTGTGTGTATCATCTATCGTACATTACAAACCAACCATCTAACCATACATTTCTTTCACCATCATCATCAAATATAAATTAAAGTAAAACATATTAAACATCATCATCAAGTAAAACATAGTTACATTCTTTTACCATCATCATCATCATCACATATCCACATCATGTCATCATAAATCAAAAAAACGACACATGCACATCAAAATACACACATGCTAAAATAACCACACAAAATCAAAATCATATATATATATATATATATATATATCTTCAAAATGAAGTATATCAATACATCATCAACCCCTAAGGGTTCTCTCTCAAAGTAGAGATATCAGTAAAACTAGTGAAGTTCACATCAGAGAGTCTCAAATCTTTCCCCTGTGAGGCAAGTCCCTCTATCTATCTATCGGCATCTTCACCTCCGGCCTGGCCCTCTCCTGATTTGGTTGAGCCACACTCTTTGTGCTCCTAGATGGCCCAGCTCTAGTTGTTGCTCACCTCTACAAATGCTCCCAATATCGTAGTGTCTTTGGAAGCTTCTCGATCACAATCCCCTCATAATACTTAGCCTCTATGGCTAAGGATTTGTATCTATCTATCAAAATCATACCAAGAGGTGCCATCTCCCCTCCTCCCTGTGGTGCTTCCTATCCACCACCAATAACCTCGAGCAACTAGAATAGTAGCAAGATCTCCAAAATGGACCCTATATAGCCCTCCCTCTCGCCTACTGAGGCATGGTCCTATCTGTGTAACGTGTCCTCTGCTAGATTACGGTGTCTCTCTTAACCCTCATCTGATCTAACTCGGCACATAATCGTGCCACCTCTCGTAAGCTCTCCCGCACCACTATCTCCACCACCTCCTAGAGTTTCATCTACACCAACCTCCATCTCCTCTACCTCCTCCTCTCCTCCCTCCACAACCACACAAGTTTCCCAAGAATTTTTCATCCGGTTGGAGAATCCTACCTCAAACTCTACGTCATCATTTTCATCCCAAGACTTTTTTTCCTCCTCCCAACGGATTTTCCATGTCAGGAGTTGGAAGCTCCCTGTCTAGCTCCTCCCTCCTATACAAAATAAGATCCCTAGGCACCATCTGGATGACTCCAAAATGTCACCGCATTTGTTCAAACTACATGCCTTGATCATCTCCGACCGTCTTCCCCGCACCCACCTCATCTACCTCATACCAACCAACTCGCATCTACCCCCCGACCATGCGGGAAACTCTCGGTATGGATGCCTTTCGATCTTATCTATATCTAACTCTGCAAACCGATCAACATACTATTCCACTCCTCTCTCCCCCGTATCTCTGAAGGCATGATCAGCCCTCCATCTCAAAAACCCCACTGCAAGCTCTATATGGTCTCCAAAGTGACCCATGGAAGCCCTAGTGGTCGAATCACCACAATGTGCTCATAGGCCAAAAAGTGAAGCAAGAAGCCTAGTCCATCCTCCCGATCTCCTACCTACCCCTATACATCGAATGCTCATGGTACACCTGAGATAACAAGGCAATCCCGAAATAAAATATATTGTTTGGTGCTCAATATATCGGCAACACACACTAGCCAATGCCCATGGAAACATGGATCCTCTTGAGTTAGGAAATGCATAACAAGATACATCCATCATAACCAAGTAAATCAAATGATTGTGAGGTACGCCTGCCTCGTACCTCATCTCATATGAGAATGCCCCTGAAGAGAATCTAATATGGGGCGCATCGGCTCCAAATAGCCATGTCAATATTGTCAATCTATTGTCACCTATGATGGGGACTATCTCTCCCCCTGAATAGGAAACCAAAGGTGATACACATCCTCCAGGGTGATAGTCATCTCCCTTGTCCTAAACCAAAATGTCCCCGTCTATCTATCCCACCTCTCCACCAATGTGATCATCAATCCCACATCTCGTGGGATCCTCTGATAATGCTTAAATCCACCTAATCCCACTTATGGATAGATGATCCCACTCGGCATCTATCACATCCCTCTGATCTGCTCATATAGAGCTAGAACTCAGTCTCTCAAGTACAAGATATCTCCCGGCCTCGCAATCACCAATAAAACATACATACATCAGACACTCAATCCAAATCCATTCAAAATGCATTAAATTTCATCCAAAATCCACCTTAATCCTAAATCAATCAATCTAACCCTAGTCGATATTGACCTAGGTCAAGTCAACATGTTTTGGGGTCGATCGACATGCCTAAGGGCCTAGTCGACATCGACTCATCTAGATCACCGCCGACCTCCCCTGGCGGCATCCACTTTTTATAAAAAAATGTAAAATAAATAAATAAACATAAAATTAACTAAAAATAAGTGTGGGTTTTGTTACTCACCATCCTCCGCACCCTCTGGTGTTTCCTCACTACTCTCTACGGCCTCCATTTCTCAATTTTCTCTTTAATCACTCTGATCTCTCTCATCAATTGTACATGTGAAAATGAGCATCGTAGGATGACTTTTGGGCTTATATAGCCATAACACCTAGTTTCCATCGACCCCTTTGGGTCGTCGTCGATCGGCCTTAGTCATCGTCAACTTACCTTGGTAGCCCTTGTTTTTGGCTTTTCACTTTCCCCTTTTGTGACCTCTCCTATCATATTCTCTCAAATTCCACTTTTGTGGCCATTTATATTCTCCCTTTAGGGAATTTTATTTCAATATTTTGAATCATCCCCTTATCATCTCGAAGTCCACATTTGTGGCCATATTTATTTTTCCTCCGGGCATTTAATTCAACATTCACTCTATCCATTTCTACTCTCAAAGTCCACCTTTTTGGCCATATTTACTCCCTCTTTGGGAATTTTATTTCACAATTCTATCAATCTACGCACAAAGTCCACCTTATGGCCATACTTATTCCCCCTTGGGGCATTTTATTTCACCATTTGTTTCCTATTTGCCTTTGTGGCCATACTTATTTCCCCTTGGGGCATATTATTTCACCACCATTTTTCACTTTGCCTCTGGGCCATTTTCCATGCCCTTTGCTTGGGGCACCATTATTTTCACCCTCGTCCTTCAGGACGCATACCCTTTTCACTCGATTCCTCATGTATGAAGGATTTCACATAATTTTCACATTTAGTTGTGCATGGTTTGATGTTTTCCTATGACCCATTGGTCATCCCGGCTCACATCCATTTGAGAGGTTTCCCATTGGATTCTCTCCATTTCACAATGATTTTCACCCACTCATTGGCCCATAGAGCATTTTCGTCATCTCCATTGAGACCACCCTATGTCCCCTACCCACGTGATATCGAGTCACCACCATAGTTTTTATTGTTATTGTGATCTTTTTGCTTGGGGCATCTTGCCTTGCCTTATCCTTTTACCCATTTTTCTTCACCCACCCACCCTTCATCATCTACCTTTTTCAAATGCGTCATCAATTTCCCATGGTATTATCAATCCCTCGTTTGAGGGGGAGCTCATCATCAACCCTTCGTTATCCTCATCTACTCTTTGTCTCTCATCATTTTTGTCTCATGGCTTACTAGCACAAACCACTCGACAAAAAGGGGCAAATGTAGACACCTAAAATTGGTATCTCTACCCTTTTCTTCGCCCATGTGCGTATATTTCTCCATGGTCCTAACCCCTTTAATTTAATTCATCCCTTCATTTAATTAAATGCCCACTTATTATCCCATCACCTTTAATCTTATTAATCTTTATTAATAAACATTGATTAATTAATTAATTAATTAGTTAACCATTATCCATTAGCCCTAATCAACTTTCCTTTTAGGATGCTTTTATTCTAAATCTACATCCCTATGCTTTTTCTAGCTTTTATCCTACCTATCTTTATCCCTAACTACCCATGACACATCCCTAAAAAACCTCTTCCCGCCTACAAGCTTTAAAGTGCTTTTCCCATCCTTAAAAATCCTTAAAAACACAAAATCAACTCCATCGGGAAATTTTTCCCGTAGTCGGTGGTGACTCAGCCCAGTCTTCATTGACCCTATAAGATTGAGTTCTCCCTTTCCAAAAAGTGAAAAAAAACACCGGCATGACAAACACTTGATTTTCTTGCATTCTGTGAATCCATCTTCAAACTAGAGTGTCTCAACAACTATGTCAACCTTCTTACAATCCTTGGAAGCTTGTTTTGATCAACCACTTGACTTTGGGAGGTTTACATTACTTTCTTGTGTTATCTTATGTTATTTATATCACTATCTTGTTAGAGCTAACATTTTGTAGGACCAAATCATCTTCAATAGCACTCAGACTCCATTATCAGCCTTCTCTTTCGATTTCCTTATTGACAGGTTACTTTTTCAGTCCATCTACTCTCGGCCTTGTTCTACCCTACTATAATCATCATCGCCCCACCCGGTCGTCGTTGACTGTGGTTCTATATTTGTCAACAATTCCATCCAAATCATTGTTTTCTACCATTTTCTTTGCCTTTCTATACCAAACATTCTTCTGCAAGTCATCCCCAAGTATCTACAAGCTTCTGTTACATTAGTTTGCATCCAGATCCTTGCAGATCTACATATTTACTTTTTTGTCCAGATCTTCACATACTCAAGTCGCCGTTGACTGCCTTGCCAGACATGTCTGGTCGTTGTTGACCCAGTCAAGTACCATTTTATTTATATTTATTCAGATCAAATTAGTGTCTAGATTCATCTTAGTTACTTTCAGATGCAGTAGTATTTATGTTTTTGCGTGTTATCTGCTTATCTATCCTTTACTTCACTTTTTCTTATCAAACGGGGGTTGACATCCGAAAGGAAGGTAACACTTCTTGGAACTATCTTTGTCGGGCAGCCCCCGTATATACCATTTTATCAATTTTTATCCTAGTTTTACAGGTTTATAAAGTTATAGTGAGATCAATTACTTTTGTACTCGTTCATCCACATCAAACATTTGAGGTACCTTAAACCCTCCATATTCTGAGTTGTTTAGCTTTCTTTAGTAGCTAACATAATTAATTTGAATCAAATGAGAAAAATATAACAACATATGGAGGTTTTTAAGGATGAAATCAACTTTTTGGGAATTACTATTAAAGATGGTTTTATAGAGATGCAATCTCATATTGTTTCTAGAATTCAGGAATCTCTTGATCAAATAATAGATAAGTTTCAATTGCAAATAATTCTTGGATGTATCGATTATGGTGCAAGATTCTACAAAGGTATTATTTTTATAGGATTATTCTTAACAAAAGGTTAAGAAAGAATGCTCCAGTTAGGCGCTTGAAATGACTAAAGTCGTAAAAATAATCAAAAAGCAAGAGTGAAATCTTCCATATATGTTATTATCAAGGAATGGGAAAAAAAATGTAGAAACGGACTCAAAGTGAAGATTTATGGGGTATTGTACTAAAATAAAGGCTTGAAGATGGAAAAGAAAATATTTACAAATATGCATCTCTGGATATTTTCAAGAATCGAAATGAAATGTCATTCATCTCATAAGGAGATTTTAGTGTGCAAGAAAGTTATTAAATATTTCTTATTCTTCCTACAATCTAAACATTTCATCTTGAGATCTAATCTCAAGGATTTCAAAGCTTGACTCAACAATGGTGACCCTCCGATATAATGTCTTTCAATAGATTACAAATATGGGGAATGTGGTTTGATAGCTATAGTTTTGAAGTTGAGAATATCAAAGGAAAAGATAGTTCTCTAGCTAATTTTGCTAGCAGAGAATTAAATCATTCAAGATATGTGAATTATACCCAAGTCTCTATCGAGTTTGTTCATACAATATGGAGTGGTGCTACTAAGGAAAAATTTATTCAAGTACTCAAATAAAATGACAAAAGAATGTTTTATGAAGATGTGTGCAAGAATTAGTTAGCCATGTTAGTGAAATTGAAACTAACACCTAGTAGCTTCAAAACAATGCTAAACTAACATCTATGCACCATCATGCTAAGAGCTAAACAAGTAATAAACATCAACACTATATATTAAAACCTTGAAAAAAACTTCAAGCTAAACATGCTAACATTTATTGCTCTACTCTTTAGAAAGCTAAATCAATGGAATGGACCTAGGTAGATCCTTTAGCTATCAAAGGGTTGATAGTTGTTGCTTGATCCAAGAGGCTTGAGGATGGAGGTTCATCAAGTCATGGCAACAAGGCCTTTCTTGATTAACTCCATTGATCTTCACAAAATAGCTTGGATGATTGAATGCAAAGGGATGATGCTTAGCTCCACTCTAATGGAGAATGCTCTAAGATGATGAAAATGGCTATAGCTTAGGCTCTATGCTCATTTAGGTGTAAAGGTGTAAATAGAAAGGTAGGAGGAGGGCTCCTTATATAGCCCAATGGATAAAAGAATCTCTACATCCCTTTACATGTGGGATAATAGAGATGTTGAGTTAGTTGTGGATAAGGATGGTTGAAAGGGGGTTGAGTCAATCTTAGAAGAATTTATTTTGTCTTTTAGTGACTCATGGGGTGAGGGTATTTATTAATTAACCCAAGTGATTAATTAATAGGTGTGCAAGCTTATAGAAGCTTTTTAGAGGAATAGTTAGTATGATTTATGTTATAAGAGGATTTTAATCAAATAAATGACGATTTATTGATTAAATAGAAGAGAGAATTAATTAATTAAGAATAATTAATTAATCTAGATAGAAAGGGGAGTTGATTAACGAAAGGTCGTTAATTGGCGTCATTGTTGGATATAAGAGTTAATTAACTAACATAATGTAATTAATTAACGACGATAGAAAAGAAAATGTGTGATATTGACAATATGTCATCAATTTGAAGGGAAAGGGTATAATTAGCGCAATTTAAGTATTTAAATTGTTGGAGCTAAATTATAGGTGTCTGAGAAGAATAGAATAATCTTTTGTATTAGAGAATTATTTTTCTCACACCTTATGATATGACTAAACAATGCATAAGATTCACATATCCTAAAGACATCAATGTCCCATATCATATTTTCCAAGATCCCATAATGGTTTGCACACTCAATTGGCCATGGAGACATTACATATTTGTTGAACAAGAATGTCCTCGAATCGCAAGTAATGAGAATTAGTCTTAGAAAACTAATTCCTATTTATAATACTATGTAGAGATTCGAACTGTCAAGATTGTGGCCTGAGCAACACTCTTTGCATAATGATACTTGGAACAAGTCAGAAAATCCTAGAGCTTAGGATTATATTCCAAATTATTATAAATATTTTTTGCAAAATATATGCCTACAAAATTATCTTATGATCCTCTATTGCAGATGCATCATGATATTCTCATAAATATTAGAATTCGGTGTAAAACTCCTTGGTATGTGAAGGGATGTTATTTCACAATCCCGCAACAATATCCCGAATTTCAATTATGGAAAAAGACCTATGTTTTCCATTCTACAAATATTCCTCCTCCTTCTCCAATAAAGATGTTAATCATTCTTAATTTGTACCTATATCCAACCCGAAGGCTTGAATGGGATAGTAATATGGGATCTAACACATCAAGTTGGTGGTGGGAAATAAATCAAAGGGACCAATACATTGCGAGAAAAATATGTCTCATCGTCATCATATTCGAATTGGGACCATAGTCCTTGAGTTCATTGTAGTCTGTTGGTTTTCGAATGGAACATGGGTTGAAACCACAATCGGGGACAACAAGTCCTCATCTTTAATGGGAGAGGTTCCCTTATTGAAAGCAGGAAAACAAATGTACAAATATACAACTCTCAATGTTTGGACCCTGATATACTGGAATGTTTTCATACTTAAAAGATTATCAATTAGAAGGAATAAAAGAATATGGAGATGGGAGAAGGAAGAAAACAACGATGCTTTGGGGAAATATAGATAGCAGAGTATCTCCCTACTTACATTGAACCAAGAAAATATAGAAAAGGATCAATTACTTCACCACCGATGCAAATCTGCAGACACAAAGTTCTAAAGATTCACACAGACCAGAACACAAAGTTTCTATTGAATGCAAAACAAAATATCCATTGAATTGAGCAAGGAGAGAGAAAGATATAACAGAGGAAAATAAGAAAAGAAAGAAAGAACTTTTGTATTGAATTACTTTAGAATTTACAACCTTCCCAGAAAACTAGAATCCCCTTTTCCGTGGCCAAAACCATATATTTATAACAATTCGTATACATCCATACTTTGTCCCCAAGAAAATAATATCCAAAAGGAATAATGTTTGTTGCAAATCCGCTTTTGGAAAGTGACATGAAACAAACGCACTCATGAAAACCGGAGGTTCAAAAAGGTGAATATTTCGTCAGTTTGAGCATGATTATTTTAGCAGGGGGCATCTCATGATTTTCTTCTTTATGGGGTCTTGCCATTTCCACCTTTTAACAACTTTCATAGCACTCAAGTGCTTACTAGTAAGTTTTCTCCCTTTTTATCGCGTATGCCCGATAAACTCCGTTTTCATCCTTCAACACGTGGCATCCTCTGATTGGTTGCAGGGATGTGCTTCAGTTTTATACTTTATCTATTTTGGAAAGGGGAAAAATTCCAACCTTTCCTGAAAGTCCATGCCTCCGCCATTGACTTTTCAACGTAAACACATGTCCCTTCCTGATTGACTATGGGCCTTAACTTAGAAATTTTCCCTTCGCATGAGCGGAGCCACGGGCCTTCTAGAACTTTTCGCCCTTTCGCCATAATGCCTTAGAGAATAAAATGGATCCGTCGCCCGAACTTCCGCCAAAACTGCTCCAGCCAATCAAGGACCGGTGGGGATGCGGGGCAAATCTGACATTTGTTCCAAAATCACCAAAAGTGATAAGTTCAAAAAGGAACCCGTCCGACCGCATCCAATGGGAAACAAATGCGTAGCTTCACCTTTCGAGCAAGAATTTGACGGGGAAAAGAACATAGGAAGTTGCAGGAAACGGGAAAATGCCATTTTGCTCCCGATGAAGAATTTCTTTCTCTGCAAAAGGTTAAAAAAGAAAGATGCAAGGTCCCACGCATTCCAAACGCATAAAAGAAGAACTAAAATCATTTCCCATCCATTGAAAATAGGTAAAACGTTTTAACGACAGATTGAGGAATTTTGATTTAAAACGTCGTGGGAAATGAAAACGAGCATCTGAGGAGTTTAAAACACGAATTTATTCTATGGCAGGGCTCCAATTTTCATGAAATTAGATTCAAAAGGGTGGGGAAAATTGAGAGGACAACAAGTCCTTAAGAATATTTTAAAGCTATGATGGCAAGCTTGTTGTCATTTGTCTTGTCAGACCTTTAGGAATCTAATAAAGCTTGGTGTGGCATAATTTATTACATGAAAGCATGGTGGACCTCTCCACTTTCTAAAGGCATTATGATGAGTAACATGTATTCATCATGTTTGTCTTCCACTATCTTTTAGTGTGAATCTTTTTGGTAACCGAGGTTTCCAAATCTCTAGTTTTAGGTGTTTAGGTAATCCGCGAAAAACTTCACATTCTCCTATAAAAATGAGCTTGGGATTCATTCACTACATCAGAGATTTTAGCAATATCAAATGTTTTAGACACATTGGAAGTTGAAGTGTCTTTAGGCCTAGGTTTGAGTTTTAGGATCTTAAGAGTATTATCCTTTGATCAAGGGTACTTTGATTTTGTATTAGAGAGAGTCTTCTTGTTTATCGGATCTATGTTGTATATTGCCAATCGTAATATTATATTTGGTTATTCCGTTGTGCACTTTGAGGTTACTATCAAAGTGAAGTTCTTGCAATACTTCTACTTGATCAATATAAAGAAGTCCGTGCAGCCTTTGTTTCAGCTTGTGTCTTTCTTACGTGTGTTATTGATATCTATATTATAAATAAGCACCTATACCTAAATTATCTTAAATTAATTATAAATCTAATTCCCTAATTCTAAAATAGATTATATTTGCTTATAGTTTAATCATAAATGTTGGATATCTAGATTTACTTGAATTTTACCTATATCTATTGGGTCATCACAAATAATAAATAAAGATTGAGTTTTTCCAATGATTATGTTTGGAAAGTCATGGTAAAAATATAAGATAAAGTTGTCAAATCTTAACATTAATTTTAGAAAATAATGAAAAGGAAACAAATCTAAATGTCATGGTAAAATTAGATTCACATGAACCTTAAAATAATACATCGCCTAAACTTTAAAATTAAATTATATAAAATTATATCAGTCATAATTTTTCTTTCATGGATACGACATGAGATTCCACTCCATACTACCATTATAGAATGCCTCTTGATATAATTATATATCCCAACTCAAAAAAATCAAAAAATCAAAAAATAAATCATTTCTAATAAATAAAAACATCGGCGAATGGGGTTTGGGTGGATCGGTTAAGATGGACGGTTGTGTCCGGATCCACCCAGGTTCAAATCCCATGGGCACAATCCCTTCGGGGTGGTTTACCAGTGGTGGCGGGTGTTGCATCACCGGTAGGTTGCGGCAGTTCGGTGATGGCGGGTGTTGCATCACCGATGGTTGTGGCTCGTGGTTTCATCTCGTGGTTCTCGACGATGGCGAAATTCGCATCGTTGGCATTGGTGTTAGCTACGCTAGTGGCTCTAAAAATGGCGGTGGCGGAAAAATTGCATCATCGGTGCGGGCTCAATGGCCACAGTGGTTTGTGTTGGTCTTAATTGTAATATCTTGTCTGAGGACATTGTTGTAGGGTGGGGCCCCACCAACCCTCCGGTTCATAGCTCCGGTCAAAAGCGTTTAATGATAAAAAAACATCAATGCCATGTGCATTGTGGTTGGGGTTGAGATGTTTTCGAGATCGTGCTTATATGGACATAGTTTTATAATTCAACACTAGGCGCGGAAGCACTATTGTGTTACCCTCCGCCCCGCCCACTGCGTCGCGTCGTGCCCCCAACAAAGCTCTTCTCGATGTTCTTCTTAGATGGAAAGTTTTATATCATCGATGGGATTATAAGCAATAAAAATTCTTTGTGGAAAAGAATTCCATATTGAAACCAAGATAAAACTATCAAATCTTAACATTAATTTTAGAAAATAATGAAAAGGAAACAAATCTAAATGTCATGGTAAAATTAGTTTCACATGAACCTTAAAATAACAAATCGCGGTAATGAAAAATCTATAAACTTAAAAAATTAAATTATATAAAATAATATCGGTCATAATTTTTCTTTTCGCGGATACGACATGCGAGTCCACTCCATACTACCATTATAGAATGCCTCTCAATATAATTATATAAACCAACTCAAAAAAAAAAAAATAATCATTCTAATAAATAAAAACATCAATGCCATGGGCATTGTGGTTAGGGGTTGACATGCTTTCGAGGATTGTGCTTATATGGACATAGTTTTATAATTCACCACTAGGCGCCTGGGAAGCACTATTGTGTTACCCTCCACCCCCGGCCCCCATGCGTGTTGCGTCACGCCATGCCCCCAACAAAAGCTCGCTCGGTGTTCTTCTTAGATGGAAAGTTCAATATCACCGATGGGATTATAAGCAATAAAATTTCTTTGTGGAAAAGAATTCCATATTGAAACGAAGACATCGCCGAGGATTTCAAACATGTATCCAAGCATGAAGTGTATTAAATGTCTAAGAATTCTCAAACCAAAAGAAATCACCCTCCTCTTCTCCATTTATATAGCGCTAATGGCAAAGCATCACCATTTTCCAAATTCTTATAGAATTGGATATTTTAGCATAGACAACAAATCACAGTTTAGCAACACGAAACAAAATGCGGTTGTCATTACCCAATGGTCGGCTTAGCAAAACAAACTTCCATATATGGTGGGTGTGTTCTTCCATTTTAGACTTTTTCCCCCAACATATTGCTAATCTA
Source organism: Taxus wallichiana var. yunnanensis (assembly GCA_018340775.1). Lineage (NCBI taxonomy): Eukaryota > Viridiplantae > Streptophyta > Pinopsida > Cupressales > Taxaceae > Taxus > Taxus wallichiana. The sequence goes on from CM031243.1 coordinate 418,121,290, forward strand.
ATGTTAACTTAGAACTTAGTTTTCAATTAGGTTAAAATTAGGCCCAATAGAGTATAGTCATAGTCGATCGACTCAACATTAGGGCTTGTCCCTCAATGTGGTCAAGTATTGAATATTGTCGAGTAAGCACACTCGACTAGCCGATCACTATTCTATACGCGATATCAACTAATCTCTCAAGAGATGGCACTCGATCGATAACTAGTATCTCTATTTTTTTAAATATGAAAAAGCCTATATTTTATAGGACCGTCACACTAACCAAAAAATTGTAAGTTAGGAATCATAACAAAAATGATCCTAATATATAGAAACATTAATTTAAGACTAATAATGTATCCCGATTAATGGCTGAATTTTAAATCAAAATTGTTTATGGAAATTCAAATATTTGGTGGAAAGTAATTAGATTTTTATATTGTAGATGAAGTATAGTGGTCAAATTTAACTAAAAGAGCATGACAACACTTTGGGTGTGTGTGCGTGTGCGTGTGCGTGTAGGCGTGTGTGTGTGTGTCCATGCGCGCGCGCAACACATGCGTGTGTGCGTGTGGTTTTTTTAAAGTATTTGTAGGAAATTAATTTAAAATTTATATGCGCACGATTTATCATGGTAGGATTTTTTTGTAGAAAATGTAATAACACTTTTTCATATATTTTGTAAAAGTGTTGTTTTTATAAATGTTTATTCAAATATTTGTAAATATTTAACTTAAGATTTAAAATTTGGAAATCAATTTCACATTAATATTGAAAACCAATTATATCTCACAAATGGGTAAATGGTATGTTCCTTGCCAAGCAAGTTTTAAAACTATAGTTTAAAAGATGTTACAATAAATTCACAAATTATAGGTGTTTTGTCAAGCACTTCACTTTGATATTTTGGTGAACATTTACATTTACAAATCAATTGATCCATGTTGTAAAATTTACATTACATTAAAATTTTAATGTTAAATATAAAATAAAAATAATAAGGAAACCTCATTTGATTGTAATCACAAATGATCATCATTGTGTGCTTGAAACTTATTTTACTTCAGCTCCAAGTTCAAAATTCTAGTTACCCAGGCGATTCCATCTCAAAAGATTGAGCTCATTAGAGACCTATTTTCATATGAAATTAGACGCAAACTAATCTGTCTAAGCATATGGTCTAGATTCTAACTCTGCTTTGTGTGCCTCGCTATTTACTACACGCCACCTTAATAGACAATAAATGTGTTCATATAATGGAAAAAGTGTTTTAATTGACCATGCACATGATGTTACATCACCTCGTCATTTTTCATTTAACAGTAAAACCAGATATTTTGTGCCAAAGATATGTTAATGGTGTAGTCATGTTTCTCTTCTATGGGCCGGAAGCTATTCTCCCTGCAAAATGCCCGCTATTCTCCCTGCAAAATGTCCCGCATGCCTAAGACCAACCCATAAAAATACCATAGAAACATGCATGGGTGGGACATGCACGTCAACGATCACATCATTCTTTTTTTGTTTTTTTAATAAACCGAATTGAAATCATATATAGGCATGTTGCAAGTAGTAGGTGGATTGGTGGGAGCTTGTGTTTGGAACCCGCAGGTTGCAAGTTCAAATCTTGTTGGGCGCCTGCAATGTGTTTTTCAATGCAAACAAAATCGCAAAATAAAAAAACAAAGTCCCAAACGTCACACCTCATGGCAGCGGATGGCATGATGGTTGGGATGATGCACTGCATGGTCGGTTTTATTCATGCAGTGCATTTTGTGGGGAGAGTAGCCCTCACCCTTCTATGCCATCTATTTTCACCTTTGCAACTAGTTCGCTCCTCTCGTGGCCACAACTTTGATTTCGGCTTGAGCAGACATGGATTTCTATACAAATGGTGTTTCCATTAAACTTGATGGCAAGAAAATCGTATGAAATTTTGCCATGGTAGGGTATGAATATAATAACGACAAAAATTTTAAATCTCAAAGGGGAAGAAGATGCCTGTAGAAATGGAGATTGCAGCTTCACAATGGTTTGGCTTAACGGTGGTACTTTGCATAACGACGTTGGGTATGTGAGGAGAGGAATACATCTTATATTGAAGATAATGAGGTATGTTATTATAATGCCAAGGAGTGAGCTATGTTGTTAATGGTGACACGCAGCCCCTTCAAATTTTATTAAACAAGTTCTTTTTACCAATACCGCTCACTCACAAAAATATTAAATTTATATTTGAGTATTAAAAATGTAAACTATCATAAAAATTTAAAAATATTTGATTCCTTAAAATGCTCCCTAAATCACGCGTACTTATGATTCAGTTATAGACAGAAAACTATCTGCACAGCCCAACCAACTAGATAAATTCAAGGGCCTGTATTTTCAAGTTCTTTAAATCAAAAAACAAATTTATTCAGTTTCTCAACTGACTGCAACATTATCCTTGTATTGTAACAGAATTTTTCCTATAGTCTTTCTTTTCTAGGCAGAAAGAATTTAACTAATAAATGGCAGATGTCATTATTATGTACTAATACAGAATCATAATACATAACAAGCAATATCTTCCCAACAACGAGGTACACAGCCCTCAAAATAAACACCGCCGCTAGTTTTCTGATTCTGCAAAAACTTTAAGTATACCTGCAATCCAGAGAGAGAGGCCTGTATATAAGAAACTGTTGAAAAAACCTAGTAAGTGACCAGTCTACAAAATATGCAGTAACGAAGAAAAATATTCACAAAAATATAAAAATCCAAGCGTAAAAGTTTATACATGAAAATCATTTGTGATAAGAAATTATAGACAAAACACAAATATAACAAAAACAAGATCATCATCTCAACCCTCCGTGCTAGGGCCAATCCAAGATTGTTCTTTCTTGTAAAAATACTTTTTCTACAAAAGAAAATGCTTACAAAAAGGCTTCACTTGGATGTCAGAAGCCAGTAGTTGGTATTGGACACTAACCTAAAGCTAACATTGCCTTCCGCATGAACAACCAATGCCAATGCCAGTAGTCTACAGAAATCTTCTTACGCATAGGCAAATCTGTTTACAGCATTGGTTCAAGGCAATTGATGGCAAAAAGAATCAAATTGTTTAGATCGAAATTCCCATAATCACAGAGGTAAAATATCTCATTAACCTGCTCATCCATAAATTTACAGAGCATTGAATACAAGTTGTCCCTTCAAAATGTTCGTGAGACTACCAAAAACATAAGCTTCTTGTTTATAGTATTGCCAGTCAGCAATAAAACTGTATATGCACTATTCTGTTATTTTGAAAGGAAACCCCTTCAGTAGACACTAGTTTCGGCTGGAGCTCCTCCCATGTCAATTCCTCAAAATCACCATCCTCATACCTAATCTGCACCATGCAATCGAATTGCCAAAAACATTTAACCAAGAATTGATAATAAGAAAATCTCCTGTGACAGATTCCAATATTGAATGCAAAATATAAGTAATGGTATATATCTACCTTGTATAACAACTCATACCCAACAATTTCTCCGTGGTAGGTCCTTCCATCAAAAAATTTCTTGATCTTGCTACCCACCACAACAGTACCCCTACCTGGGATAGAATCTGCAATTCTCACACCTCCACTTGCTCGCTTGGTCTCCACTGACGACAGTTCCCCTTTGAGATCAAGACCCGTTTTTCGTTTTCTGTATGTTCTGCCATTTTCAGGGGTATGAGAAGTTTCCTGCCACATCATGGGTTTCCTTCCCTGAGCAGAACCATACATGCCTCTGTTGATCACTGCCTCAAAGTTACTCCTGCTCGGAGTACTATCTGAACCAAGTTTACCAATATTTTCCTCAGATCTGAAAACAAATTTAACAATTAACACATCAAGAACCATATTAAGTTTTAAGTGTTCTCGAAAAAAACCAAATTATGGTCCATATAGGAATCTAGAACATCAAACATTAGGATTTAGTTCAAAATTCATGCATTAACAATCACAAGCAAATGAGAGATTATTTTGCATTAACCCTGCCAAATTATGAAGCCAATACAAGCACGAGGGATGTGAAATAGGTAAGAGAGAGATTCCAAGAACTAGAAAAGTTTGTTTCTTTCTTGGGGAGTTGGAACTCGATAAATTATACTGTTTATCATTCACTTTCTAGCAAACATGTGGATTTCAGTCTATAAAAGAAAAAAATATTGTGATAATTACAAGCATTTATGAGAATGAAACAAAACTCATGTAAAACAAATGTCACCCAGAAAGATGGTTACATCAAACATGGGAGTTGGACCTAGATAAATTATACTGTTTATCATTCACTTTCTAGCAAACATGCGGATTTCTGTCTATAAAAGAAAAAGTTATTGTGATAATTACATGCATTTACGAGAATGAAACAAAACTCATGTAAAACAAATTTCACCCAGAAAGATGGTTACATGATCAAACATGGCTTTCTTTGACTTAATTACATTGTTTATACAATTATTGGAGGGTAAAACACAAATCATTCTTCGGAAAACTACTGCACCTTTCAGGTTCCTCAGACATGTCATCATATGCTGAAAACATCCTCCTACAAGAGATGGATGCTTCTGTATTATTAATTGGAAGCCACGGGCTATCTGGTTCAACTTTTAGAAGATACTCATCATCCTCATCCTCATCTTCCAAAACCTGAGAAAAAAACACGTAAAAAAAAAGAATGCAGGCACAATTGATTGAATACTCGACAACTCAATGTTCCACAAATAAGCCATAATCAAAATTATTTAGTGACCCAGCTTATGTGAAAATATAAGCCTTTTTTAGATAAATGGAATCTTACAAACACAAAACAAAGCATGGAATGTTTTCCAATGAGAATGTCAACACACAATTGAAGAATTTTTCTGATGGTTCAAGAATTTTTGTAATGGCTGAGCTACATTTAAATTTTACCTCCTGCAAGGTAGAATATAATGTTGTTTCAATTCCAGTTGATTCTTTGTTTTGCATGGTCACCCTTCCTAAAGGAAACTAAATTTAATTGAACATGTGACTAGGCATGCTGCACATTGACCATTCAGATTGAATTATTCTTCTACCAATGGCCTTGTCTTGGCTCACCATAGGTCTTCCTTCCCAGTGTAGTTGAAACCTGGGATGATATCCCATCAAAATAATGAGGGCTGACCAGAAACATTAGAAACAGGTCTCATTAGACTTCAGTATCTAGGACATGCCATGAACGTTTGTGTCATCTTGATTTAGAAAACCCAGAGTACATCACCATAAAAGAAGTTCAAAGAGACCATGAAGAGTACCGATGTGTCTTAAAAAGAAAGAACAGAAACTATAAGTCAAAAAGGCCCAAGTTCACAGTTCAACCAGAATGTTAATGACAGAAAACCCTTAAACCAAATACATCCATTGTGACACGTGTAAATAAACTAGACACAGTTTAAACAACCAGTACCTGCACAAAGTAGACACGTGGAGTCATGAGAATGTTATGGACCATGACCATGGCTCAAACAGCATCTCACCGCACATGCCATTAAAAACCATTTACAAATCACCATCTCATAAGAAATTTACACATGGCTTGATACTTTTGAAGAGTTTTAAGCAACTTGCACTTATAATTATTGTACTCGCATGAAAGGCTGTGTATGCATTTATTTATGACAAATGTAAAAGCCAGTTCCTGTTTATAGCTTTGAAGTCCCTTAAGTAGCTTTACACCCTTGCTTCCCACAGATTTTATGGAAGAGCATTAAACTAAATGAGATAAATCTTCCAAGTTCCAATGAAGGGTGAGTAATTAATAGAAATCTCAATATCCCTTCTGAAAATTCTTATTTACTCAATTAAGAAGAAAGAAGAAACAACTAAAAGGTAAATGAAAATGAACTGAGAAACACAGCAACTCAAAAAGCAACAATCATAAATGTATTCAATCATTCATGTTAAATACAACATTATGGACATAATATCTTTCACAAACTTTTACTGCACCTTGTATGCGATAAAGGTGTGTCCCTGCCGCTTTAGATATTACAAATAATGAAAGATTTTTACACATGCAATAAAGAAGATTGACATTGCTCATAAATTATCCCTCATGATTTCTTCAATCGATCGCCATGTGCCATAACTCAAATTGATAATTACATTATATATTTTTTTAAAGAAAAATGAACAAATTACTTAGCCAAATAATGTTAAAAATATATATCCAAATGTTGAAACTTGAAACAAGAGATGTACACAAGATCCACCTGGTCAATAACAATATGCCCTATCAAATAGGAGAAAGCAAAGTTCCTCAGTGCAAGGTCCCTATCCACACAAACCGGGAAAAGAGTAAACTTTATGATGTATTCAAGGAACATGGCAAAAATTATAAAGAAGATGAATTACAAGAAGAAAAATTATATCCAGGTTTAGTCCATAGCATAACAGAATATCCAAACAGTTAAAACATTTAAAACTTGAGGAAACATCCAAAAATGTACTTTTTTGTATATAGCTAAGCTACTACAAGATTCACAGGCAATAGAAACAATAACTTCCGAAGCATGAGTTCAACTTAGCTCAACCTTCGCACTAATCCTACTCAAATTATATCAACTGGCAACATTTGGACAAAAAAATCCAATGCAGATAATCCAGAGAAAGCATTATCCCGCAGAAACATTCTTACGTTTTCCCTCAACATCCTGCACCATCTTGCACCAAGCACACCTAACAGAGTGGTATCCAGAATAAGATAATGTCTGTTCTTTCTGCAGGATCAGAAAAGGATATGAGGTAACTTCTGGATACAAATGTTGTTAAAATGTTGCTCAATGAATGGTGGATTCACTCAAGCCATTTAAGCAATTTCTAACCCCACCTACTCTTCAAAGGCTATTTTGTGATGTAATTTATGACCACATAAGATAGAATGAAGATTCTGGAATGCAGGGGCTTGGTTTTGGGGTAACCCAGGATTATCGGTGCAACCATTGTTTCCTAATTTTGAGCCAAAAACTTAAAACTCTCACATCTAGACCGTTACAGGTTGAACTCACTAACCATACCACATAACCATGGTTTCCTAATTTTGAGCCAAAACCTACATCCTCACATCTAGAGCGTTACAGGTTGAACTCCCTAACTGTTCCACCATTTTACATGCTGACAAATATTTGGCTACTCAGAAAATCTGTAACTGTACTTGAGAGAATTAGACTCGTAACCATTATTTTACTTGAGATTAAATATGCACTGTAATGGACTCGAGAAAAGGCCTTCCAGTACATATCATATCAAAACTCAGGAAAAAGTTGCACCAGCAATTAGATTACGTAAATGCTGTTAGCAGATGCAAAGAGAAGAAAGAATTTGCGAGAAGGAAAGTAAACTGCACTGTTAAAATGACACAGGCAGAGGTCTATTTATTGTAGGAAGTGGTGGTTGAACAGTTAACAACCAAACAACTACATAACCGTTTTACATGCTATATAAAGTGTTGTATTTTAACACCCCCTCTTAATGACTAAACCGGAAACAAGACAAAGTTTGTCCCGAAATTTTACAACTTTCCTAAAACCCAAATGTTTAGTCATTACATCTACAGACTGTGCCATAGGTTGGACTTCAAAATCATCAGTCCATGACTATGTTGCGGTTGCTGAATGAAGAAGAACCGCAAAACAAAAATCTGGTCACATGAACAAAAGATATGATAAGTGGTCCACAGGTTCTCTATTACGTGATTCATTGACCAGTGATGAATCACTAATGGCTGAGAGTGTCAGCCCCATCTCCAGAGTGCTGAAATCAGAACCTTGGAGAAGTGGATTGAAAACTCTGTTCCAGGCTTGTGTAGCCTGCTGGAGTCTGTACAAAGACTCAATCATCCTGCAATCGAAGTCACCTCGATCACGTCCTTGCACCACCATGTAGTGCTCATCCAACTTTTTCAAGAAGAGAAATGTGACCATCTGTGTAGTAGGAGTTAGAACCAACTCCACAATTTGCTCATCTATCCCCCTCTGTTGGGAAAGATTGTTCACAACACAATGAGCAAATTGGTCATGCTCTACTGTCCTTCGAGCAAGGACCTCTGAGTGAGTGGTTGGGCATGCCATCTCACCATGCATCGTTAGTGCATTTGGAATAGTGGAGTCTCCGTCCACAACAAATTGTTCTTCAGAATGAGGAAATCCATCCTCCCAAGGCATGTCCACCTCCCATACACCTAGTATAGTGGATATTCCCTCCACAATAGGTGCATGTAGTTTGACTGTATCCAAGCTAATGATTTGTGAGGAATGGCTTCCTCCCAAGGCATTGCAGCCTCCTGCACATCCTGAATGGTGGAGTTGTCCTCCACACGTGCATTCATGTTGATCGCAGCCGGATCAACAAGTCGATATTGACCACCTTCCCCAATACCAAGGGCAATTATTCGTCTTTGTTTCACATCAAAGACAACACACTTCTTTCCATAGAAATCCACAGAAATATTGGGATTTTTAGTCAATTGACGAATAGATAGAAGATTCTTTTGTAAAGAAGGTACATATCTAACATTCCATACCAACAATTTATGAGCATTATTCAATACAATGCATATATCTCCTATTCCTTCTCTGCAAGTGATTCTTCATCAACTAGTACTACCGATTTAAAACAAATATTTGCAGTAAGTGAAACATACTCGTCCCTACGACATGAAAAATGTGCGACGCCTTTTGAGTCAATGATCCAACAACGGGTACCATTGTCATTCGAGCATGATGTCATAAGACAATAAAGAGCATGTCTGTCATCCGAATCCGTTCTTCTGCAATTGCTGCCACATGTTCCTCATTACATGGCTTTTTGTTTTATTGCGAAAGATCATACTTCCGCTTCCGGCAATCCTTCTTGAGGTGCCCAACCTTGTGACAATAATAGCATGTGACCTGATACCGAGTGGAAGACTCACCGGATTGACGTCTCCACTTTCCCTTTGATTGAGTGACAAGAGCACTCTTTGAATGGTCACAATTAGATTTTGCCTGAAGTTGTCTCCGCTCCTTTTACAACAGGTAGGAACTCACCTTGTCAAATGTGAGTGTTTGACTTTCAGCCATTAAATGGAGTGCCTCCACAAATGACTCATACGAAGAAGGTAAGTTGTTCAAAACCAAAGCCACCATATCATCGTCGTCCACCTTTTTGTTGATGGAAGATAACTAGTCTCGGAGGTCTTTCATCCAAGTAGGTGCTCAAACAACGATCCACCTTCTTGTAACTTTACGGAATATTTTTCGGTATAAAACCCAACTCTTTTCTGACATTTGATATTTATCCCTCAAACTGGCCCACAACGTGCTGCCCACATGGCGTTCCGCACTTCCGGTATCATATCATCCGATACCGACAACTTGAGAAGTAATAACGCTTCCTTATGACGTTTGTCATAATCCTCGAAGTTCGTCATTGGTCGACTTTCATCACCCTTGATTATTTTATCACAATCACGAAACTCTGCGACCGTTAAAATCTTATGACTCCAAACATTGAAATTAGTGCCCATTAATTTGTCTCCGGCAAAGTCAAGTGTGATATATTTGCCATTTTATTATTCCAAAGTAATGGAAAATAATAAAATAAAATTTTGCCTCACACTTAATAAAATACCTTTTTCCAGCAAATATATTTAATTAATTTAATTTCTCCAGCATATAGTATGAGATTAATTTCTCACATGCAAATTACCCCTCCAACTGCCTTCGAACTATATTTGCATATATTAAAAATATTATTACTTATTCCTCCAAATTTGATTATTCAAAAGCAAGGTACCTTTGCGGGAAAAAATTTCATCGACTTTTCAGAAGGAAGACTATAAACCAAATGATGCCCTCGGTTTTTCTCTGCCACGATTTTACCACTGTGATGCCCTCGGTTTTTCTCTACCACGATTTTACCACTGTCGACTGTGGTCGTTTCACGTGTCTTTTGCCTACACGACTTGCTAATGCCTCCACGAATGTGCTTTTCGTTTATATTTTTCCCTTCGAGGGTTCTGAAAACTCCTCACGATTTCCAGAAAAACTTCACAATTTCCTTGTTCTGCGACCACGACTAGGTAGCACGAGCCCACGTTTTCCTCCTTTCTTCACTCGACTTTAATGGCGCTGCTGTATTGGCGATTTCGACCTGCCCCTTGTGACTGAACTTTTCCTTGAGCGATGACTCTGCCTTGTCTTTTAATGGCGCTGCTCCACGATTTTGTGCAAAACGACTGGTATTTGCTTTTGTCTGCCCTCGAATCACGACTTTTGGCACTCACGTTTGCCCTAGTGACTGCTGTGCACGAAAAACTTCATGAACGAGATGTTTCAGGTCTGTACGACCTTCACAGACTTCTCCTTTGTCTGTACTCTTCCACCAAGAGCTTCCTCAGACTGAATGGCTTCTTTCTTCCTCGAACTGCGAACCTTCGACGCTCTGATACCAATGTTAGCATATGCAAAGAGAAGAAAGAATTAGAGAGAAGGAGAGCAAACTGCACTGTTCAAATGACACAGGCAGAGGTTTATTTATTGTAGGAAGAGGTGGTTGAACAGTTAACAACCGAACAACTACATAACTGTTTTACATGCTATATAAAGTGTTATATTTTAACAAATGCAATTTCAGATATTATCATGTCATGCATATGGACATATTGCTGCTCCCTGCCCCTGCAAACAAAGACCAATTTTGTACCCATTCATTAGTATGGGAGACCACCATCGAGAAGAGGTCAAAGAAGGAATTCCATCATCAAGAAGAGGTCAAAATTCTCTTCTTACTGAAAGCTTTGGCAAGATTCAAGAAATACTCCAAGAAATTATGAGCTCCAGCATTCTGAAAGAAGAAAAAAAAAGAACAGTAATTCTGAAAACTTGGAACAAGAAGCAGGTGGGAAGCATACTACAGCTGCCACTGAGGTTTGAAAGCATTCTTCAACTTCAGTCTTGTCTCCTGTTAACACTGAAAGTTCCACTTCACTTAGAAGTAAAAATCTAGCATCTAATGTTGTCAGAAGACAGAAATTAAAAACCCAGTGGCTTCCACAGAAGAGAAGGATAATTCCTTCAAATCCAAATCTTTTATCCTCCTCTTTTGCACTAACAGCATTTGATCATGCTTGTTCTCCATATATAACAAACAATTATTCAAATATCCGAGAGTTTAAGCTCCGTAGATATAAAAAATACAGAAAACCCTAGTTTTTGTACCCTCTTCCACCTCTAAGATAGTTTCCTAGCCCCTGTATTTACAATTTTATCATGACAACACACATCTTTATTGCTTTATCATGTTTTACTAGAATAATCTTCCAGAAGAGTCCAAGTTTGCTTCTTAACATGCAGTTTTAATAAAATTCCTTATTTATAAAGCACAGTTAATTCTAGATATATGTGGCCGTTGAAAAACACGGTTGATCCAGATATGTGTGCCTATTGAAAAACAAATACTAAGTTTCAAGCACAAATAATGTTAGAAGCGTTATGGTAATGGTATCTCTTTAAAAATATCACACTACATCTATTAGTCGTAAAAAGCAGTAAAAACTAGACTTTAACTTTCTTAAGAATAGAAGTTTAAAGGAAAATGCCTTGTAAGATCTGAGAATGAAATGGTGTTGGCATGGGGTGTAATTCATAATGCAAGTTCTTCATTGCATGATTTGCAATTTTGCATACATCAGATCCTAGCTTTCAAGTTAACCTAAGATCGTCTAGACTGACTAATGATGCTTATGTAATTCACTAGAAGAAGTGCATCATATATTCGCAACAGGTGGTGGAACGAGGCTTTTAATATTAGATTGTGTAAGAATATGACTTGTTTGCTATCAAATAAACATTATGAAAATGAATGACAACCAAAAACTTTCACAAGTGCCGTATTGTATTACTCTCAATGAATAAATAGTACAATAAGACAGCCACCGTAATTAATTTGGGTGTAACAACCTAAACCAAGTCAGGTGTAACCACCTGAACAAATTCATGTCTAACCACCACCAATAACCACCCACTAACAATAGATAAAAAAGGTGGTAAATATATAGTACAAACTACAGAACACAATATGACATAGGATTAAATAATATTTATAACATTGTTGTTCAACCCCTTTGATGGCAAGGCTTTTGTTTTATGGAGCACTTGGATGATTTGACAAAAAAGAAATAGCATTTATCTTTTTTCTTGGAGGGCACTGATGTAACACAACTTTTCATAGAGATCCTTCAAATCTAAGTCCCAGAGAGAATGAGACTTTTGAAGCAGATTTAGCTACTCATATTTTAGCCAAAATATATTATTTAGAGAAAATTAAAAATTCTGCAGTACCAGTGCCAACGCTGACATGTTAAATAATACTTGCATGTGTCAAGGGACTGAAAATGCCAGCTGCTGTCTATTCTTGTTGCTTCTATGTCATTGAAATATGCATGTTTCCAGCGAAAACGTCGAACATGAGGTTAAAAAGTCAGTTCTAGAATAACAAAGTCATCATGTTTTTAATGTAAAAAGAATTTCACTTGGTTAAAAATATTAGCTTAACCACTTACTAATTACTATGCCCACTCCCTTACAAAAACAATGCCTTTTTCAAGTGATGTGCTCATTTAAAAATGGGCAATATGTAATAGAACACGGAATGAACATTCTATTACTTGAAATACATTATTACATATGGTGTAACTAATTTATATATTGTGATATGTGCACAGTTGGCCTCTCTTTTGTAAGAAATGAGGATTGTTAATTTAAATGGAATAACAGATAATATTCAGTGCCACAATTTCAACAAACATGTGAACAGGTTTGAGTGCAAAGTAAAGCATTACCAAGATAATAAGCATATGTTTAGCAAGTAGTGGGCTGGGAGTCGGACCATCTTGTGCTTCCAGCTTGTTGATTGCTAATAGGGTATTTACCATATTGTTGTAAGAAAAGTAGCAGTCATTTCACAGCTCCCTGGTTTTATGTATCTTGTGTATTTCATATACATTATGAAGGCTTACTTTAATGAACAACTAAATCAAGAATACTTGGACTGTAACCACATAGAACTGAATCAGAGAGGCAACTACAAACCTGAACGGATCTCAATTTGCAGCTCAATCCACCAGCAACCAATGAGCGCCAACAAATTAAGAAATCTTGATCAGAACTGTGGTGTAGGATTAAATTGGCATTTAAAATACTCACACTACATCACAAAAAAAGCTTATAACATCACCATGTGCCAATGAACTTCATGATTGTCTTCAAAACCTTCCACATGGCACAGCAGTCCTAAGTCGCCGCATTCGAATTCATGTTCGAATTTGTGGAGGATAAAATTCGTAAAATATTTGTTACTAAAAAAACTAGAGATAAAATTCGTGATTAAATTCGACTAACAAAAATATACTTGTATTTTAGAAAATATAAAATATAGATATATAAAATACAAATCTAATATAAATATATAATAAAATGTAAAATATAAATATTATTTATAAAACGTAAATATAATAAAAATATAAAAAATAAAAGCTAAACTAAAAAGTAATTATAAAAAGCAAATCATATTTTTAAGATTTTTAAAACCATACACGGTGATATATTATAAAATGTTCTATTTAAAAAGAAAACCATCTTGAGATATCTCCGCAGCCACGCAACTTATGGCACTGGAAGCCAACAATATAGATCACGTTGTGCATCCATTAGCCTGAAACTTGGAATAATCCCTGTCTCGCAAGAAACGTGGAGTGGTTTTTAAAGGTGCTAGGACACGTTAGCTCTCAGTCACGATATAAATCTGTTCCTGGAACTTCAAACACGGAGGCTAGGTCACAACAACCTTAAGAGCAACATATTTTCGAGTTTTTAACACGGTTTTGGTAGAGGCAATTAAAATCACAAATTTGGACGAATTTCCTGCGTCGGCTTGATATTCAACAAATTTCGGATTTTTGCCTTTGAAATCAGCGAATGCAGTGACCAAGCACAAGCACTATAAGTCACAAATTCGCTGCAAGAAGTGTAAAGCAGAATCCTAGTTTAATTAATACTACATTTCTAATACATTTAGCTTATCAAATAAGGAAATCTAAAATCAGTTATAGTATATATTTTATTTCCTCAGTGCTCGCTGTTAAATTCTTTATGACTCCCTCAATCTACACGGAAGAAATATATCACTTGTATGAATAGTCTAGACTCTATACTTACTACCAGCGTATAGGCTCAAAAATACAACATTCTTGCACATTTAATCAATCATGAGTATGCTCCATTCCAGGGTACACCTGTTTTACCAATAACAACTTAAAGACTTGAACCATCTGAAAATATGCAGTCACTAATCCACAAAGGAAAATGAATTAGAATATTGAATGTTTTATCCTCTATCTAATAATATCAAAAATCAACACAATGATGAAAATAACACGATACTTATTGGTACAATATAAAATTCAAACTACTTTTGCCCTCGTATTATCCATAAGTTTGAACCGTCATTGACCAGCACACTTGTAATGCTTTGATGTTCACAAAAATATGTAGTAATAAAAGAGAGCCCGGCTTTTTTACTTTTAACCCATTTATGATTCTGTAAATCAAATTAATCCAGCAGCAGAAAGACTATTTAGAGAGAACATTTTGGTATGATATTAAAAACATTAGATATTGATGCTATATCAAAATTTAGATTATGTTAACTTAGCTCCCGACGCCAATTCAGAAAAGAATACAACATTCATGATAAATGAAGGGAAAAGCTGGAAAAAAGAATAAATAAGCAAGGAGAAGATAAGGAAGCGAAAATTACACATATGGAGAAGGAAGGCGGGAAATAGCAAGAACAAAGAATAAATCTAAAACCCTGGAAAACACTAACATTTGAAAGGGGTCCCCAATAAAAGAGTTGGAGGTGATTTCTCCTTGTAGCTCTTTTCCTTTCTACCATATAATGCAAAAGGCATGATATCCATAAAAGCTGAGTTTAAAAAGTAGTCTCGAAGCTCCTAGGATGACCAGGACAACAGACCTGAAGCTAAAACAAGTTTTTGTTTTATGAAAATCCACCATTATTAACCATTCTTATAATTCTATTTATCAGAGCTATAAACTTCTACTCTTATTTAGTCTTCAATTTTTCTTTTGCAGGAAATAGCATATTGAGACTACAGATTTTGATGTTCTACACAATATCAAACCTACAATTCAACTTATGTTAGGCTTGAAATTTTCACTAAATAAGCTTACAATAATTTACCTAAAAGATCAAGGGATTGATTACCTTGGGGGATTCACTTGTACTTCCCAGATTCTTCACATTGTCAACAATTTCCTCAGGGTACCGACAGTCTGCCTCTAAAGCCAAATTCTCCTTCATCTGAATCCTGGTTAGTGTAGCACGCTCTCTCTCCTCACGCCGACTTTTGTAACTATCTAAGGCTACTTCAATGTTTCTTTGGGCTTCCTCACTCAGCTCACTCGCATCAAAGACACCCTCGGTAGCCATTGCCTCTTTAATCAATCTATGTTTATAGGTAGTTTCCTGCTTATCACACTTTTTTTTTACATCTAACCTCTCCCTCCTCAAAGCATTTTCATTAGCCCTTTTTGACCTTTGGGGCCACTTACCAGACCGTTGCTTGCCTCTCAAACGCCCAGAAACAGGACCTGCATCGTGGTATCTTTCCCTGTGCCTGTTTAACTCAAAAAGACTCCATTTTGTTGTCCTTCCAAGACACGGATGAAGACAACAGACATATTTGTCCCGGACTCCACTCTCTTTCTTGATGCCATATCCTTCATGCGCCATGACTACAGGAACGAGCATTTTCTGCATCAAAAACATGAAAATTTTGAAGCAGGAGATGCATAACAAGATGTGGTACATTTGGCCCTGCAAATAAATTGAAATATACTGCTTGAGATATTTAGTACATCTGCTCAATTCCAGATATAGGAGTACTATTAGTTTTGACGTCATGCAGGTGAATATGAATTACAGAGTATAATGGACTCCAAATTCTAAATATGATTTATTTATCTTATGAAGTTCTGACTAAGATTTCATTTATGATTGTTCTCAAATCTAAACATAAATATTTGCAAGCGTGATTTAACAGCATTCTTCAATCTGTATATAAATACCCACAAGCTTGTTTATATCATCAATCTTCAATCTGCACATAAATACTTGAAAGAAAATGTTGGATAAAACATTTTCTTCCAAAGCGATTGTAATTTTGAAATTATCCAATGAAGGTTAGCAAGGGATGAGTCTATATCTACATGCAAAAGGAAAAACTTACAATAATTCAGAAGCTACGTGAATGGTTTGGTAAAAATATACACTGGGTAAAATGCACAATGATACATTCCCAAGCGGATCAGTCGTGGACAGAATAAGTAAAGAATCTATGCATTGCAATCTAATTTTGCTTATGACTTGTGTATTTCAACATGTAGGAATCACTTACCACTCTCACGAAATCCAAATATGAAAATTTGAAAGAAGGAAATGCTAGAAAGAAACAGCTGCAATTACATGGGTTTAAAAGTTTAAACTCCCGCAACACAAGTCAAATGTGCGTGCATGAGTGAATTATGTGCAAAGTGTAACTTCTACCAATTATTTGATACAAAAAGAAATCACTCAGTGGCATCAATGGTTACCACATATCTAATGCAACAGCGCCCAAGCAAGTTACAGACTTCTGTGTCTGCATACCGAGCACATTATCTTTGGTTGAAAGTGTGGAAGATAAAACATTGAGGATGAAGATGCAAATTGCATAATTATGTACTCTGTTATTTCTAACATATTAAACTCTGCAAATACAAACTAAAGTCTAAATCGGTAAAAAAACTACTAAGTTGTACACATTCAATTTTAGCATACAACTTCAAAGTTCAAAATAAAACCGCAACAACAAAAGAACTTAAATACCAATGGAAATTTTACAATACTAGACTCCGACGGCAAGGCCACTATGCCATGCTGACTTGGACTCAACCCAAACTTATCAAAAGACTTCGTTAATTCAAATGTGATCTTGACCTGCAAATAAGATCCTTTCTCTGTTTTTAGGTGGCCAAGTCTCATGCGTGGACTCAGAGAGTCTAGCTAAAACTCAGAAAGACATGCCTAACTCCGAGAGTTGATCCATTTCAAATTGTTTTGGATCACTCGCTACTTGGGCTTGGGAGTTCTTTGACTTCTATACCAATGGAAATTTTACAAGACTAGACTCGGACCTGGCAAGGCCAACATGCAAAGCTGACTTGGACTCAACCAAAACTTATCAAAAGACTTGGTTAATTCAAATGTGATCTTGACCTGCAAATGAGATCTTTTTTCTCTGTTTAGGTGGCCAAGTCACACACGTCTACTCAAAGAGTCGAAGACATGCCTAACTCCGGGAGTTGATCCATTTCAAATCATTGTGGATCACTCACCACTTGGGCTTGGGAGTTTTATGAATACTTGGAGCATCTCAAGAATACGAATGAAAATAATGCCCAACCCTTCTCTTCTATAGTCTACTGCTCTGACAACAAGCAAAGGGAAAGCCTTAATTTTTCTTCCCAATGTGGGCTGGTCTTTCTGTTATTCATATGTACGATTTACTGTTTGCATGACTTGATATGTGGAGAAAAAAATGAGTGTGGCAATGCAAAATATGTTGCTTAAACCACAACATCCCCAAATTGATGGATGACAAATATCATTGCAGATACTCTTAGAAACCAAATAATATCTAAAATTATAATACCTGCCCAGTGCAGCTTAAGATACTAACAAAGAAAAAAAAACAGACTATAAAGAGCATATAATAACACATGAAATACAGAAACCAAAATTAATATTAATATTAATAAACATCTTTCCATTTAAGAAACTAAATGTAAGAGCCTTCAATCTTACACAGTCTATTAAAATTGCAAACAGCCAAACACATACTTTCGGAGAAAACTGCATAGAAATGCATTATGGCATCACCTTTTCCAATCACATTTTGTGACCCATCATCAAGATGATTTTCGTTAATAGAATCACAGCTTACAGCTCCTCATATAGATAAACTCTATTATAGACACAATGAGATCACAAAGACCTAAAATGTATATATCATAAATTAATTATTTCCCAACCTAGGTCAGTTCCTATCATAGTTACCTAAGACTCCCGGGACGGGGTGACATCGGGACATAGGGACGGGGTTTCCGGGACGGCCAAAAATTCCCAGATTTTGGGGACGGCTATTAAAATAATATATAAATATTAAAAATATACAATGGGTCCCCTAACCCTGAAAAAAAAACATGAAAGGTTATAATTTCAGCACCATAGCCAGTAATGTTACCAAAGGGCCTGTAACAAGCCAACGTCTCTTTATCATGTCACTTATATGATTATATCCTCAAATTAAAAAAATAGCTTTTTGGAATAGTAGAGGCCATGTAAACTACATGAATAGCCATCCATAAACAAAACTGGCTAAGGTAACTGAAAAACACTAAAAATTAAATACAAAGTTGGCCTCTAGAACATCCTAATATACCGGTAAAGCCTCCAATATCATACAAAAAGAGGCAGAAAGACTTGCACAACAAAATTTTGAAACTAAAGAAATCCTTAAAAATATGCATGTGAATTTATTGATCCTATCGCTATGTATAAGAAAGGCTTTAAAATGTAAAATAGCAACGACCTCTCGTTAGAATATCTTCTTTTGGAACCTACATAAAACAACAAAATTCCATTTCTTGGGAAGGTAAGTTTGCATGGGAAAAGGATTAGTTTTCATTTTCCTCTTTTCAAAGTCATAATCCTTTGTGTTTTTATAATTTTTAATTTTTTGGGACTTCGGGACGTCCCCTAGCCGTCTCGGGGACGTCATGGCGTCCCGTTGGAGTCCCCAAAGTCTCAAAGCACCCGGGACATCCTAGGTGCATTCCCTAAAGCAAGGGGATGTCCCGGGACATCCCCTTCATTTTTGCATTTGGGGGTGCGTGAGGGGACGTTTCGTCCCCGTCCCCAAGCACCCGGGACGTCCCGGACATCCGGGACGGCTTGGGAATGAGGGTGCGCATCCCTGCCTAACACTGGTTCCTATGTCTATAGATTACAAACACAGGGAGGTTTAAAAGAACTAACATAAGAAAACAATAAATAAATTATTTCCCAATGTAGGTCCAGAGCCACTTTTAATATTAAGGATTATAGGAAATCTAAATCCTCGTCCCTCTTCATATCGTTGAGATGTTTTACACTTACAACAGCTTCACTTAGTCGCCTCTTGTAGTGATGACTTTTGGTTTTTTAATACAAATCCAATGTGTAGCAGTCTTAGTGTTTTGCAAGAGCCGATTCTTCCACACAATTGTGGCAGCCGTAGTACTTTCAGCATCTTCTATTCCACCTGGACCAAAAATACGGATGGTCCAATGTGTAGCAGTCTTAGTGTTTTGCAAGAGCCAATTCTTCCACGCAATTGTGGCAGCCGTAGTACTTTCTGCATCTTCTATTCCGCCTGGACCAAAAACTGGATGGACTGTCAAAAACTCATTTGCAGGTTCAACTATTGTTCTTAATATCAATGCTTTGAAATTGTTAGAGATAACTTTAGCTGCACAGCACACTTCTCCAAACCCTTTGGAGGCACCATTGGAGGTGCAGTAATGTGCAGCAAATTCTTTGGAATCAGCAACGGAGATGCAGCATACTTCAGGTTTGCTCCATGGTTGTTCCCAACAGTGAATCAGGACCATTGCATGACAGTTCAGAATTTTTTTGAGTAATACAAATTTGCAAAAAAATCAGCACGCCATAAATGGTGACTCGGAAGCCTATGAAGTGTTTTCAGAGCTTGGAACAACCTCTTAACAAAGCAAAAGCTCTATGGACTTCTAGATAGTAAGTCAAGCTTTCCAAAAATGCAAACAGTTATGATATCAGAGCATGCCCAGAAAAGCTATGACCCCTGCAAAATGGCACAATTTGGATGGCTACTATTAGAAATTCTTATTTTAATGGATTTCTTCTTCTTAGGATTTTATCTATTCGCATGTTTATGTGTGCTGAATGGCTATTATTAGCTGTGTTTAGCTTTAAAAGAGATTGCTATTCTTATTTTTGTTTAGCTATAAAATAAAAAAATTGCCCCCATTGTAACTTTCATGCAGTGGGCCTGAGTCACTGTTGGGATCAATGATATTTCAATTGTAGAAGTTAAAGATCTTGTAAATCACTTAAATCAGGTATTGTATATTCGAGTAAATATTTGGGGTTTCCCATCTAGCCGGAGCATATTCCTATTAAAGACCATGTCGAAGCATAGGAATATCAGTAAAAAGCCTCCCAAATGATGATGTGGAAGAAATCAGATAAGACCGAACAGTGGCTCTAAGGTAGACTAAACCTCCTAAGAACAACATTTCACATGATGAATTCTAGGCATTTCAAAGGCTTGATGAGAAAGCATATATTATAATTATAAAAGCAAAAAGGAGTGTTATGCTTGTGATGATGAAGATAGATTATCTTGCTTAAAAATGGAAGACCGTCTACTTAATGGTGGTCGCTACCAAAAAAATTGATAAAAAAATCTGTTGGCAAAGTAATGAGGATTGTAGCCAATATCATCAAAGATTCTTCCTTGAGAAAAATTAAGTTTAAAAGAACTGAACTCCTATTGATTAAGTTAAACTGGTAATTTTGGACAGCCAAAACTACATAAAAGTGTGCCCTGCTCAGGCTGATTGTAGATATCGTGCATTCAACTACCTGTGAACTGGAAGTCTATCTGCCAAAAAAACTCAAATTCTTGGCAGGAAATTATTTTTCCTATAAAAAGGCTCTACGTATTTCCTCAATCTCATCAAGAATAAGAAGGAGAAGGAAGATATTTTAGTAAATTTTATTATTCTCTTTGTTCATGAAGAATAAGTGAAGCAATTAAAATTATTAAAAAAATCACTGATGATTAAATCACAATTTCAGTTGAGCTTTGTTTGAGATAAAAAAGTAGGCTTCCACGACAATTTTTGTGAATGAACAGAGGTAACTATGGGTTCACCCTTGTCTACAAATCTCTTTACGGATCAGTTTGAAGAACAAGAATCAATTTAATCCCCCTTGGACCTAAATGTTGAAAATGTATGCTGATGACACCAAACTTAAAATGGCTGCGCAGAATCCAACATCTTGAAGAATTTCAGATACGCCCAAACAGCATTTGTGACAGCATAAATTTCAATAAATCGGTCAACGGTTTATCTTATATTGATGTGCTATTGAAGCAAAACAAAGATGGTTTTTTTGTCCCGCCAGGTGTACCACCTATGATGCATGGAAACGCCAAAAAGGGTAACGTTTCTCCCCTGAAACGTTTCAGAAACGGAAACGTGGGGAAACATTTCAGAAACATGGCATACGTTTCTGGAAACGTATGCCACGTTTCCAATGATTTTTCAAGTTTTAAAGCCAAAAACTTTTTAAAAAATAAAAACTAAATGCATTTAATGAACCTAAACCTAATCTACCTACCTAGACTTGCTAAAGACACTTCCTAAAAGCTATATAATGACATCTTGGGTCCATTCTAAATCACACTCTCATTTTCTCTTGCTAAATTCAGTTTTTCACTAAACTAACATTTAGCATTGTGAAGAGCAAAGAGACATCAAGGAGCAGCTTGAAGGAAGAGTTTAGAAGGTGCTACTAAGAGCTAAGAGCATCAAGGAGGAATTTCAAAGCAGATTTGGAAGCTTCAAGGAGGAAAAACCAGGTATTTTTTTTTTTTTTTTTTTAAGAAAATGTTAATGTGATCAATGATCACGAATGATATCAATATGTAGATTTACATGTAGTAATTTTTAAACTCTATGCTTAAAAATAAAATAAAAATGTAACATTTCCTTTGCGGTTTTTAAATAAAAATCATATATTGTTTTTTTTAATTATAAATATCATCCAAACTTTGTGTATGCTCTCACCTCGCACCTATACGGTGAACTTGGTGATCAAAAGCAAAATAGGATGCGTAGGGTTTTTCTTGTTGTTGCTATTTTAAGAGTTTTTTTGTATTTTTTAAATTAAAAAATCCGAACTTTGTGTATGCTCTCACCTCGCGCCTATACGGTGAACTTGGTGATCAAAAGCAGAATAGGATACATAGGGTTTAATAATTTAATTCTTTTTCCTATTTTTTATAACTAAAAAATCCGAAATCTGTGTATGCTCTCACCTCGCGCCTAAACGGTGAACTTGGTGATCAAAAGCAGAATGGGATATGTAGGGTGTAGTAACTGTAGTTATATTTAATATTTATTGTTATCTAAGTTTATGTTTTTATTTTAATTTTTAAATATTTTTCAATGTAGGTTTGATTATTTGAGATAAATGGCATCCAGTTCAGCTTCAGTGGGAGGGCATGGTGAAGGAAGCCAATGTGGGGGTGAAGTAGGCCAAGGTGGGAGTGTGCAACCTCTGGATCCTAGAGCTCCTCTTTGGAGACACGTGCAAGTGTTGGAGAACCTTCTTTGCAATGGCTCTCATGCTTGGATATGCAATCATTGCAATTTTGAATTTGTCATGTCCCTCTTTCTCGAATAGCTCTCAAAAACCGAAGACCTTTGGCCCGCATTTTTTGTCTACTGGACGGCCAAAAGGTGTTTTCAAGGGTGACTTCGATTTATTAATTTTATTATATTGTGCTCAAAATAAAGTAAAATATCATTAAAGCGCATATAATGAATTAATAGATTGTTTAAGTGACTTTGACTTAGGAAAATGCATTTAAATAAATTAATAAATTATTTAATGTGCCTTCTAGGCAAAAATGCGACTTGCCTTGGGAAGGGTCAAATAAGCCAAAAATGCGACTTAAAACTTTCCAGTGAAGGAAATAATTAATTAAAAATTAATTATGCTGATTTGGGAAAAAGTGCGACTTGCATCTTTGGAGGGTTTTTGGCTATAAGGAAAAAATGCGACTTGGGAAAGGATATATTGATTATTATTATTTTCTCCCATCCAAAGGTTAGCTACGAGCTTTTTGCAAACAAAAGCCAAGGACGGAAACCCCTGGATTATTCCTCTTGCGGATGGAAACCCCAAGAGCAGTGAGAGAAGTTTCCACTCGGGGATCTTCATTGTTTACACGGGTTATTTATCATTTCAGCAGCTTTGAGAAGAAGGAATAAATTGCAGCAATGAGCATTATACAAACTTCAGAGGGGCGACTTATTCTCTGATTGATTTATGCAAGTGTTTGAGGTATTTTTCATGCCAGCAGTTTATTGTTGTAAATTTCAGCCACAAATATATATCAAATAGCCTTGGGTTGGATCATTTACACATGGATTCTAGACAATATTTGTTATCATTTCATCTGCAGATTTCTATATGTGTTTACCCTAATAATTTATCATCAGAAATCAATATTGAATATACGGCTGCATTATTTATGAAGAAATCTGCCATTAAAACCCTAGGCGCCTTTATATATATTCACCCGGTTTGCGGGGTTTGCATTATTTAATTTGTTTATGCAGTATGAGAATGTTGTTCCATGGATTTGCTTGATGTTATCAGTTCAGCTCCACACATGAGCATTATATAAAAAATAATAAAATAAAATAAAATAAAATATATATATTCGGGTAAAAAGGGTTTGGGATCTCTCAAAATTCAAAGCCTCATATACCCGACTCAAAGCTCATTTAATGGGGCAATCAGGAACGGGGATTAGAAAATGTGCCAAGGTTGAAAGGAAACATATTTTGGCATATATGAAAGAGCAAGAGGAGGCTGATTTGCAAGCTTCAAAAGCTAGATTTAAAACTGCTCCATTGCAAAATAAGGGTTCACAAAAACCACCCACCTCATCAAACCATCCTTTTATTCAAATTGAAGTTGAAACTCCCATAGAGGAAGAGAGCTTGTCATGAAAGAGAACCTCCAAAGGTCCATTAGAGCAAGCATTTGCAAATGAGAAGAGGGAAGTAGTTGATGAGTTGATTGCTCGATGTGTTTATGCATGTGGATTGCCTTTCAATGTGTTGCGGTCACCATATTAGCAACAAATGGTGAGAGGAATTAAAGATGCACCACAAGGGTATAAAAGCCCTAGTTATGAGAAGGTGAGAACATCATTGTTGGCGAAAGAAGTGGCCCATGTACATACTTCTTTGTAGCCAATTAGGGATTCATGGAAGGAATCATGGGTATCTATCATTTCAGATGGATGGAAAGATGCCCGAAATAGACCCCTAATCAACATTATTGCGAGCAGAATGTGCCCTAAAGGGGCAATGTTCTTAGGAGTTGTTGATTGTGAGGGTGAAGTGAAAGATGCTCAATTTATTGTTAATATTTTGATTGAGGCTATTTAGTCAGTGAGCCCTCAAAACGTTGTCCAAGTCATCACAGGCAATGCCAAAATGTGCAGAGCGGCAGGGGCTAATTGTTGAAGGTAGATATGAGCACATTTTTTGGACACCTTGTGCAGTACACTCCTTGAATTTGATGCTACAGAAGATTGGCAAAATACCATGGATAGAGGAAATGTATACAAAGGCAAATGAGATTCAAATGTTTGTCACAAATCATCATATGTCCCAGGCTATCTTTAGGAGGTTCTCAAAGTTGGAGTTGCTGAAGGTAACAAAAAAATTTGTTGGTTTCTAATTTTTATTTGCTAACTTTCTATGAAATATCAAATTATCATTTGAATTTCTTTTAAATTTAATTTTATATTTTATTAACTTGTTTTAATTTATTTTAATAGGTTCTTAAACAAGATTTGCCTCTCACATGCTCGTCTTGAGACGACTTGTGAAGGTAAGACAAGCCTTGAGGCTTATGGTGATTGATGATGTTTGGTCCGTGTGGAAACAAGCAAACACAAACGAAAGCAATCAAAATAAAAACATTGATACTTGATGATGATTGGTGGGAAAAGGTTGCATAATTGCTCAGTTTTAGTGAGCCTATTTTATCTATGATTAGATATGCAGATACAGATGATGCTTGCATAGGGGAGATCTATGATGGCATTGACTCTATGCTTGAAAAAATTAGAGACATCATACAAAAAAAAGAGCAAGATCCTGAAGAAAAACTCTACATTGAAGTTAAGACTGTGATCATGAGAAGGTGGAATAAAATGACCACCCCATTGCATCTTCTAGTCTATGTCATGAATCCCAAATATTATAGCAGTGAAATACTTGGTCTACCTGGTAGGCAAGCACCATACAATGACCATGAAGTTGCAACTGGAACTAAGGCAGCATTCCGGAGGCTTTTTCCTGATCCAGCTGTAGCTACTGCGGTCCGCTATGAAATGGCATGCTTTGTCTCTTCATCTAATAGTAGCATGAGTGAAGTAGATGCATTAAGTGACAAGTACAACCTAAAGCCATTCATGTGGTGGTATGTACATGGCCATGATTGCAGGCACCTACGAACTATTGCCATTAAAGTCCTCTCACAGGTATAAAATATTAAAATGAAATCAAAAGTTTGTTTATTAATTAAAAATTAAAAATGTATGTTCTTACTTCTTAGTAAACTAATTTTATTACTAATTGAAAATTTCTAACTTCTTTTTTGTAACAGGTGGCTAGCAATTCTTCAACAGAGCGGAATTGGAGTACATATAGCTTCATCCACTCAGCCAAACGGAACAAGTTAGGATCCAAGAAGGCTGAGGATTTAGTGTATGTACACTCCAATTTGCGCATCCTCTCACACAAGACTGAAGGCTATATTAGAGGTCCCAACAAACTTTGGGATATTGATCCTGAGAGTAGTGACTTTGATGCTTCTGCGGCTACTCTTAGCCAACTTTCACTGCTTGGTATTGATGAAGAAGAATCGGGATCCATTGCACAAGGGATGGAAAGTGGAGCTAGTGGGAGTGGAGTTGCCAGTGGTGTTCATGGAGATGATTATGAGGAAAATTTGGATGATATATTCTAGAATCTAGAATCTAGATTATTATCATGTATATGTGAATCATTGAAATTGTAACCATGTTGAATGATGAGTCATGACTCTTTAGAAGTTCAAATTTCAATGAATACAAAATATTTTGAGTGCTTTATCAATTATCTCTTATGGTCTACAATTATAAAATGAGTATTATACATACATATATATATATATATATATATATATATATATATATATATATATAATATATTGATGACATTTCGAGTAACGTGTCATATCCAAGGTTTTTGAAAATTGCCGTTTCGCGTTTCGTATTCGTATCCATTTCCGTTTTCATTTCCGTTTCACGACAACCTAGTGTACCACTTGTACATGAAGGCTACTCACACAGATCTTTACCCGTAGACATCATCTCATCACCACCCGAAGAAAATCTTGCATCCTACGGACCCTTGCCATCAAAGCTTTTAAAATTGCAGAGCAGAGAAAACCAAATAAGAAAAAGTATCACCTTACTAATTTCTTCAAGAGGAACAGGTGCAAGAAGATTTAAATAGAAAGGGCATTTAGGAAGGTGAGAAAGGGGCTACAACCACATCAAAGCTTAGAGAGTAACCAAAAATAGGCATTCTTACCATATGTAGAGGGAATTTCTAATAAAATTGTAAATACCATACAACAAAAGAATATCAATCAGCCTCCATACATCAAAAATGATGTTGAAATCAACATAGGAAGTGATGTATCCAAAATATAGTTGTGTTGTTTATCAGATATCTCATCCCTTGTTCATGTGGTCGACGACGTTGAAAAATAGGTGAAACCTAAGTCACCAAACTTCGTGTTCATGTTTGTTTTCGGCGAGGATAAAATTCGACAAAAATTCGTCAACCAATAAAGTTCGGGAAAACAAATTCGTCAATAAGTTTGAATTATATAAATCTGCATTTTTTATTATTTTATTTTTAAAATAAATAATAAATATACAAGAATGATCGAAATATACAAATATTATTAAATACCTTCAAAAACATTGTGAAATGATGGCAAAACATATTAATAACTTATAAATAGCTATTATTTATAAATTATAATATACATTTATGACTTAGAAAAGACTTAAAGTTTAAAATCATAAACATTTAAATTAAGTTTTTACTAAACAATAAGCGTTTAACTTAATAAATTAAAATGTAACATGTAGCTTTAAGTTTTATTTAATTACAAAATAATAAAATCTAACCTAAATCCAGTAACTTGTAAGTTCAACTTTTTATTAAAAAATAAAAAATGAAACCTAAACCCGTAACTTGTAAGTTCAAGTTTTTATTAAAAAATAAATACAATTTAAAAAATAAAATGGTAAACAATGAAACCTAAACTTAATACATTTGAATGTAATATTGTAGTCCGCCACAAAGAGTCATATTACATTGCTGGGAATCGTAACATTACAAATGTATTTTATTTAGTGTGTAAATTCAGCTTAGCAAAAACTACTAACACTTTTGCTTCATGGGGATTTATACGTTTAAGTTTAAAACTTTAAAATCCCTGAATGCAGATGTCGAGGGATTGAAATGCTAAAAGCACAGCATAGTTGGGCGCTGGAGGGAGGATTCGCTGGCAGGCAAATGGTTGGAGATTGAACGCTTCAAGCAAAGCACAGTAGACCAGACTCCACTGTTGCTCTGAAACCCTAACCCTAACGGGCGTGAAATGCTATAATAATACTAGTATACGACTTTGTAAGACTTGTCAACGATTTTTAGGCGGATTATATGCACCGTATTCGTGATTTTTGGAGGGTTTCAATAAAATCGCATAACTTATTCGAATATTCGAATTTCCAGTCAAATTTAAACGCTTTTTACTATTTTATTAGAATTCGCCAAATTTCAAATTTTTAGGTTCAAAGTCGGTGAATTTTGTGACTTAGGGTGGAGCCATTCTTGAAGAATATTTGTGAGCATAGTGCAGATAAGCTCTTGCAAAAGACTCTAATTGTACAAAACAAACTTGCATTAAAAAAAAAGGTCATCGCTATAAGGACCATTACTTGAAGAGGCAACTAAAGGAAGCTATTGAAATTCCCGACAATTTGAATAGGGACAAGAGCTTAGACTTATGCCGTTCATGGACCTATAGTCTATAATCTAAGAATCTTAGGAGTGGCCCCACACCTAGATTGAAAAGTAATTAATTTACTATTTCACAAGTTAGGTTTTTCAATCTTAATGTGCTTGAAATTAAGTTATTAATAAAGTTTGACTTAACCTGGGTTGGGAAGTAATTAAATTATTATTTTGCAAAATAGGTTTTTCCAGTCTCATTGTGATTGTAATAGAGTTTCAGTTATCTATATAAGGAGCTCTAAGATGTATTCCAATTTACATGATTCATCCTGATTATGAGTCACAAAGTGTAACCCAAAACATCAATGTTGTATGACATTTCTACGCACTTTTCTCCATAAACATGTGTTTAAAAACTAGATGTCTTTTAGGCTCACAACGAAAAATTAGTTAATAACTTCCAAGAGTAAAAGGAAAAGCTGTTACTACTGCATGCCACCACTAATAGGTGAAACAAACTTAGGTAACTGGAGATGATGGCAACTAAAGCAGAAGGTAACCAAGCCTTTGCCAGACAATTTTTCAAAATATGTTTCCTTAAAGTTAAAACTTAACACCATCCCTCCATAAGATTATTTCCATCAATGATGAACACAACAATAGAATTCAATCAGTAATGATTACAATGATCAGAAAATTGGAGCTTTAACCTTCTTAGCCAGAAAGCACCTAAGCAAAGTTCCAGCATAAGATTTAAACTGGATAAGGCTGGTCCAAGGTTGCAAAAACTGAATTGGAGAACAAATATGCAGATGAGTACGACACAGTCCGTGCCAAATTGATCAAAATACAAGATATAGTTACAGCCAAAAGAATTAAGGAAAAACCTACGAAGGGTTGTGGAGAAATGGTATATAGGTAACACTCGTGTCAAGGAGACCCAAGTTCACATCCGTACACCACGATAAGTCGGCCTGCAGCCTGGAGAACCCCCTCAAATGTGTGGTTGATAATGCCGGCCATGTTAATGCGGCCAGCACACACCCAGGAATGTGGGGCCCAGATAGTGTCCCCTATACGGAGACCAGAGATGTTCCAAGAGTCCTAAGCAAAAAGGGAATGAAGGAAAAAAATGCATTAATATCCATGAACAACAAAAGGCAAACAGTGAGATTATGAATTAATTTCGTTTCTTCAACATAGTAGTGGTGGTAGCCAAGATAGGAACAAACTCATGTTTGAAACAAGTAAAACTGAGAGAAGAAAACTTGAAGTACAAAAATAAACCTATAACAGAATCATATTGATAATTTTCCATTTATCTTTACTTTTTTTTAAACAGATTGCAAATTTTGGGGCAGCAGATAATATATTTGGAGCATTAATTTTGGCTAAGAATAAGAATGAGAACCACTATTCATGAAAGTTGGATCACTAAGAGTGACTCGATATTAACACACGGCTCATCCCGAAAAATGATATTACATAATTAAAATAAGAATCTCAAAACAAATACACCTTGAAAGATGTATGCAATGTGTAGAAAAATACTACTTACTTGACATTATTATGGCAATTGATGGCCAGTGGCAAATAGTACCCTTTAGCTGCAATGAAAGAACCACAACATGACCTTGTTACAGTGCAATGCATAAATGATGATAAAACCAGCAACGATATAAAAGCCCTTGAAATTTGTGGAACAATAAAAAGACAATAAGAATCAGAATAAATAGTTCCGCCACTATAAGCTGTAAAACAAAGAGCAACTTCCAGATGGGAATTTTAACAAAAAGCTCTTCTAAACATCACAGAATGTGTTGTGCCTTAATATAATATTTCCAAAACAACCAAAAATCTGTATAATATGATTCATACAGCCTACCTAAGGGCTTATTCATTTAAAATATGAAAATACAATAGGATATCCTACACGCTTCGCACCAATATGGTGACCATGCAAACCATATATTACTTACAGGAATCCTTACAACATTACTTTTATGTTTCCATGTATCATCCAAATAGGGTTACCCTACAAACAGTTCTTGATCACAATCACACATTCTGTAAAGTTACTCTTACAAGCCAAAATCAACAAAATATATATGATAAAGCATAATGAGAGTCTTTCATATAGATACCACCAAATCAAAGGATTCTACTTCCTCATATGTTACAGACTCTAATTTAGCATTTAAGTACCTTGGTAAAGTCGCACATAACCAATTTGATTATCCAAGATTCCTATGCAGGATGACATGGATTTATCATTAAATAGCTCCTATATTGTGACTTTTTTAAACGTTTTGGAGGGGTGGATAGCCAATAAAAAACCCCATAAAGGTAAGATGCCACTAATGAGGTTGCAGATGACAGCTTTTGCAAGTGTGAAAATTATTTTCTTGACCATTCCTTGGGAAAATAATCAAGTATGCCTCACTACGACATAAAATGGTGATGATAATTATGTAATGCATATGCTTGTGACATTTAGGTACAAGGAAGTACGATAGTAGGGCTCGTGCTAATCATCGGAGTTC
The DNA here is from genome assembly GCA_018340775.1 of Taxus wallichiana var. yunnanensis. Lineage (NCBI taxonomy): Eukaryota > Viridiplantae > Streptophyta > Pinopsida > Cupressales > Taxaceae > Taxus > Taxus wallichiana. Next base: position 418,151,871 of record CM031243.1, read on the forward strand.
CCTTAAGATTTTACAGACTTAATTTGTGTAACCCCTGTACAGGCACCTCCAAGATGGTGACAAATTTATCCAAGAGCATCTTTTTATTTTTCATGGTCCTTTCTTACATGTGTCCCTCAGTCTGCAACAGAATCTCTTTTTTTAGCATGTATGTTCTTTGTTTACCCTGCTCCCCTAAGAAGGGTATTTGCAGTAGATCGCAACTACACGAATCATAAATTGCTTGGCTAACAGAAAATTTCCAGCTAAGAAATGAGTGATCAATCTAGTGCAAACATGTAAAGTAATATTTAATTAGATGAGGAAGGCTTAAATTTGCAAAGTGTGTCCTTGGTGTTATGATGGTGTGTATGGAGTTACAGACATAAACCGGTGTAAGCAATAATAAATAGGAGTCAGCGGATAACAGCAAACAGGCAGAAGACAGCAATATCTGAGTAGTAAGTACAAGTCAATGAGGTAGTTGTATGGGGATCAGTCTCGACTCTTGTCTGTACCAACAGTCGCCACTCAAAAGGAATACATTTTCTCTAAAATTTGTTGACAATTTCCAAGATTATCTTCCTCTTTCTATGCTGAAGCTTGCATTGCCCTCATATGTAAGGAAAAACTGTTTTATAGGCCATCTCAGCTACCAAGAAACCTCCATAAGCTAGTAACTAGAGATGGGCAAAGGTACAAACTGAACTAAACATGGCAAAAAAAAGCCATATACTAATTTTGAGAACTTAATCTGTTATTTTTCTTATAGAAAAATGCAAAAACCAGTCTTAAATCGCAACAACACTAAGCTGAACAGAAGCCACAATTCTATGAGACACAGTAAGTTCTTCAGTCATGAAACAGGCTAAAACTGTGAGGGAAATACATTCTGCTAGGTAAAATCTAAGTTGCCACATTCAAATTCATGTTTGAATTCGCCGATGATTAAATTCATGAAAAAATCGTTGGTAAAAAAATCAATGATTAAATTCGACTATGAGAAATTATATAATATATTAAATTATATATTATATTATACATGTACATATAAAATTATATCTTAAATATTACATATAAATTATATATAATCGTAAGGGGTTTACTTAGATTAAGGTTTGGTCTTTATATATAATTTTATATATAAAATTATACATATATTTTATAAAATAAAACTTTATATATAACATTAGACATATATTTTATAAAATAAAACTTTATATATAACATTATACATATATTTTATAAAATAAATATGCGTAAAACCTAAACCTAAAACTTATTAAATATTAACTACCACACATTTATAAACTTAAAACCTTAAAACATTTAAAAAACAAAAAACAAACAGCGTCGAAGTTCTGTGTGAGGCTGTGAGCTCAGAAGTGCCACTCGCGCACTCGAAAACAAACAACCTCTGCGCAGCCTCCAGCTATGGCGTCTAAACAGCCCCTCCAGCAATGGCAGCAATGGCATCCAAACAGCCCCTCCAGCAATGGCATCGAAACAGGTCGAAAACCCTAAAATCGAAAAAGTTAAACCCTAAAACGAATTTCCAGATTTTTAAAACGAAATTTGGCGAATTTTAAACACGATTTTGTAGTGAATTTAATAAAAATTTCACATCCAACTTCCATACGAATAAATTCGCGATTTTCAACGAATTCTTTTCTGTTGTATTAAATCCGGCGAATTTCGAATTTTTGCCTTCAAGTTCGCAAATGCGGTTACTTAGGGTAAAATGGCATTTTATCACATAATATAATTTCACAAATTCAAACTCTAATGCTTAGCATTTAAATACGATATCAAGTCACATTTATTGCTTTTTAGGCTTCTATTGTTGTTTGAAACTCAAACTATGAATTATGAAGAGTATATTTTCAATTTCATGTGTTAACTGTTAAAACACATGGTAGATTAGTTTTATTGTGGTTACCTACAACTTTCATTTACCAATTGAAAAAAAAAAAACAGAAAATTTAGATACCAAAAAAATAAATTCAGTACTTCAAAGGCAGGACATACCTTCTGTACACAGACAGTTCCTGCAAGACCTCTACGTCTGAAAACGCAACAGGGAGGAAGAAAAGCGCATTCATTTCCTCAAGTAAGCTCACCAAAGATCAATCGGAGGAAGCAACTCTCCAATCTGACTAAAATGCTGAATTCACTTTAATAAAATAAACAAGAATTCTAGCAACGTTCAAGAAGATTCTTCATTACACATGATTTCAAGCTATTGAAATCAGCATTCAATTACATACCTCAGTTTTTATCTTTGAAACTTCAACACAAGATTAATCACCACTTTCTACAGTCCTGCCACATGCCAGAGTAGATATTAATTACCAATACTTAACCATATACATTTTTTATTTATTTTTAAATGATTGCTTGTGTTAGGCAGTACCAATTCAAGAAACATATGTCATGCTTTATTGAATTTCTTGGCATATTAACATTGTTGAACATGAGTGTGATTGAGTGAAGAAAACCACCTCCCAAGTTTCGGATGCACTGAAAAACAGTTAATTCTTTTGAACAGCTAGCAGATATTATGGTGGACGCCATATTGGGAAAAAGGAGAAACATCAAATCAAAAGTATATACCGTGGTTCCTTGAAACCTTTGGCATATTGCAATAGATAAACACAATTATCATTGAGTGGGGGCAAAGAAGCAGATGTCCCGAATTCAGGGGTGCTGAAAAAGGGTACCATATTACAGGCACTGCTTTTGAGCATACTTAGGAAACACTGAATCAAAAACATATACCATGTTCCACTCCTCGACATACTATGTAATGTCCCTCTTTTCTTGGATAGTTGTTGGTCGAAGACCTTTGGCCCATTTAGTCTACCCGACGGCCAAAGGAGGAGATTAAGGGTGACTTAAGTCATAAAATTATTATAAAGTGCCAATTTAAAAATAATTATTATAAAGCACTTATAATAATATTATTATGACTTAATAAAGTGTCTTTTAAATGGCCAAAGTGATTTTATTTCACTCTAGGCTAAAAGTGCGACTTGACATGGTGGGCCAAAATAGACATTAGGAAAATAATAAAATATTATGTAATGTTTATTTGCCCAAGGGAAAAGTGCGACTTGGTATGGGCATGCTTTTAGGGCATTTTGGCACTCTCTTCTCATTGGAAGATGGAAAGGTGATTTTATAATATTTTTTCTATAAAAAGGAGAGGGGCGACTTGGGCATGGCATTCGATATTCACTCCATATTTTTGATATTGGCTTGTAAGCTGAAGTACTTGTTGCTGCAACTTCTGAGGACGAAATCCCTCAAGGAGACTAGTGTAAGGGGAACGAAAACTCTCTATTACACCCATATTTTGTATTGGAATTTCAAGGACGAATCAGGTTGTTGAACCATCTTTTTGCACTAGCTGGAGCGACCCAGTTTGGGCAGATTCTGGGCACATTGGAAGGGCATGAAATCAGTTTTCATCAACTGCTGTTGAAGCTGGATTTGAGTTACCCTCATATACGTTTAAGGTGTGTTTCAGAGGTCCAAAAATCCTCTATTACAACTATTATTTCTGACTGTATTTTGCAGAGTAATTTATTATTAAAATCAGCCTTTTACAGTCCAGAAAGGGTTAAAAATACCTCTGCAGATTTCTGTAATAATTTCAGATCTATTTGGCACTCTAATCTATTTATTTCTGTGGAGTTGAGCTTGAAAATCTGTACTTCAGTCCTTAAGGAAGAAGTGAAGGTTTAAGGTCTGATTTCTATGGGTTTATCTCTTAACCCTAGTCACATTTCTTCAAATACATTCAGATCTGCATTAGTATGATTGCCATAACATTCATAAATCAGTATTTGGTGTTTTAATTGATTTAAAATTCATTTGAGAGTAAGAGAGACCCGTTGGGGATCTTCCATACTACCATTATTGCAAGTGATTCTGATTGAGCAGGTAGGGGTGCAAGCTTCTCATATTCCTGGTGTGCTGATGATGGGGACATCTAAAATTAAATACTATAATGCCACAACAAACCTCCACAAGACAAGTCGGGTCAGATGCCATTGCAAAATGCATACTGAGCAAGAGTAAGCTAGCCTAAAGGCTACATTTTCCCAAAACAGAGAGTGAGTGCTTGGGTATGCTTTAGAATGTCATCATTCAAACAGAAAAAAATTCCTTTTCTAGAAATGTAATGGATGGCCATCACTACGATAAAGAATGAAATATTTAGATTATTAAATCAGATTAATACTTGACCTGACTGCTTGATAACGCTAAAATAATTTTACTCAACCATACTGTGTTACCATTTCCCATTCCATTGAAAGGAAGTCTTAGAAAACTTGTTCTACTTGAATTCAAAAGACCACGCAACCTTGTAAGAAATGTATGACATGACTATATATATTTTAATGTTGTTCAATTTTGTAGGTTCCTTCTCTTGTTTTTTGTACCTGAACGTGGCTACTCCAAAATACCCAGCTACATTGACAGAGGATGAGTCAACAATTCACCTTACTAGGGCACCATTTCTTTCCTGCAGAGAGCAATATGATGTTCAACAGCTGGTGGCAGGGGGTAAAACTTGTCTAATTCTGCTTCTACGGTTAAAAATGGCATGTGTCCTATAAAATTAGAGAAAACATAAAAACTCCTGATAAATTTATACAGAGAAACTTAACACCCAATGTAATCCTACAATGTATGAGAAATAAAGGTAAAATCCTAAGCAGTAAAGAAACCCTAAAACAATTCTGCATTGTATGAGAAAGAAAGGTAAATTCCTAAGTAATAAGGAAACCCTAAAACAATTCATGAAGTTTCTTCAGTAAATTTAATAATTTCCAAGACTGCCAAACGATATCCACGTCATAGAATTTCCCAAAAAATTAAACACTTACCCTAATTCTACATTCCCCGCGAAAGAAACATAAAATCCGAAACAGTAAAGAAAATCTAAAAACATTTCGTAAAGTTTTTCCAGTAAATTTACACATTCATAAAATACGCAAACTAAAACCTAGTAAAGGGGCTATGTAAATTAAGCATACATTCTTGGAAAATGGAACCACGCAGATCTCGGAAAAATATTTTTAAAAACTCCGCGTACTGGGAGGTAGAAAAAGCGCACGTAGCGTACCAATTCAACTAGGGTTTTCAACCCAAATAGCAAGGGCAAATAAATCCACGCACAAATAAAATGCCAGCGAAATATTCACAAAATGACCTCAAACAGTCAACAACAAAATACTAGAGATAAAATTTATGAAGTCCTCTGAGATTCGAAACGGTCACATGTTGCATCGCATAATTCAAAACCCCAGCAGTGAAAGCTCATAAGGAGCTAAAACAAAAAATTATTTGGCTGTATATAACATAAAGCTACACTAACAGTAGGAGATTTAAAATTACTCACAGTGAGGACATGGGGATGCGAGATTGCTCGAACAGTCGTCTGCGTTGTTTGTAATTTGGAGCGAAAACCTCTAAATCTAATGGCTTTGCCAAATTTGTGAAAGGAAAAATTTAATAAGCGTGACACAGCAAAAGTAGTAAGAAAAGAAAGGCAAAGAATAGTCTTCAAATTCAATGAAAGATGTGACGACGACCTGCTATGATTATTTTTATTATTATTATTTGGAGGCGTGTGGGCCTTCCCGTTTTTTATTTTATTATTTGACTTAATTTTACTAGCAATCGCATGTGTTTCATGAGATGTGAACGCCGAACCGTATATGCTATTTGATTTAGAGGTATAGTTATTACTTTTGTACTTGATGTTGATAAGGGGTTCAAGTGATGTTGTAATTGTAGAAATATAGTTGATCCACTTAATTTGAAGGTTGTTTCTACATTTCAAACTTGTTATAAATTCGTACATGATTACATGTGATACCGTTTTCGATAGTTAGTTAATTTTATAGTTGATGTTGTTAGTTGTGCATCGGTTGTTAAGTTGGTGTTTTGTTGGAGAAACTTTTATTATACAATTGATAATGTGTGTGATTGATAGTTGTAGTGTAGGACTTTAGTTGAAACATTGCATTGAAATGTTGTATGTGTACATTTAATTATGTTACAAAGTCGTACATTTAAAGTTGCATATCATATTTGAAAACATCAAATAAATGAAGGTATATGTACACATAATGAGACATGTATACATTTGTAGTATTTATATCATGAATGGTAGCCTTTAGTGGGCAATTTTAGTTTCAATAAACATGATTACATTTGATACCCCTTGAACGACAGTGTCGCTTTGGATAGAAGAAGTGTTGAGTATAGTAGTAGTGGAGGTGCTATCAAAGCAGAGGGTAGTATTTACGATGGATTGAGTGATAATAGTCTTGCTTCCTCCTTTTTCTTGCTCTGAGTGTTGGTATGTGTGCCATATTTGAGTATCTCTCGGATGAAAAAGCAGGTGAAATGCGCAGATTTGCAAGCAAGGGAACTCTGGAGAAAGCTGTGAATGTCAGACCCTACCTTTCAGTGGTTCCAATGTCGACAGTTGCTCTGTGAAAAGTAAGTCCTTGTGACTTGTGGATAGTTAATCCCGTGCCATTTTAATCGGCAACTATCTTCGATTCCCTCTCGAAATAGGGGGTATGGGAATATGTAACGGGTTGGAGGGATCCCAACATGGGCCATTGTATCTATCAAATTTTACAACAACAAATAAAGGTAATGCTGGTGGTTACATTGATGCGTCGTAGACAATGTCGGTGATTGTTCCTGTGGCACCATTCACGAGGTCTACATCAACCCATAGATTTGCAATAAACATGATTTTTTGTTGTTTGCACAATAGAACTTTGTGTTCCAACTGATCATCATCAAGATTTCCTGGTCCATTCCTCCTGTTACTTTCAGCAATGGATTGGGTGATCGGAGCCTTCAACATCTGTAGGTTGTGGGAGTCCACCAAATCATTTTTTGCAAACAAATGTGGAGTCTTTAAAAATGTTGATAACACAGTGAGCTCAGTCACAAGAGTTGTGCAATGGAAATTTCAAACACTTATGTGAGGAAGTAAAGTAAGAACCAAAGTAATGTAGAAGTGAAGGCCATTAATATCTTATATTTGATTAGAATGAAAACACGAATACAATAACACCATGATGGCAGTTTTTCACCTGAGACATCCGATATGCAATTGCAATGAAGACAAGAGTACAAATACAAAATGATGGCAGTTTTTTGCCTTAAAATTCTAACTTTAAAATCTGATGGAAGATTTTCATCCAAGGTAAGGGCGCCTATACTGCTTCACCCAATACAAGAAAATTAGAAATGTTGGAATGGAGAATCTAAACACAAAAGATATAAGATTTACATAGAAGTCCATCAAAAATTGCTTCAAGAAAATATGTTTGTTTGCATTTTAATTGTCATCATTTTCCTACATCAGTTTATGTCAACATTTTGAGAAGAACGCCAAACAAAAAAACATCTCATTGTACCCATTCAAACAATACAAATGTGGATGAAAACTTTGATTTGTGTCATCAAGACTTTGACTGTAAGTGCCTTGCTGATGAAATTAGAATAAATTCATAATGCTAATATCAATGGACGCAAGTAGTAGGCGATATCGAGCCCTATAGATTAAAAAAACCTTGTGGAGGATTATTTCGTTATCTCCACAAAGACCATATGGGAGTAGACTCCATTACAAACAAAAACTACATATGATAATGGTAGACTGTATTGACTATTGTACAAGAGAAAAACTACATATCATGGCCCGTCTCTCTATATGGTATTTGGCAGTAGCTCCTATATCTATCTAAAAAAACAATAAAGCTCATATGAAGGGAAAAACATATAATTGGCTACTTGAAACCCACTTTTAACATTTATTCTAAAGCGTTGATAACACAGTGAGCTCAGTCACAAGAGTTGTGCAATGGAAATTTCAAACACTTATGTGAGGAAGTAAATTAAGAACCAAAGTAATGTAGAAGTGAAGGCCATTAATATCTTATATTTGATTAGAATGAAAACACGAGTACAATAACACCATGATGGCAGTTTTTCACCTGAGACATCTGATACACAATTGTAATGAAGACAAGAGTACAAATACAAAATGATGGTAATTTTTTGCCTTAAAATCTAACTTTAAAATCTGATGGAAGATTTTCATCCAAGGTAAGGGCGCCTATACTGCTTCACCCAATACAAGAAAATTAGAAATGTTGGAATGAAGAATCTAAACACAAAAGATATAAGATTTACATAGAAGCCCATCAAAAATTGCTTCAAGCAAATATCTTTGTTTGCATTTTAATTGTCAGTCTGTCTGGCATAGAATTTTGCCACATTTTGTTAGAGATTTTCAAATTGTCTTATTTGATTTAATATGTGCTAGGAGTGTGAATCCTGACTACTTTGATTTCCAAAGATATGGTTGTGTGGAAGCCTATGCAGAAGACCTTATAACCATTTTGGACGAGCTGGGTGTGGAAAACTATATGTTTGTAGGCCACTCTGTCTGCCATGGTTGGCTGCATGGCTTCCATCAAGAGGCCTTCTTTGTTCACCAAATTGGTGTTGTTTGGAGCATCCCCAAGGTAAAACAAGAAAAAAATAGTGCTCCCCTCCCCTTTATCCAATTTTTGTTTAATTTGCTTGCCCATATCATGGCTAATGTGGCTTAAAGGCTCACTACCTCCTCAGGCTCCTCTAGTAACCTCTGGCCCAAAATTAGAGTATATCAGAACTACTAATATCACCAACAACTCTATACATTTCAGAATTGGCTTTCACCCAAATCAAAAGAAGTGGTTTAATTCTAATATGCATATATAAAAGCAATGTTATAAATCATAATTGAGATGGAGATTTCTAACATCTTGGCATGCAGGACTTATCAAAGTGTATCCATATCTGTACTTAGATGACTATCTATATTGGTATTGTTATATAAATTCTCAACACTGAATTTGCTACAGGTTGTTAATTCCAATATTTGTTACAGTTATACAGGTGGTGAGATGGACCAAGATGGTGTTTGGGATGACCTGCTATGATTATTTTTATTATTATTATTTGGAGATGTGTGGGCCTTTCCGTTTTTTATTTTATTATTTGACTTAATTTTATTAATGTTTTTATTATCGTTTTAAGTACTAATATTTTTACGTGAGGGTTTAGTTTTAAAGAAGAACAATGGAGGGCGTGTGACCCTCTTAAATATATTAATTTTAATTGTTATTTTTAAAATACCCCACTTCCATTTGTAAGGTGCTATTTTGGACCTACTTTTGGAAATTAGGTGATCGGGGAATTTAGGATGGATGATTTGAAGTATGTGGTTGTAAGGTAGAACTAGCACTTTGTATCAATTGTACGAGAAACATTTTTATAAAAAAATAAAGGGAACATTAATAAAATGGTATTAAAAAATATGTCATAGAGTCATTTTCATTATAAATCTCAAGTTTTAAATGTTGTGTGTGTGAAATAGAATGGTAAGGGAAATTAACAAATTGTAAGGATTCCAACAAAATAATCAAATAATTATTTTATTTTATTTTATTCTTCAATTATTTTGTTTTTGATGAAATAGACTATATTACTTAATAAAAATATTACAGCTATCCACAAAAAATATGGGTGGTAAAGGGCACACCCCACGTTCAAACTAGCCGAGGCTAGGAGGCCAAAGTATCAAAAGGCAACAATGCCACAAAACAAAAGGAAAATAAACTAAGTTGCCGCAGCAAACATAGCAACAGGGGGCGGTGGTGGAGGCCCTTTATCCTCCAAGTTACCACCTGGAAGATCATTTCCATCTGGAAGGGGCGGCCAGCCAGTGCCAACTTCTTCTTCTTCTTCTTCTTCTTCTTCTTTGTCGTTTTGCAGATTAGGCAATATGGCAAGAGCCAACCAAGGGACTTTACCGAGAATCTCATCCATCCCCATTGCTGCGGGGATGGGGGACCCCCAACCACCCCGATTAATAGGGCTCGTTGATGATCTGGTTATCGCCCGGAGAGCAATGACGGTGGGTACATTCATTCAACTGGCCACGTCCACGACGACCTCTCAAACAAACACTCCCAGAAGGGGAGGTGGGGGACTCCGTGCCACGGTGCAAGGAGGATTGCCCGTGATCTAGGAGGGTCTAGAGGTGCCGCACTTCCAGCTCAACCTTACGGGCCTGATCCTGGATCTGTAAGAACACATTCGAGATAAGCATGGCCTTATCATAATGCGAAAGAAAGCAAGAAACTGCGGAATGAGCAAAAACAACAAAATTGTGTTCTTTCCATATTAAAAAAGGAGATCCACTCGAAAGTATGCCACACTTGCGCAAAAGCATGGGGAATGGAAATAGAATCCCCAAGCAAAACATGTTGCCAAAGAAAAGGAGCTGGGTGAAACGGCTGAAAAAAACCGTGGATCCAGACCCAAATAGCCTGAGCTTTTGGGCAGTACCAAAACAGATGCGTAAGCGTCTCAATATGCCCACAAAAAGGGCAAAGCCGAGGAGCAATCCCGTAATGAGCTAATCTGTGCCCAATAGGGAGGCCTTGAAAGAGCAGGCACCAAGCAAAACAGGCTAGCTTGGGTTGAAGGATGGCCTTCCAAACTATATGAAATCTAGCTTCCCAGGAGGACCATCCAGAGTTGATGGACCACCTAGAGTTTAGCAAAGCCACCATTGGAAGCCTGGGGGTGAGAAGAGCATACCCTTTGCTAGGGAGTAATTTAAGAATGGGGTATCTGGAAACCATTTCCAATCCTTCCACTAAGGCCTGAGAGAGACAATAACCACTTTGTGAAGCATCTCAGCAGGAATGGAATCAAGAATTTCCTGATAAGACTCTTTGTTACTGAACAAGCCAAAATTTGGCTTTAGCTTGAGGCCAAGTGAGAAGCATTATGGACTACCTGCAAAAGATGTCATTAAGAGTGCGCAAGCCTCGACGATATAACTTAAGGGCATGAACCCAGGGCACTTGGGCAAGTTGTACATCATGAAAATGATGAGCGGAGACCACCAAATGTTGTGGTCATTAATGGAAATCCCATTACGGAAGTCATCCCCTTCCTAGATTAAAAAGGGTTTGAGCGACTCTCAGGCTTTCCATATGCTTTTGACAACAAAGGTGCCCACAATCTTGACCAGGGCTTTGAGAATGAGCAGACTATGAAAATCCAGCCCTTGCCAAGTTTTGCGCCCTTGAGGGGAACCTTGGCAAATGCGATTCTGAATCGGGACTTTCAAGCTTTGTTGCGGTGCAGGCCCGAATGATCCACTTGGCATCCAATACGGTCCCCAGCGGCCAATGTCGTCGGCTATGCCCACCGTAATCCCTAGGGAGGCAACAATACTCCCACGCAACTCTGTGGAAACCTTTGCAAGCTCCAAGTTAGCCAAAGGAAATCTCGAAAAGTTTTTCCAACTTCTTGTAGGAGGCTTTGGTGCACCCAACACAAAGATTAATAAACATGCGTGGCGGCCAAAATCTTGGAGTTAATCGAAATTTTCCACAAGCGAAAGGGGTTTAGTAATCCAAGACTCCAACTCATGGGCGACTCTATCAATAACATACCGCCAAAGTTGACTGGGGGCAACATCAAAAGCAAAGGGGATGCCTAGGAATTTAAAAATTTCTCCATGCTGGATGTACTTCCAGTCAAAGCGATTAAGCCAACCAGGCTTGGGGAGAAAAGATTGCCTGAAGCACTGGGTCTTACACCATTGGATACTGGAACCTGAAGCTAAACAATACGTGTCCAAACATTACATGGCATTGGTAATATTAGTTTCTTCCTCCAGGAGTGTGAGGAAGGATTCATCTGCAAAATGCCCATTGATAAGTTGAAGGGGAGTCGGGGAAGGGAGCTAAATTCCACGCACAAGCCCTTGGTCCTGAGCATGGGCAAGGAGAAACCCAAAACCTTCTGCGGTAAGCACATATAGAGCAGGTGCTAAAGGACAACCTTGCCTAATAGAGCGGAAAAGCCCAAACTACTCAGAAGTATGACCATTTATAAAGAGAGGTAGAGGCATCAACAAAAAGCATTTTGACAGAGGCGATGAAGACCGAACCGAAGCCCAACACTTCAAGCATCGCCAAAATGAAATGCCATTCAATCCTGTCGTAAGCTTTTTCAAAGTCAATTTTGACAAACATGGTAGATTGCTTAGAGGTTCTAGCCCACTCCATGCCTTCCCAAACAACCAAAATATTATCCAGAATGTACCTGCTCTGTATGAAACCAAGTCTACTCAGGACTGATGATAACTGGCAAGATGGGCCGAAGCCGAAGAGCTAAAGCCTTAGCTATGATCTTATATGAGACATTGAGCAAGGTAATCACCGCCAATTGCATATGAGTTCTGGGTCTCCCGCTTTAGGGATGAACTTTATGTGACCCCGATTAATAAGGGCGCCGAGGGACCCTGAGTGGAGAGCTTCGAGATATACTTGAAGCAGATCCCGGCCCACCATGTCCCAAAGGGCTTTGTAGAACTCGCAAGGAAAGCCATCCATGCCAGGGGCTTTGTCATTGGCCATGAGGGAGACAACTTCATATAAATCCTCTAAGGTAAGTAGTTTGTCACAGATAACCCGTGCTGTGCACTCGAGAGTTTACATGGAACCACCGAGAGGCATTTAGCGAGCGTGGCTTGTCGCTCAGGAGACTCCTCCTGGGCTTTGAAAACCTGAACATAGTGCCTAACAAAGGCTTGGACCATCTGAGGAGTGTTTATAATCCAAACACCAACATCAACAATAGCAGAAATTTGTTGGTTTATGTGCTTGGCTTTGAGTCATCTGGTAAAACTCTTTGGTGTTACGGTCTCTAATTTAAGCCAGTGCAATCGAGCTTTGATCTGAGCACCCGCGTTGTGTAATCATCAGCAATGTGGATTTGTTGCCGTAATTTAGCAACTTGGAGTTGCAGAGCCACATTGAAAGGAGCCTGGCGTGAGCGCCACCGTGGAGCGGCTTAGCTCGGCGAAGGTGGCGGAGTAAGCTCACCGCCGAAATTTAGTGAGCTGGACACCGTACATCTGGAGGAATTTAGTTAGCCGAATTATAGCGTCCTTCCACCAACTTATCCATCCAACCTTACCAAGAGGGCGAGGTGCAAGGTTCCAAATTTGGCGAATGTGTGCCAAAGTGGGGTCATGATGCAATAAAGCAAGTATTTAAATAAAACTGTATTTTTTTAATCATGGCAATTGAAAAGTCCATTCAATATGGAACCGGATCGGAATGTGGTCAAAAAGGACAACGGACAAAGCTTCCACCGGAAGAGAATAATAGCTGGCAAATTTAAAGAAAGGTTGTAAAGAGATCATTGCATGATCTAGCCTTTTAAAAACCCGATCTTGGCCATTTCTGAGATTAGACCAAGTGTACCATGGCAGCATATTGGTGTGACGCGAAAAATTGAGGTCATAAAACCCAAATTTATTGTGCATGTAAAACCAAGCCTCCCTTTTGCCAGTTGGCCACCTCATGGGTAAAAGACCCAATTTATCATTGGGCTGCTCCACCATATTAAAATCCCCATTAATCAGCTAGTGTGCAATTGGAAGGTCATCAACCACCCACCGCCAAAGCGTCGTCCTTTCTGACATGTCATTAGGTGCATAAACATTGATAATCCCAAAGGAGATATTTTCAATATTGAATAGCACCCAGAGAATACGGTTGTCAGGGTCACATCCATGATTGACGTAATGCGGCCGCCATTTCAAAGAAATAAATGTGATCATTCCACCTCTACTAGCAAAGCATGGTTGCTAGAGATAGCTAAATTGTCAGGCCAAATAGCCACCGCGAAAAAATCAAGTAAAAGCACGAAACTTTGATTTCCTGTAAACACAAAATATCCATATCCGAGAAGCTTTTCCTAAAATCTCGCATAATGTATTTGCGAGTGGAGTCTGTGAGACCCCGCACATTCCATGAGTAGCAATTCATGAGGAAACATTATCAAGATGCATCTCTGAGTCTAGCTCACTCAAACCATCAAGGGCTCCAAACCTGCTTTTTTCCGCAAAAATTGTTCTTTGGTTAATTGAAAAAAATCGAGATAGTTGAGTAGCCCACCAACCTAAGTAGGGCTATACTCCCCTTCCTCGCGCTTGCGAGGAGGGCTGCGAGAACGCCGAACTGCCTACTTTTGTGGAGAAACCACTTTGTTAGGTATGAGTAATGGTTGAAGTTGACCCTCATGCTACAAAATAGCAGGCTGAGAGCTTGAGGCCAAATGTGCCAATTTATTTGAAGAACTAACCATAATGTTAGCCAATACCTTCATGTGGGCTAGAGGCAACTTTGTATACAAAGGTTGCTTTGCATGTTGAGTTGGAAACATTTAGAGGCACCTTTCTGGCTTCGAGCAACTAAACCATGTTGCGAAGGCCTATATGAGCGGCCTTGCTCTTGTTGGTTTTACGGCCACCCACAGTGTGCCAGCCCTCCTCCTCAGGTTGAGGGTGGGGATCGCCCATGGGCTTTGAAGCGGCATGGCGAGTGGCCAACAAGGGACAATCCCTAATTTTATGCTCAAAAGATTGACAGTGAAAACAAGTATTCGGAAGGTTGATGTATACCACCTTCTGAGCAAAAGATACATCACCAACCTGAATGGCAATCGATTCTTTTAGGTCCTTGAAAGGTCCAATTCAATGCAAACCCTTTTTTGCGGATGAGTTGCAAAGAACCTAGAAGGCTCTGTGTAAATAACATGGCCGAGAGTTGCAACAATACACTCTAAGAAATGCCAGCAAGGCATAGGAAGCCCTGGGAATTCAACCCAAACGGGGACTTTAAGGGTCATCTAATCAGAGACAACAAAGTCTCTGGTCTAGGGTGACAAAACCAACAGGGAGCTTCTCACATACCAGGTTTGTTGCTTATTCAGAATAAGGGAAGCATGGCTAGGGTCAGCAAATCGAAGGCAAAAAAACCACGGGTTAGGTTCTGGATGGAATCCAGCTTAATACTGCGTCGTCATCCAAGTAGATTGGACCCAAGATTTAAGCATACTTTCGAGGGAGTCCTTCCCACAAAATATCCTATTAAATAGAATTGTTCTAGCCATTTACAGGTGGAATCAAATTCTGAAAGTGGTAAAACAATATCAGGGGGAGAATCATTACCTCGTGGAATACTTTCGGCACAAACTTGCATGAGGTGCTTCCCAGAGCCATTGTTCGCAATCTCGCCACTCTCCATCGCAGTTGAAACAACTGGACAAGAGTCATGCGAAGTCATATTTAAAGCCCACCAAGCGGCGAGGCTCTAGAAAAGAGGCCGAATAAATGCGTTAATGGCAATAGATCTCTCATTGCAGATGAACTCGTTGTTCTCGGCATGCAAAACCCTAGTTTCGCAGCCATAACCCTAAAAGCTTTGAAAATGAGAGCTCCCATTTTCTTCAATTTTCAAATTTGAGACAATTTCTTTTATGGAAACATACATTTTATATCTTTAGTTTGAGTAAATAATAGCAATCTTAATGTAAAAAATTGTTTAATTTGCCTCATTTTTTGTTTACCAAGGGTTATAACTAAACTCGCCAATAGATTTGGAATGTCTAAAAACAAAAAAACAAAAATTTTCAATAGCTTAAAATGGATGTAATATGTCAAAGATACATTTGTGCAAAACAAGGTTGCAACATATTTTATTAAGGAAATTGTGGAAAGAGTTATGGTAGTGGTTTGTCAAAACGTGGTTTGCCATGTTGTTTTCAAAAGCAAATTTCAAGTATGTGAATTGAGATGATTAGCTTTTTTTGTGTTGTGGAATACCTCTACACCCCCACAAATTTTAAAAAGGGAATCAAATCACATCTCAACATTAGAGTCACACTTTGAATCAAGGCATCGATGTTTTCTTTTAAATGAGCAATTACAAATTTCCAAAAGTGAATTTTTGCAAAGCATAAAGATGCAAATGGATGTGATTTCATATGAGTGTGTGAATGACGCTTCAAAACATGGTAATAATGTTTTCTTAAAAGCTATGAAAATGGGTGAGAATTAAAATAAAAAGGTTTAAGCATATTATAATTGTTTAACTTATTTTATTTTTAAATTATTGATCTTGTATTGATATTTATGGAGTCACTAAAGAAAATTGAAAGAATAGATAAATGTTTTACACATGACTGATAATATCTTGTGTAAAGTGTATTTTATAACTAGTAATTACACATTTTATTGTAAAGTGTACAAAATTAAGGAATTTTAAAGTTAAAATTTTCACTACATCCTAGGTTGTGATTATTTTGACTATTATAGTAAAAGTTGCCATTTTAAAAATGATTATCCTCGATGTATGAGTATTTTACTACATCATGTATTCTCTTACAAATCCTTAAAACAATCTCATCAAACACCAATAAAACACGACATACTTCTAGCTCTTAAATCACAATGAAGTTACTGAGAATGTATGGCCAACTTGAATCTTAAAAAACAACATCTTATGCTCTTAAGTCAAGTTGTTACACAAATTGGAGAAGAGTATAAAAATATTAACCCATAATAAAATGCTCAAATATGTTTAAACCAAGATATTAACACACTAAAAGCCAAAGGAATTAACAAACAAGTCAAAATATAGTCAATAAACTATCTAATATCACATATACATGTGAAAAACAAAGTATGTCGTCATAAAAAAACACAAAGATCTCAACATGTTTTCACTTAATCTAATGTGAACTGACATATAAAGGAAAAATCCCTAATGGCCCTTCCCGATACATTTGCATATAATGGAAAAGCCTTAGTGGTCGTTCCCACACAAACTAATTTAGAAACAAACATAGATAAATCATAGGCTTTTTATGTGTTTGGAAAAGAGCAATTCAATGCTTCACTTGAAATTAAACCAACACAAAACAAACATTAAACACTATTACATCAATTTTTAGAAATTAATTGTTTGAATACATAATACAAATTGATCAAAGACAACTTAACGTTACAAAATTAAGTTGCGATTATGTTACCAGCCATATAACTTATCATCTAAACAATTAAAAGAAGACGAGGATTTATTATTGTATTTAGTGCGAAGATCAAATGTATTCAAGATAAATTTTCACCAACTTTCCGAAATAAATTCTTTGTATATTTGTTTAGTGGATAATTCCCCCTGAATTATCTTATTGGTGCCATGTTCATTGATCTAATTATCCTCCACAAACAAAATTATTCATATGATAAATTATAAATTATAAATAGGAAATTGTAAGTAATTATTACAACTACTTTTATTAACCATATCTAACTTCTTTTAAAATTAAATATATATATTCAATTTGTTCAAGATAATTAATCAAAAAGTGGGTTTCACGAGATACATTATAACTTGAAAAGTGAGTTTCATCATATAAATTATAACCTACAAATGTTCGTAACACATATGTGGCAAATAAACATTTGCTCGGAAAAATGTGGGAAAAAACAATCTCATTAAGAAACTCCTATCGAATAATTATTCTTTTACTTTTTAATTTTCTTCAATTTCCTTTTGTGAAGATGGATTTAGTGGTGGGATTTGAAATATTAGATAAATTTTTATTTGTATTGATGAATTTAAAGGATTACTATTCAAAATTGTTCTTGTCAAATAAATATTTTTATCGACGATATAAAGGGGTTGTTTTTGCTATATAAATTGATAAGATTTGAACTCACAAACTTATTATGAACAACGAGATGCTTTAGTTGAGTTGGATATTTTGTTGTTAGAAATTTATATATGATTGTGCCTTATTTTACTTCATGTTTAACAATATCAATCCTAAGGGCTTAAAACATGTTAAAATGAATGTATAAATCACATCCTAAGAATAAACATGCAAAATAGAATACGAACTTGATTTATAGAAAAAGGTAGTCTAATCGAACACAAATGCATGGGAAATACTAGAGTGTGAGTAGGAAAGACACAACATAATTTTTATTGACTTGATAACTATGTTGACAAGTCAATTTTCAGAAACATGATCGAAATGACTTACCAACACTCATAGAAAGTTTGGTCCATGAAGGTCTACATGGGTCAATTTTAGTACAAAACATGTCATGTGTTGGTTTGTTTCTCCTAAAATATTGGTATGTGTTTCCTATCAATATGTTTTATTAGAATCTAGCTTGTAAAATTTGTGATATGATGTGATGCTCCAAAATTGGTTTCTCCTTTGTTTAAAACCTAACAATCATCAAAACAACATATGAGATAAGCCCTAAAGTAGGGTTGGACAGTCCTCCCATACCTTGTTGTATGAATGTATTACATTATATACATGTAGATACCTATATTTGGTATTTGGTACTTTGGCAACATCAGAACTACGAGACAAAAATTAGCGATCCCATGACTCCTTATTTTCCCCATTTTCATTTCAAACCATGATTTCTCCTTTTTCACTCGAGCTTTGAATACCACCTCAAAATTGCTCATCGGACTTACGGATCATGATAGATTCAACCATGCCACCAGAGCGAGGAGGTAAGCCCCGATTTTAATCATTTTTTTGCATTTTAGGTTTTTTTGCATTTTCATGGGTTTTTGAAATGTTTGTTTATGTATACAATTTTCTTGTTTTATCGGTTGGTGCAAGCTGAAATCATGCAAACCATCAAAACATTCCTCAAAACCCACCAAACATTCCTCAAAACCCTCAGAACATTCCTCAAAACCCTCCTCTCGAACATAGATCCGCCTCTGTGGCTCATCTTGTCCCCCCTTTGAGCAGCGAGAACACAAGATAATATCATTGGAAGAATGAGAAAATAAAATTGTCATTGAGAACCTAATTAGACTATAAGACAAAATCATGCCACAAATCCATCCCGCATGACTTTGCTTGATACATTGCAAACATTGATTGGCGAAGTCGAGTCATGACCAGACCAAATACATAGATGGAATACCTTTAGAGGTGATTGTAGGTGGTGGTATGCGGATAAACTATCCCATGCGGCCGTAAAAGACAAAAAAATTGGAAAAGACCTCATTTGTGCATTATTTACTGACCCTAGAACCAATGCCCCCCCATAATTACTTGCAAACGGTTCCCAATCCATTGGTGCCACGATGACCGAATCAAAAACAATTTTTGGGACCGATGGTGGATGGTTTTTGATTATCCACCATGCAACAACAATGAGGTTCCTCTTTATTTTTTGAAGAAATTATATTGCGAGTTCGTGCTCAATGAGGTCCCGAATTATTTTGACTTTTCGACATTTTTTGGTCGAGGAGGTGGCTCTGCACAGAGTAGACCTGGTGCACACATAGGTCAACCTAGGATCCCCCATGCCCCAAAACCCCCACTGCCTTCAGTTATCCCTCCTACAGTGAAGGAGGTTGTGGAGATTGATACACTGCATGCATTGAGGGAGCTCACTGACACTCTGACCCAACATAGTGACCAGATTGCATCTGGTGATGTTGGTGGAGGTGCCAGTTCTAGCGCACCACACCACTGTGGATCATGTGGTGCCGTATGCACTGTGGGTGAGACATCATTTGCTGGTTCACAGGATTTCTTTTCTATAGATGAGATGCTGGGGAATGTTTTTGGAACTGGTGCCACTGATATTGGTCTTTCACAGGTAAATTTCAAATAAATATAAATAATATATATATATATATACAATAGTTTAATTCACATGTTTGAGATTTTAATATATATGTATTTGATTATACGTCATGTACATACATGTAAAAAACTAATTTTTTATTTTATTTTAAATAGCAAAGAGCGGTGAAGGAAACATCCGGCGTCGACATCTTATTCTCTGCATTTGGGCATGTTTCAAACGTAAGTTTCAAGTTGTACAAACTTACATTTTTAATTTCATTTGATTGCACTAGATTATTATTATAATGTTTCACGTGTATGTTGTACATATTAATATGTTTGTCTTTTATACACAGGAGCCTGGCGGGTCATCATCTACTCTGGGAACTGAGGCTACTGGCATGCCTCACATGAGTTTTACGCAGGTTAGTAAATCTCTTTACACTTTGTTTCTAATTATTGGAAGTTCACGTGGATTACATGCTTTGGACCTCTGTTATGTGGTGCACAGTCATGTAGATTTTAATATTGATTTGTACATGTTTTTTGTATAGCTTATGACTGCTAGAGAGACTCCTCCATATATACGAGACTTGTGTGGAGGTTCTTTGTAGATTGCCATAGCATCTGCAGATCCACTAACTGAGGTACAATTTTTCAAATTTGTTAAATTTTGGAGGTTCATTATTTCTTATTACTTAAATCTACAATATCAAATTTTGTATGTATGTGAAATATTTAATTTGAAAATTAATTATTTGTATGTAGCTTACCCCTCGTGAGTCTACTGTTGTCCTGCGATGTCATCGACAACAATGATTGATAGGGATCATGACATTGCGGTAAGATTTCACATGCATTTTAACTAAATTGTACAAGTTTCTAAATTTTGAATGTATTTTAAAATTTTGGGTGTTAAAAACTTGTTGTTTATGAATGTGCAAGTTAGGTTGTAGGCATGCTTAGAGACACCTAGGACCACACGGATGAAATCCGTAGTGGCATCTCCCTCCACTACATCCCGGAGTCGTGGACGTCTGCTACTTCTAGCGGGGCGAAGAGAGGAAGATGTTTCATGTTTCATGAGTAGATTCATAGTCCACCTGGATGTACATATATATATATATGGGCCATCTGGTCCTAGTGAACATGTTTCTTCATATAGTCCATTGTATATATATAGCCTTTTGCGACCGCATGTGGTCCTATATACATTATGACACACTTAGTTCGAGATGTACACATACATTATGAACTTACATATATTTTCAGAGATGTGCATCTGGAGCACACTTTGTTTGATTCTTATATATCCATGTGTGTTGGTTTTCATAATGATAAATCTGAACTATATGTTTGATTTGATTTCATTGCATGTATGATATCCTTCTATGTATGTTTTCATAACCATTTAAATTAGTTCTAGATATGTATGTTTGATTTAAAATTAAAAAACCATGTCCCGGAGCACTACATGGTACAATTGTTAAGCAAACCTATTCCATTAAGCAAAACCATGCTAGGTGAACTACAAAAGGGCAAAATTTACGTACAATTACTTTTTTTTAAAGCTAACACTCAATCTATTGCATATCAACTAATGCGAACATTGATAGAAATAAGCGAGGTAGAGTTCATCTTGAACTATATATGAATATTTAACGTTACTTATGGTGCAACATTGAAGATTTTACAATTTTCGATTTTCAAGTTTTACAATTTTCATATTTCTAGAATTGAAGATTACAGAGAGGTTTCAAATTTTTTTCTTTGTTATCAAAACTTATTATTTTTAGTAAGGCTCATATGCCAATTTAATAATAAATATTTAATCATGTCTTCTTGTATTTGGATTGAGATGAAATTTTTTCATTAGATTAGGTATTTTCATATGGTTTCCTGCTTCAAATTTCAAGTGTTTTCGATCTCCAGAATTGCAAGGATCTAAAAAGGCAAGTTTTTCTCTGAAATTTTAAATGGGATGCTATAAAAAATTAGGGTACCAATGGAAAATATTTTTAGATCATCTTCAAGGAGTTCATGAGTAGAAGTTACGGGAAAAATTGCAAGGGAAATGGAGCAAAAATGAAGGAGATATGAGCAAAAATGTGATTTTTGCAATAGGGTTTCTTGAAAATTTAGTAGCATAACTAAATACTAGCAGCAATGAAGGAAAAGGAAATATTAAAAAGGGATTAAAAAAATGGCTAAGTGTATGTTTATACTCACCTCTTAACATTAACCTAGCTAACTCACCTTCTAACTCATCCTTGACCATTCTGGATTAACTCGGGTTACATGGCATGACAGGGTAGGGTTACAAGCCTTAAGTGACAAAGGGACTTAAAGGGGTGATAATGTGTGAAGGGGTTAAGTATTCATGAGAGGGGGCAACATAATCAAGTTGGGGTGCTGAGGAATTGAATACCTAGTGAGAATGTTACAAGCCTTAAGTGACGAAAGGGAGAGATTTCATGTGGTGGTGCATTCTGATGTCCCAAGTTGAAAAGGGTAAAAATTTGACAGTAAGCCCTTATTAGTATTCTTAGGTTCCACCCATCACATGAAGAATCCTCCTCTAATGAAGAATCAACTCATGTCTTCCATAGCGGAAGATCTTGAATGATGAGGCTTTTCCATAGACCATCTTGTTGAATCTGGAAACTACAAATGAAACTTTCTCATCTTCCAAGATGTTCACATGCTCCAATGTGTTGAGTCAATTCTCAGGAATGGCATTGATATTTCCACATTGACTAAAATATTTTTCATTTAACTCTTCATAGGATTCTAGAGATATAACCTATGATCTCTACAAGGGCTTCTAAAGTATTGACTATTGAAGGAAAGGGTCACAAATATTTTCCTGAACCAATTCTTAAAATTTGAATCCTGAAGATTCTTCATGTGGAATTATTCTCCCTGAGAGGAGTACCAAGCTCATGCATTCTTGTGCCAAGATCTTCCAAAAATTTTGATACATTCTCCTCATGGGATTCAAAATCAGAAATGGCTTCTTTTAGAGCATCAAACCTCTAGGTGATGGTATGGGACAAAATGTCATACAAGTTCTCTGAGTCAGATGAAAACACACAGAGCTCACCAAGGAATGAGAATCAAAATTATTCATCTCACTCGCAAATGGGAGATTATTTTCCCAATGGAATTTCTCTTTCTTGATCTCAACTCTATTCCTATTGATTTTCAAAAATATGACCAAGAACAATCTAAACAAAGAGATAATCTCAGGAAATAGATCATGTTCCCTTTTTCAAGGATCATGCTCATGATGGTCACATGTCCTTCTTTGCGGTATGAATGCTTGATCTTGCTTGATGGGTGGGGGTTGAAGTTTCAGATGGGAGACATTGCTTGATTTGAGGTAGAGATGATTAATCTCATGCGATCAATGATGGCACTTATGAATAAAGGTCCTCACACATGTGTTCCCTTAATTGTTTGATGATTTACTTATACTCCTAATTAGTGTGTAGTGATATGTGATGAAGAATCCTATTCTGATGCAAAAATAATGAGCATGTAAGCACATAGTTTGGGGAAGCGAGAGGATGGAGAGAGATCACCACAACAACATAGCTCAAGAGAGAAAAGCAAGGATAGTGATGAAGCACCTAAGAGGATAGAGGCAAGTCCAAAGAGAACAAGAGAGATGGAAGGTAAACAAGTGACATTGAATGTTTTGAGTCCTAGGAAATGAACGGAGGTGAGGAGTGAGAAGTCATGCCTCGGGATGTCATGGCACTAAACCAACTATCTACGGCACATTGGGTGGCTAGGTGAATGCTAGAGGAGGTGGTGTTTTGGTGTGCGTGACAAGGTCGTTGCTTCCGGGCTACTTTGTTCGGGCGTAGTCCCTTAAGAGCCCTGAGACCAAAATATCATTCAACTTCGATGGGTGACTACTCGGACTCCGTGGCACCTAGAGATGCCTCATCTATGATCTGAAACCTCGGTGTAGGGACCCTTTAAAATAGCCTCTCTCAATTTTTTCCTTCTCATTTCGGTGCTCTCGCTGCCCTTTATTGTTTTTGCAAATGCGCGTGAAATAGTGCGAGTTAGAGAGCAGTGTAAGGTTGTCAAATGCTATATTTTGCAAACGGTGGGTCGTGGCACCAAAAACTGCTGTGCATCATCTTGAACACATCGGGTGGCTAGGTGAACACTAGAGGAGGTGGTGTTTTGGTGTGTGACAAGGTCGTTGCTTCCGGGCTACTTCGTTCGGGCGTAGTCCCTTAAGAGCCCTGAGACCAAAATATCGTTCAACTTCGATGGGTGACTACTCGGACTCCGTGGCACCTAGAGATGCCTCATCTAATCTGAAACCTTGGTGTAGGGACCCTCTACAAAATCCTCTCTTAGTTTTTTCCTTCTCATTTGGTGCTCTCGCTCTTTATTATTTTTTGCAACGCGTGAAATAGTGCGAGTTGGAGCGAGTGTAAGGTTGTCAAATGCTATATTTTGCAGCGGTGGGTCGTGGCACCAAAAACCAACTACCTTGACATGTTTGGGTGGCTAGGTGAACTAGAGGAGGTGGTGTTTTGGTGTGCGACAAGGTCGTTGCTTACGAGGCTACTTCGTTGGGCGTAGTCCCTTAAGAGCCCTTGAGACCAAAATATCGTTCAACTTGACGGGTGACTACTCGGACTCCGTGGCACCTAGAGATGCCTCGTCTAATCTGAAACCTCGGCGTAGGGACCCTCTACAATAGCCTCTCAGTTTTTTTCCTTCTCATTTGGTGCTCTCATTGCCCTATTGTTTTGCAAACATGCGTGAAATAGTGCGGTTGGAGCGAGTGTAAGGTTGTCAAACGCTATATTTTGCAAACGGTGGGTCGTGGCACCAAACCGACTATGCGTGAAACACATCTGGGTGGCTAGGTGAACACTAGAGGAGGTGGTGTTTTAGTGTGCGACAAGGTCGTTGCTTCTGGGCTACTTCGTTCGGGCGTAGTCCCTTAAGAGCCTTGAGACCAAAATATCGTTCAACTTTGACGGGTGACTACTCGGACTCCGTGGCACCTAGAGATGCTGTCTCGATCAACACCTCGGTGTAGGGACCCTCTAAAAATAGCCTCTCTCGTTTTTTTCCTTCTCATTTTGGTGCTCTCTTTGCCCTATTGTTTGCAAACGCGCGAAATAGTGCGAGTTTGAGCCAGTGTAAGGTTGTCAAACGCTATATTTTGCAAGGGGTGGGTCGTGGCACAAACCGACTACATGACACATTGGGTGGCTAGGTGAATGCTAGAGGAGGTGGTGTTTTGGTGCGTGACAAAGGTCGTTGCTTGAAGGGCTACTTCGTTCGGGCGTAGTCCCTTAAGAGCCACGAGACCAAAATATCGTTCAACTTGACGGGTGACTACTCGGACTCGTGGCACCTAGAGATGCCTCGTCGATCAAACACCTAGGTGTAGGGACCCTCTATAATAGCCTCTCTTTTTTTCCTTCTCATTTGGTGCTCTCGCTGCCCTATTGTTTGCAAATGCGTGAAATAGTGCAGTTGGAGCCAGTGTAAGGTTGTCAAATGCTATATTTTGCAAACGGTGGGTCGTGGCACGAACCGACTGTGTTGACACATCTAGGTGGCTAGGTGAATGCTAGAGGAGGTGGTGTTTTGGTGTGCGACAAGGTCGTTGCTTCGGGCTACTTCGTTCGGGCGTAGTCCCTTAAGAGCCCTGAGACCAAAATATCGTTCAACTTCGACGGGTGACTACTCGGACTCTGTGGCACCTAGAGATGCCTCATCTGATCAACACCTTAGTGTAGGGACCCTCTACAATAGCCTCTCTCAGTTTTTTTCCTTCATTTGGTGCTCTCGCTGCCCTATTGTTTGCAAACGCGTGAAATAGTGCAGTTGGAGCCAGTGTAAGGTTGTCAAATGCTATATTTTGCAAACGGTGGGTCGTGGCACCGAACCAACTACTTGCCAAACACATCTAGGTGGCTAGGTGAACACTAGAGGAGGTGGTTTTGGTGTGTGACAAGGTCGTTGCTTCCGGGCTACTTCGTTCGGGCGTAGTCCCTTAAGAGCCTGAGACCAAAATATCGTTCAACTTCGACGGGTGACTACTCGGACTCCGTGGCACCTAGAGATGCCTCATCGATCAAAACCTTGGTGTAGGGACCCTCTACAAATAGCCTCTCTCGAGTTTTCCTTCTCATTTGGTGCTCTCTCGCTGCCCTATTGTTTTTGCAAGCGTGAAATAGTGCGGTTTGAGCAGTGTAAGGTTGTCAAATGCTATATTTTGCAAGCGGTGGGTCGTGGCACCGAACCCGACTATGCTTGACACATCAGGTGGCTAGGTGTGAACTAGAGGAGGTGTGTTTTGGTGCGTGACAAGGTCGTTGCTTAGGGCTACTTCGTTCGGGCGTAGTCCCTTAAGAGCCACTGAGACCAAAATATCGTTCAACTTGACGGGTGACTACTCGGACTCGTGGCACCTAGAGATGCCTCATCTAATCTAAACACCTCGGTGTAGGGACCCTCTACAATAGCCTCTCTCGGTTTTCCTTCTCATTTGGTGCTCTCATTTGCCCTATTTTTTGCAAACATGTGAAATAGTGTAGTTTGAGCCAGTGTAAGGTTGTCAAATGCTATATTTTGCAAACGGTGGGTCGTGGCACCAAACCAACTACTGCCAGCACATCGGGTGGCTAGGTGAATGCTAGAGGAGGTGGTGTTTTGGTGTGTGACAAGGTCGTTGCTTCTGGGCTACTTCGTTCGGGCGTAGTCCCTTAAGAGCCATGAGACCAAAATATCGTTCAACTTGACGGGTGACTACTCGGACTCCGTGGCACCTAGAGATGCCTCGTCTAATCCAACACCTCGGTGTAGGGACCCTCTACAATAGCCTCTCTCAGGTTTTTTCCTTCTCATTTGGTGCTCTCGCTGCCCTATTGTTTGTAAATGCGTGAAATAGTGCAGTTTGAGCCAGTGTAAGGTTGTCAAACGCTATATTTTGCAAACGGTGGGTTGTGGCACCGAACCGACTATGCCAACACACATCAGGTGGCAGGTGAATGCTAGAGGAGGTGGTGTTTTGGTGTGTGACAAGGTCGTTGCTTCCGGGCTACTTCGTTCGGGCGTAGTCCCTTAAGAGCCCTGAGACCAAAATATCGTTCAACTTCGACGGGTGACTACTCGGACTCCGTGGCACCTAGAGATGCCTCCTCATCGATCTAACACCTCGGTGTAGGGACCCTCTACAATAGCCTCTCTCAGTTTTCCTTCTCATTTGGTGCTCTCGCTGCCCTATTGTTTGCAAACACGTGAAATAGTGTAGTTTGAGCCGGTGTGTAAGGTTGTCAAAATGCTATATTTTGCAAGCGGTGGGTCATGGCACCCAAACTACTCTTGAACACATGTCGGGTGGCAGGTGAACACTAGAGGAGGTGGTGTTTTGGTGTGTGACAAGGTCGTTGCTTCAAGGCTACTTCGTTGGGCGTAGTCCCTTAAGAGCCCTGAGACCAAAATATCGTTCAACTTCGACGGGTGACTACTCGGACTCCGTGGCACCTAGAGACGTCTCGTCTGATCGACACCTCGGTGTAGGGACCCTCTACAATATCCTCTCTCAGATTTTTCCTTCCCAGATCGGTGCACACACGTAGGTATGGTCTTGTAAACACTTGGGGAGGAGTCGTTTTCAAAATTTACAATTTTCAAAATTTACAACATTTTCAAAATTTACAACATTTTCAAAATTTTTTTTCAAAATTTACAACATTTTTCAAAATTTTACAACTTTTTCAAAAAAATTTTCAAAAACAAATTTTTTTCAAAATTTACAACATTTTCAAAATTTACAACTTTTCAAAAAACTTTTTCAAAATTTACAACTTTTCAAAATTTACAACAAAATTTTTTTTACAACTTTTTCAAACAATGAAAGCTTCTCTTAGCTTGAGAATTTAAAATTCTCTACTAACGAGTACCTGACCACGTGAAGGTGGAAGCTTTTCTAGCACCACTAACCTAAACATAAAAGTGTTAGTCAAAGAAATTTAAGTTTCAAATCAAAACCATATACTATCTATATATACAAAATACACAAATTTAAAATAAAATATATTCAAACTTAAATCTAGATCTTTAAACTAAAAAAATTATATATATATATATGAAAAGAAATTAAATATATACCAGACATGAGCATTGTAAATTCATTCCAATGAACCATCAGGATCGGATCTACTCTGAATAGCAGACAAGATTGCTTCATGATCTGACTCTCGAACCTTCAAAGAATCTTGTTATTAGGCCTTCCTCGATATCTATACAGCTGAATATTTGTCGCTAGAACTAGATGCGAATATAAGAGTATTTTCTGTGTGTCTCAAAGTCTTCAAACACCCAAACAGAGGAGTTTTTAATGGATACCGTGAAGCCAAGTTCCAGTAACTACCACTGACCCTGTAGGATACTCAATATCTTCGCCATCTATAATAGGAGAAGTCAACTTCTTTCTTTCCTCGATGCAATGACATAAGAAATAGTTTGTTCCTTCTTCATTGTCTTCTATCGCAATTACTGCAAACACATGTCCTCTGAAAAAAACAAAGGTTGAACAACTCAAATTTAAATTACATATTAAAATTTCAATGGACATAACTCAATACAAAAATTAAATAAATAACCATAAATACCTTGTCGCACCAAAATCAAAATTTCGTCAAAGTCCTTGGATGTTGCAACTTCATCTGCAGAAACAAGTCGTAATGCTTGTGGAGGTTGATAACTAGGAAGCGGAGTTAGAGGCCTACAAATCCATCCATCCACCCATTCTTGTGAATCACACTCAGCAGTGACAAATTGATACAAGATGCACAAAACATGTCAACTTTCTTGTCCATATGGCCCATGAAGTAGCGTCGAGCTACTGAAAATGAGTGCATATCTTGGACCCAGTGAGTGTCATACAATCCTCGTAGTTAGCAATTTGTTGTTCCTCTATCAACCAAAAATATCTATGAACTGTGGAATTTTCTTGAGAACCTCGGGCCATGTTGTCGGTACACCATTCCACTATGCTCTTTGCATCTTTTAATTTAGCACCATCTTTGTACTTAACTCTTCTCTTGCAAGAGCTCTTTTCACACATGCCCCTGCACCATCATGCTCTCCTTTTCCATGTCTAGCCTCAGTGAAACTCCAAATATGTTGCACACCCATCTTGATGTGCATTCTTCTCATCAATAAAACATTCGTGCATTCTTAAACTGAGACGTGTAATTATCTGACCATATATAATGTTGTTTGAAGTGGATGTCCCTATCAGACAAGTTTCCATAAAATAACTGGAAACACCCTTGCACAAATTCAGTAGAATGAGTACGATCATCACTGATATAAAAGTGGTACTCTCTTAAAAAAATTTGATCATTCTCTGTACTGTCAGGAGAATGTAGAAATGCTATATGCACAAAAATGGCAACTTGTATTGAGTTGTAATATTGCGATTGAACCTCCATTTGTGGTTGCTAATGTGTAATTCTCTACAAAATCGACCACTGAAACAATAGTACCAATAGGAAATGTGTCTTTGCATAGCTTGAACTATTCATCCAACCATCGAGCTCTATGTGTATGCCTAGCATACTCATAAACAATTTCATCCTTAAATTTTCTCAAAAATTAGAAAACAGGCATTTGTTCTGTAACTAGCTCACACCGTTTAGACTCTTTTCCATCTTTCAACTGGTATGCAACTGATTTATATTTATCAAACTCAACTAAATTATGTCTATTGTACCTTGATTTTCTCATGGATGTAACTTTCCAATTTAGGTAATCCGCGCATGTACTCTGACTTCCATCTAAACAATCGACTATAAAAAAAATTGTCAACTTCTTTTTCACAAAATATAGTAGGAATGAAATCCCTGGAAGATATTGGTGGAACTTGAACACCACATTCGATAACATAGTTTCAGAATGAAAATTAGAATGAATACGTAAAAATTTAGCATAATGCATCACAAATTCAACATGTTGCCTACAACAACAAGTGGTGCGAGCGTGGTTGATTTTCACATAGAATGGTTTCAACATTTCAAAAAAACGTTGACTAATTTTAATTTCCAGATTCTCTTGTTCAAACTTACGAAAAAATTGAGTTTGAGTCATATCTAAGAAATGCTTTGGATGTGGTTCACGATTAGTAGAACCAACTCTCCATTTTATAACATCTCTTGTATTAGGTGAAACTCTAGTGTTATCATGCCAAAATTTAATAACAACTTCTCTTATAGCATCAAAATTATTTTTGTCCTTACGCGGTGCTCTAGCAGAAAATGCCCAAAAATCGGCATTATTGAGTGATTGAAGGATATTACGTCTTTCAATTGCTTTCATTAGAGTTTTTTGATTAACTTGCAACATTCGACTTGTTTGCGTAATCAAACGTTGTTTTTTTATTGATTCACTTACAACACTAGTAGCAAGTACACGATGCACAATATTACTATCCCTAGTGCGTCTCTTGACACCAACAGTGTGATATGCATCATGAAGGTTTTCAACAATTGTAGAGGTTTGACCACGTATATTAGATGTTGTCAATCCTAAGGTGTTTAATGTAGGTCTCATTTTAATCAATTTCATCAAACTAACCAACAACTGACATCTTTGGGAATCATTTAAAATTTCAAAATGATTATCCCAAATTTCAGTGGCTTTTCTTCTGATTTGTCATTTAGAAAGTTTGTCAGACATTGGTTTCAAAATGTTTTCATCAATTTCAATAAAAAAATTAGGTTTCTTACGTAAAATCCTAGGAGGTGTTTTTGTCAAATTTTCTATCTACAGTTTCAACATGAATTTCCTTATTCACATTTTCATTGTCTCCTTCGATTTCAACATTTGCTACATCATGAGTATTTAATTCTTCTTGACATTGATGATAAAAACATCTTCATCACGAGTATTTAATTCAACTTCAACATTGTGGTAGAAACATTACGGTTCTTCATTGCTTACTGATAGTTGGGGTTGAAGATGAACCTCTTCTTGATTCACGAAGTTTCGCATTCGCTCAGCATTTTGAATTTTGTTGGCCTCTAATTCGTTTGGTGTTTTTTTACTTAATGACTTCCTTTTTTGACTTCGTTTCTTGTCTCCCATGATGTTTTGCTTCTGGTGATAAGAAAAACGTGTAGAAAAAGATAGAAAATTTGAGTAATTCATACGGTAAGGTCAGAGAGTAAAAATCACATGGTAATTTGAGACATTGGGATGTGTGTAAATATGATTTATGAACGAGCATGCTTTATAAAGCGTGCTTTATAAACCGTGATCGTGGTTTATAAAGCGTGCACGGTTTGTGTTAAAAAACCATGATCGCGCTTTATAAACCACGATCGCGGATCTATCTGCCGAACCTAAGCCTCGGGAAATCTTTGTTTTCCCCAACCAAAGCTATGGAAGGTCATTATGAAGTGTAAAAGGTCAAAAAACCTCAAATCTGCTCTTCCAAAGACTTGAACCATGCTAAAAAACTGAAAACATTTCACAAAAATGGTGCCATCGCGTAGGGGAGACTATTAGCTTCGTAGAAATATTGATTTTAAAGTGAATAGAATAAGATAAATATCATTTTAT
This sequence comes from Taxus wallichiana var. yunnanensis, assembly GCA_018340775.1. Taxonomy (NCBI): domain Eukaryota; kingdom Viridiplantae; phylum Streptophyta; class Pinopsida; order Cupressales; family Taxaceae; genus Taxus; species Taxus wallichiana. The sequence goes on from CM031243.1 coordinate 418,183,047, forward strand.
AATTTTTTACTAACAATAGGTCTTTAAGACATTTTTTCCGTGAATGTTCATGTCTACGTTTAAGACTGTAACTTTTGTTTCGCTTATCAAAATGTGATAAAACTTATACCATCCCAAGCGTGGACAAATTCTATACACGTTAAAAAAAATATTTGATTTGATATTTTTTGATATAGTTATGGTGGGCAAACGGAAAGCGCTCCATTTTCTAAATATTTTTAGACCACTTTCACGGAAAAAATCATAAAAAAAATATTGCTCAAAAAAATACAAAATAAAATCCATCCCAAGATAGACAACTACATCTAACTTTTCACAAAGAAAAAAAAAAAAATAACAAGATTTGGTCATCAAAATGCGGGCAAACGGACTCTGATCTTATAAGTTTTTAAAAAAAAAAAACTAAGTCATATATGTTGATTTTTAAATTCTAAAGGAAGTTTAATTATTTGAACACAATATTTTACCCATACTCACATAGGAAGTAGAAGTACATGTAGTTTGATCCCTCTTAAGAGTATTGATATGTAGGAAACCCTCACCATATCACTAGTAGTGTGATCGTGGTTCTCCAGCTGAAAGTGCTAACCCCTATTTAAGTGTAATATGAAATTAGTGTCTCAAACCTAATCTAATATACTAATGCATAATGATAATTCAAAATTAGAACAGATAGTCTTAAATTATGTTATTCTTTTTTTTTAACAGTATGTAAACTAGAATTTTATAGAGTACAACTAGGGTTAGAGAGAAGAATTGGAATTCATAGACAAAAGGTGTGACAAAGTGTTTAAATTATGGATTAGATTATCTTAGGGATGCTTAGAAAATATATGAACTTGGAAAGTTGTGTAGGACAAGTCCGTGGGAGGCTAGACACTTTTGGCACTTTGAATCTACGTACTATGGCTATGAACATGTCCTTTGGGGTTGTGGACCTTATCTAGCTGCAATTAGGGGTCCTAATGACCACAATTTCAGAGTTAGATCTTTCCAAAAATAGATCTCAGACATAAGATAACAAAAAATAATAGCATATTATTTTACTCGTTAGGAGGGATGATTTCATAGTTTGACACGAATGAAATTTCACACCCATTAGTATTTTATAAAAATCTATAGGAATTCTTTGAGAATTTTAGTCCTACGGCCAATCCTAACTATACTTGTATACTCACAGTAAGCTTATACCTAACCAAACTTAACACTCAACACAAGCTTGATGTACCAACTTATCAATGGATGCCTAAATAGCCACATATATTGACCACACCTTATTTTCTTATTATTCCCTTCTATTCATGGAACCCGATATGAATCATGCGGGAGAATAAAGAATCCTTTTCAAGTGAATATACCCTTAGAAATATTCCTCAATAAACCCCAAATCACCATTTATCTCATCATCTCATCGATTGGTTTATAAGTAGCCTTTGATTGAATCATCTACATTAGATCAAGCTTTCTTAAGTTTCTCAATTTGTCATTGGGTGAAGAAAATGGATCAAGGCCCAAGTGTGTTCCTCCTAACTATATTGATTTTGAAACAAGTTCTATGAGATGTTGGATTCCAACAAAGCCACATAGACATAGAGGTCCCACGGGACATATGTTAGCACATAAGGCTTCATGACATTGGAAAGGTTTTACAACATTGTCCAAGATCTTCACAAAATAAAATTTAGCATCCACAGGAAAGATACAACTTTTTAGCAACATAATGGAGTGACCTAAGACTTTTGTGAAACAACAATGATGTAAGAGTAATGCAAGGTGTCGAGTAAAGAGCATTGTTTATGTAGCCGCACAAGGTTAAATATATCATTGCAATATTGTATAACATTAGGTAAGGTCTCACAATATTGTGTAGAACAAAGTAGGCTTGTGTAACATTGTTAGAGCTTTGTAGTTTTTACAACATAGATAGGCCTTCACAACATTATGTGGCATAGTTAGGCCTTGTTGGGCCAATGATCTATTATTCTTTATCTTTAAAATTCCTTGATGACTTGAAATTATTTATTCATGTTTCATTATTCTTTGGAGGCGTGTGAGAAAGTTCACGGGGGTGCACAAGATAAGAACAAGGGAGAGTGTAAGAGGTGACTGCACAAGAGGAAGGATGAGTAGTATACATGTCAAAATGATATTGGGAATGTGTAGGAAAAGAGAGAAATCATAGGATCATGTGATACTGAGATAAGGTCAAGGAAAGGACATGTAAAGTATGAGGAGGTACAGATAAACATGAGTTCAAGAATAGACTAAAGCTTTAGTTTTTGACACTTGCATGAAGTTGACAGAAGGTTGGATAAGGTTAAGGATAAGCAATGACTTAAATGGAAGATCGACATGTAGCATAGGAGTAAGGCAATGAAAGGCTAATTTTGTCTACCAACTAGATGTACTAGTTAACTGGGACTATAAACTCAAGGGATATTATTAGCTCTTGTAAGACTAGTGAAGGACAAGTTCCCACTAGTATAAATACCCATGAAGGGTCTATAATATGGGTGTAATTAGAAAAGAGAGCTAGGAGTAAGGTTTGAATGACTTGTATTTGGATACTAGATAATTAGAACTTGTATTTGCGCACTGGTCGATATATGAGAATTATGTTTGGTCTTTGTCTGGATATACTATATGTCAATATATTAGGAATACTAGTTTAATTGCTATAATAATAATTCACATCACTCTTGCTAACTATGATGGAACTTGAAAACCTCTCGTGTTTCAGAGTTAGTGTGTCTTAGTTTATCTAAGTGTGATATGTTGGTGTGATTTGAATAGGAAACTTGTGTACAACCAATACGGGGAATGATGTGTGCACAAGTGAAGGGGATTACTCGACTTCAACATTTTTGTTGTTGTTGGGACCTTTATTAAAATGCGCAAGGATGAAATTGACAAAAGATGCATTATTTAACTCAATCTTAGGAAATAAGAGATAAAATATGCGGAATAATCCCTTACTGAGTCACAAGGTAGAAACTAATATGCATAAAATATTACAGATCTCAAATAAAAGTGCAGAATAAATAACACAACACGAGAGAGACAATATTTAACGTGGTTCACCAAATATGGGCTACGTCACCAAGAATCACTTGCTCATATTTTATTACAAGCCTCCACTTTCTCAATACAATACCTAGATCCGTTTGGAGCTATGCTCAACAAATTCTGAGAATTCACACCCGAATTCAAAGCACATCTCGCAATACATTTGCTTGTCTCTCTATCATATGCATAAGACCATATAAATAGACAATTGCTTAAAGCGATTTTTGATACAAAACCGTAGGTATCAAAACAATGGGAAAAAAATCGTGGGTATCAAAACAATGGGTACAAGAAAAACCACAGGCCCAAAACAACCCATAATGGTTACCCATTACCGGTTAATAAACCACCCATGAAAATTTGCTTTGGGGGCTTTGCCCAGAACCCCCTTCGATCGGGGGTAAAAATACCTAAGTGTAACACATAGAAGGTGTACCACACTCTAAAATGAAAATAGGCTCCACAAACATAACACTCGGGAGAACATGAAGCCGATACACCTTCTTGAGGGTGTTTTCATAAAACATCATCCAAGTTGTAAGAATTTATCTTTAAGAAAATGGGTCGAGGCTAATCTTTAAGATGCACTATATGAAACATTTTTCTAAGAGTTTCTAGTACACCTACATGCATGGTTAGTTGTTTATTGTTTAGGAAAAATTAGGAATTTAGGTCAGAAGTGTTCTTAGACTCTTCTACACACAAAAAGTTATAGATTATCTAGATGAGCGCACCCTTAGGAGGAGGTAATTTCAAGAGCAAAGGCACTAGGTATTAGAAAAGAGAGCTAAATACGTCTACACAAATCAACTCTAGGAAGCTGCATGTGATGACCATCAACATCGGTTAGGAAATGAGAGAGAAGTAATGACAAGGGGGCTCTAAGAAGGGACAATAACATGCCAAGAGAGTATACATGATCCAGAAGGACAATATAATGTTGATGGCGTCTTGATCTAACCTTTTGTGTCTACTTATGCAACTAGGTCAGCTAATGTAGAGAAAGTTTTAATAGAAAGTGATAGTGACAAAGAATTTAAATGTGCTAAGAAGAAAGCAACTTTAGATAGTAGTTTACCATATGTTTTACAAACATTATAACTAACACCAAAAAGACAATCGTTGAAAACCAATATACCAAAAACACAATGATTCGAGATGATGAATACCAACACCACCACACCAACACCAATGGGTGTATAGGAAAATAACTTGATCTGATAGGGAGTTGGGACTAATTCCTCATATATAAATGGTAGGTGAGTGGAGGTAACACCCCAAAGTAGATAACTGCTTGTTTAGAGTAGAACCGTCACTACCATGTAACAAGTGGATGCTCCAAATATTTTTTACGAAATGTCATTGCACCTACCAGAGTACCATGGTGTCGAGAATGTTACAGAACATGCGCTAAAATGTGAACTTATAAGGCAAGGAAAAGGTATAACTTCCTTGAAACGAGAAGGCAACTCGGTTTGTAACTACTTTGCTTGGTCGTGTCCATACTTAGTATTGGAAACATGACCCATCACAAATGGTAGTAGATTATGATCAACTTAAAGCGAGCGTTTTTAACTAAACTCGATATTCTCGAGTTTGAGTAACAAAGTGTTGCAAATATTAAGGAAATCAAGTAGGCACTTACTAAAAGTGTATGTTCATATGACGTGCAATTTAAAACACAAATCTATAAGCTCTCTTATGAGATACATCCTACACAACATACACAATAATTTATAGGGGACTCTTATTACCCTTTAGGTGGTCCTTAGGAAGCATTAGAAGTAGCCCATTGAGCGGAAGTAGTGGGAAGCCTTGATACTAGTGTAATTCCATTCATAGAGGCATAAAATGACATCTATGGTGACCCAAATAGAGAAATTAATAGCAAACAATGCACACAAAACACATAGTGGCATCTAATGTATAGATTGTGAAGTGGAGGACCACACCAATAACACATTCCCATGTAGAATTTTGAAGGCCATGTTTGTAGCATGTGAGATCTGTGAAGGAAGCCCAATGCTCAAAATTTCCCTCTACTTCATTGAACTAAGCAGGTAAAGGTAGAAACATATTGTTTGAGGTGAATTTCGGTTCATTAATATTATAATGAAATACCAAAAACTCTAAAACTAGTAGGGTTTAACAATACATGCGCTGAAAAATTCAATGTTGAGGTGAGTGGGTACACAAACAATTTGAGATACTCCTCCTTCCACCGAGCGAGAGAACATGTATGCAATGATAGTTAAACAAGGTAAATATTAGATAACGATTAAATGAGTTGCTCAACAATGATCAATCCCAGGAACCAATGGGATTCCTCGAGGGATGTCAACTCGTGTTTACAATCAAGTGATATGATATAAAATAAGATAATGAAAATATGATTAGAATTCAAGAGGGATGGAGAGATCATGTTCTACTTGATAGGTGGCCTAGGCCGAGGCTACGAGGAGCTTGAAGTCTAAGAAGTACTCGAACGTGGGCTTATTATGTTGTATCTTTATATTTCAAGTATCACTTTAAGTTGGTCTTTGATGTCTTAAATCACGGGAGTCAAAGCAATGAAGCACATGCCGAGTTCATGTGTGATGTCGAATTGTTCCCACACGAAGGGTTATTGCACGATCGGGAGGTTGTAGATACTTGTAATGGGGATGTGACTCACCGACACTGTCATCTACAAGGAGACACATCTTGGAACAAACAAATTAGAAAAAAACAGAATGATGAAATGACTGAAAGTATGTAAATGTGGTAAAATGATAGAATGATAGGAATCATGGGTGATTCAAGAAAAATTGTTGGTGATTACTGATGAACTATGATTTCTTTGATAATAAGCTAATTAGATGCAAAAAGACGAATATGATGATTTGGACATGATAATAAATGATGCATAAAGAACTTGGGATAAAATTAAGATGAATATGCGTACTTGATAGTGTAAACAAAATAATAGAGCACAAAGGAGCCTTATAGAGATTCGTAAAGGTTCTAGGGCTTGATTGAGTGATGACTATGCCTGGATGCTCGTATAGGTGTTTTTGTAATGGTGGATGCAACAGAGCTTCGCTAAAAGTGACTAAAGATCCCCAAACAAGGAGTTTGGTTGTCAATTTATAATCATTGGTGATTGTTAAATTAAAGTCGATGATTCGATAAATGTAGGAAAAATGGGTTGGAAGTGGTTTTAACCACTTCTAAATGATGTTTTTGGGTTTGGGTGCGAATGGAAGAGGTTAGGAAGAGGTTAAGGGGGTTTAGGGGGTTAGGATGTTAGGATAAAAATGGGTTAGGATGGGTGGTAGATGGTTAGGGAGGTTTAGGGTGAGTAAATAGGATAGGTAGATAGGTTTTATGAAAGGTAAATGTGATTTTATGAGGGTAATTCATGATTTAGGCTAATAAGATAGGTTTTTGGATTTTCAAATGAGAGTGTGAGGGGTGTGGCTAGGAAAAAGTTGTTTACACATACTACATAATATGTGATGCACACACTCATGACACATCAGAGTGTTGCATTATTGACTAAATCCACGAAGCCAAATCACTAGGACTTCGATAGGCTTCCATAAAAATGCTAATAAATGGAAAAGGATAATGAGGTCATGGAGGTGGCAAATATCTACCTAGAACTTGCTATAAATATTGATCTCAGATCACTACCAACATGATTTCCCAACATTCCCAACTTGTGCACATTGTCAAAAGGAGCATAAAGTAGAAGATTTCCCTAACCTATATAAGATAATGAAAGAAAAAGGTGAGAAGGGAGCAGGAATGATTAAGATTCCACACACTATAGGGGATGAGAGTAGGTCAAAAGATATACCAACAATGGAGCCAAGCTGTTAGAGTATAGGTAACCACACACGTTGTTATATGTGTGCAAGAAACACTTTCAAACAAGGTACAACCATTGAATTAGATTTGCAAAGCCCTATCTTAATGGAAAGTAATAGAAAGAGGTTCTTCAAAATGTGAAAGACTTGATAAGGGAACTTCAAGGAGAAATATAATTCCTTAGAGATGAGGCGAAATCGAGACATGAAAGGTTAAAGGATTATGAGGACAAACTAATTAAAAAAATGAGTTTGATGAGGTGTGTAGGTTCACACACACGAAGATATCTTACCTATATTAGGTCAATGAGATATCACACAAGTTGAGGAAAGTAGTGATCAGGAAACAATCGGGGACGACTCAAAAGTAGGATGTAAGATCAACAAAGACAGAAAGTTTTAACAAAGAGATACTTGTTGATGCATATATATATATATATATATATATATATATATAATTTGGACCATTAATAATATATTGGTCAACACCGACATAGAAGTTAACATAAATGTAGATGCTTGAAATAAGATGGGATGACCAATGCTACATGCACATCCACACATTTTATCTATGACTAGCAAAACACGGGTAGTTCCTACGGGGTTTTAAACAATGCCATAATTAGTATTATGGGGGTAAAGTTCCATGGGGATTTCAAAGTCATACCATTAGCCAGCGAGATAATTTTACTGGCACTAGTTAGAGGCGACCTTGGTGATATTCCAATAATCTTTGTTTACGATTTAAGAAACGATGTGAGTTTCAAAAAGGGTGATTAACGTGTTAACTTTCTCGATGGACCCTAAACATACAAAGTATCAAGAGATTTTGGAAGAACACAAAGACTTGGAGCATATATACAACATCTAAGCTATATGGATAGAGAATTTTGAGCCAACAAAGGAAGGAGAAATACGATTGGGGAGTGTGGGTGAAATAATTTGTCGGGTGGGTGAATTGAGGTTCTCTCACAAACAATGTGTGGGACTAAGTCCCTCTACTTGAATGGGGCAACTCCATTTATTGAACCACATGGAAAATATGTACACTATTCTAATTTCTTGAGGCGATCTTTAGCGAGAGATTACACAGGGGTACTTCCCTACAACTTTGGTAAACTGATTGTAGAAACTACAAGGGAGGAAAAATCTTGAGAGGGAGATAAGAAGAGAATAGTAAGGAGGGTCTTGCACCATAAATAGTACAACAAAGTTTATTGTCTCAAAACCAGAATATAACCATGAATTCAATGAGAAGACACCATTCACATAGAAAAAGGAACAAAATAAAAAACACAAAGTCTCAATACATAATATTCAACAAGTACATACTCATGGAATATAGTTAAGATGGAGAGGAAACATAAGCAAAGGAAATAGAGGAAATTTGATCACTTTTCCTAGAGAGAGTATGGGAGCTAGTAAACAAGAATAACCATCATTTAAAGTGAGGAGGCTCTCCCAATTTATAGCTTTAAAATGAAACTCTTAAATCAACCCCCCCACATGTGTCTTCATGTCCTTATTCAACTTGTGACTTTGTATTTTCTAGGAAGTGAGAAAATAAGTCCACTTTTTTATAAATCAAAAGGGATTGTTGACAATTTTTACACTTGTACAAAAATGGGCAACTCAAAAATTCATTACGATGGATGACATTGATGAAGTGAACCTAACTAGGGGAGTGTATTACAAGTGTTATCATGTTTCATTTGCTATCAATGAAATGATTACATGAAATTTCATGTTTATGTGTGCTGTTACAAAATGTAATGAATCACATAGTCTGCAATTTCATGTTTATCCTTAGCAAAAGAACACAAGTGCCCCTAAGGATAGATGCATTAACTTGATGAGGATATGAATTACAAAATAGGTGAAAAGTTGAGTTTTGGAATAACCAAGATTGCATATTGCATGAATCAAAGTTCATTACTAAGGTTACATGTATTTTAAAGTTCTTTCCTTCATGATTAAATACATTCAATTACGTTATCGAGTTGTTAATTCATTATACAATCCATATACAAAGCTGAAATGCAGAAGGAAGCACACAACTTAGTTTCAAAATGCAATGTTTTATTCATAAGGAATTTCATAAGGACAAAAAGAAACTTGATGTGAGAAAAGAAATGAACAAAAGATATGGAAGGTTTTAGATATAATGCATGATGAAAGGGAACATTTTTAGGACAACAAACTTATAAAAAGGAAGCTATGTCATTCATTAAACAAAATACAAAAACTTAAAAAAAAATACGAGATATATTATTTCTGAAAATGCAGAATTAATTGAAGGTCTAAAAGTTGAAACAATCATGTTCAGGAGAGATTACATCACCGGTGCCATACCTTATCAAATAGGTAAAGGGTTCAATGTCAAGGTCAAACAACAAAAGAGTGATCCTAACCAGGTTTCAATTTTAAATGCAAGAAGTATCAAAAGAAAGAAGTAGAAACTTATAGAGTGATCAAGTAATTTTCAGAAGATGTATATGGCTTTAACATTGGTTTGGAATACAAGTTCCATGCTCACATTAAAAGGATTAACTCAGAAATTGAGATGAAATTGTAGCTGAAACAGAATGGAAAAGGAAATCTAAGAAAATTTTGACAGGGCTTCGCCATGTAAAATAGACATTTTACATCTTTCCATCATGTTATTTCACAACTAATACATGCTTGAAATTTGTGACAAAAGATAAACTACTGTATTGATCAAATAGTAATTTGAATAAGGAGAAGTATTGCAGAAATTCAACTCAGATTGAACAAAGAATAATGTAGCATATTCATATTTATAAGAGCAGAAAAGAGAGCTACAAATGTTTTCAATTTACAGAACTTATTAAGTAATGCTACATAAGAGTTACAAAATATTCATATTTCACTATTCATTACAGGAACTTATTGTTCATTTCAGGCCAAATTAAGGAAATATGTCATGTATTACAGAGAAAGTTAAGCTACAAATTAATAACATTATCATTGAAAGGAGAATAACTAGTATGACAAAGATAACCCTTTCAATCAATTACAAATGCTTGAGATGAGAATACAAGTTCAAATCATTTACTGGTACATATTGAAGTGACATTCCCATAAATTCTTGTTAAGCACAAATATCTAACACAAATCGAGTACTGACCATATTGATACAAGTTGGAAGGCTATCACAATAAGGATAAGTACAGATGGTGGCTAACTTAAATAAAAGTGACATAGATGAACTCTAATAGATCAAGAGAAAATACAACTTTTCCAATTAATAATGGTGGCAATGTCTTCTTCATGTAAAGTTGATCAAGTACAAAAGACAATTCATAAACAATAGAAATTTTAGTTTAAAAGTGACCTCAAACTGTAAGGATAATCAAATAACAGTCATCCAGTTGTGAGATAGCTAAAGAGAAGGAGATTCTTTTAGTTCTAAATTTTCGAGAATGCCCTCAAGCTCTCATATCACTCATTCGCATTTAATGATCACAAATGAGCAGTTCAAAATCTGGGCTTTTAGTGAGTAATGCAAAATAGTACAGTGAAGTCAAGGTGTTACCAAAACCATATGAAAACCCTATCAAATTTCAACAAAGGAAAAACATAGTTCATATATGCTAAGAGATCCAAGTAGAGGGAAATTAGAACAAAGTTCAAAATAATATCAATTGAAAAATCTAAGTAGATGTACAAAATGACAATGGTGACTACAAGTTGAATAAAATGCCTCAAATCGAGCTCGAAATATAGTGGATGAAAAAGGTTTTCTAAAGATGATGATAGTGCAAATAAATTGTAAGATAAATACAAGAAATATGTCTGGAAAGAATACAAATATTTTCAAGGATCTGTATCAAAGAATGCGAAAAAGAAACGAAACAAGGGGCTCAAAGCTCTCATCCTTGAATCCAGATCTAAGAAAAATGACATCGAGTCCACAATATAGCTATTCAATTAGCAATACAACTCATAAGCAATATACCAAGATGCCCACAAAGGAAAAGTTTCATATCCATGAACTTATAAGCAAAAGGAAGGATACCCATTTTTGGGTTATCCAAAAATAACTTCTAAAGTTGAAATTTGAAATGACACAAGTGCAGATAAAGGAAATCATCCACTTCATTCCAAATTTTTAAAATATTTGTCACAGGGTTTCTAAAAAGGCTCAAGGATTGAGAAAGAACTTACAATTGGGGTCGAGGTGAACAAACCCTCGAAAAACATAACAACGAGGAGCCAAAACAAATACCTAGAATGAGTTTAAGCTCAAAATTACCACAAATCACAACAAATTCAAAGAAATTAAGTATCAATCTTATGCTAGAAGTAATGTTGAAGGCGTTTTGCAAAGTCCATGCAACTAGCTTACCTCTCTGCGTTAATAACAGTCATTTGAAACAAAGCAAAGTTATCAAACCCAAGAAAGCTTTCAAAGTGAGCTCATAATGAACAAACAATGGCGACCACTTCAGAAATATCATAGTGAAACTCAAAACATCGATAATGGCCAAGAGAATCCAAACACATGCATGCACAGAACTTCACATAGCCTCCCACAGAGCTTCAAATGGATAACCTTCGTGCTCAGATTTGAATGCGAGAGAGATTGAAATTATTAAACCGCAACCACCTTTGTCAAATTGTACTACTGAGCTCGAACAATCAAGAATGGAAGAAAATTTTCATGTTCAAAGCTTCATAAGACTGATTTATAGAGGAACCAAGCTTAAGATGATCATCAATGGTGGTGAGCTAAAAATTGGCCAAGGCTTCGCCGCTTGAAATGAGTGCGAGAATAAAAAAATGATAAGCTTGGCGAGCTTTTCAATCAGATCTAACTCATTCTAAGTTAGCATTGGTGACTAAGATCAAATGTGTAAGGATCAAATGATCAACATTCAAACCACTCCCAACTACCTCACTCACAATGAGTTGAAAGATCAACGTTCCAGTTTTACAAGGGTACATAGATGAATGGCCACAATTGATCACCAAGATCAAAGCAAAACTCAAGTTACCACAGTCATCTCCTCACCTACCCCGGTCAAAATTGATGGCGAGATCAAATTGTACGATCAACGATTAATAAAGCACTAACCACATTGATTACGGGGTCGAACCTAACCAAGGAACAAACGGATCAATGATTGTGAATCAAACAGACAAAGATCTATGGTTTATTATAACCCAACTACTGAGCTAAAAGTTAAAGTTAAACATCGCTACCGACAAACATTCAATGGGGTAAGTCATAATCAAAGGGGGCCAACCCCATGATTAATAAAATCATTGCATTTGACCTTGGTTAAAGGTCTAAAAACATATGTCAAGAAATAATCAAATACCAACAACCAATAATGATGTAATGATATTTCAAAAGGAGGGTCGTAAAAATATTATAACCATGATCAAATCAAGAGGGCCCCTTTTTCAAACATGTGATTTTCGATCAAAGTATATACCAACCAGATCAAACTAAGACCACATTACCTTATACTTTCCAAAAACATCCTTAATTTCTCCAAAAAGGTGGCCAATGCAAGAATGATATCAAGCAAGTGTAGCATCAGAGTGGTCCCCACAGAGAGGAGGAGAGGAAATTTTACCATGCATGGTCAACACAAAGATCTCACAAGTGGCCCCCACTATGGGTGAATTAAAGTTGAGTAGTTTTTACTAAGGTATAAAAAAAAGGTATTATTTTTGCTTGCAGAGGTTGAAGTTTTGCATGTTACCACAAGAAGGCAAAAATGTTTCATCATCAAGAACTTCAAGTGGTCCCCATAGAGGATGAATGCATGGGTGAATTTTTTTTGCAAAGTATTGCAAATAAAGAAATTATTTTTCTCACACAGGGATTTATTTTTGCATGTGCATCCAAGGGGCAGGATTAAAAAGTGCTAATATTATCACTACAAGTGGATCAAGTTGCAGATGTCACATCATCAGCTAGAAGATAGAGATTGCATGCATTGGAGAAGACTTGCTCATCAAGCAAAGCTTATTATTAGCCAAATTATTCATCCAACTTTATTAAAAATAGAACAGTCAACTGCAGTTTGACTAAGTTGTATTTTTGTAACCAAGGCTATTAATGCCTCATTGTATTAGCATGTTTATTTTTATTCCTTTATTTATTCATGATAAAGGATAAAAATAGGATGCATGGGTGAGTACAAATTTTAGTCTATTTTTAGGAAGGGTGGGATGAATAAACTTGTTATATATTGTGTGCAATTGCAAGGCACAAGGAGGACTTTTTGGACACAGGAGTGTTGAAGTAGTTTTTCGATTTTCCCTTTGAATGAGAATTGATTTTTGCCTTTCCAATTATTTACAGTGTTGTGTATACCTTATTATTTCTTGTGAATGTCAAATTCCCTAATTAATCATCTTACCTTGCTACAAATTTAGTAATTTCTACATAATATTAGTGTGCATGTTTATCTTAATAATATTGTTGTGAATCATTCCCTCAATACATAAAGTGTTTACCTTAATATTATGTTGAAAACTATTGGTTTGTGCATCCAAAATCCATTCTCAAATTATTTGTGCATGTACTCAGTCAAAGCCCTCAACAAGTTTGGTGTATCACCTTAGTTTTCAATTCATTTACAGTCATCTTTTTACCCCCAAAACCCCTAAAAATTAGTTTAGGATACATAAAAAAGGAACCAACCTTGATACCAGAAGTCTCATCTCAATAATAGGTATACCCACAGACCTAAGGTGTTTCCATTGTATCTACAAAAGAGAGAGATCCAGAGAAAGCTTAGAACCCCTGCAGTCATCTCTCTATAGGGTGCACTTTCAAGAGATAATAGTTTTTGGCATGCCAGTGGGACCACAAATAAGATCTACGAGTGAATTATAACAATTTACAATAGATTCACAAAGCAAAGAAAAGTTACTTTTGGAGCAACAAGTTGCAACAACTTATTCTAAAGATTAAAAGATTTATTTGGTGACTTCGTAAGGCTGATTTCAGACTAGTTTTGTAGCATGTTCCATGCCTAAAGTGACTACAAGATCATCGGTAAGAGGAATTCCTTTTGAGTTTATTTCTTTACCTTTGAATTCTGTAAGAAGAAGAAGAGTTGGTAACACCCTACCTTATAATAGGCCTGGTTTTAACAACCCTCCTCCTAATATTCCTTCACCACGTATTAATTTCTTTGTTTAGATCCTTGTTTTCCAATGGCTATTCAACCACCTAGGAATTTTGTGACCTTTACTAATGGTAGCCCATTAGTAATTTCAGTTTATCATGATATTCCTAATGTTGCCATGAAAAGTTTGCCTTCATTCACTGGTGAAAATCAGGTTACACCTACAGAGCACATCAAAGATGTTGTAGCCCTATGTGTAGTCCATAATATAACACATGAAGATGTGGCTTTGAGACTTTTAGTTGCATCATTTAAAGGGCAAGCCTTGCAATGGTATAAAACCTTAGAAATTGGAAGCATAAGAACTTGGGATGAGTTAGGTGAGAAATTGCTGAAACAATTTCAAGATCATTTAGATCATTTATCCCTCATAGAACAATTATCTACAATTAAGAGAGCTCCTCATGAATTTATGGCCAGTTTTAATATCCATTTTGCTAGAACTTGGGAAAGAATTCCAACAAGTGTTAAGCCTCAAGATGACCATGCTTTTCTTTATTATCTTAGAGCCCTAAACAGTGATATTTCAACTATGATTCAATCTATGGGAGGAGATACTCTCCCGACATCTTATGATATTGCTATTCAAGCTGAAAACAACCTTATTCAAGCTGGTAAATTGGCACCAAGGCCTTCAATGCCTCTTATAGCAGATTTGTCACCTATTCCACAACCTATTACCATTATAGAGCCTACTATTTTAGCTCCTTTAGATGATGTATTTAAATATTTGCAAACTATGGGTAATAAATTAACATCAATTGAAAACAAACTAGCCCATATAGCAAGCCATATCAAGATCCTTATCAATAAAACCAACAAAATCAACAGAATAGGCAACCATATCAGTAGAATCAAAATTATAGATAATAATATCAGCTAAGGCAATTTGACCCAAAAGCTCCTAGTTCATCTAGCGCTCTTGTTCTAGTTAACATGGTTTTTAAGGAATGGTGTTAACCTTGTAATCAACCTCATTCAACTACCAACTGCCCAAATGCATTCTTGAATATAAGCCTTGTTGCACAAACCTCAGTCTAAAGCATTATACATGCCTAAAATGGAGGGTGGGCAGCAAGAAACTCATGTTCAGAAAGCACTTGAACAAAACTTGGTTAGTTTTAGTGAAAATGACTTTATTGCCATTACTACTAAGGCCTAAGAAAAGGCTCGCGAGAGAGAAAAATAACAAAATAGGCCTTTTCTGCCCACAGTCACTGATAAAACAGCAACTACAGGCCAAAAATCACCTAACAGTTCTGTTGCTCCTAAGAAAACAATAGGTGTTTCAGCTGGTAAAGAAAATAAAAATAGTCACAACCTGATCAAAGAATATTGTTTATACCTTAGATATCAAAAGTGAAAGCGAGATTTTCACAAAGCCTATGCTAAGACAATAGAATCTATTTCCAAAACTATTGTTTCTTTTAACATTGTTGATGTAATGAAAAAGTATAATGTTAATATCTCAATGTGGGATACTCTAAGTATTCAATGATATAGGAGCTGCTTTCTCATGAACTTGTTAAGCTGCATATTTCTTCAAAACCGACAGAAAAGGAAGTTTAGAAAGCAGACATGGTCCTTAGAACAATGGAACATGACCGCATTAAAGAAGTTAAATGGATGGTTCAAAAGGTATTAAATGCTCATGATATCAAGAAGCCACCACCATTTTATTTATCTATGATTATTGGAGATCATTTAGTTCATAACTGCATGGTTGACAATGGTGCAAGTAGCACAGTTATGCCAAAAACAATTGTAAAGTTGGGCTTGTAGTATGAGCCTACAGAGAAAAGCGTGTTGCAACTAGATGGGACAACAACTAATACAGTTGGTATTATCAGAAACCTAGAAGTAACTTTACATACTTGTCCCAACGTTACAATTCTACAAGATGTGACTATTGTAGATTTGCCTCCTTATTTTACCTTATGTTTATCACGAGATTTATGGTAATAGTTCCATATCATGTAGTAAATAAAAAAATGACCAATCTTTCTTTAGATTGGTCATTTTTTTATTTACTACATGATATGGAACTAAGGTTACCATAAATTCGAGCCTCTGCTAGATTTCATATTGAGCCTCATGCTTCAAATGCTGTAACAAATTACTTAATTCTAGATCAGTTTGATTTTGATGTTACAGACTCATGTTTCCACACTTGATGGTGTTTCTAATCTGTTCATGGATGAAAAGACTCAAGAAGAACATGTTTATGACCCTTTTAAGGAAGTAGAAGAAGATTTTTTTGGTGTTTATTGCTTGCATGAAGAAAATGCACCAATTCCTTTGTTTTCGAACACAGAAGAAGAAACAAAGGGCTATGGAAGCTTCACTTCGATGGAGCCAAAAATAAGAAAGGACAAGGTGCAGGTTTAATGCTTACTTCCCTTCAAATGAAAGGTACTTTTCAGCTTTAAGTTTGTAGTTTTCTTGTAATTGTAATGTAGTTGAATACGAAGCGTTAATTAATGGCTTCGAAATGGGCTAGAAGAGAGGTATCCGGACTTTACAAGTCTTTGGTGATTCACAGAATTAGTTATTAATCAAGTAAAAAACTTTAATGTGTGTAAGAATTAATTACTGAAGTCTTATAAACATAGAGTTTCAAACTTAATGGATGATTTTGATGCTATTAATATTCAATATGTCCTAGAGTTTGAGGCCGGTCCGATGAGAAAATGTGTGCCACTAATGCGAGCAAGGAGGGAGTCGAGTACCGGGAGGATCTCGGGGCTGAAAGGTTGCTGCGCAGGTTACGAGTGATCGAGTAGGGGATGCTCGGTGGGGAGGGAGTGTGAGACAGAGCCAAATGGGAGAAGATGAGCTATTCTCTGTGCCCTAACCCTAGGGCTTCAAAAACAAAAATATTTCCAGCCTTTTGAAGTGCGAGAAGGAATGGTGAGTGGAACCAGGGGGTGGAGATTTGAAGCCATGGCTCGGAGCATCATTAGAAGGCTTCTTCCTTCAAGGAGGCTTTGGAAAACAGGGCGGCAGGTTCCTTGTAGCATACATCTGCCTAAAACCCAGGCATACTTGGTTGATCTAGCTGAGGACATCCCTTCCCTCACTATAGAAAATCCAGAAGTTGAAGAATATTTCAAAAATTTAACACGGGATGCGGTGGTGGGTAGGTTTAATGGATTTTGGCCTTCCTCCATAGCTCTTTGTACTAGTGGGTCTTCGAAAATTGGACCAATAAATGTGAAATCTCTCTCTGCTCCAAGGGTTTTTTCATTGTCCATTTTAGGGAAGCGAAGATTACCTTGCGGTGTTTGACAGAGAGGAACCACAGTTGCAGGAACATGTAGGTCTATTCATCACTCCATGGTTCCCAGATTTTAATCTGAATACTTATTTGGTGACCAAAACACCAGTTTGGGTCAGGCTTCCTAACCTTCCCTTACATCTGTGGCCCCTGGAAGATATTGGAAACGTCTTAGGTAAATTTATAAAAGAGGATATGGATAGAACACATTCGGACCTGTGTTCATTCACCCGAATTTCCGTTGAACTTGATTTAAGCAAAGGATTACCTGATCGAATCAACCTTAAGTTTGGTAATTTTCAGCACACGAGTGTCTTAGATTATGAGAATACCGCATTAGATGTATTTGTGTAGAAATGCGGGGCATTTGCAAGCCTCCGCCCCTTGATAAGAATCATAAGGTTCGAAAAAGAAAACAGATCAAAATCTTGAACGGATGGAGTTCTGTAAACCCAGATTTGGTTTATGCATCAAAATTTAAAGATAATCCGTATAATCCTTCCTCCGATGGTAAAATAGTGAAAGAGAAAAATGATACTGAGAGATGGGATTTGGGAAGAAAACTTGGTTGGAGGTGGCATAAAAAGGGGACATACTTCAAAAGTTTGGAATTGGATCAAGATTATGTGCCAAGTAATTTGATGGCGTAAAAACACCAGTGAACCCGGTGATCTTGTCTTTGGTTATCTCATCTGACCTTGGAAAATGGAAAGAAGTAAAGAGGTGTAAAAATAAAAAAGGATGCATGGGCAACATTGATGATTATTTTTCATCCTGTGGGGAAGTAATTTAAGGATTTCTCTATCTTTGGTAAAGTCAACATACGCAACTATTTTTGGATTTTGTAGCCTTTTTTTTTCAAGAGGATTTAGCCTCTTCTTTTAAATATAGGCGGGTCCTTCAACCCACTTTATCGATTAAAAAAACATTCAATATGTCCCAAAAGCTGAAAATAAACATGCAAACAGACTTACAACAGTTGGTGCTAGCTTTGATGTACTAGAACAGATCAAAAACAACAAGGTACAACCACATATTAAATTAATTATCGACCTTGATGTGTGCGAATGTGATGGAGAGAATTGATAGGTCATCTAAGACGATAAACCAATTTGCAGATTTTTGCAGCAAGAGGCTGAATTTTCTGCAGTAAATTAGGAAAAATTGTAGCACTTCTATGGTGATCAGATTGTTTAGTTAAAAACAAATAGGTTACCTCAAGGATTGGTCACTCTAGAAGACATTTTCAGTTCTGATGATCAGTTAAGAAAGGATAAAGGCAAGATTTCAACTCATGTGGATAACTATGAAGAAATATTGGTGGATGACGACAAGAAGCTACTTATTGGAAAGGTATGTTCTTTAGCTGAAAAAAAATCATTTATCAAATTATGTAAAGAATTCAGAGATATTTTTACCTAGAAGTACCAATATTTGAGAGGGTTTGATCCAATTTTAGCTTAGCATACAATAGAATTACAACCAAATTCCAAGCCAGTTAGGTAGAAGCAAAGGCCTGTAAATTTGAAAATTGAGCCATTGATGAGGAAAGAATTATCCAAGTTAATTGAATCAGGTATTATTTTTCTAGTTAAACATTCAAGTTGGGTAGCTAATCTTGTTCCTATTCGAGAAAAAGAATGGAGAAATTAGGTTATGTGTGGACTTCAAGGACTTGAATAAAGCTTCATTAAAAGATCATTATCCATTTACCAAATATGGATCAGATTTTGAGAACAGTTTTATGGTTCAGACAGATTATCTCTTTTAGATGGCTACAACGGATACAATCAGATCCTTATGCATGAGGAAGACAAATACAAAATAACCTTTACCACTAAATGGGGCACTTATGCTTATAAAAGAATGCCTTTTGGTCTTTCAAATGCCGGTGCAACGTTTCAATGTGCAATGGATATGGATTTTCGTAGCTTATTAAATAAATGCATATTGGTTTATTTAGATGATGTCACCATGTTTTCAAAAGATTATGATGAACATCTAATGCATTTAAAATAGACTTTTCAGCTTTGCAGACAATTTGGAATATCCTTGAACGCCCAAAAGTCCATTTAGCTACTATTGATCCTTTCAAAATCAAAGCTATTTCACAGTTATCCTTACCTCATCATAAGAAAGCACTATAGAGTTTTCTCAGAAAAATAAACTTTGTTAGAATATTTGTTCCAGATTTTGCAGCATTAGTCAAACCTTTGACAACCATGTTAAAGAAAGAGAAGACTTTCTCTTGGACCAGCGAAGGGAGAAAAGGATTCAAAGCAATTAAAACAACCATTTCATAGGCTCCTACTCTTGCAAATCCAAATTTTGATAAAGATTTTACAATGTATGCACTTGCGAAAGATGAGACTATTTCAACTATATTAACTCAAATTAATGTTGAAAATATTGATCAACCCATTGCTTTCTTTGGATAGAGTCTACATGACTACGAGACAAGGTACACCTTTCTTGAAAAATAGGTGCTTTTAGTAGTTAGAGGATTGAAAAATTTTAAGTACATGCTTTCCAATAACAAGATACATGTCTTAGTCTCTCATCCAAGATTGAAAGTGCTCTTGTTGAACAAATAAGCTGAATGAGAAGAGAGCAGATGGATTACGAAAGTTATGCAATACGATGTTGATATCCATGTTGCAAAAATAGTTTGAGGTATAGGTTTGTGCGAGCATCTAATTGTTGATATGGAAAATAACAGGCAACATAATCAAAAGATCTAGAACAACATGCTGAAGTTACGTATCAACAATCAGATAACATGGTGCAACTAGAAAATCAACAACCTAAGCTTATTCAAGAAGTTCAGGAGTCAAGATGGATGACTGATTTAGTTAACTATTTATAGAATGACACTTATTTAGAAGGCATAAACAAAAACAAACAAAGGTACTTCAGGTTATAAGTTGTACCTTATGTTTTCATTGATGGCGTGTTATTTAAGAGAGATATAAATGAAATCTTGCTGCGATGTGTTGATTATGATAGAATTCAACAATTATATATGAATTCCATGAAGGACCTATAGGAGGTCATTTTTAGCATGTACTACAACCTTAAAAATTATGAAAGTTTGGTTATTATTGGCCCAACATATTTAAAGATTGTTTCAAATGGATTAGAAAGTGTAAGAAATGTGCTTTCTTTGTTGGAAAAGAATGTTTAGCTTCGTTGCCCCTATAACCTATTTCAGTGGATCAACCATTCATGCAGTGGGGTCTTGATTTTATTGGCATGATAAATCCACCTTCGTCACAAGGACACAAGTGGATTTTGACTGCTACAAATTATTTTACATTTGGATTGAAGCAATAGCTTTGAAAGAGGCTAATGAGACTTCGATACTATCCTTTTATAAAGGTATAGTTTACAGATTTGGTGTTCAACAAATATCATTTCAGATAATGCCTTAGCGTTTCTTAGTGCAAAGGTAATAGATTGGGATATTAAGCATGAAATTTATTTAAGTACGTCATCTAATTATTACCCACAAGGTAATGGGTTAGCTGAAAGTACTAATAAAAATATTTTAAGGATCATCAGAAGAACACTCAAGGATAACATGAGAGCTATACATCTAATGTTGAATTCAACACTTTGGGTGACAGAGTAACTCCTAAAAGATTAGTTGGCAATTCACCATACAAGCTTGTTTATGGAAGAGAGGCAAAAATGCCCATCTCAATTGAGTTTCCTGCATTATATTTTCTACATCAGATGAAATTACTTGAAAATGAACCATTACAGTTCGTTATGCAGAGTTAATGGAGTTACAGGAGCTAAGAGATCAAGCTCATCTGAACATGGAAAAGAATAAAAAATAGATGAAGAAAACTTTTGATAAGAAGGCTAAGTTCAAAGTCTTTAATGAAGGAGACATTGTGTTGAAATGAGATGTTGATCGTGTAAAGCTAGGAAACCACACAAATTTGACACACTTTGGAGTGGTCCTTATATGATTTCAACTTGCAAGGAACATAATGTTTTTCAGCTTTCAAGGCTAAATGGAGAGGAACTTCCCATTCCTGTGAATGGTATATTTCTCAAACACTATTATTGAAAATCCTATAGTGTTTGGTTAGATTAGGATTTCCCTTTCAATAAGTGTAGTTTATGCACATTGCAATGTTTTTTAAATTCAAATAAAGTGCATTCATGCACGTGGTCTGGTTTACCATATCTTTTCCCAGTTTTAGTTCATTTTGGAAGGGTTGGACCTTCAAAAAGGTAGATTTTAGTTACATTCTTTGGACTCCATGCCCAATGGACAAGAGTAAGGCATTGTTCTACAAGCTATGCAGATGACAATTTTCTCTCGCAGGATCGCCCATAAATGTTGAAATTTTTGCACTTGTGCAAAAATGGGAAACTCAAAACTTGGTTACGATGGATGACATTGATGAAGTGAACCTAAGTAGGGGAGTGTATTACAAGTGTTATCATGTTTTAGTTGTTATCAATGAAATGATTACTTGAAATTTACAGCTAAGTTTCTTTGTTATAAAATGTAACGAATCACATAGCTTGCAATTTCATGTTTATCCTCGATAAAAGAACACAAGAGCCCCTAAGGACATATGTATTAACTTGATGAGGATATGAATTACAAAATAGGTGAAAAGTTGAGTTTTGGAACAACAACCAAGGTTGCAGATTGCAGCAATCAAAGTTCATTACTAAGGTTACATGTATTTTAAAGTTCTTTCCTTCATGATTAAATACATTCAATTATGTTATTGAGTTGTTAATTCATTATACAATCCATATACAAAGTTGAAATGTAGAAGGAAGTACACAACTCAGTTTCAAAATTCAATGTTTTATTCATAAGGAATTTCAAATGTTTCCCACACAAGTCATGGGATGTGACTCAAGTGAACATCATAACTACTGAAATAGAAGGTGCATGTGCATGAAAATAAAAGCAAAATAATATGAAGGAACCCATCATTACCTTATTTTTTTTGTCCTACTTGCTCCATCTTCACTCCAACTTTTGCTCCATCTTCATCCTTGTTATTCAACACTGCATTGTACCTGAAAAACAAACAGAGAAGAGATTGTCAGTCATGAGCTCAGGATTAAATCATGTTCTTGTATTGTCTATCTTTGTGCAAATGAATCTCCTGATATCAAGAGGTATGATTATAGAAAAGATAAATGCATAATGAGATAAATAATACTATTCCGTAAACAACACATGTGGTCCTCATAATCACTGAAGAAAGAGAAGAGAAAAGAAGAAATACAGAATACAAGAGAGGCCAAATAGCCTAAATATTTTCTAACTATTTTCTAAGATGTGCAGGTACATGTTGCAATAAAGGAAGAAATTAATCATGTCAAGCAAGGACAGAAAAGAAACTTCAATACAGAAAAGAAATGAACAAGAGATATGGAAGGTTTTTAGATATAATGCATCTTGAAAAGGAACATCTTTTCAGACAACAAACTTATACAGAAAGGAAGCTATGTCATTCATCAAACAGAATACAAAAACTTTTTTATAAAAAATAGAAGATATATTATTTCTAAAAATGTAGAATTAATTGAAGGTCTAAAAGCTGAAACAGTCATGTTCAGGAGAGATTACATCACCGGTGTCATACCTTATCAAATAGGTAAAGGGTTCAATGTCAAGGTCAAACAACAAAAGAGTGATCCTACCCAGGTTTCAATTTTAAATGCAAGAAGTATCAAAAGAAAGAAGTAGAAACTTATAGAGTGATCAAGTAATTTTTAGAAGAAGTATATGGCTTCAACATTGGTTTGGAATACAAGTTCCATGCTCACATTAAAAGGATTAACTCAGAAAATTGAGATGAAATTGTAGCTGAAACATAATGGAAAAGGAAATATGAGAAAAATTTTGACAGGCTTCACCATGTAAAATAGACATTTTACATCTTTCCATCATGTTATTTCACAACTAATACATGCTTGAAAGTTGTGACAAAAGATAAACTATTGTACTGATCAAATAGTAATATGAATAAGGAGAAGTATTGTAGAAATTCAACTCAAATTGAACAAAGAATAATGTAGCATATTCATATTTATAAGAGTAGAAAAGAGAGCTACAATTGTTTTCAATTTACAGAACTTATTAAGTAATGCTACATAAGAGTTATAGAATATTTAGATTTCACTATTCATTACATGAACTTATTGTTCATTTCAGGCCAAATTAAGGAAATATGCCATGTATTACAGAGAAAGTTAAGCTACAAATTAATAACATTATCATTGAAAGGAGAATAACTAGCATGACAGTAATCCTTTCAATCAGTTACAAATGCTTCAGATGAGAATACAAGTTATAGATCATTTACATGTACATCTTGAAGTGACATTCCCAGAAATTCTTGTCAAGCACAAATATCTAGCACAAATAAGGTACAACCATATTGGTACAAGTTGGAAGGTTACAATAAGGATAAGTACAAATGATGGCCAACTTAAATAAAATAGATATAGATGAACTCTAATAGATCAAGAGACAAGGTTGTCAATGGGGTTTGGGTGGATCGGTTAAGACAAACGGTTGTGTTTGGATCCACCTAGGTTCAAATCACTGGGCATGATCCCTTCGGGGTGGTTTATCGGTGGTGGCGGATGTTGCATCACCAGTAGGTTGTGGCGGTTCGATGGTGGCGGGTGTTGCATCACCGATGGTTGCGGCTCATGGCTTCGGTTGGTGGTTCTTGACGGTGGTGGAAATTGCATCGTTGGCATTGGTGGCGGCTGGTGGCTCTAAAAAGAGCGGTGGCAGAAAAATTACATCGTTGGCGCGGGCTCAGTGGATGTAGTGGTTTGTGTTGGTCTTAATTGTAATATATTTTCTGAGGACATTGTTGTAGGGTGGGGCCCCACCAACCCTTCGGTTCATAGCTCTGGTCAAAAGCGTTTAAAGATAAAAAAATATATCAAGAGACAATACAACTTTTCCAATTAATAATGGTGGCAATGTCTTCTTCATGTAAAGTTGATCAAGTACAAAAGACAATTCATAAATAGTAGAAATTTCAGTTTTCAAGTGACCTCAAACTGTAAGAAGAATCAAATAACAATCATCCAGTTGTGAGATAGCTAAAGAGAAGAAGATTCTTTCAGTTACAAATTTTCAGAATGCCCTCAAGCTCTCATATCACTTATTGTAGATGAATGATCACAAACGAGCAGTTCAAAATATGGGCTTTTAGTCAAGCAATGCAAAATAGTACAGTGAAGTCAAGGTGTTACCAAAACCATACGAAGACCCCATCAAATTTCAACAAAGGAAAAACACGAGTTCAAAATAATATCAATTGAAAAATCATGAGTAGATGTACGAATGATAATGGTGACTACAAGTTGAATAGAAGGCCTCAAATCGAGCTCAAATACAATGGATGAAAAAGGTTTTCAAGATGATGATAGTGAAAATAAATTGTAAGATAAATTCAAGAAATATGTATGGGAAAGAATACAAATATTTTCAGAGATCATGTAACAAAGAATGCGAAAGAAACACGAA
Organism: Taxus wallichiana var. yunnanensis; assembly: GCA_018340775.1. Lineage (NCBI taxonomy): Eukaryota > Viridiplantae > Streptophyta > Pinopsida > Cupressales > Taxaceae > Taxus > Taxus wallichiana. Next base: position 418,207,947 of record CM031243.1, read on the forward strand.
ACAAGGAGCTCAAAGCGGTCATCTATGAAGCCCAGATCTAAGAAAAATGATGTCGAGTCCACAATATATCTATTCAATTAGCAATACAACTCATAAGCAATATACCAAGATTCCCATGAAGGAAAATTTTCATATCCATGAACATATAAGAAAAAGGAAGGATACCCATTTCCGGATTATCCAAAAATAACTTATGAAGTTGAAATTTCAAATGACACAAGTGCAGATAAAGGAAATCATCCACCTCATTCCACATTTTAAAAATATTTGTCATAGGGTTTCCAAAAAGGGTTCAAGGATTGAGTAAGAACTTACGGTTGGGGCGAGGTGAACAAACCCTCAAAAAAATAGAACAACGACGAGCCAAAACAAACACCCAGAATGAGTCAAGCTCGAAATTTCCACAGATCACAAAAAATGCAAAGAAATCAAGTATTAGTGCTTATGCTACTAACAATGGTGAGAAGACATTTTACAAATTCAATGTAACCAATTTATCTCTCAAATTTAATGGAGGTCATTTGAAACAGAGATGAGTTATCAAACCCAAGAAAGCTTTCAAAGTGAGCTCGTAATGAACAAACAATGGCAAATTACTTGCCGTAAAGATCACGGTGAAACTCAAAACATCGATAATGCCCGAGAGAATCAAACACATGCATGCACAAAACTTCACTTAGTCTCCCACAGAGCTTCAAATGGAGAACCTTCATGCTCATATTTGAATGTAGAGAGATTGAAATGACAAAACGGCAACCACCTTCGTCAAATTGTGCTCCGAGCTCGAATAGTTAAGAACGGAAGAAAATTTTCACATTGAGCTTCATAAGACCGATTTATAGAGGAACCGAGCTTGAGATGATCATCAATGATGGTGAGCTAAAAATTGGCCAATGCTTCGCCGCTTGAAACAAACAAACAAAGTAAAAAAAATGATAAGCTCGATGAGATTTTTCAATCAGACCTAACTCATTTTGAGTTAGCATCGATGGCTAATATCAAATCATGTAAGGATCAAACGATCAACATTAAAACCACTGCCAACTACCTCACCCACCATGAGTTGAAAGATCAATGCTCTAGTTTTACAAGGGTACAAAGATCAATGGCCACAATTCAATCGTTAAGATCAAAGCAAAACTCAGGTTACCACAATCGACTCCTCACCTACCTTGGTTAAAATTGATGACCAAGATCGAATTGTACATATATCAACGATTAATAAAGCACTAACCGCATTGATGACAAGGTCGAACCCTAACCGAGGTAACACATAGATCAACGATTGTGAATCAAATAGGACAAAGATCAATGGTCTTCATCAAAAGCAAGCAACTCGACCTTGGTTTATTATAACCCAACCGTAATTACCAAAGTGAAACATCGCCATCGACAAACATTCCATGGGGTAAGTCATCATCAAAGGGGGCTAGTCACATGATTAATAAAATCATTGCATTTCACCTTGGTTAAATATCTAAAAGCATATGTCAAGAAATAATCAAATACCGACAACCAATGACGATGTAATTATTGGTGCTCAAATTAGTCTTGCCCCGTTTATCATTGAATTTCCTCAGTTTGTGGCCTCTGTCACATTTTTACCTTCCCGTGTTGGTGCTTGAAGACTCTTTCCACCATTTGGTTGCCATGATCAGTCTCTTCCTTAGTCGAGGATCACTTAAAAGTCCATAATAATGTCAAAATTTTACTTTTTTCCAAAAGTTATAAAATGTCAAAAAGTGCTCCCAAGCCCGTTTCCAATCACATTTTGCCATGTGGAGGGCTCAGATTAAAAGTTGAAAGGCAAGATCAATGGTAGCTATGCATTTCATTTTATTTTTCCGCCATTGAAGCTCCAGGATGTTTGGAGATGCATTTTTGCATCATTCTTCATCAATTTTTGGCAAATTTGTGTCGTTTTTGGTCTGCAAAGTTCAATTAAATAAATTTGGGAGCTCAATTTGTAAATCTGAAGTACTTTTGAAGTGGATTTTTGCTCAGGCTCATGCAAAAACTAGATCCAGAAGTTGTAGAGTAAAATTTTAAAGGAAAAGGAGGGAAAAAGGATGAAATGATGAAAGTGCATGCAAAGGTGAGAAAGGCGTTGCCTCGAGAGTAAAAAGGATGATGACTGTCAAGTCCAACTATGTAGAGGCTCGAAAAAGGATTAAAAAGGTGATTTCTCGCATGAAGGAATCAGAATGATTAGAAGGACTCTCGAAAAGTTGTGGCATGACATCCTAGTCATTATTCAAGGGCCCTAGAGACGTGATCGATTCATAATTGGTCCACTGGCATTTCGGATCTAAATTTGTTAAATGTCTCTATCTAGAAAAAATTGGTAACAAGCAAAGGTCCCTCAAATATTCTTCTCTTTTGGGAGGAAAAGTGAGTGTGCAAAATGTATAAATGCAATTAGATTACTCTTGTAAATGGTCGGAGTATGAATTCTTGAGAATTTTTTTGAGAAAGTCGTCTTCCCGAGAGACCAAAGCCGAGATTACTTGTTATTTTCTTCGTGTTAGATTTTCTATCATGTCAAGTTGGTTGCAGATGTATAGCCATTGACAAGCACTGATATTTCTCTAGAAGCTTTCCGCCGATTTGTGAATCTAAGCAATTTTAGAATTAATTTGTGTCTAATCTCTAGCAATTTTGTGTCTGCTTTGTTTTCGAATGTCTGCAAATAGTTTCTTTCATTCCTATTGCAATCTTATACTGAAATTTTTGTGAAATCACACAGGATCTCGTCCTCGTGTGTGACAGTCCTCTAATGGTATTTGCAATTTCATTTCAAGAAGAGCCTTCATCTTGGATGAGATAAACAAATTTAAAATCAATTCTTGTCATTTGTTGATAAAGATTATCGTAAGTCTTCGGGTGTACCTTAGGCATGATTAATCGAAACTTTAGTGTTTAATTGAGTCTTTAAATTTGAGCCTTCGTGTTAGAGTCTCAAAGATTATGTGAAAATGTGATGATCTCGGGCCTCCTTCAAGCACACCTTACCTGGTTGAAGGAACGCCTTGATTGCTTTGAAGCTTTCTGTTGTGAAGTTGTTCATTATTGTGAAGTCCCTCCAAATATCTAGTATAATCAAATTTATCCTGTTTCATCTCCCACCAAAATCATTTAAAAACCATTGATCCACCCTAAACTACCCCTGTTTTCCCTGTGTATCAACAAAGGAACAAAAATCTACTTGTAAAAATATGCAGAACAATCAGGATTCCATAATGTCTTTAGTAACCTTAGCCTTGTGTTGAAAATATCTCCATCTTCTGGAAGTGACAACTCATGAGAGTCAGATTTGGTGTGTTGATCATATTTTCCCAAGGTTTTCTTTATAAAATTTGTGCAAAAGAAAGGTAACTGTGTCTCCTTCAATAATAAAGCTTACAAAATAGGTTCTCTTACCTTGGTTGAAAGGCACAAACTAAAATAGTTAGGATAAGATCAAATCCTTTTAAGGTGCTACCCACTTCTTTAAGGCCTGAGTGCTAAAAAGTCAGATAAATTGCTTCCCTAGCTACAAAACAACATACATAATCATTTATCTGCTTTTGAGTGTCCTGTCAAATCCATGATGCTGCTTGGTTTGTGAAGAAGAGTAAATCCGGGTACCAACACCCAAATGGTGCCATTGTCGGGGACTCGCTGAAAATATTTGAAATATTTGGATACATATCAAACCCTGGTAATGTTTCTAACAAATGTTGTGTGAAAATACATTGTTAAGAAGTCATTCTATATGCAATTTTGTGAGATTTGTTTGAAGTTATATGCTCTATCTGTAATTTTCCCAGTTTCAGCAGTTGTTGCACTTTGCTTGCATTGTGATTGATGAATTTGGGTAAAAGAAGATTAGATCTGATAATTTTTGCAAGATTCGAATAATGACAGACATTTGACTGATTATTTTTAGTTCATTTTTGCACATCCGAGGTGAAAATCCTTAGTGGCAACTCCGTGTTGATTTATTTTGGACAAATGCCAGTGTCTTAACCTCTGTCAATGTGAATTTGTTACTAATCTTTGCAAAGCTGGAAGGAAGAAGATCTTTCTTCACCGCGGACCCTAGTAAAAGGTTGTTTCTAGAGTTTGAAAAGTCTAATTCAGAAGGAGGAAGAATTTGGAAGGTTGTTAGAGATCAAACATCAAGAAAAGAGATCTCCATTGGTGAAACTCATCGGCCTAGTGATTGAAGATTGCAATACTTCCTCAAGCGCTTTCAATCGGGTAGCCTATTTATAAATCTGAATTCTCCATCTGGAGAGGGGCCTTCTTTTGTATTTGAAAGATTTGCATCTCATTCTACCCCTGTATTTTCCAAATCTGATAGTGTCTACCGTGAAAAAGAGCCATTAGGGGATAGTCATTTTGAAAATTGTATCCCTATACCACACGGCACCCTCACTCCTCATCATTATGTTTCTCTGTAAGATCACCTCCTCAAAATAATATGGCCCGGCGTCACCCGGATCTCCATTTGTCATTAATACTTTTGGTCCCATCGGTTTTAGAGGTATGGTGGCTATCCAAATGCTATGCCACATGATGTAAGAAACATATTGCCTAAGTTTCAAGGAAATAATGTAATAAGCGGTGATCAACACTTAAAGTTGTTTGTCGGTATGATGGAGGATTTCAAAATAGAGTTTGGAGATGTATACATTAACTTGTTTATTCATACATTAGAAGAGGATGCAAGTGGCGGTATAAATATCTACTGATAACCCTATTGATTCTTGACTGAAATGAAGAATGCATTTAGATTGGAGTATGGTGACAAAACAGACCCTAGGTTTCTCTTGTCAGAATTTGAGAATATTAAAAAGAATCCTAATGAATCAGTGCAAGAATTTAATACAAGATTCAATAAGACATTGAGAAGGTTTCCTATGAATTTGAGGCCATGTGATGAATCTTGTCTTATAAAGTATGTTGATGCATTTGACAAGGAGGTTGCATAGTATTTGAGGGATAAAAACCCTAACACTTTGAGGCAGGCCTTTATTATGGATCTACAAATTGAGAACAACATCAAGGCCATTGGAAAACCTCCTAAGAGGGAGGGTGTTAAACTGATAAACCCAGAAAAACCTCAAGCAAGAAAGAGTGTGGATCTTGAGGAGGTTATTAAAACTTTGGAAAGGTGTCACAAATAAATCTCCTACAAACTAGCCCAGGCCAGAGAAAGGAATTAGGCAGAGTTCACAAGGTCAGCAAAAGGCAAAAATCATGAAAGATTTGGCAATCATCCTAGGGGTGATCAGAGGTCAGATGACAGAGGTAAAGGACCCATGGGATCTACAAATAGACATCCCCAAGCACGTGAAAGTAGAATGGTTCCTGATCCTCTGACTGTCTGGGTTACTACTCTTGATGAAGCCATTGAGATTGATTGGTGTGATAGATGTTTTCTTCCCCTTCCTCCATGTGAAGTAAATCAACAAGAAGAAGAAGCTGATGATGATGTTGGTACTAATGATGATGTTTACATGATGGGTTGATCTTCAAGCTCACAACAAGAAGTAACTCCAACTGAAGTGATAAGTGCTTGAATTGTTGCAAATTTTTGGGATTGCATTCACCAGGTACCATTTCTTCCTCCTTCTCATACTTTTGAAGTAGATGTCATCGGGAGTACGGTGATAGGAGTCACTTACCAAAGACCAAGTTGGCATGAAGAAGTGGAAGCATGAGTGGAAAAAGCAACAAAAAGACCATGCAATGTTGGCGGAATGTGAGATGTCCGGGCCACCAATAGAGGGAGTAGTTACTTTGATAAAAATGATTGGCTGCTGAAGTGGTGGATTATTGTGTTACGGTGTAGCAGACTTAGTAGAAAGAGGTGTTGAACTGATTTTTAGAGGAGGCTGCTTAGGTTGACTTGGTAGCTCCATAGATAACTTGAGAGGAGGCAGAGTGAGACTAATTTAGAGAGGAAACTTCTTAGTTTGAGTGGATTGAATAGGTGGTTCTTGACTGACTAGAGAAGGCACATTATAAGTAGTGGCATGATGCTTATTAGACATATTAGGAGCAGATTTAGGAGTCCATTGGGATGTAACACATTGAAGATATAGCGAGGATGTCATGCGCATTCTTCGAGATAAAACCTAGATGCTCAAGATGTTTGATTCTTCATTGTAAAACATAGCAATCATTGTCATTATGTCCATTCATTTGATGATAATTGCAATATCGACGACCTTGATATTTTGTAAGTCGGTAAGGAGGATAACCTTGAGTAGACAGTAAAGTGATCAATTGATGACTAAGGAGCTTAGTAAGAATGTCATGTTTCTTCATATTGTGATTAAAGGTGAGAGGATTTGATAATGGTATGACTTGAGGATCATTGATATAAGCACATGTAGAAGACATAGATGAAGATGTGATGTAGAAGGAGAACAAACATGAGCCCGATAAACGCGTCTTTAAGATGTTGGATTTTAGATTTGAGAGATGTAATCTGTGGATTCCATACCCTAGAATTTGTCTTGAAATAAAGAATGTAAAGCTTGAATTGAGTCTACCATGGGCCAAGTAGATGGAGGATCATGAAGGTTAGGGTCGTCAAATAGACGATCTAAAATAGAACTCACTTTATGCGGCGTCGTATCACTAGGGAGATACATGGTGTCTAAGGCTTTTCTCAGAACAAGTTGGCAATTAAGATGCTTTTGAATTAAATCATACAAAGAAATTTGAGGAATTTTAGGAGCCATGATAGAGAAAATGATATGCTAAAGAAGGGTCTAAAAGAATGATCACGAGTGGGGTTCACTAAAATGTAAAATCTAAGCCTAATATGATGTTATAGTAGTAGTAAATAAATGCAATAATGAAATACAAAAATATACCAAAGCAAAATAAGCAATAAATAATAAAACCCTAATGTGCAAAGAAGGGTAAGATGCCTTAGCTGATTTGCAGTGTTTCCAAGGTGTACAAGACTAGAAACTGAAGAAATCCGAAGCATTGACCATCACACTAGAGCAAAGGAAAATGTAGAAATGGAGGAACATATTAGAGAGGTGTACTCGGAGAGGGATAGGGTGCCTCTGTGGGCACTTAGGTACTGATTTTGGGTGCCTGGGTTTGCGGAAATGTTCAAAAACCCAAATTCTTAGGGTCGCAAGATGTTTACTTATGATCACCTTTTATTGCCATGGATTCACACAATGACCGCCGAGGATTCAATAAACCTGCAAAGAAGTATAAACCTACAAAACCCTCAAATATACATCAAATCCCAAAAAAAAGATGTAGAATGAGGGGTCAGAATGTCCTTAGCCACCACAATGGTGGACTTGCAACTGAGTGCCGCACTACTTGCACTTCTCAGACCTAATGTAGTTTTGTGTGTGAGTGGAATTATGCCCTAGGTTGCTCTTTGTTAGTTACTCTTGGATAGCGAGAAAGTAGCTAGATGTACAGAAATATAGTAAATATGTGCATAGAATAAAATGAACTTCCCTCCTATGAAGTGTATGAAGAAAAACAACCTTTGTGTCCCTTGTGATGGAGACAAATGGATGCAATGGAGCTCTTAGATACCCTAATGGATGCAACCTTAGGTGGAGATAGTAGATGCTTAATGTTTGGTCCTTTATTATGGTCACATAACTTTATATTTATATGATTCCCTTGTTTGAACTTCATAATTAACCCCGAAAACGATGAATAAAAAAAAAAGATAAGATGCTCAAATGGCTAGAATGGACCCAAAAAGTGTGAGTAAAGTACATAGAGGACAGGGGCTCTTAGATGGACAAGGGCACCGACACGACATCTTGGTCTAGGCCTTGGTGTTTAGGATGACAAACGTCGAAGACTGAAATGGTAGATTGAGCAAATAAGGGTGTAAGACTAGAAGTAACAACAAAAAGCAAAGAAATGTGGCCAAAGACATGGGTTAATTAGTATCATTTTTACTTAGGAATCATATGAATAGTAGTATGTAATCAAGATTAGATAATTACCCAAAGTGCGTGATTTTGTGTCTATAGCGTGCCAATGAAGGAAGATGCCACCAAAGTTTATGATGATAAAAATCATAACCAACACCTTAGACGTAAATAGTTCCTCACATAAGTCATGTCTCAACTCTCCTTGGAACTCTCAGAATCTTCTTGAATATTTACCTGGATCATAGATCTTTACATGTACTGATAGAACAATATCTATAAATCCTCTACACAAAAGCTCTTGGAACATTTTTCACTGTAAAGTAGGAATTTTTAGCTTTCCAATGAGTATTTGGTCACCTTTTGATTCATCCTAAGGCTCTAAAACCTTTGAAACCTAAAAGGTTGTTTTTAGGAAAATGTAATCCCCATCACTGACTAAAAATAACCCAGTTTTGAAGAATATTTTCCCGAGGTTCCAAATATTTCCTAAATCTTCCTAAATCACTTCAAAACACCATGTAGCTCACTTGTACAACTCTCAGGTGGGTTGTGCCTCAACGGCCAACTTCGATGGGTTCCACTAGTGTGAAAAAGCATGAAAATATGCCTTTTTAGGCCTTCGGGAGTAATTCCTTCTGAATGGTTCTGAATGAATTTATGAATCACTTCCTACACATGAAACACACTTGAAAATCATGTTAGCACATTCCTCCTAGCCATTATGAGGGTAACACAATAACTGAGTTGGCGGAGGACATGTTTACATTGATCGGGAGAGGGATTTTCAAATGAGGTATAGGTTGTCATGACATTTTTTTGAATTTTTCATGCAAGAAATTTTACATGACAACATCGGCTCTTTCCGTGGACTTGTTCTAGACTGAACACACCGAGGATAGGACAAGCAAGAACTCCGAATCTCAATACACTACGCAAACCAAAGTGCCTTATCCATTGGGCTATAGAGTCATAATACACACACACACACACACACACACACACACAATGAAGCCTTATCAATTGGGCATGAAGTCACCACTTCAACATACTACCACAAGGGAACAACACACAACAAAAAGGAAAACAAAAACACACGAAAAGAAGGAAACACCCAACCTAAAATCACCTATGGTACATGTGGGGACAATCCACTTTCACCGAAGCCGTGACACCCACATTTCACTATGTTAAACCACACCAAAACTACATCACATTACTTACAAAAATTGTAGCATTTTTTTAATATAAAACATACACGTGTTGAGTTTATTAAAGCACTTGGTTCATTTATTTATTACATCCCCTTCCTTAAATAATATTATTTTATTACCCATAATTATTACGGTTTAATTTATCCCTAAATTAATTTTATTTATTTAATTAATTAATCCCTAAATTAATTTCATTTATTTTCTTTCCTTAAGTTCATATTAAATTTAATCAAATTTTATTTCAAATATTTTCTAACTTAAACTCGTTAGTTTCACCCACTTAAGTTCCTATTAAATTTATTAAAATTATTTCCTAAGTTAATTTTAATTTATTTCCTAAGCAAATAATACCCATGACACTCATTTAATTAATTAGCTACACATTTAACTTTATTCATTTTAATCCCCTTAAGTAACATAATAAAAACACCCATGCACAACATTTATTTATTTACCCTTAATTAAAATATCCTAATATAACCTAAGCTCACTATTACCTGTGATGTTAGGAAATAAGAGATAAAATATGCGGAATAATCCCTTACAGAATCGCAACAATAGAAACTAATATGCAAAAATATTACAGATCTCAAATAAAAGTGCAAAATAAATAACACAACATAGAGAGACAATATTTAACGTGGTTCACCCAATTTGGGCTACATCCACCAAGAATCACTTGCTTAGATTTTATTACAAGCCTCCACTCTCTCAATACAATACCCAGATCCGTTTGGAGCTATGCACAACAAACTCTATAGAATTCACACCCGAATTCAAAGCACATTTGCAATGCATTTGCTTGTATATATATCATATGCATAAGATCATGTAAATAGACAATTGCTTAAGCAATTTGATACAAAACCGTGGGTATCAAAACCATGGGCAAAAACCGTGGGTATCAAAACCATGGGCAAAAACTGTGGGTATCAAAACCATGGGTAAAAACCGTGGGTATCAAAACAATGGGTAGTCTTGAAAAACCATGGGCCCAAAAACAACCCATAATGGTTACCCATTACCCATGGGTTAATAAACCACCCATGAAAATTTATTTAGGGGGCTTCACCCCGAACCCCCATCCATCGGGGGCTTCACCCCCGAACCCCCGACCCACTCATCGGCAAGCGGGACCGCAAAAAAAAACCCGAGTGCAACACATAGAAGGTGTACCACACTCTAACATGAAAATAGGCTCCACAAACATAACACGTGAATGAATCCTAGGGGTCCTTTTAATTAAATTCCCCATACTTAATTGAAACAATTATTTCCCATCACTTAAAGATGTGAGGATTAAATGTGAGCCATATGATAAATTTAATCCTTATCCTAGATCCTAGGTATTATAAAAAAAGCCCCAATTTCTCTTCAGTTTTCTTTTTATTTCCTTTGTTTACCCTAATGTGCCTCCATTTGCACAAGTTTGCTTGTAGGGAGAAGAATATGGAGGCCATGGGAGCTTGTGAAGACTATGGAGAATTTATTTGTTCTTGATCTACAATGAGGGGGAAATTGTTCCTCCATTTTATCCTCTATTCAATTTATTTACCCCTAGGGTTTGTAGTTTCTATATTATTTTTGATTTTATTTACCAGAATCCTCTGGTTTTGGGTATTTTACTTACCCTAAAGAATTTTTGTGTTTGAAAGGATATATCCAAATTTTAAATGGATATACTTTTGCATATATCTATATATATATGCACACACACACACACATATTTAAAGCATAGCGGGACACCCAAAATGGGTTGCGCACTAGGGTTATCATATAAGCCGTAAGGCTGGGCCGTGGATTCCATGGGAGAGGGGCAGGTGGTGTGGCAATGTCACACCACTCGCCCAATCAAGGTAGGGTGTGTGGGAGGCATAGGGGGTTCGACCCCCTTTACCCTCCCCAAATTTATTTATTTGTTTAAACAATACAATACAACACAAAAATTGACTCCTTTTCATTTTTTTAATATATATATATATATATATATATATATGCAAATGTTGGGCTTATTTTTATAAAGGAATACACAGTAGAAAGAGAATAAATTTTTGTATACATTTTATATAAATGTATACTTATTTTTATAAAGGAATACACAGTAGAAAGAGAACAAATTTTTATATAAATGTATAAGTAATATATATTTTTATATTCATACATATGTTTTTGGTATTTAATTCCATAAGAAGCATTTCGGTGAAAACATATTTCTTTCTATCTAGGAAAGAGGAAATATTTAATGTAATACCAATGATATTGCACAAGGCTAAACACCGATGATCTATTCCAGAATTTACTATAAAAATCAGATTTACAAAACTATATTACAATCACAATAAATCACCATTCTTAACAAGGATTTCATATTTAATTGAAGAGAGAACTTGCAGCCCCAAAACAAACTTCCATTTCCTTTAAACAACATTCAAAAGAGAATAAAATATATATCTCTACACATTTGCAATTCAAGGAAGGACCATTTTCAGATTTAAGCCTACAATATGAGGTAGATTTAAAACAAATCACAGACTTTCAAATAAATTACATATTTACATTATGAAGCAGATTTTACAATAAAATTAAAATGTAACCTTTTATCATTCTTCAACCCTCTATATTCCATAAATCAAATACATAACAACCTTAATTAAATTTCTTTACAAGGAGAATGAAAATAAAATCCAAGTTTACAAGCCCTCCACCTAAAGGTGGAGAAAACATGACATTTAAAATTTTTTTTTAATCTAACTCCATCATGCAACTCCATCTCATGTATTTAAACCTGCAACTCAATTCCCCTCCATCTTCAACACATAAACAAAGGGTAGGGAGCTAGGCAACACTCACCTCCCAGCCTTAATCCAATGAGAAGGTGAAGCCAACCTTCTCATTGGCCCCCGAGCCCCAACCAAGAAGGAATGAGGGGTGTTCACAACCATGACAACCTCACAAAAATTCAAGGCCAACAATATATACAAACTCACAATAAAGCGCAACACACACAAGAACAAAGCAATAGGAAAATATGCAACATACACAAACACATCTCCTTATACCTCCCAAGTGGGATAGGGATCCACCCAAGGCCTCCAAGTGCACTAAACACACACACAATACCCTTTATCTCTCCATTTGCAAGATAACACAATGGCATGATTTCCTTATATCTCCACATAGGTGGATTACCCTTCCCACACTCCCTCCACAAGACCTCACACACTCCCTTTTACCTCCACAATGGCCCCATTTCCCTCTCCCTACACATTACCTATGGCCAATTCTACCCAACCTTTACAAAACACATGCATTCAAACAATTCAATTCATAATTCACTACACAAACAAGAAAGCAAAATACCAAGTATGAGATCCTACCTTGCCATAGAGATCCTTCAACCTTCAAACACCCAAGTACCAACTTCTCTCCACAATAAAAACAACTCCCATGCAAGCTCTACCAAAATCTCCAAGCAAGTAACCCCAAAAACTACTAAAAGACTCCAATAAATAGAATTTAGTGGGGAGGATGGTGATGTGGCTCCATGTAGGAGGCCACCTCATTTCCCCTCAATCCACCTCACAACCAAACACACAAACCAAGGTCTCATAAATGAAGAAGGTGAGATATGACACATTCCTTCCCATAAAAAATCCTCATTCCACATTTCGAGATTTCAAATTTAGGGAATTAAGAAAGAGGTGGCATTAATTATCTAGTTTCCTCAAAAGCACATGATTAGGCCTAAATCTGGCCCCTCACATCATAGGTTAGGTTGGAGGGAGAGTTTAAGGAGTGTGGACAAGTCTATAAAAATGGGCTCGAATCCCAAATCTGAGTTTTGGAGATGGAGATGGGCACACAAACCAAGACAATAAAATCCAATAAAAGCATAAGGAAAATAAGGTATATCCCACAATCATTGTGCCCCCGTATGCCACATCATCCAATTAACATAAACCACAAAATTACTTACTTAATCAAGGGTACATTAATAAACACAAGAACATGAGAGAACATTAGAACTTAATAAAATCAAAACATCAACTAAGAAAAATAAATAGAAGACAAAAAAACATTTACACCCATGGTCACTTATGAGGTTGCTCCCCTTGGAGACCTCCTAAAAATGACAAGAAACATGACGACACACACACACACACAAATGGATGCCAAGGTGACCATGTTGTAAACACACGACATTCTTCCATGGTTGGTCTTCCTAGTCCCTCCTTTGTTTATTGTGATTTCGTTTCTTGTAAACAACCAAGACAATACCACCTTTGGCCTCAAGGCCATATCAATACGTCAAGAAATCAAAACACATATATCATTTATCATATAACATCATCATACAACATAATTGCATCATTATCATGGTTAAGCAATTCTATTCTAAATCAATTATTTACAATTATTAATCATCACAATTCTACCATATCCATTAACATTTTCTATCACCCTATGCCTATGCATAACCATCTATCTCAATTCATTTTTTTACAATAACCAAGCAATTCACACATTTATGTAACTTATACCTACTTAGATGCATTCGAAAACATACTATTGATCACCTATTATCATCATATTATTAATAAACCATAACATCAATGTACACACAAGGTTAGTCCAATCATCTAAACATAATCACCACTGCCAAGAGTCCAAGATGTCAAAGATATAACAAAATAACACTAAATCATCATCATGTACTACAATATCTATCAATGTCCACTAGGAATCCATACAATCCATAATAAGAGTCACAAACACACTGATAATCATAATGTCCATACTTGTCTAACAACATGCTATCCAAAATATCATAATAATGTCCATGTCACTAAGCAACTAATAATCATGATCATAGCAAAATAGGTGTCGAAGAGGAGTGGGCACTACGAAGTATAATTCTCTCTTTGAATGTCACCCCTGAATGGGTAACATTGGGTGATGATGTTCTGCAAAACCATTGAATGGTTTGAGGAAGTAACCTCCTTTCCTCAACTACTTATGAAATCCAGTGCTTTCATGAATACCTATATACTTGGGAGGAGTGAGCCTACATAATTACTCTGATGTTCAAAAGTTTTCCCACAAAGTATATTGTTCTTACTATCTTGAAAATTAGATTGCAAATTTTCTTCTATGTTCATCCACATTGTTGATTTCCCATTTTTCATTTCACTGTTACCCCAAGGCTGATTTTTGATCGGGTTCTTTGAAATGTTCCAAGTATTTATCTTTCCCATGTTCATGCTTATTGACAAAATTTTCATGAGAAACATTTAGTTCATCCTTTTGTTCTATTTCATCATGAAATATTTGAGCATTGAATGAAGAATCAAACTTAGCTTCATACCTATCTTGCATAGCCATGACATGAGAAAATATATCAATATTGAGCTCCGAATCTTCCATTTCTTCTACAAATTTCAAGATTTATTGCACAAAATCCTCCTTCAAAATTTCCAAGAGCTCACCTTCACATTCATTTGAAGAATCTTCATTTTGAAATTCAAGGAAACAATTTGGAGAAATTGATTCATCATCCCAAAGCTCATTGAACTTTCATTGCTTCTTCATTATGGAAGGTCTTATCCTTAAAGGACTCAAAGACCTTTATATCATATTTTCATCATAGAGAGAATTTTCCTCTTCAAATGGAAAAGAGAAAACTTCTCTTTCATCATTACATCCATCAACCATTGCCTCATGAGAGGTATCTGATTTTTCATTTTGATTTATTTCATCCTGATTTTTTTTTGAATTAATTGAGAGGCCAAAATTAGATTCATACCTATCTTGCAATTCCATGGCTTGCATTAGGAGTTCAAGGCTGAGTTGAGGATATTATGTTTCTTTTTAAATTCTCAACGTTTCTTGTATAAATTATTCTTTCACATCTTCCAAAGGCTCATCACAAGTGGGACTCTCTTCCTTACAAATGACATCTTTAAAAAAATCTTCTTCTTCAAATGGAAATGTGAACACCTCTTCATCATGAACAAACACATTGGCTGATTTTTCAATTTGGAACTCCTCAAGAACCGCTTTATCTTCCTCATGACCTGAAACATTTGGCAATTCTGAATTGTCCTTTTACAATTCAATATTTCTCCACTCTTCTCCATGATCAATATCCAACCAGAAAGGAATGCTTGGTCTTATCAAGATAGGAATTTCATCCTCCTCTTTGGATGTTATGAAATAATTTCCCTTCCCATTGTCTTGGTATAAGATGTTAGCTCCTGGATCTCCTGACATTTGTATCGTGTATCTCATATTTTTTTTTAGAAGCAACTTTTCCATTTCTCCCGACCTGGAATGATTACGAGAACACCAATTCATTTGTATTTTACCACCCAAGTCTTGGCAGAAACTTTTGCTAAGAAACATTCCAAATGATGTTGGGATGTCTTGCTACCAAGATGTTCAACAATACTTTCTTGTCCAAAAAATCAGCAAGAGCCAGTTGTTAATCCTTGATCTTCCCTATGAGTGGGACTTCCTTGGACTCCATGGAGTAACAAGAGCCACTAGCCCAAGTCAAGGTAAGTCCGAGAGCATTGGCAACTTTTATGGGAATTACATTGTCAAAAGCACCTGAATGAATTATGCAATTATTCAATCAATATCCTCCAATGAGAAGGAAAAGATAGAATGGATTAATCTTATCATTCTTTGATGCACTCATAACAAGCATGTTCTGCGATAGAGGAGTAGGTGGAATTGGTAATAGTCCTTTAGAACTAGGAGTCATAGTATTGGGATTTGAACCACTACCCTTGATATGACGGACAAGCTTGTCAAATTGTTCTGGGTGAGTCCGCAAATATTTAGATTCAAAAATCTACACTTTAGATTTTTTCATATGTTCTATGATATCAAAAGGGTTAGATGAAGATGGAGATGAAGATGCAAATTTTGGAGTTGGAATAGACCTAGCAATGGGAGTATATGTTTGAGGAACATATGCTGATTTTTTGCAGTGCATTAGAAGCTCTTGAAGGACTATATTTTGTAGAAGTAGAATTAGAATTAGAAGGAGCATTGGGAGACTTACTTGGAATAGTAGATGGCCTCTTGCTTACCACAAGGTCTAGTTTCTCCATTGTAGACTCCATGGAGGGTGGAAGGAGAGATCCTTGATTATTTTATTTTGTAGAGTCTCCATAGGAGGATCTTCAATCTTCTTCTTCTTTGGAGTAGCGGTGGAAGAAATTCCTTTTTGAGATTGGGAATGGGTGAACACCGCACATGAGAAGCTAGGTGCATCATCATCATCATCTTCTTCACATCCTGAATATTCAAAGAATATGATTTGTGCATCATTATCCACTTCTTTAATCTCTAGGACAAAAGCGCATTCACTTTCTTGTTCAAGTTCTTCTTCATCTTCTTGAGTTCCATAAATTGCATTGACTGGTGGAGCTTCCAAGGCAAGCCTTCGGGTGCTCCTGCAATCTAGTTCCTATTCTAATTTTGATGGGATGTTCGTTAAGAAACTTCCTCTTCAACATTTTCAAGTCATTAGCCAACTTCTACAATTACAAACCAACTCTCTCATCTTTGGAATTTTGAGCTCTATCCTTCATTAAAGGATTCTTGATCTTTCCTAACAAGATGAGTTCATCTTCCACTTCAATGGAAATTTCTTGAGCATTATCCAAATCTCTTAGTTTAACTCTCTATAGAATGAAACAAACTTCAAGAAACTCTAGGCATTCACGAAAAACCTTTTTAGATTATCCGTAGTAGGATAAACAACAATAGAAATATTATTGATCAACTTGTTGAACTTTTCCACAAAGTCTCTCATGGATTCTTGAGGTTATTTCTTCATTTGAGTTAATTGAGAAAGGAGGGCATGAACATCTTTTTCTAGCTTGAATCTAGCTTTGAATGTAGTTTTCATTTGAGCTCATCCTATAATGGAACCTCTTGGTAGATGATAAAACCATTTTATAACAACATCTAAAAGTGATTCAACAAACAAATGAATAGAGACATCTTCATGAGCAACTCCCAACACACCACATGCAGTTATAAATGCAATGATATGTTTATCTCAATGTTTTTACCATCGCCTCTAAATTTGGGGAAATTCTTCCTGAACCTCTATGAAGTTCATGGATTTTATTTAAGCCCGAGAAGGCCTATGTTTCATCCCCAAGGGAGAGGTCCTTGTGCTACCATGTCAAGTTCTTCTTCTTCTTCTTCGGTTCTTCTTGTTCTTCTTCACTTGGGAATTCAATGTTCAATGGTGGTTGAAAGATGGGAGAATCAAGAGGGTTTACAGGAGGAGTATCAGTAGGATTTTGGATAGGATTTCTAGGAGTACCACTTGATGAATCAAATGGGGATGAAGCTTGAGAGAAGTAGTATGGATTATCTCTGATTTGTTCTTGTTGATTTTTAAAGCTTCAAAATCGGGATCAACAATTCCTCTCAATCTATCCAATCTGGTATATCTTCTTTTAGCTAGTTTTTGCGAGTTCATATTCAACTCAAGTCGATTTATGTTCATTCTTTTTATGGGATTTTGGACTTTTAAATTTCTGATTTTTTTTTGGTTTTTTGGAATATATATTTTTTATGGATTTTTTGGAATCAATATTGGGTACAAATATGTTAAATATGCCCCATGGTGGGCACCAAAAATTGTTGGTGAAATAATTTTTCGAGATGGAAAAATTGGGGTTCTCTCACCAACAAAGTGTGTAGGACTAAGTCCCTTTGCTTGAATGGGGCAGCTCCATTTATTGAAAACATGGAATTATGTACACTGTTCTAATTTCTTGGGGGTGGATTTTCGACCAAAAATCACACAGGGTACTTTCCTACACATGTGGAAAAATGCTTGTAGAAACTACAAGGGAGAAAAAATCTTGAGAGGGAGATAAGAAGATAATAGTAAAGAGGGTTTTGTACAATAAATAATACAACAAAGTTTATTGCCTCAAAACCAGAATATATCCATGAATTCAATGAGAAGACACCATTCACATAGAACAAGGAACAAAATAAAAAAGAAAAAGTCTCAATGCATAATATTCAACAAGTACATGCTCATGGAGTATAGTTGAGATGGAGAGGAAACATAAGCAAAGGAAATAGAGGAAATTTGATCACTTTTTCCTAGAGAGAGTATGGGAGCTAGTAAACAAGAATAACCATCCTTTGAAGTGAGGAGGCTCTCCCAATTTATAGCTTTACAATGCAACTCTTTGTCTACTATTGATCGTGAGAACACTTGACAAAACTCACATAAGAAGTCTGTAAGGGAAAACAGGCTAAGTTTAATGGCATGAGTGGATAGGAAGCACCCGCGTGCGGAGGGCAAGTTCAACATTCAGGACTTAGCTGATTTTGAGCATGAAGACCTATTTTTAGAAGATGGTGTGTGGAACACACCAACTATGCAAAGACATGCACGCCACACATTGTCTATCTTTAGAGGATCAGATCAAGCGTTTTACATGGAGACAAGCTAAGAATAGGATTGTCACTCTAGTTAACTGTAAGAGGTCTATAGATAACAAACTTGCATGTGTAGCTATGCCTGTAAACATTACGTGGATATTAATAGCATGCAACCTATTTTTGGAATAGATAAGAGGTGAAGGGAAAGTCCCCACCCTATATATATGATGTGAATCACATAATAGTTAGTAGTGATAGAGATATATAGGTATATACAGAGTGTAAGAGGTAAGCATAAAGAGATATGTGCATATGACTGGATTCTTTGTATTAGATCTATGCACACATCAGCATAGATTTCCATTGTTGTAAGGAGCTTCTATGTTTATTAATAAATGGGAGATATTGACTGAATCTAAGTGTCATTCCTGTGTGTAATTGAGTAGTTCATGTTCTTGATTCAATTATGAGTATTGTTTAAGCTTGTTCTTGTATCTAGATCTGAATATGACATGCATTTTAGAATGATGGATTAGTTATGGATCTATATGTTTCTTCCTTCATCATGCTAACATCCTGCTATATAAACCCTAAAGAGGGACCTGGTACCTTTGTGTGCTTTGAGTGAGCACTCGGCCTTAGGTGAGTGATGTGTCGGTGCGCGTCTAGGGTGTTATTTGGTAAATTCTAGGCCGCATCATTGGCTCCGTTTCCAAGACCTCTTTTTAGTTTTTTCGGGATGGTTCACGATGAAGACGTACGATTAACTCTAGTAAGTATTGAGGAGTGGATACATGATCCGGAGGAAGAATATGCACCACGGTTCAAGAGTGGATTTGAGTTTAACGAACGCACTTGGGTGGAACAAAATATGTATGACAATTTATATGAGATCTTTTTCGCTATCTTTCCGGAGAATTATATGAATGGCTGATTGCTTATGCATCTAAGCGGAATTAAATGTATTGCACACTTGCCTAGACATAGGAAGAATTTCAGGTCCTTTATGATGTTGATCTCGATCTAGACTCACGTTGTGGATACGTGGTTTCGTGGTGTTCTAAACAATTATATTCTGAAATATTCAATTTCGACGTATTCTTTTCCTGAGGTAGTAGCTGAATTCTAGTTTTTACAAAAGTATCCAGAGGAGCATATTTGTAAGGTATTCCACTCGCGATCAAGATCTTGATGGTAACTTTGAACCTAGAGAGTAAACCGATGGCTAACTAAACCTCACCTCGTGCAAGGGAAGGAATAGGTTTGGTGAAAGATGGCAGACCTAGTAGTAGAAATGTAGAGAGAGGAAAGGTGGCTTAAGTATAATGAGGCGCGTGAGAGGGAGATAGAAAAGCAACATACCATTGCAGAAAGTATGGCGTTGAGGAGAGAGATGGCTCATGAAGGATTTGAAGCTCACATAGAAGACATGGAGCAGCATCAGGAACTTCCCCATCTTGGAAAGCATGACAGAGATCCCCCTTGGCTTCACACATAGTGTGCCAAAGTAAAAACTACTTGGGCCACAAGCGCGCATCTTAATCCACTGGTGACCTAGCCCCTGTGCTTGGTTTTCCGTATCTACTTCGATAAGTAACCAACAAGCTAACTTGGGAAGTAGGAGAGCATGAGTAAGTCAGGGAGTAAGTACATCAATGGCAAGATAAAAGACTTCAATGTTATTTAGAGGAACATTTTTAGGTGCATCATCCACACAGAACGTGAGTGTACAAAATGTTGGATTCACCTCTGGAAGTGGAACTACCTCACAGACTGTAGGGGTTCAATATAGTACTACTATTGGAGCATAGGGGAGTACATCTACAGGTCCTATTCCAGCTACATGTGGAGGATCAGGAGGTATATGTGGTTCTAGTTCCGGTGGATCTGGTGGTTATGGAGACAGAGGAAACAGAAGGTTCTGGATTAGGTGGTCAAGGCCCGCAACAACCACATAATATATATATGGAGATCTCTCTTCATCTTTCAGAGTATAGAGGCATAGAGGATGCTACTGAGCATGTGCACATGTGTGAAATATTGTGGCGTGCGAAAGGTATCACGACTTGAGCACAATGAAAGTCAATTTGCTACTACATTACAGGAATGTGCACACAGTTGGTATAGGAAGTTTGACCCTGATCAAACTTACGTGGATTATGTAGCACTGAAGGATGCTTTCTTGAAAGAGTTCCATATCCCGAGTTTAAGCAGAAGAGTATAAGTGCACTCAAGGATATTAAGCAAGGCACTACTGAGAGTGTACGTGAGTATGATGCCCATTTTAAAACACTCCTATCTAAGATTTCTTATGATATTCATGGAAGCCATCATGTATAATGGTTTGTTGGAGGATTGATTACACCATTTAGAAGGGCACTGTCACATAAGACATATGCTAATCCATGTGAAGCACTTGAAGCAACTTTGCATGTTGAGGCAGTTGGGAGCATTGACACTAACGTTAGTCCATTCTTAGAGGCACAAATTACAGCTATGGAAAAATAGTTAGAGAAGCTATCAATGAATTCAGCCCATGAAATGTGCTTAGGAATTTGGTGTACAGATTGTGAGGTGGAAGGTCACACCAAGGATAGTTGCCCTCACAGATCTATACATTCATTGCTGTTAGACTATGAAATCTGTCATTTGAATTATGATGCTAGTCACTGTTCTTTGTTATAACGCATGATAAGGAAGAATGTATCCTGCTTTTGTAAGATTTGCAGGTCCACGACCCATGATACTGAGGATTGTTGATTGATTGGTCAGATCCATGATGCTATAGACATTGGGGTATGACAAACAAGTATAACGGATAACTCTAAGAATAAGAACGAGCACCAGGATCAGGATCATAATCAACCGCGCTATGATAGGAATGAGGGGCATTTTGAAGGAGGTCATGGAAGAGGACATGGATATTGTGGTGGATATGGAGGATGAGGCCGTGGTGGAGGAAGAGGTGAGTTCTACGTGCAGATATCTTGACACCACTATAGTGGTGAATGTCCTCAAAATATTACATGTTTTTATGCGGAAAGAACCATAGCTATGAAGAGTGCCCAAACTTATATGAGCATCTGAGTAAGCAACATAAGAAAGAAAAAAAGGTGTCGGGATGGTTAGAATCCAAAGGCGTGGTCAAAGATCGTGGATGCCCAAGATAGCACTAGGACCGAGGCATCGACAAAGGTGAAAATTACTACATGAGCCAAGCAATGCACACAAGAGAGGCATTACACCAGAAGCCTATGATCACTAAGGAGGAGGTTTTGCATGCAAGGTACCCAGATCCTACTCATCAGAAGGAAGTTTACTAGGATACCATGGAAGTGCTAAGGAATCTTCAGGGTGAGATACAATACTTAAAGGAGTAGAAGAAAGCATCAGAGATAGTCCAAACTGATATCGATGAGCTGAGAGAAGTGTGCAAAATGTTGCGCCAGGAGAACATCATTCCATTATTAGGAAGTTGGTTAAAAGGGAACACTTTGTGCGTAAGTATTGAGACCAAATAGCAGATCTTGCATGCAAATCTTCCCCCTGATAGCATTGACTATGAAAAGGAAATTACTCTAAATGCTATTGTGGATGGATGGCTACTGAGCAACATATTGATTGATACAATGCGGAAGTAAATGTGCTTATCTTAGATGCATGGGTACAAATGGGGAGGCCTCTATTAAAACCATCATTTAATGTGTTGTTTATAGCAAATAGGACTAAGGACACTCCCATAGGAGTTTTGAAGGATGCATCTATAACCATATAAGGGGCCAAGTTCACTGGGGATTTTGAGGTATTAGAACTTGTAGAAGCAGACAATTTTCCAGCCTTGCTTGGATGCCGTTGGTGTTATGAGAACAATGCTGACTTGAGATTCAATAGGGGTATATCAACTTTGAGAACAAGGAAGAAAGAGTTGTGATACCTTTGAAAGATGGGAAGTCTACACCGTATGTTAAGCCTCTAAGTGAGGAGGAATTAAACAAAATCTATGTACATGCTATTCAGGACCCAGAGGTCAATGAGCCATCAAAGAAAGGCATCCTACAATGGGAGTATTCTCATTCTATTAGTGATACTATGAGTATTTCTTGTGACAATTGGGCTCATGGTACATATGAACTAGTAGGGCGCGAGATAAAAAGCACGGTTGCATGCAAGAATGGACTTCATTCTGTTTGATGGATAGGTGGCGCAGTACCTTGGTAT
Source organism: Taxus wallichiana var. yunnanensis (assembly GCA_018340775.1). Taxonomy (NCBI): domain Eukaryota; kingdom Viridiplantae; phylum Streptophyta; class Pinopsida; order Cupressales; family Taxaceae; genus Taxus; species Taxus wallichiana. The sequence continues at coordinate 418,230,727 of CM031243.1, forward strand.
ATAGGAGCAGAAGATCTTCCTGTATTTTTGAAATCCATGGAAGCACAAAGTGGATAGATCAAATTAGGAGAAGAGACATGTTAGCATATGTCTTACGCGGGACAACTGTTAGGAAATAAGAGATAAAATATGCGGAATAATCCCTTACGTAATCGCAATAAGAGAAACTAATATGCGTAGAAAATATTATAGATCTCAAATAAAAGTGCGAGAATAAATAACACAACATAGAGAGACAAAATTTAACGTGGTTCACCCAATATGGGCTACATCCACCAAGAATCACTTGCTCGATTTTAATAACAAGCCTCCACTCTCTCAATACAATACCCATATCCATTTGGAGCTATGCTCAACAAACTCTCTGAAATTCACACCCGAATTCAAAGCACATCTCCGCAATACATTTGCTTGTACATCTATCATATGCATAAGACCATATAAATAGATAATTGCTTAAAAGCTTGATTTGACAAAACTATGGGTATCAAAACCATGGGAAAAAACCATGGGTATCAAAACAATGGGTACCGAAAAACCATTGGCCTAAAAAAACCCATAACGGTTACCCATTACCCATGGGTTAATAAACCACCCATGAAAATTTGCTTGGGGCTTCGCCCCGAACCCCCGACTCCGCTCACCGTGTAAGCGGGACCACCGTAAAAAACCGAGTGTAACACATGAAGGTGTACCACGGTCTAACATGAAAACAAGCTCCACAAACATAACAATCTCCCACTTGAGACTGATTTCCACCGAACAAGCTTCTTAACCCTTCACTATCATCCATGAAGGCCAACCAAAGCTAAACATAGCTTTAGTTTATCCTGTGACCACCTTGGTGATCATGTCTCGCAGGATTCTAACCGGTATGAATCTTCTCCAACTTCAACTTATCCTCTTCCAAAGCTGTCATGATGAAGTGATATCTCAACTGTATATGCTTCATCCTAGAGTGGAAAGAAAAGTTCTTAACTAGGTGTATAGCACTATGACTATCACTATGAAACTTACATTCCTTATGCTTATGCCCCAACTCCTCAAGCAATTGTTGTAACCAAATCATCTTTTTGCTTGCCTCTGTGGCAGCAACATACTCAGCCTCCGTGGTTGATAAAGCCACCAACTTCTGTAGTCGTGAAATCTAGCTCACTGTTGTCCCACCTACAGTGTAAATATAACTTGTCATGCTCCTCCTACTGTCAACATCTCCAGCCATGTCTGAATCTACATAACCACGTAAAGTGGTGTCTGATCCATTGTAGCACAAAACTATTCCCATGGTACCTCACAAATACCGAAGGATCCACTTTTCGCTTGCACAATGCTCTTTACCTGGATCACTCATAAATATACTCATAGCTCCCACTGCATGGGAAATATAAGGCCTAGTGCACACCATAGCATACATCAAATTGCCAACCGATGAGTAAGGTACCATGGACATCTGGTTTCTTTCCTACTCTGTCTTGGGACACTGCTCCTTTGATAACTTAAAATGGCCTACCAAAGGAGTCCCAACCGGTTTAGCATCCTGCATGTTAAACCTATCCAATACCTTCTTAATGTACTCTTCCTAAGATAAAGTTAGCTTCTGTTCCTTCCTATCCCGAGTTATCCTCATACCAAGGATTTTTTCTGGCTACCCCAAATCCTTCATATCAAAGGATTCACTTAGCTATTTCTTGAGTACTTTTATTTCCTGCATGTTTTTACCTATAACCAACATGTCATCAACATACAAACATAGGATAATATAACTTCCATCCTCAAATTTCTTTGTATACACACAATGGTCAGAATGACATCTAATATAACCTTGCTCCATCATGAAGCTATAAAACTTGTTATACCATTGACGTGGAGCTTGTTTGTGCCATACAAGCTCTTCTTCGAGTTTACACACCATCTCCTCTTTACCTTTGACTTCATATCCTTCCTCGGCTCTTTGTATATATAGCTCCTCCTTGATTCACCATGGAGAAATGTAGTCTTTACATCTAATTGTTCTAAGTGCAAGTCTTCTGCTGCCACTATTCCAAGAACAGTTCTGATAGAAGTCATTTTTACTACAGGAGAAAAAATCTCATCAAAATCTATACCTTGTTTCTGTGCAAACCCCTTGACCACCAACTGGGCCTTATATCTTTTCTTTCCTCCTTCTTCGTCTTTAACTCTATACACCCACTTGTTCTGCAATGCTCTTTTGCCTTTCGGTAGCTTCACCAAATCCCAAGTCTGGTTCTCCATGAGAGACTTATGCTCCTCATCCATGGCTTGCTCCCACTTCTTCCTAGCATCTACTTGCATTGCTTCATCAAAGCTCTCTGGCTCTCCACTATCAGTGAGTAATAAATAATAAAGAGAAGGAGAAAACGTTCAGGTCTCTCTTCTTACCCTAGAAGACCTCCTCAATATAGGAGTTTGGGGTTCTTGTTGAGGGGGTTCTTGAACTGATTCATGTGTCACTTTCCCATCCGGAAGATCCTCTACCGCTGCATATTCTTTCTTGGATTCTTCCTGTTTTCCTGTAACTGCTGCTTATACATGACTTTCTCATTAAAGACCACATCCCTAGATTGAATGATTTTCTTGTCCTTAATACTCCAACATTTATATCCAAAGTCATCACCACCATAACCAATGAAATTACATTTTTTGATTTAGCCTCTAGCTTGGTCCTATCATCCTTGTCTATATGAACAAACACCTCACATCCAAAGACTCTAAGAAATGAATAATCAACTTTCTTACCATACCAAGCCTCCTCAAGTATGCCTCCATCCAAGGCACTTGAGGGTCCTCTGTTTATCAAGTACACAGTTGTGCTCACCGCTTCTTCCCAAAAAGATAGAGACAGTCCTGTATGTATCCTCATACTCCTAGCACGTTCCATTATTGTTCTGTTCATCCTTTCTGATACCCCATTCTGCTGCGGAGTTCCTAGAACCGTCTTTTGCCTACGGATTCCATTCTTAGAACAATAATCATCAAATTCATTACTGCAATACTCCCCTCCATTATCTAACCTGAGACATTTTAACTTAAGACCTGTTTCATTCTCTACCAAGGCTTTCCATTTAACAAAAGTATCAAATACATCAGATTTGTTTCTAATACAATAAACCCAAACTTTCCTTATTGCATCATCAATAAAAGTAACATAATAACTTGAACCCCCAAGAGATGATACCTGAGCTGGCCCCCACACATCAGAATGTACCAGCTCTAACTTACTCTCTTTCTTCGTAGGTCCAACCTTGAGAAACCTTACTTGCTTCTATTTCCCATATATGCAGTTCTCACATAAATCCAAACATGTTTCTGTATATCCAGGAAAATTCTTCTTTATGATGTCCATGCCCTTATGGCTCATATGACCGAGCCTATAGTGCCATAATGTTGTATCTGCATCTGAAGCCACAAGATTACAATCATTAGTACTATCAGTGGATAAATACAAGGTTCCAACCTTCTTACCTCTTGCCACCACAAGATCACCCTTGGTAACCTTCCAAGAGTCAGCTATAAATATCACAGTACAACCATCACTTCCCAATTGCCCCGCCAATATCAAATTTCTCCTTAATGTAGGCACATGTCTGACATCCTTCAATAGCCATGTATTCCCATTCTGCATCTTAACCTGAACAAAAACTTTTCCAACTATACTGCAAGGCTCATCATCACCAAGAAAAACATGCCCAAAATCCCCTTGAACATAATCAACAAAATAATGCCTATGTGGAGTAGCATGAAAAGAAGCCCCTGAATCTAAAACCCAAGATTTAGTAATATTATGCAAAGAAAGAATCAAAGCATCCTGACATACATTACCCGATGCCACATTTGCCTCCTTGTTTTCTTCTTGTTGTTTCTTCTTATCTCGAAGCTCCCAATAGTCCTTCTTTGCATGCCCAGACTTTCCACAGTTCCAACATACAATCTTGCTCTTGGATTTTGACCTTGCCCAATCTTTCAATTTTCCACGGTTTCCTCTATTCTTCTGTCTCCCTCTAGTTTCCACTGTCAAAGCATTCCCTGAAGTAGAAGATTCCCGAGCTTTTTCTTCACATTTTCTCGCTTAGAATCACCCCTACAACATCCTCAAACTTCAACTTCGAGTTAGTTGGAACTGAGTTGCTTACCGCCATTACCAGGCTATTCCAACTTTCAGGTAAAGAGCACAAAATTAATAAAGCCCTAACTTCTTCATCAAATTCTATTATAACCGAAGCTAGCATATTCACAACCGTATTGAAATCATTTAAATGATCTGCTACTGAACTATTCTCAGACATCTTCATATTAAACAACTTTTTCATTAAAAATATCTTGTTAGAGGCAGAGGGTTTTTCATACAACTTCCCTAATGCATCCATTAGATCTTTTGTCATCTTTTCCTTTGAAACATTAAATAATACCAAAGATGCAAGACATAGCGGATCATTCCAAGTGCCTTCCGATCCAACAAATCCCATTCCGCATCTGTCATACTCAAGGGTTTGTTCACCTTCTCAGACAACGGAGTATAAAGATCCTTCTGATAAAGGTAATCTTCCATCTGCATCTTCTAAAGACTAAAATTCTGCCTGTTGAATTTATCAACCCTAGATCTTCCATCATCTGCCATAGCTCCCACTCAAGCTAAAAACTTTCCCTGTGATTCAACACTTTAGCAAACCAAACCAGGCTCTGATACCAATTGTTAGGAAATAAGAGATAAAATATGTGGAATAATCCCTTACATAATCGTAACAGTAGAAACTAATATGTAGAAAATATTATAGATCTTAAATAAAAGTGTAGAATAAATAACACAACATAGAGAGACAATATTTAACGTGGTTCACCCAATATGGGCTACGTCCACCAAGAATCACTTGCTCAGATTTTATTACAAGCCTCCACTCTCTCAATACAATACCTAGATCTGTTTGGAGCTATGCTCAACAAACTCTACAGAATTCACACCTGAATTCAAAGCACATCTGCAATACATTTTCTTATACATCTATCATATGCATAAGACCATATAAATAGATAATTGCTTAAGTAGTTTGATACAAAACCGTGGGTATCAAAACCATGGGCAAAAAACCGTGGGTATCAAAAAAATGGGTACCGAAAAACCATGGGCCCAAAAATAGCCCATAATGGTTACCCATTACCCTTGGGTTAATAAACCACCCATAAAAATTTGCTTCGAGGGCTTCGCCCTTGAACCCCCCTGACCCACTCATCGGCGAGTAGGACCGCCATAAAAATACCCGAGTGTAACACATAGAAGGTGTACCACACTCTAACATGAAAACATGCTCCACAAACATAACAACAACATCACGCCAAAGTGGGTAGTTTATAGAGATAATCTTATGGAGTGGAAGGAGATCGGGATCGCCTTATCTACCGAGTTTGTAAGAAGCAATGCACCGCATGCATTTGCACTTATAATGGTGATCAACCTATTCAACACCGCATTTAGTAGTGTGAGAGACTCTGGATGACAAAACATGAAGCATTATCACCTTCACTCGAGTGCATAAATTATACTCCACTCTACAAGGGTGCGCACATGCTTGGTATGTATACGCGAGAACTACATTGAGAGACCTAGAAACTGGAAAAATTTGACTATAGGAATGATCAGAACTTTGAGTACTTTTCTTCCCAACCCCAAGTAGAAGAGGCATTAAAGTTTGTCAAGCGGTTAACCATGGGAGATAGTGCAAAGGTGGGGGAAGTCATACAAGAATTATTTGGCGAGACAGAATCAGTGCACTTTTTGAAGAAGAAGGACTCATATAGGACTCCATATTGCTTGAACATGCTTGCTTGAGAAAGAAAAAGGAAAGATGGTGTACATCGTGGATGATGAGGAATTTGAAAACCTAGATATTGACCATTCACAAGGGGCGCATGAGGTCTTGGATAATGCAGATAAGGATACACGTGCATACCATGAACCAATGAAGACAAAGAAGGTCAATATAGGATCAAAGGTTGAGCCTAATGTGGTCATAATTGGAGATTATTGGTTAGAATCAGAAGTGGCAAAGATCATTGAGTTACTCAGGATTATCAGGACTTATTCCCTCGAGGGTATCATGAACTTAAAGGCGTGCATGAATCACTTGGGGAAATGAAGATAAAGCTTAAGGACAAAGTGCACACCCAGTGAGAAAGAGACCTTACAGAATGAATCCTAATTTGCGTGAAAAGGTAAAAGAAGAAATTGATAAAATGTTGAAGTCTGGAATCATTCGACCTTTGGATGAGTCAGAATGGGTTAGTCCAATGGTGATCAATATAAAAAAGGATGGTAGAATTCAAATTTGTGTTGATTACAGGGAGCTAAATGCAACATGTGTCACAGATCCCTTTCCTACACCATTCACCGAGGAGATACTTTGGAAGGAGTAACAGGCACGAAATCTATTCCTTTACAGATGGGTTTTTAGGGTATCATCAAGTTAGGATTTCTTTGGAGGATCAAGAAAAGACAACATTTACTACTGAATGGGGTAGTTTTTCCTATACTATGATGCCTTTTGGATTGAAAAACATGTCTGTTGTATTCCCATGAATAGTTGTTTAGGTATTCAAAGATTTTATTCACAACTTTTTATAGGTCTACCTCGATGATTAGACAATATATGGGCTTGTTCAGATCACCTGTGACAATCTGCGCTTAATGTTTGAATGGTGCAGACAATTGAGTATCTCTTTGAACATCAAGAAGTGCATATTTGCTACACCTTTTGGAATATTGTTGGGACACATAATATGCAAGGAGGGATTACTTGTTGATCCAGCTAAGGTTACATTCATTCTAGGACTAGAAGCTCCTACCAGTCAAAGTGAGGTGCGTGGATTTTTGGGTCACACAAGATATTATAGAAAATTCATCAAGGGATATGCAGAAATTACCACACCTTTGGAGGAATTACTAAAAGGAAATGGTACATTCTATTGGGGAGAATCGCAACATCGTACATTTGAAACATTAAAAGAGAAACTTACTACCTCACCTATCCTAAATTTCCCTTCATGGGAAAAACCATTTCATGTACACATGGACGCCTCTAAAGCATGGTCATTGGTGCAATATTAGCTCAACCTGGAGAAGGTATTATCTATTATCCTATTTGTTTTGCTAGTAGGAAGCTGACTCTTGTTGAACAAAATTATACAACTACAGATCGTGAAGCCTTGTCAATGATCTATGCATTGCACAAGTTTTAATAGTATTTGCTAGCTACACCATTTGTATTCTATACGGATCACATGGCATTGAAGTACTTGGTAAACAAGCCCGTCTTATAGGGGCACATATGTAGATGGGTACTCTTATTTCAAGAGTTTGACTTCACAGTTGTGGTGAAGCCAGGGAAAAGTAACTCTGGACCAGACCACTTGTCTAGAATTAACTCAGGAGAGGAAGCATAGACAATTGAAGAAACCATGCCAGATGCATAGTTATATAGGTTACAATGCTCACCATCGAATTAGAAGATATTGATGTCTTTCTCTGGGTGGTGTAGTACGGAAGGAATGAAGGCATTAGAAAAGAAACAACTTGCTATATGCGTGACATCATTTATGATAATCGGTGGTGACTCTACAAGTTAGGCGAGAGATGGAATATTACACCGTTATGTAGTAGAGCATGAGTGCAAGAATATTATGGAAGAAGCTCATGTTGGTATTGCGGGGAGGCCATTATGCGGGTGATGTAATTTCCTAAGATCCTACTTGGCCGGATTATGGTGGGAGATGTTGTATAAAGACTCTAAAGAATATTGTAAGGCATGTGACCATGTTCAATGCCTAGGAAAATCAGACAAAGAGATGAGATGCCTTTGAGACCAATTACTAGTGCCAAACCATTTGAGAAATGGGCCATCGAATTTGTAGGACCTATTTCGCCACCACACGTAGGACCTGGATTGCTCTATATCATTACTTGCATGCATTATCTCACACGGTGGGTGCAAGTAGCACCTACGAAGGACCTGTATAATAGCTACAATAACTAGGTTTCTATGGGAGAATGTTCTTACAAGGTATGGATGTCCTTTAACTTTGACAAGTGATAGGGTACCAACTTTTTAAATGAAACCATAAGGATCCTATTAAATGAGTTTGTGGTTGCTCACCATAAGACTACATCTTATCACCCTTAGGAAAATGGAACTCGCTGAGGCTTTCAAAAAGATTTTGAGCCGACATTGACAAAAATTTGTGATGTTAGAAGAAAGGATTGGGATGATAAAGTGTCAGTTGTTCTTTGGGCATATAGAACAACTTATAAGAGATTGAACAAAGCCACACCATTTCAGTTGATGTTTGGTGCAGAAGCCATTCTCCCTATAGAATTTATGTTACCTTCTTTGCGCATTGCGTGATGAGCCTGGAGGTCTAGATGATGAGCAAGATTTAAAAGAGCGTATTGAGAAGATGATTCAACTGGATGAGCGATGAGCCATAATATGATGGAGTCAGAAGCGTGAAAAGGCTAGGCAGAAAGCATGACATGATAGGAACATAAGGGATAAGAAGTTGGCGATTGGACAAATGGTACTTCTTTATGACTCAAAGTTCTTACGCCATCTAGGCAAGCTCAAAGTACATTAGTTGGGGCCGTATGTCATCACTTACATACTTAAATCAGGTGCTTGCCAGTTAGAAGCACTTGATGGAACATGGCTACCCAGTTACTTTAACGGGAGTAGGCTGAAGCCCTACTATAAATAAGTCTTCTTAGTGTTTGTAATAAGGTAGTATTGTCATTTAGATTAGGTTTTCAATTCAGTATTTCCTTCATTGTCACTACTCTTTGTCAATTTAGTTTTTGTTCTTGTGTAATAAGTGTGCTTGCGTGTATGAAGCTAATTAATATGTGAAGAATGTTTATGTGCAGAGGAGTGCACATCCTTTTAGTGTGGGGTGGTTGTTGATATCCAAGTAAAAGACTGTGGGAATTGAAAGGTAAAAGGAATAAGTTGCTATGGGTTTGCTTTAAGTCAAAAGAAGGTTGCTTCTCAAAAGTGACTAAGGATGGAGATAAATGAGAGGACAAGATAACGCGAGGTAAGCAGAGGCCATGATAATTACTAGGAGAAGGTACAATGACAAGGTACTCAAGTGCAAGGGTGCATGTTGAAGAGAAGTCTGTGACCAGAGGGTAGGAAGGCGTGCTAGAAGGTTATAGATGGGGTGCGAAGATGTACCACGCGGAATGAATGAATTTTGTCAATGAATGAGAGGATATTTGGTAGGTGGTGGAGTAATAAATGCATCAAAATTTGAAAAACTATATAAGGATGGGATGTGAATTCATTTTTACCATTGCGATTAAGAGTATTTGAAAGAAGCCAAGTGCGAAGAGCTAAGTGATCATTTTAAGGTGTGAGAGGTGTGTAACCAGTCGTGACGAAGAGATCGGCACGAGAAGAAGCTTCGTGCATCCCAAAGTGGTGAAGGGTTTGAGTAAAGCAAGGCAATCAGAGAGGAGTTAGGGCACATAATTTCACCTAGGGCATGCTAAATTGAACTAGGGTTTGCTTCACACCTTACAGAATTTGAGCGGTAAGGATCTATAAAGGATTGCAAGGTAGAAATGGCACCCAAGAAAGTAGTTGCAGCAGGAGTGAAGGGAAAGAAGAAGGTGGTAGAAGAAGAAGAAGAAATGGCTCCAGAAAGCAATTTTTCTGAGATGCAATATCCAGAGGGGGTTATTGTCACCAAGAGTGGGATTCTCACATAAGGAAAAGAAAAGTGAGTGAGTACAATCACCGTACCATAGAGAACAAGAAGGAGCTTGACACGTTGTTAAACACGAAGACAAATAAACGCACGGCGGAAGATATGCCGGTGTATGACGATGCTGGTGAGAAGCTCTTGTAGAGGATAGGAGTTTACCAACTTTATGAGCTCCCTTATTTCGGGAAGTATGAGCCCTTATACCAGTGGCTCATGAGCAGAGTGCATGAGGATTTTTTCTACTTTGTAGGATGCGAGTCGAATCTTAGCCATGTTCATCTCCATGATAACGGGATGAAAGGCACAAGAGATGATCTGACAGATCAAATTGTAATATTGGAGACCAGAAAGGAGTTGGGATATACAAAGGGTCCGCATGGTATGGACATTGACAAACTAAAGAAGTATCTAGTTGTACAAGTAGTCACACATCTCATTACAAAGCTCAATGACCAGGAAAGGTGGTCACAAGTGAACACCATGTGGTTGCACATTGCCAAAAATATGTCTCGAAGGAGTATTCTATAACATTTTGTGGTATATTGCAAAGATAATCATTGAAGAAGCACATGCATGAGGAAAGATCAGCTTTGGATCTATTATGTTATCACTAGTGTTCATGGAGATCGGAGTACCTGATGGATCAAAGGAGAAGGTATAGGAGTATCCAATGGAACAAAATTCACTGCAGAGCACTTCAAGAAGTACTTATGTGAGGGATCCATGACAGAGTAGGTTAAGCAATAGGTTGAGAAGTGGTATGATAGGCTCTGTGTGGCTTTTGAGGAAGAATGGTGCATCCCCAAGGACTTGCCTTCGGTGGTTAGAAAGGAAGTTCAATTTTCTTGTATACCAGATTTCTGTATAGCATGGTTTTCCATGAAAGATGAAGCATGGATTCCTTGGTGCAAGTTGCCATATGCATTCACAACAAATTACTTCTGTATCGTACACATGTTTACAGATGTGCGGTGACTGATGTTCAATGCGGATAAGGTAGATTGCGACTACCACACACTAAGGAAGAAATATGTGTATCCAGGCTGTGGTGCATATATGTTTAAAGACTCATTTCTAATGTTTTGAGCATTAAACCAATAATTTTGGTGGTGGGAGATATTGGGAGCAAATCTTTGGTGTATCTTTAACTAAAGCCAAAGATGGAGAATAACAAGTATGTGGAAGGTGAGCTTGCACTTCCAAAGACTAATAAGTGGAAGGATATATTGGCGAAGCGTTGGTGTATCTTTAACTAAAGCCAAAGATGGAGAATAACAAGTATGTGGAAGGTGAGTTCGCACTTCCAGCACCACCAAAGGGAAAGAATACAATGGAGAACATCCCAATGCCTAAGCCCATAGAGCCAATTGAAGTGGAGGATAAGGAGGAGGAGTGCGAAGATAGTGGTGGTTTGGAGCATAAAAGTAGGAGACATCCTACGAATAAGGGTGAAGCTGAGCACGCCACTACACCACCTTAGCCACAAGAGGGGGGTGACGAGGACTTGAATGCAGTCCAAAGGGAGAAAAAATTTAAGAGGGTGTTTAAGAGAACAAGGACCCAAGGTGCTACTCCAAACACAAAGGCACAAATCACCTGAGACTCTCCACAGAAGGAGGCAACCGTGTAGAGAAGGAGGAAACTGAAGTTAAATGAGGAGGTGGAAGAGTCAGAGGAAAGTGCGCCTAATTCTCCTACACTTCTAGAGAACATAGAAGAACAAAAGGGTGAGGAATCAAAGGAAAGAGGAGAGGAAGAAGAGGGACCACAGGAGACAATCGTAGAGACTGTTTCAAGACATGGAGACACAAGTCCCAAATTTATAAGCTAGAGTCTCTAAGTAAAGCAACGGTGTCTAGAAGAATGAGTGGAGAGAACATTCCACCAGCCATGGGGTATGTAGAGGACGTAAGAAAAATTGTTTGCACCCACTTCTAGAGCACGATAGCATAGAAGGATTTATTCGGCTGGGAGCTAATGGATGAGGATATGGCGATTGTGTGCACTTGAAAGAAAATATCATGGTCAATGCACACCCATATGGATGAGCCTGACTTTGATGTATGTGAAGAGTCATGTGTGTCAAGACAGCTAAAGAAGGCACCCCAAGCTAGACATATGACAGTAAAGCCTACTGTCATGTCAGATGAGTAGGTTAGCAACACATTGGTGAAGGTTTCTATTGAAGTTGCTAGAAGAAACATGGACAAAGTCTGTAACGATAAGAGCATTGCACGAGGAGCTAAAGATAAAGGATGCAGAGATAACACACATAACACAAGAGAGGGACTTAGCATAGAAGAATAACGAAGTATTTATCAAGATCACAGAGGATATTGGAGATAATGTCATAAGAGCTAGGCCACACTTGATGCCCAAGGTACCACAGATGTTTCCCTCAGTGATACATTATGTAGGAAAGTTGGTGGACCTGGTACTTGAAGATGAACCTCTACGCATGCCATCACCAAGGAATCCATAACTAGAGGCGAGTGAGAGAAGGCCTCGATGATGTGAAATATTGCATCCTATGAACGATGCTGCAAGTGCTACAAGAATAATTGAAGAAAGCAGCACAGATTTGAACATTTGCACAACTCTAGAGGCGCTTATCAATATAAAGACCCTGAAAGAAAAAAATGAGGTCTAGAGAGCAATGAAGGATGAAACATTGGGCAGCACAGAAAGATTGTCAATGGTTAAGTAGAAGCATGAGGCCCAAGCAAAGCAACACAAGAGTCACACAAGACTCGGGTACTGGAAGAGCTTGGGAAGCTCATCACAAGAAAAGATGGATCTTCTAGAAGGAAGAATGACCTCAATGTCCAACATTGTGTTGGTTCTGTAAAATGAAAAAGGGGAGATTGCGAGGGATGAATTGGAGTCCATTGCTATGGACATTCTAGAAAAAGCAGAACAAGCACTTTGCTAAATGGCAGAATGGAGGTGGAATAAAGGAGGAGTATCTAGAGTTGATACTTCAAATTGATACAGAGGAGGCTGCCTCATAAAACTTCTTTATTCATCTACATTCTTTCATTCTTATTCTTTCCATTCTTCTATTCTTTACTTCAATTTTTGGAGATACCCATTTTCGGGGTGAAAATGAGATTAGTGTGGGGTAATGTTGATCAGAGAACACTTGACAGAACTCACACAAGAAGTCTACACGAGAAAAACAGGCCAGGTTTAAGGGTGTGAGTGGACAGGAAGAACCCACGCATGAGAGGGAAAGTTCAACATTCAGGACTTAGCCGATTTTGAGCATGAAGACCTATTTTTAGAAGATGGCATGCAGAACACACCAACGATGCAGAGATGTGCATGCCACACATTTTCTATCTTTAGAGGATTGGATCGAAGAATTTTGCATGGAGACGAGCTAAGAATAGGATTTTCACCCAAGAACCGTAAGAGGTCTATAGATAACACACTTGCATGTGTGGCTATGCCTGTAAATGGTGCGTGGCTATTAATAGCATGTGGCCTATTTTTGGAATAGATAAGCGGTGAAGGGAAAGTCCCCACCCTATATATATGATGTGAATCACATAATAGTTAGTAGTGATAGAGATATATAGGTATATGCAGAGCGTAAGAGGTAAACATAAAGAGATATGTGCATATGACTGGATTGCTATATTAGATCCATGTGTGCATTGGTATAGATTGCCATTGTTGTAAGGAGCTTCTGTGTTTATTAATAGATGGGAGATATTAACTGAATCTAAGTGTCATTCCTATGTGTAATTGAGTAGTGCATGTTCTTGATTCAATCACGAGTATTGTTTAAGCTTGTTCTTGTATAGATTTGAATATGGCATGCATTGTAGAATGATGGATTAGTTATGGATCTATATGTTTCTTCCTTCATCATGCTAACATCCTACTACAACAACCCTAAAGAGGGACCTTCTACCTTTGCACGCTTTGGGTGAGCGCTTAGTCTAGGCTAAGTGATGTGTTAGTGCATCTAGGGTGTTATCTGGTGAATTCTAGGTTGCATCATCTACTCCCCACATGTCTCTCCATGTCCTTATTCAACTTGTGACTTTTTATTTTCCTAGGAAGTGAGAAAATAAGTCCCCTTTTATAAATCAAAAGGGACTTTTACATTTCAACATTAGAGTCACTTAAGTGAATAAGACAAAATATAATTATTACTTACAATAAATAATTAGAAAGGGGGAGGGAGAGAAGAGGATAAAGAATGAGGAGAGGAAAGAAGAAATGCTCCAAATTTTGAGTGTCTCGAACATGAGGGAATGCAATGAGGTACTTGAAATGTGCATTTTTCTTAGAATTACTATTAATAGTAAGTTATCCCATGAAGGCTTAATAAAAATATAAAGTGGCCTTTGCAAAGTGTCGGATTTGAACAGTAACTAGTTGTAGAAGTTTTTATTTTTCATTTTAGGCCTTTGCTCCAATTTTTAGAGGATTTCGATCGCCAAATTTGTGTAAATATGAGAAATGAGTATTTTTTGCTGCAAATTTCAAGGGGATGTAGAAAATAGCTTGGTGGATTAATTAATACATGTAAACACTCCCATTAAAGGAATTTTTGTAAGGAATCTTCATTCAAATCTCATGGAAAATAGAGCAAGGGTTTAAGAGATATGAGCAGAAGTGTGTTTTTGAGCATGAGGATTTGGGGAAATTTAAGCGAGAATGAAAACAAGGGAGACGAAATGAGGGTGTTAAAAATATGAATAATGAGTGAGAAATGACAAAGTACACACTTTACACCTTCATTCACTCATAAACCTAGCTAACTCATCACTTGACTCACCCGGCTTAACCCGGGTTAACTGGAGACTCATGGGTGGAGGAGTGGGGTTAAAAGTTTCCAAATGGGTTTGAGATGTCCCCATGTCCCTTACCACATTTAGTAAGGGAAAAAGGGATATCACTCCCCCAAAAATGTGCCAAGGGTAGAAGTAACATGAAAGGGCGCCAAAACAAGTCATGAGAGTGAGGGGAAAACATGTGCGTAACACTTGGGTTATGCATTTAAGTGACAAAAACTCTTCCTCCACATGGTGGTGCACTTTAATGTCCCCCATTTCCCTTTGGGAAAGGGTGAAAAGGGACAAAAATCCTCTCAAAATGCCTCATGGGTCTGATTCACATGAGGAAGGGGCCATAACTTAGTGTGAGTGGAAAACTCTGCTTCTGACACATCAAGATGTTCTTTAAGTGATGAAAACCTTTCCTCCATGTGGTGAAAAACTTTACTGTCCCTCTTATCCCTTTGAGAAAGGGGAAAAAGGGACATCACCATGCTCAAAATGTGTCATGGGTCCTAACAACATGAGGAAGGGGCCAAACCCAAAGTGAGTTTATAACATCATTCTAACACCATAAGTTGTCACTTAAGTGACACAAGTTTATAAACCATGTGGTGGCGCATTGTAGTGTCCCCCATGTCCCTTTGGGTAAGGGAAAAAGGGGAAAATCGGACATCAGGGGTTTCCAACTGTGGTTTTTCCACAAATAGATGCTTGTCGTCACCGAACACTGCTCGAAATAGACACTTGGACACATTTTCTCACCACAAGAGCTAGGAGCAGACTTCGAAGGGAAAATATCATATGATTTTGACTCCAAAAGGAATAATGAGAAAATTCCAACCATTTTTAGCATCCAATTCTTCCTAAAATTTGAAATTTACCCCCTTCTCAAATCTGCTCAAACTCGTATGCGCCAAGTGAAGGAAGTTGCCACCAAAGTTTATGATGATAAAAATGAAAACCAACACCTTGGATGAAAATAGGGGCTCACATATATCACTACTACACCCTTAACCTATTGCTTGTATTAGGATATAAGTAGCTGAATTGTGGCTTACCATATCATTTATACATTCTCATGCTTAATAGGTTGGCCTTGGTGATGCCCATAAAGATATGAATAGTATATATATAGGGATTGTAGGTAGTAGTTCATTATCATTTGAGCATTTGAGTCTTATTATATGGTTTGGAGGTTTCACCTCGAAGTGGCGAAGATATTCTAATAGCATATTGAGATTATTATTCTAAAATATTGTGTTATTTGGTGTTCTATTGTTGCTCATAATCTGAATTATACAAGTAATTTCATTACAAGTGGTATCAGAGCTGCGATCTGGGCCAAAAACCCTATTTTTTTGTTTCCACCATATATTGTGAACTAAAGAAAATTGGTGGGAGATATTTTTACCAGAGTTGAAAAACATTTCAAGTAAGGTTCCCTGAAAATTTTAGACTTTTTTGATTTATTTTGCAAAAGTTATTACAAATTTAGGGTTTTTCATAAAATCGCTCCCTAGGGTGCAAATTGTGGAATGTTTTCAAGTTCTTTACATTTTCGGAAAGCTCTCAAAAAAATAGTATTAGTATATTCTCTTTTTTTTTCTTGTTCGGCCAAATTTGTATCAAAACCTAAACCCTAAGGTTTGACATCATGGTAGGGCCTTCCACAAGAGCAAAAAGAATCTGGTTACTGGGTAAAACCCCAGATAAAGATGGGGTAGTGATTGAAGAGATGGAGTCAGAAGGGGTAAATACTGATTCCTCAAAGACTAGGTTTACCTCAATTGATCATAAGGTGAGACAACTTGAGTATGAGCTAAGAAATGTACAATCTGAGATGGCCTCTAAAGGAGACATAGAACAAATCAATCAGCGGTTGGATGATATCATGCAACATGTAAAGGGTAAATAGTATGGCCCAAATCCGCCCCATATCAACCAAGGAGGATCTTTAGTTCAAAATCATGGAAAAAATAACCATGTTGGATCACTTTTCAAGCCAATCGAATCCAACTTATTCATAACCACGTAACATGGTCTTTGAAAGTGGATATGCACAAATTTGATGGTAAGGATCCCTTGAATTGGATAAATCAAATGGAGAAATTCTATGAGTTACATCAAACACCATTAGGACAAAAGGTGATATTGGCATCCCTGTATCTTGAACCAGTCACCAATTTTTGGTATCGATGGTTATGTGCTCAGAGGAAGAAGAATGGTCTCGGTGTCACTTGGACAGTTTTTACTGAGGAGTTGAAATTGCACTATAGTTCCACTGTTTCAGAGAACTACTTTAGTCAATTAGAAAAGTTACGGAAAACAGGATCAGCCAAATATTATGCGCATTAATTCCAGAACCTATCATTAAGGGTGAATAATATTCCAGAAGAGAATCTGAATGACTTGTTTCTTGGGAGTCTTAAGGACCACATCGAGCATGAGGTACGTATGTTTAATCCACTCAAGCTTTCTGATTCTATTATCACGGCACATCGAGCAGAGGAAAAAGTTCTTTGTAGTAGGAGGCTACCTTTCATTAACACCAGAGACCGTAGTATCTCTTCCCATTCATTTGCTAGGCCAATTATACTGACTCCTCAACAAATGAAAGAAAAGAGAGAAAAACTATTATGTTTTAACTGTGATAGAAAATATGGACCGAGACACAAATGTGCTGAGAAGAAGTTGTTATATATTGATGGAGGTAATGAGGATGATGAGGAAGCTAAAATTATAGGAGAGGTTGAGGAACTAGTAGACGATGAAGTAGAGGATCACCAACCTACAATTTCTTGCCATGCATTGTTAGGTATTAGTACTCCTCAAACACTCAAGGTTATTGGCTATCTCAAAAAACAAAAGGTGACGGTGTTGATTGACTGGGAGTACTCATAACTTCATAAATAGTAAGTTAGTTGCCCGCCTCAATTGTTTTATTTACCCAAATCCAGAAATGCAAGTTATGATTGTGGATGGTGGGACAATCAAGTACATAGGAAAGTGCCATAGTATCAAGCTTTCCATGGGAGACTACATGTTAGACTCACCTATGTTTGCTATTTCTATGGGAGGGGTAGATATTGTTTTGGGTGTCCAATGGCTCACAACCTTAGGTACTATAGAGATGAATTTCTTGGAAGGACAATACAATTGAATGGTATGGTAGCTAAGTCTCCACAGATTATTAGCTATCATCGATGCAAAAGGTTCTCGAAAAGGGTAGATAGATTTATAACAAAGTTATTTTCCATAGAAGTACAAAATATAGAGTCTTCAATACCACCCGATCTTCAGAAGATTTTTGATGCTCACTCATTTGTTTTTGATGCAATTCCAAAGGGAATACCACCAATTAGGGATCATGATCATGACATTCAGTTGATTCCAGGGAGCCAAACACCTAACATTAGACCATACAAATACCCATATTCCCAAAAAAGTGAGATCGAGAAAATGGTTGAGGAAATGTTGAAGGTAGGTATCATCAGGCATAGCCAGAGTGCATATTCTTCACCAGTGGTCATGGTACGTAAGAAGGATGAAACATGGAGGATGTGTCCAAATTATCGAGAACTCAACAAGTACACCATCAAAGATAAGTTTCCTATTCCAATAATTGATGATTTACTTGATGAATTGCATGGTGCTATTTATTTCACAAAATTAGATCTTTGTTCGGGGTACCATCAAATTAGAATAAAAGAGGAAGATGTTCATAAAATGGATTTCAGAACTCATGAGGGCCATTGTGAGTTTTGGGTAATGCCTTTTGGTCTTACAAATTCACCCTCAACCTTTCAAAGCTTGATGAATGCTATTTTTAGGCCATTTAAAAGGAAATTTGTATTAGTTTTCTTTGATGACATATTGATTTACAATAAGACATGGGAAGAACACTTATAACATGTAAATAAAGTGTTGGAATTTTTGTAGAAACATAATCTCTATGCAAAGCCATCAAAATTTTCTTTTGGTGTACAAGAGGTAGAGTAATTTTGTCACATTGTATCCCATGAAGGTGTCAAAGTTGATCCTCAGAAGATCAAAGCTATGGTGGAATGGCCAATGACCAAAACTCTCAAAAATCTTTGTGGGTTCCTAGGACTAACAAAGTACTACTGAGATGATTTATGTAGGGATATGGTAGAATAACAACCCCACTCAATGCATTGATAAAGAAGGATGCTTCCATTTGTCGACGTAGCCACTAAATCCTTTGAGCAGCTGAAGGAAGCCATGTGTAACACCCCAGTTTTGGCTACTCCCAACTTCTCAAAAACCTTCATTGTTGAATGTGACACTTTAGGATCAAGATTGGGAGCAGTTCTAATGTAGGAAGGAAGACCATTTGTATTTGAGAGTCACTAATTCAAAGGAAAAGATCTTCTCAATACTATCTATGAGAAAGAAATGATGGCTATTCTTCATGCAGTCAAGTAATGGAGGCCCTATCTCATGGGTAGACACTTCAAGGTAAAAACTGATCATGATAGTCTCAAATACCTTTTGGAGCAAATAATATCATCGAGGAACAACAAAAATGGGTAAAAAAATGTTGGGTTATGACTTTGAAATCGTATACAAAAAGGTTAAAGAAAATGTAGTAGGCGATGCATTGTCCGAAGGGATAAATCCGTATATGTCTTACTATGTGGAATGTCCATGTTGATTACCGATTTGGAAGATCAAGCAAGATTGGAATGGGATTAGGACAAGTATATACAATATCTAATACAAAATATCAAGCAAGGATATATGACATATAACAAATTTTAGTGGAAAGGTAATGCCCTATGGTATAAGGACAAAGTTATACTTGAGTAAAGATTCGAGTTAAAGCATAAGATTCTTACAGAGCTACATGCCTCACATGTTGGAGGAAATTTTGGGTTTGAAGGACTCAAGGGGGATGTACAAAATTTTGTATCAGAGTGTTTAGTGTGCCAATAGAAAAAAGGGGAAACAATTAAGACACAGTGTCTGCTGCAACCCTTACCAATTCCTAGCCGAGAGATGGGAGGAGGTCTCCACAAATTTCATCACCGGATTACCTTGTTCGGAGGGAAAGAATGTTATTTTGTGATTGTGGATAGGCTCAAAAATATTCCCATTTTTGTGCCCTATCACATCCATTTGTAGTCGATACTGATTTGCAACTATTTTTTGGAGACAGTTCAAAGGCTACATGGAACCCCAAAGATAATTGTAAGTGATCGTGATCCTATTTTCACAAGTAATTTTTGGATGGAATTATTTTCATGTTTGGGTACTCAGCTAGCTCACAGTTCATCTTATCATCCTCAAACTGATGGGCAAATGGAAGTGGTCAACAAATTATTAGAGGGGTATCTATGTTGTTTTGTATTAGATAAGCAGGAAAGGTGGATTAAATGGCTACCACTTGCAGAATGGTGGTATAACACATCTTTTCATACCTCTTCTCAAATGACCCCATTTTTAGCATTATATGGTTACCATCCACCTTCTATCACTTCCTCCTTGAGGGTGAAAACTAAGGTCAGAGATGTTGAGGAACACATTCAACATCAATAACAGGTTTTGGCTAGTTTGAAGGAGAATTTAGCATTAGCACAAAACAAGATGAAACAATAAGCAGATCAACACCGTAGTGAAAGAAATTTTGAAATTGGTGACTGGGTTTTTTTATGTCTCTAGCCTTACAAACAGATGTCCCTAAAGCAACAAAAAAGGACAAAAAACTTGCTCCTAAATATTATGGCCCTTATTAGGTTCTACAGAAAATTGGCAGTGTTGCTTATAAACTAGAGTTGCCTCCATCTTCACACATACACCTAGTATTCCATGTTTCATTCCTGAAGAAGGTTATTGGAAATTTTTTTGAAGCCCATACATAGTTACCAGAACTTGACGAGGAAGGAAGAATCATTTTGGAGCCAAAGAAGATACTGCAAACACGTAATAAGAGGTTGAGAACTAGAGACATTAAGGAATATCTGATCAAGTGGAAGAATCTAAGCATAGAAGATGCAACCTGGGAGGATGAAGGTTTTCTATAGCAACATCCAAGATTATTCAACATTGAGGACAATGTTGGTTTGAAGGGGAAGGGCATGCTACGCCCTTAACCTATTGCTTGTATTAGGATATGAGTAGCCGACTTGTGGCTTACCATATCATTTTATTATATCATTTATACTTTCTCATGCTTAATAGGTCAACCTTGGTGATGGCCATAACATATGAATAGTATATATAGGGGATTGTAGGTAGTAGTTCATTATCATTTGAGCATTTGAGTCTTATTATATGGTTTGGAGGTTGCCCCCTCGAAGTGGCGAAGCTATTCTAATTGCATATTGAGATCATTATTCTGAAATATTATGTTATTTGGTGTTCTATTGTTGCTCATAATTTGAATTATACAAGTAATTTCATTTCAATCACTTTTTTCTTTGAATAATTTATTGACTCTCCCTGGAACTCTCATAATATTCCACTGAATCTTTACCACGATAAGAGATGTTTACATGTACTGCTGGGCCAATATCTACAAATCCTCTCTACAAAATATCTTGGAACATTTTGCACTATAAATTAGGAATTATTATATTTCCAATGAGTATTTGATCACCTTCTGATTCATCTTGAAGCTCCTAAAACCTTTGAAACCTGAAAGATTTATTTTTAGGAAAATGCAATCCCCATCACTGACAAAAAATAACCCGGTTTGAAGAAGATTTTCCCGAGGTTCCAAATATTTCCTAAATATTCATAAATCATTTCAGGGCATCTTGTATCTCCCCTATACAACTCCCATGTAGGTTGTGCCTCAATAGTCACTTCCGAGGGGTGTCCACCAATGTGAAAAATTCTGAAAATAGGCCTTTTTACGACTCTAGGAGAAATTCCTTCTGAATGGTTCTGAATGAATTTGTGAATCACTTCCCTACACATAAAAACACTTGAAAGTAATGTTATCACATTCCTCTTGGCCATTATGTGGGTAACACAAGAATCGAGTTATTGGAGGACAATTTTACATTGACCAAGAGATGGATTTTCAAATGTGGTATAGGTTGCCATGATTTTTTTGAATTTTTCATGTTAGACATTTTGCATGACAACATGGTGACAACCAATCAATGTTTGACACAACTAGTGTGGCATGTGAAAAATGGGCACATGGTTCATACAAATTGATTGGATGAGACTATGGTATGATTACGAGTGTATCTCTCAGTATAATATTGTCCAAACACCTATATACATTCATAGAAGTATTCAAAGAATTAGTATAGATAACCCCCAACATCCACCAGTTTTAATAAAAGTGAAGATATCCATGATTTTTTAAGGATATGGAGTCCTATATGTAAACCGACAAAACACTATGAAATTTCTTGGTTTATTTCCTAACATTCATTGTGAATATGCTACCAGAATATGGAGTTTTTCCCTCTCTAAATTTGAAGCTCTCTGGGTGATGCGAAGGATCTAAAGCAGCTATGGACTCAATGGAACCCACCCTTTAGGCATTGTGTTGTCAAAAGGATCTGGAAGCTGGTTATCCCTCATTTAATCTGGAGGATATGGAAGGATAGAAATGATATTATCTTCAGAAATAAGAAGCAAAACTATAAACTTAGTATTGGTAAAATTTCTAATGGTATTAAAGAGAACATTGCTAGATTTAAACCCCCCAAGAACAAGAGATATCTAGAGAATGAAGAATATATCTTATCCAATTGGCAGATTGGAACCGTCAATAGCCGTAGCAATCCCGGGAATAGCATTGATAGATCTATGATTAAATGGCATCCTCTTGATTTTAATTGGTTTAAGTTGAACTTTGATGGGGCCTCTAAGGGGAACCCTGGGATTGCGGTAGGGGGAGGAGTGATACGGGATCATAAAGGTAGTCTGATTGCTGTGTATGCTAGGAAAATGGGAATTCAAACCAATCATTTTACCGAAGCATTATCTACTTTATGGGGCCTGAGAATTGCCCAGACTCAAAATATCCAGAATCTCATTATTGAAGGAGACTCCCTAAATATCATTAATCTCCTTAAATAGTGCTCATCTCCAAGTTGGAGCATCAAGGATTTTATCTCTGAGTCCATAAGTATTTGTCAAACATTCAATAACATCAGGATCATGCATACTTACCGGGAGGGTAATAAATTGGCAGATGCACTAGCTAATTATGGAATTAATGTTAATCACATTCTTTGGGATATCAATAGCATCCCTAAGCAGCTTCAAAGTAGCATTCATGCGGATATCTATACACACGCAATTTCTTGAGTTGAGTTATGATTATTGGGCATGGATAAGTATCAATAAAACTCCCACACGTGTTGACTTAAAAACTATGATTATGCAAATCCTGCCGAATAATCAAGATAGTGTGAAGTATATGGGGAAGTCCAAGTGGAGTTACATTGATATGGAAATTGTGCATGCGGGCAGCACTGTGCTTGCTAAAATTTGGATACAAGGCTCCACGGATACCGAAGACAAAGTAATAATGTAATTGATGATAGGGAGTGGGCTAGCAAAAAGGCCATTATTCCCACATGTGAACTTCTGCAGACTCAGATCAGTAGGCACATGGATCTTCGTGGGAAGAGCAACGGCTCTCATTTTAAACATTGTGCGGATTACAACAGTAAAAAGTAGGCTGGCTTCAGCACTCTTAAGGATTTCAAATTTGTTGCAAACAGATTAAGCACTATGAAGATGGGGGGTTCCCCTTGCCAAATTGAGCCTAGTGCGGACCCGGACTGGAAGGAAAATGTAGAGCTATGGAATATACTCAGCAAGGGTGGCATCACAAACTTCATGCAGAAGGTTCAGGGACATGATCAAAGCATCTCAGTGCATTTTGCGAAGGATTGGAAGGAGCGAATTGTGGAATATGGGGGCAGAAGATCTTGGTCAACGAGGAGCTTATTGCTGAAGCGACCAGCCTTGGCATGGAGGGCTACCATTTTTTTAACAAAAGGGTCGACAAAGATGCTGAAGAGAGGAGATTTGTGGAGGGATCTAAGAAGCTGATCCATGTTACTGCGGGCCTGCTTGTTAGCTCGATCCCTCCACCTTATGATGAGGTTACTTGCATGATGATACGGTTCATTTCCTTGGAAGGGAGGTTTGTCACTGTACCTACTAAGCACCTTATCTTTCTCAACCACTTCGTAGGAATCGCATGGTTTGTTTCCCCCATTATTTTCTAAACTCTCTTGAGCTCCATTTTGAGTTTCAAAAGCATACTCGGGTGATTCCTTTACACCAGGGGCTTATTTTGCTGCCGCATAAATTTTGTCTTCTTCGGTATCCTGGTCTCCCTTCCTCCCCAGGCTCATTTCCCCCTCTGCCGGGTTCTACTGCGGCTAGCCCCGTTTCTCCACCCTCCGCCCTCGCCACCGCGCCGCCCCCCCTACCAGCCATTCAGGCTTCTTCTCCCATTCCTCCTATTGCTGCTCCCGCCCCTCACTTCATTTCCACCTCAGCCAGACTGGTCACCAGGTCATCTAGGAGGCTTAACCTCGATTCTCTTGCTGTGGGGAAGGGTCCTCATGAAATTGAAATAACACATGACCTCCTGAATATTAGCAGTGCTAGTCCTCGGGATGTGCATATGGAGAGCTCTACAAAAAGGCTGGAAGCCTTAGAAGTTGATATGAAGCTGCTAAAGGATGAGGTTAAGAACTTGGCAAAACAGAAAGGAAAGAGGAAGAAGGAGGAGGAGGTGGGTATTGATAACACAGTGATGAAGATATATAAGAAGTGAACTCCTTAGACTCTCATTTAGGGAAGGCCAAAACAGGTCATGATTACAATATGGCCATTTTTAGTGTGATTGAGGAATTCATTGAGCAACATGTTAGAAGTGTCTCCAATCTCGGTGGAGTTCCGACAACACACTGGGGCAATGATAAGGAAAGCAAAAGGACCATTGATCAATTTGGATAAGATCGACGCCTGTCCACATGACAACTTTGGGAATGTTCAAATCCTGGAAGAATATCAAAACCAGCATCGAGAAAGCTGCCAAGAAGTAGTTGTAGGTGCTTTAGATGCTCTTGATTGTTTTTTTGCTATTTTTTTGCCGTCTCTTTGCTACTTTTTGCTGCAGTTGTTTTTGCTGTTTTGTCTTGATTGGGTAGCTATTTCTTGGCTACTTTGGGCTTCATTCTCACACTGGATTCCGATCCTTTTTTTTTTTTTTTTTTCTCGTTTTTCATTCCTATTCGGCTCTTAGGCCCTCTATTATACACAAGGGTATAGTCCTTTCAAAAACTATTTGCCAATAATAAAAAAAAATATGGTGGCCAAAGTATAAAATAATGTTATTATCGTGGATGAGACATAAAGGAGGCAATGAAGGCTAGGTTTGAATGACACAATGGTGAACGAATATTTCCTAGTTAAAGTGGGGTCACTAATCTAGAAGAACATATAAATAAATGTGCGAGATATAGATGATTACAAAGGACTAGCAATGCCTAATGGACACACCTATTCTATCATACACTATGTATATGGGCATGAGCATGGTATATCAACTGTGAGTTATGAAGATAATT
Organism: Taxus wallichiana var. yunnanensis; assembly: GCA_018340775.1. Taxonomy (NCBI): domain Eukaryota; kingdom Viridiplantae; phylum Streptophyta; class Pinopsida; order Cupressales; family Taxaceae; genus Taxus; species Taxus wallichiana. Next base: position 418,255,868 of record CM031243.1, read on the forward strand.
TTTTTGTGGAAAATAATGACACAAGAATTTCTTTATACCTTTTTATTTATCTCATCGGTTCCCCACTTGACGTATCCCCTTCAATGTATAAAAGATGTGGTATTTGGAGATGATGCTCCCATATAAGACATAAGTTTGGTGTTACACAAGGAAAATATTTTTCACATCGACCACAACATTCCTTGAAGATACTAAGGAAAATATTTCCAATAATGGGGAGGAAGTACCATTAGAATGGAAACCTTGTGATTGGAAAGGTAAAGAAAAAGTGGTGAGATAAATAGACGATGAGGATGATAATTACCATTTACATATGGATGTCTCTTATGGGTCATGAGGGGTCAATGAGAAAAAGAACAAGGGAGTTGGTTGTAGGATGAACCTTTCAAACCCATATAGATCAAAATTGGTAGGAAACTTAACCAAACATGGCAACCATAGGTAACTCACCGGAGTGAACCTAAAATTGCCAAGGTTGTTGAGTTATTACATGAGTATAAATATATCTTTCCTAGAAGCTACCATGAAATGAAGTAATTACATCCATAATTGGAAATGATACAAATCAAATTAATCGAGGGGGCTAAAATAGTTAGAAAACACCCGTATAAGATGAATCCAAACTTGTGAGAAAAAGTCAAACAAAAACTTGACCACATACTTTGGATGTTGAGGTCATCATACGAATCGGCGAATATGAATGGATAAGTCATATGGTAATCATCATCAAGAAGGATAGGTGCATAAAAATCTAGGTGGATTACCAAGTTTTGAACTCTATGTGTATAATTGATTCTTTCCCTACTCCCTTTATAGAAGAAATATTAGAAGGCATAACAGGTAGGGAGATATATACTTTCACAAATAGATTCTTTGGTTATCACCAAATTAGAATTGCAAAGGAGGATAGGCCAACAAAATTTTTGTGATTGAATGGGGATCATATGCCTACAAATTCATGTTGTCTAGGATTAAGAATACACATGTCTTTTCACGCTTTGTTGTCACTGCCTTTGAGGATTTTATACTCAAATTTCTTCAAGTATACCTAGACGATTGGATAGTCTATGGATTGGTAAGAGATCATTGTGATAATTTTAGGTTGATGTTTGAGCATTGTTGACAGTTAAAAATTTCATTAAATTTGAAGAAATGTGTGTTCACCACACCATTCAGAACCTTATTAAAGAACATTATATGTAAAGATAAATTATTGGTAGACCTAACAAAAATTGTAATCACAAGTAAATCTTGTGTAGCCACGAACAAAAAAAGATGTTTGTGATTTTTAGGGACATTGTGGATATTATCAAAAGTTCATTAAAGAATTTTCAAAGATTTTGATGCCATTAGAAAATTTAATATATAAAATAGAATAATTTAGGTGGGGTACGGTAATAACAGAGTGCTTTCAACCAACTCAAAGAAAAATTAACCCAAACACCTATTTTACAATTCCCAAATTAGAACACACTATTTCATATGCAAGTAGACACCTCAATTATTGTTGTTGGAGCAATATTGGACCAACCATGAGAAGAAAATATCTACCATCCAATCTATTTTTCAAGCCAAAAATTGACATGCATAGAAAGAAATTATACTACCACAGAGTGTGAAGGACTATCCATGGTTTATGCGCTTCAAAAAAATTTCCATTATCTCTTGGCCACTCCATTTATGTTCTTTACCAATCACATGGCTCTTAAACACTTGGTCAACAAATCCATATTGCATGGGAGAATTTGTAGATGGATAATATTGTTTCAAGAGTTCTAGTTCTTGGTGGTGGTGAAGTCAGGTAAAAATAATACAGGACCCGATCATTTCTCATGTATCGACACCAACGAAGAGGCGCAACCCATAGAGGATGGCATGCAAGATGCTTAATTACTTAGCATCCATAATGCATTATATGAGTTGGAGGATGTGCTTTTATTCCTAAAAATGAGGTGGCACTTGAAAATTACAAGGTTAACCAACACAAGTAGTTAGCGGTCAAAGCAACACCGTATCAACTAATTGACAATCAATCGTATATAAAAGGTAGGACAAAATTCTACGGCGATGCATCCTACAACATGAAATAAAATATATCCTAAGTGAAGCACATGAAGGGATCGTAGTGAGGAATTATGCAAGCGATGCTACCACTCAAAATATCCCGAATGCGAGGATCTCGGTGGCAATGTTTATTCGAAGACACGAATGAATATGCCAAGGCATGCAACTAATGCCAAAAATTTGACAAGATGAGAAAACGTGATAGTATGCCTTTAATCCCAATAACCACCCAAGAACCATTTGAAAAATGGGCAATTGATTTTTTTGAGCCAATCAACCCTACAGTGTAAAGAACGAGTGCTAGATATATTATCACAACAACAAATTATCTTACATGATGAGTAGAAGTTGCACCAATTAAATTTTGTATAACATCCATAACAATAAGATTCATTTGTGAAAACATTATAAGCATGTTTGGTTGTCCATTGAGCTTAATTATCAATAGATGAACACATTTCTTGACAACACAATTCACATTTCATTCATTGCAGAATTCATGGTCACACATCATAAGACAACCCCTTATCACCCATAGGCTAATGGAACCGTGGAAGCCTTCAACAAAATATTAAGTTATATGTTGAAAAATATCTACGACGCTGGAAGGAAGGAATGAGATGCTAAAGTATCAATAGTACCTTGGGCATATTAGACCACAAACAAGTGCTTAAATAAGGCTACCCCATTTCAACTTGTTTACGGGTAGGAATTCATCCTACTAATTGAATTTCTTGAACCATCATCGAGAATTGCACACATTGCAAATCTATAAGATGAAGACTCAATACAAAAATGGCTAAAAATGTTATTACACTTGGAAAAAACATGATTACAAGCAAGGTGGTCACAAAATATTGAGAAAGCATGACAAAAGGCATGGTATGATTGAAAATTATAAATTAAAACTCTTAGGATAGGCACTAAGGTTTTACTATATGACTCCAAATTTGCATCACATCCAGAAAACTCAAGACTCATTGGTTAGGTTAGTATGGGATAGTTTATATATTTCCAACCGGGCATGTAAACTAATGGATTTCAATAGATAAATGTTTCCAAGCCACGTCGGTGAGATTTAGATGAAACCATACTTCTAGCACTAATAAAATGTAACGAATAAGGTGTATGCCAGTAGGAAACATGTTATTTTATTTCGTAGTGTAGGTCTCTTTTTATGCATTATAATAAGCATTGGATGTGTAATTTTATTTAAATGTTTTGTGTTATTTTGGGCTAAAATATTTCATAACTACATTATTCTATAACAATGTGCGAAGGACCGCACAACCTTTTGTGTTTGGAGGGAAAAGGAATAACTAGTGCAAGGACAAATATCTCTACCGAGAACATTTTGGAAAAGGAGGAGCAGAAAAAAATTGTTTTCAAAGAATAAGGATCACTAATAGTATGCATGCATGATTGAACAAGTGTAGTTGATGAAAATTACCCAAAGGGAGGAAAAGTGGAGTGAACGAGAGAAGAGAGGGTTCCTTAAAGGGTAAGCTTTAAGGGGCATACGAGGCAAGGAAGCATGCAAAAGAAAATATAGGTCATAAGGGAAACAAAGTAGCCCAGAACATAAGATACCAAATGCAAAGTGGATGTGTGGGGAAAAAAGCAATAACAAAGAAACCCGTTAAACAAAAATAAAAGGGAATTAATGGACAAGAAAGGAAAAGAATGATAGGAAAACTATAATCCTTTAGGCATTAATGACAATTATGGGGAAACTAAAGGTTCACACATGTGAGGAGTAAATGGAAGGAGCATTTATTACAAAGGAGAATGAATATAAATAGGAGGTCGGGAAATTCATTTTTACCATATAGTAAAAACAAGAGCTCTAACTACAATCAAGGATCTAACATCTGAAAATTATATAAATAAAAACCACCATTGACAAATATTAAATATTTTGGGAAGTATGAAAAGGAATAGAGAGTCACAATAATAGGGAAAAAACTCAAATATCGGCCATCATCGGTGTGGAGGTCAAGTAAGTGGTAAACTAACAAGCTTTGGGTAAATTAACCGCCATATGGTAAAACATAGTGGCTTTAGGACATGAAAGAAAATCCATAACCAACTAAACCCAAAGAAGAAGGAAAAGTGGGAAAATGTGCCAAAAATGCGAGTATGTCTAGCTCTCCATCAATATCTAAATTTGAAAGTACTTTCATCAAATAAGGTTAAGAGGAAAAAATACCAATTATGGAGGAGGAAAGAGCTGAAATAGTAGGAATGAGTTGATCAAAGTGCCTAAGAAGGACATACAAGAGGTACAAAAAGGGGAATGAGAAAAGCCCTAGAACATTAATCCTTAGTTTTGAAATGCAATACCCCTAAGAGGTGAAGAGGATTGGAGAATGGCATAGTATTGTGTCTACAACGAAAATATCAAAGTGTAATCATCTCGAACATGGGTTTGATGAAACTATTAAAAAATAAATGATGTGCCCAACAAGACAAAAGGAAAACCAAGGGAACAACATCTATGACAATAACATTAGAAAAACGTTAGAAAATGCTGAGGTATTACAACTACTTGACTTACCTTTATTCATTAAACCCGGTTGAATTATATCACTACCTTATCTCACACATTTGAGAAGGGTATTTCTATTTTGTAGGAAGACGTATGAAACTATCTTACCACCTAATTAGTCATGAAACGAGACTAAACAACCAAGGGGAAGATTTAAGGCATGCACTAGATGATGATGAATTAGTAGATTACATCGGGGACCTTCTGAAATATAAACACGAAGGAAAGTTCATGTCCATCAATGAACTTCAGGACCCTGGAATAAGAGTCGTTGCGTGACTAACTACTAACAAATTAGCATGGGTTAAAAGGTATACAAAAATTAATAAAAGGTTCTTAGGTATTACACATAGGGTAAAGATACCATACAATCTTCAACTTCTCCACGTTTATCTTGTAGAGCATAATAGAAGATGCCAAATTGGCACAAGATAGACAAGGAGTCACGTTTTTTGGGGAACAATATCTCTTTTAATAGTTTTTGATGAAATTGGAGTGCTAGAAGGGCATCAGGATACAACATGGACATTCCCACAAGAGGATCCACTACAAAGAACAATGTACAAGAATTTATGACACTCATGACATTGAATAGTGCATATAAGGCAAGATTCACGAACTAGTCAAAGCACATACACAAAGTGTTTGAACAAGACTAGTGGATAATATGCCAATTACCAAAAGAGTTGTCCCGAGAGGTAGAGTTTGCAGTGGTTGCAATGGCAATGAATTATTCAAAGTGGCACATATTAAGAAGTCCGATGAAACTTGAAACCCATGGGATAAGTTACCATATGCCTTTTTCAACGGAGTACTTTGTGTGGTCCGTCAAATGAATTAAGGAAGCTAAGAAATTGAACATTGACACGTAGAGAATATATGATGATATAATTACACTCCACACCTCTTTCAAACACCATGATACGGAAATCTACCAATGAGCCTTAGATTATATTATCTCAATCATGTGAATAGTGTGTAAAGATCTCAAACATGGTCAACATGATGCTTTGACTTGGAAAGTATGTTGTCAACATATTCCTCGATGATTTTGTGAATGTAATCATGAAATATATGAGTCATGTCATGTTGACAGATTGGCTTCGCATTCTTGAGGAAAAATGCACAATAGTATAACAAAACGTGCCCCATGGAGTGGTAAAAGATGTTTTTTCTTGGTTATCGAGACTATTTTTTCTCCGATTATATCCCAAAAACTATCTACGAATGAAATCATGTAATAACCAATAGTAGAATAAAAAATTATGTAAATGAGTGGAAACAAGAAACTATCCTTAGGGTACACTTTGTTAAGATCATGGAAGTTGGTACAACAATGGATTTTCCCATTAGGTTTCATGATTGGTACAATGCTAGATACCCATTCTAGATAGTCCACAAATCCAATGAATCCCACATCCAATAGTCATTGTATTTATTCTTTGACTAATAAGGAAACATGTGGGTGCATATTATTTTTTTGTTGTTGTACAAGTTTAGCACCCTCATGGAGTACAAAGTTATGCATGGCCAACGAAGGGTTAATGTCGGGCATATTGTTGTAGTGCCATGCAAAGAGGTCAGAAAACTCTTTAATAACATGTTGGATATTGTATTTTTTAGTACCACCGAGAGATGCATCCAAAAGGACCAAACATGGGTCAATGATGGTGCCAAATTTATATGACGTGGTTTCTTCGTTAAGTAGTGTAGATTGGTCTTCAATGTATGGTTGTGTGGGAATAGTATCAAGTGTATCCGAGTCGATATCAGTAGGGTCACTTTCACCAAAGTATGTGGTGTTATGAAGAGCATGAGGAAACTATTTCTTATGAAAGAGGGAAGGAAGATTGTCATAAGCTACCATGTATTTGAGGAGGACCTAATCATTAAGGAATTAATCTAGAGCGAGAAAGTCGGGAGCGAAGTATTATTAACAAGGTGTGGGTTGACCAAATGAAGCTTATGTGAATAAGTAGTACAAACCTCTTGGAGAAATTTGGCAGGAATAAAACATGTGTTCAAAGAGAGGGATTTGGAATGACATAGATCATATCCAATTCCATACTTATCAAGATGTTTGGGAAGGAATATTGGCTCAAAGATGCCCTAATTGTATCTTCCAAGAGCATGCTCAGAAAAACCATGTTGCAACAAATATTGGTAACCTTTATCCTATGCATTATATTCAATGGTGTTATTTTTGGGCCTAATAATGGGGGTATATGAGACCTCATGCTAAAAAATATTTTAAAAAGTGAAGGGTGATGGGTTGGTCAAAATATCATATACAACACCATCATATAAATACTTAACCCATGCATATAGGGTAAAGGGCGCAACATGCATGTCATGTAACCAAGGTGAAGCTAGAAGAATATTATAATTGATTTATCGGGATGACCTAACATATAACAATAATGGTACAAAGCCCTACTATAATAGGAAAAGTTATTTTCCCTAGCACCCACATAGGTGTATTGTCAAACCCATGAATATATAAGACAAAGGGAGTAAATATTCAATAGAAAGTCCTATTTGATTTAGAAAATAAATATTATAGATGTTAAGGCCCACGCCATTATCAAGAATAACACGTTTTACCAATACATTACAAATGTTAAATTGGATATACAATGGAGGAATGCTATCAACAAAAATTTGAAAAGGAATATCAACTGATGTGAAAGTAATATGTTCATCATTCATGACAAGACAAACCAATATTCAGGATGAGATATATGTATTGGAAGTATTTGAATGGATGTGGGTATCCTTGAGGGTGGTTGTGAGAGTTTACATGCATGTAGGATGGGTATTAATATATAATTAAAATGATGGATACATTTAAAAGTAATGATGAAACATATACTAGGAATGTGTAAAATTAAAGAAAACAACTAGGGGATTCTGAGGCAACAAGGGTTCATCCAATCTTGGGTTCACCATGGATTTTCACCACTAATAGCTAGAGATATTTAATGTATGTAGTATTTATATTTTTGGATTTTCATACTAATCCAATCAATAGGACTATTTTTGTCATGCAAAATGACTAGCCCATAAATGGAAAATTCAAAGCATGTCAACTAAGCCACAATGTAAAATTTTGCCTTCTAATCTTCCTGAACCCCTCCCTTGGCCAACTTTCCTCATGCGGAATCATCATCATAACCTTAAATATAGTTTTGCATTTGGTAAACATGTCTCAATGTCCAAAGAAGTATGATGAGATTCATGAGTTGATTCAGTGAAGTTCAGTGAAAGACTAGTCTTACTGGAAGCCTATAAAGGCCAATTTTGGCCATTTTTAACCCTGTAGACATCCTCCGAGAGAGTTTAAAAATATATTAAGCATCCAGAGGTGGTTTTGGGGAGTCTTGAAAGTTTTGGAAATAATCTATGAATATTTAGGAAATATTTGATCATTTAGAGACAATCTCCTCACCAATGAGTTTCTAGGTGCAAGGAAATAACATTCGAAAAGTGAAGCCGGACTTCTACAGATGATTTTGGGAGTTCGTAAGGAGTTAAAAGGAAAAAAATAGGAATTAGAAATATATGAGAATTATCTACATGGTGAGAGCATCAATTTTGATATGAGTTTCAAATGTTTCTAGAAACATTTCAAAAAATGTATCGCCCCTCTCCGTTCTAAACAAAAATGAGCCTAAATTTTTAATTTCAGGAAGATTAAAGTTCTTAAAGTTGTTCCATTAATCTTAGAATGTGTTTTAGAGTCAAAATAATATAATATTTGACCCCAAAATATCATCCTAAGCCTCTAGGGTGAAAAAGGCAAGTTTCCTAGCTCTTTCTCGGACATTGTAGACACAAAATCACACACTTGGGTACATTTCTAGGTCCAAAAGCATACTAATGTATATATGATTCCTAAGAAAGAAAACTAGTGGTTGACAACTATCTTTAGCCTCTTTTCTTAGTTTTTATTTTCTCTTTGGTCTTCCACACCCTACAACCTCGTCATAACTTAACTCATTTATCTTTTATGGCTTTAGACACCAACACCCAACAATAAAGAAGTGCCCAGACGCTCCTGTCCCTCCTAGGCGCCACTAATCCTTTCTTACCTTAATCACTCTTTTTGGGTCTGTTTTATCTTTTGGGCATATTTTTCACTTATAGGTTGGCATTTAGTTGTCAATTACAAAATTCAAACAAGGGAATCATATAAATACATAGTTATGTTTTCAAAATGAAGGACCAAGCAATAAGCATTACATACTATCATCTAAGCTTACATTCAAAGGCACAAGAGCATAAAATACATACATATAACATCTATTCAAGGGAAAAAGGCTGTATGCTTTTACGTACACTACATAGGAAGGGGAAGTCTATTATATTCCATCAACACATACTATACATTTCTACATTCTAGATCTAGTCCGCTATCATTTGTGAAAATTACAAAAGGGGATCCTTAGGCATCATTTCTATACACCCACATAAAAAAACTACATGGAGTCTGAGATGTAGTGTAGCACTTGGTTGTAAGTTCACTCTTTAGGTGACTGTCGGGGTCAGCCCAAATCCCCATTCTGCATTTTCCTTTTTAGGTTTGATGTGGTTTGTGGGTATGTGCAAGTGAACTTCTTTCTTGCAGTTACATGTATCTTTGGTAATCAAGGAGTGAATATCCGGTGACCAAAAAGAATCAACATTAAAACCCTTATGACACAGAAGACAGTAGATCTTGATCCTTTTGCATGGTCACTAGTGTTTAGGTCTAGTCACCAACGTCCACACGCCTCGCCCGCACTAAGTTCCCCTATCCGGCTCTGCTCTTGAGTTTTGTAATGAGCATTTATGACATTGTCTACAGTTTGTTTATCACTTTACCCTACCCATATCACTTCTAAATTGTGCAGATATAAACTAAGTATTTTTACCTCTCTCTTGCTTAGGGTTTCATATTATACATGCTTAGTTTCTTGTGTCATTACTATATTTTAGCATTTGTACATGAATTATTACAATAGTTACTCTACAATTAGATTTAATTCTAATTAAATTAAATCATTTGGTGAACCCGACGTGAATCAAACATGCAACCTATGGATTGGCCCACTATGGAATAAGATTGTTTAGAATATGCCAAACACTGTGATAAATGTCAAAAACATAGTAATATCCACCACGTACCTGCATATGACCTTCAACCAATTGCACCATTATGGTCCTTTTCCTTATGGGGTTTCGATCTTGTTGTAAAGATTAATCCAAAATCGGATGATGGCCATAAGTTCATTATTACTGCTAGTGAGTATTTTAATAAATGGGTCAAAGCCACACCTTTACAAACCACCATTGGTCTCGATATCTATTGTTTTATCACCACTCACATTATTACACGCTTCGACATTCCCTCCGCCATCATCACTAATAATGGCTCTCCTTTCAAGAATAAGGACGTTAAAAGGATTTGTGCAAAATTCAAGATCAAACAAACCTTTTCCACTCCTTATTATCCACATGGAAATGGCCAAGCAGAGGCCACTAATAAAACAATTGTCAAAATATTACGAAATACTGTTGATACCCATGACGATAATTAGCATAATCAAATTCTGTACACTCTTTATGCCTACCACACTAGTGTGCGCAGCCCTACCAATGCTACACCCTTTTTGCTAGTTTATGACACTAAGGCAATCATTCACTTAGAGCTGGAAATACCCTCATTGTGTGTATCACTTAAAGGAATTCTCAAATACAATGAATAATACGAACATTAATGGCATGAACTAGATCGAGAGTGAAGGTATAAAGGAGGTTTAAGGTAGTTGAAGAAGTCTTGACCCATGAGAAGATAATATATTTTTGCTAACTTTGTTTTACAGCCTTGGAGACCTAACAAAGAGACCTAATTGTCCATAGTGAGAGATGAGTTCAAGGAATTAATTAGGGTTTTATAATATGAAATTTGGTGAAAAGAAAGAACCTTATAAAGGGTATTCAAATATGAATTTATTTTCTCATGATATTGTGTCAGGTTTTCGAATAATAAGACTTGTAGGTGGACATGATTATTAAATAATCCTAATTACAAATGGTAGAAGGTGAGTTGAAAGGGTTTCATGGTGAGTTAGGCATTAAAAATTACCATGTAGCACAAACAACATAAAGGGTGTCTAAAAGTGAAATTATTTTCCATATTCCCAGGATGTTATTCCAGGATAATAAGGTTTACAATAAAAGGGATAATAGCTCTTAACAAGGTTGTAAAGGTGAATGTGATAAAAATAAGTCTTGACTCCTTTTGAAGGTTGAGATACATGTTGATTTGATGAAATTGAGCTAAGAACAAGTAAAATTATCCCTTGAATTAGTATAATTAAGAAATTGTCCTTATATGCATTGTGAAGTTCTTAATCTTTTACATGGTTTTATTGATTTTGAGACTACTCTGTTGTTTTGTTATTTTGAGTTCCTTTTCCTCCTTTCGCATCACCCATACACTTTTATGGATGTCCATACAATATAATAAGATCCATATTAATTACATAATTATCCCTCTAAATAATGCAACCAAATTGAGATTGAGATTAGTGGTGGATGGCATTGAAAGGATACAATTGAAGCATTGGGACTGTATATTGTTATTAAATATAATTCCATGTAAGTTTAGAGTATGTTAGCAAGTAATGGAGCCAGTTTAAAACTTGGAATTTGCATTTAATTGAGAGTTTATAACGACTCCAAAACGAACTCATTTTATGTCTATATTTTTATTTACTCAATTATTTATTTTATTATTTTAAATTTAAATTTTATTATTATTAACATTCATGTTGTTGTTATTATTATTATGTATTAACCTACATTCACGGTTAGTAGGTAGTAATGGTTCCAAAATCTAAAACATGTTAAACGATAGTAATCCACGTTTGGTTCCTAGAGAGAAAATTACAATTACAATAACTTCCAATTAAGACCACTCTATAATGTGGAAAAATTCCAATATTCGTCTTAAATTCTTGGAAAGATGTTAATAACATGATTTAATTCTCATGAGAAGGGAAAGATTAACATTTAGTTAACTCGCAATTGTACCTACAACAAAATATGCCAACTAATTTTGTGAATTTTGGAGAACCACTTCACTTCGCAAGAAGGGGGCCATGCCTTCATCGACCAAACATAATGGTATGGGGAACTACATTCCCCTCACCTTATAAGAGCATCATCCTATGTGCGACATAATTTTAGGGTTAGCAATAGGAAACAAGAGCGAAGATGAAATTAATAATGACTCATGCCGTAAGGAAAAATGACCTTGTCACTGAAACATGACTACAAGGGGACAAATAAATTTTGATAATTATCTCATATTTATTATATTATGTGAAGATTTTTATTTCTCTCACATGTTATTCTTTTAGTTCATTTCTCCTTCAAATTTACAGCAAATCTATTGTAAGTTATCATTCTATAGGATGACCATACAACCACATGAAAAACAACATCACATGAATTTCAACACAATTACATGTTGATTTTACACATACCCATTTCCACATTCGAACAAAAACTTTTAAATTGACACTCACATAATAAGAAGTAAACACTTAATATTCAACTTGCCAATGTGGGAGAACACTTTTACCAGCCATGGTCTATGATGACACAATATAATACCATAAGATCACAACAATTCCTCACCAAGAGGCCTTTCAAACATCCACAAGGGGAAATTTACCAATCACAAAACATGATCCTCACATAATATACTTCATACAAAAGTTATATAATGGTACATGCACAACACATAACAAAGGTATGAAAAAATCACATATATAACAAGGTTCCTATGAGAAAAAGTAACTAATATATGCATGTATAGTGCCCATTGAGTCCAAGTATAATAATATCAATCAAAAGAATTCATAGTCTAGTTGATGGCAGAACCCCTTCATTCACTTCCTTCTTGCACCTATTTAGGAAAAAATATTGTTCATCTCCTGTTCTAAAAATGGTTCAAGTTGTCTTAGTTGTCATTAAGACCCTTCAATGTCACCTTTAAGGGATTGAAACTACATGTAAACATTCTACCAACACCTACCCTCTTCCAACAACCTCACAAAATGCCAATGTATTTTTCAATTTGATCCAATACTATGAAAATATGTTTGATAGTCATCATACCTCTTATTGCCTTCACTAGCTCTTATTACATAAGCTTCTATTCTAGTAAAATCTCAGCATTTGGTCTTCACAACCCTCCACTACTCTAAAACTTCATTTAATTCTTATTCTCACATAAGATCAACCACCAAAAATATTAGAACCCATAAGTGTATCACTTTGTTCACCAAGTTATGTTAAGACTACCTTAAAGTGATCTCAAACCCAATGTGCTTAGAACAATCATAGTTGGAATGTAATAAAAACATCCACATAAATTTATAATAATATAAAATTATCCCTTAGGCCTGAAAAGATGTATGTTCAGTTTCAAGCTTTAGGTCTTTGACCCTTTTCCACAGATCAAATTTTGTCTTTTCTTGTAATGGCTTCTTACTAGCCCGCTCACATACACTGTGTCATTAATCTGCAATGGTCTTGCATGAGGTTTTTAAACACAAAATATATATTTCCATGCATCCATTTTAACATTCTTGCAATGTTCCACGTTTCAAGACTCAATTCTATCTATAAACCCTAGTCCTTTTGCAAATGGACTCCTTAAACTAGGTCTCTGACTGTGAGTTTTATCTCAGAACTAGACTGATAAAAATATCTTCCAATTTCCATAGTGGAATTTAAAATTTGTTCAAGATTCATCTAATATTACCTTGCAGATACCTCCTCACAAAATTTTGGCTTCAAATTCGATGGTTAAGGGCTTCATCTTCCATGCCCTAGTCTGCACACTGTAAGAAGCCCGAGAGCTTTAAAAGCTTATAAAATGCACAAAAATCAATTTCAAGACCTGATATTTTACAAAAGGGTCTGTTTCCACATTACCTCCAAACATTTCTTACCAATATATCTATTTCATTTTCACAATTCTCTTTAATAACACATTTCCTCTTCTTTGCTGGTACAACTAGGGTTTTAAGTCACCTTGAGGGTTTAAAAGCAGAGTATTTGATCTTATTATTTGTAAAGGACCTTACCACACCTTGTATCTAACCTCTATGTAACCTTTAATCATATTTGAGTCATCATCAACAATTAATAAGTCCATAAACCTCTAAATACAATTATGCACAAATTGTGAAATCAGATAAGTGCAGAGTTTCCAAGTTTTAGTATATACAAATATGACCAATGTTTAAGAATCCAAATCCTTCTACTGGGATATCATTATCAAAAATTTATACTCTCCTTTTCACGTGTTTAACACCTGAAATACTTAAAATCAAGCCATAATTTGTTAAGACATTCTTAAATACCCTGTCACGAGTTTAATGTAACAAAGTGACAATTCACAACCTCGAGATTAATCACTTCAAAACTCATGACCTCACAAAATTATCAAGGAAAATCATTATCTTTTAATCTTAAGAATAGAATCTCACACTTACAGAATTTCAACCTTGAAACATAAAAAAACATAAGAAATATACAAACACACACCGTTTTGGACAACCCCGAGTTTCTTTTACACAAATCTTTCCTTCAAAGCCTCATTTAAAGTTATTCCTCTTCATTTCTCTCATAAAACTCCCTATTTAGTTACATTTTAGGCTTTTATATCCTTTTTAAAACAATTACAACTAAATTTTGAGACTTCTTACCCCTTAAACACATAATTTTCCTTTTACACACTTTGAATACTAACCCTAACTTAGACCTCTATACCCTAGGTCTAGAACCATGACTCAAATTAGACTTCTTATGACATATATGACCTTAATACACCTATTTATTTCTTTTCTAATGAATTAAAACACTTTTACAATCCAAAATCCACTAGAATTCCCTTTTAAGAATTTGAGTTTCATTTTGGAGGGAAACCTCCTAGTTTGAATTCATTAATGACTTAGACCAACTTGAGCATTCAAATAGAGCTATTAGGACCCTATTGATATCCCCTAATCTTAGTCTAGCCTATCTCAACCCAAAATTTCCCAATTTGTACAAAAACTCAAAATTGCCTTCCTAGAAGAAGATGCTCCTACATCATACTCCTAACTCGAAGAGAATGATTCTTATGTTTTTCTTTCTTTTCCAGTTGCTATTCATTTCCTCGCATATCTTCTTTTTTATTTCTTTGGCTGTGTCTTCTTTTTGTCTTCAATCTCGTCATTCCATTTTCTTTTTCTTGTTCATTCTTCTTAGTTGTTTGTTTCTTCTTCTACTTCCTTTCTTGATTCAACTCTAAATGAAGAACAACTTTCTTGTCTTCTCCTATACATGCACATTCAACAAACACATTAGAAAATTCATTCATTTTTATTTCTTTCTCTCGTATTCTTCCCTCTTGGATTGCTTCTTGGTTGCTCTAACACCCAATTTTGTTGATTTCCTTCATAATCTTCTTTGAAACTTTCAATATTCTACTTTTTTCCCACTTGTAGATACCAAATTTCATTTTCTTTGTCTTTATCTATACTGAAAACTTATGTTCCTTGATATTTTAGACCTACCATATTGTTTTCTTACAATAAATAAGATTGATAATCGAATTTTTTTGTTCTTATTTAATTGCCTCTTGTGTCTACAACTTTTCCTCATTCTTTATTTCACCTTGTACCTCCTCTTCATATGTTTTCTTTACCTGAATATGACTTCTCTCTTCACTATCTTGCTCTCTCATATCTTATTTGCTTACCTCACCTTCCATGAGGTCTTCAAGGGATATTTTCCATGCCCAATCTTATTTTTCCATCTTCTGCTTATCTCTCACATAACTAAAACTAAACCTTATTCCTCCTTCTTCACAACTCTCTTGTTCTATAGTCTTCTCACTCTTGACGAACCTCATTTGTAATCCTTTATTAGAAAATTCTTGTAATTCTTGGTCCTGTAAATAGGACTTAAACTATTGTACTTCTTCCATACTTCTCGCACTTTTCTTTTTGTCCTTTCATTGACTCATTTACCTTGTTCTCATTTCTCTTGAGTTCATTCATGAACTCTTGTACCATCTCTTTAGCTTTTCCCAAGAATTACTTCATACCAAACACCATACTTCTCTTCTTTCCTTACATTTTGATCCTTTAAAGGAAACAAAGTATATTTTTCACCATCCTTCACCAAATCACAAGTATTAGTTCTTCCATCATATACAACTTTTCTATCAAATTTCCATGGCCTACCCAAAAGAAGATGGAAAACATCCATTGGCATTATGTCACACAAAACATCATCTCTTGAATCTACCAATTTGAAAAGAAACTTTACACTATTCATTTACAAGAACTTGATGATTCTTTTGCACCCAAGCTACTCTATAGGGTGTAGGATGCATTAGTCTTCTTAGATTCAATTTCCTAACCATTTCTTAAGAAACAAGATTATTTGTACTACCATTATCAATGATAACATCAAAAACCTTACCTTGTGTCTTACATTTGGTCTTGAATAAGCTTCTTTTGTGCACTAGCTCTTTACCTTGCTACTGAAGTAGTACTCTTCTCATAAGCAATGAGCTTCCATCACCTTTGCCACTGTATTCTCCATCCATAATATTCATTTATTCATTCATTTCTTCCATTTGAGTCATAATATTCAAGTGAGTTCCAGTCACTCCATGATCTTAGACACATAGAGATTTGTCACCTCAAAACCAAGGGCATTCCTATAGCGCTAAGCATTAAAAACATAACACCATGAGTGTACCCCCATATAACATATATGCACATTATGAACAAGGTAGAACCAACTTATCAATCAATTACAAAAACCCACATTGACATTCTTGAAAATGAATACAAAGGGCATCAAATCCATAAAGATTATACTTACAAATATTAAAACAAGAAATATTGACAACCAAAGAGAAATAGATAAGTATCCTTATTCAAAATACAATTTTTTTGCAAGAAACAAAAAGTAAACAAGAAGAGCCGCAAAGCTTCACAATAAATCAAATGAAATGTTGGTTATTAGAAGCTCAAGTTTAGAAATAAAATACACATGAAAATATACACATCACAATAATTACGTAACATTTATTGACCACTTGTAGGGGTACTACATCATCGAGTGCGCGTCTTGGCATCCATTGGGCATCAAAACTAGTATGAAATCGATAATGGATTAAATATAATAATAATAATGTAACTTCCAACACCTCTGTCTAAATCATCATCTCCGATAACCCATAAGACTCAACATAGTCATAAATACAAAAAGGTCATCCCTAAGAAAACTAGTAAAGGGATGAGATAATAGGAAAATTGGTCGCCATTTACTAATCCTAAGGTGTTCATGCCACACAATATATATGGTGACTGGGCCGAGAAAATTCCATACATAATAAACAAACAAAAGTGGGTTTTCGGTCATGCAAGACTCCACTTCCTATCTCATACTCAACTTGAGTTAAAGTGACAATGACCCTCCTTTTCTCACTCTCCACATACTCCTTTGATACTACCCATAGTGATTGTCACTGTAGGGTACACAACACAATGCATAACCACGTCACTAATAGAAAAAATAATTACACCCAGCAATTATAGCATCATACACACAAGTATACATATTGGGTACAACATCACCATATGTTCATGGCTTACATCATCTCAAATTTCCACATGAGACACTAAAAGTGAAATACAACACAACGTGGCTCATAGGGTCACCATACACAACCAATTCATAAGGAAAAAATTTATCACATACATGCAAATGTATACATACAACAATACCTAATGACACAATCATCACAATACGAAACCTTTTTCATGAAGAATGTTGTTATCGACAATATGTTGGTTGCACATCTACAACATCACATGACAAAGGCAACGTTACAACACAATCACAATTCATAGTAACATTGTTTACACATAACAATACAGTAATGTAAGTGTGATGCGTATTGGATTCATATGAGATCATTCTTATCACAAAACACATCAACTCCACAATTTCATAATAATGGGTGAGCAAAACATGTACCTTCACACGTTCAAAAGTACATGTTAACAACATAATTCTTCCATCTCCTCCACCATCATGAATATCCATCACAACACCAAATTTTTCCAAATATTTAAGAGTATGAACCTATGCTCTAATACCATATGTAACGCCCTAAAATTTACAACCCAAAATGTAACAATTAAACTAATGAAAATTTATTTTTGTTTATTTAATACGACGCTTACTACAACCGCATTGAGCACAAGACAAACAACACTAAACCCACATATACACTAACACTCACAGTTTGTAATAACCAAATGAACACATAACTTACAATCTTACTTTTATATACATAGTATTCCATTACTTAAAGAAATGTTAGACTAGGGAAACATAACTAATGTCACTAAGACACATGATACCAACATCTCAAATAAGGTTCATTTTCTTTTCTAGGTTCTTTCATGAGTTAGTTTCACATCTCTATTCTCATTAGTTCTTTCAAAATAATTTCAGTTTTATTTCTTATCAAGAGTTGGTTTTGATATGCATGAATTCAACGCGTGATCCGAAGCATCCTCTATCCATCACACTCATTATGAGATTCTTACTTCTGATTACCTATCACATGATAGGTTTTCTACCTAATAGTTATTTGTATGGTTCCTACTTCATATATGTTGGACTTTAGTTTCCAACACTTCACAAGGTCGGGAACATCGGTAATTTATCTAGACAATGTCTAGATGCTCACTCAAGTGTGCACAACCCATCGAGTTCCTCCTTTGTTTTACTAGTTAGGATGTGGTTTGTGTGTTTAACCATTAAATTATGATTGTAGATAACAAAAAGTACATCACATATGACACATGTAGTAAGGAAGATAATAAAATTAGACAATTAACATCAATACTTCAATTCCCATTATAATATCTCCAACCTTTACTAACCCTAGCAATCCATACACAATTATCCATCATAAGCATAGTTCATATATAAAATCACCTGATTACATCCATAATCTGATTATATTCATGCATGCATACATTGTTCATCTTTATGGCCGCATAAATATTAGTACTTCCATATCAATCTCATAACATACATAGCCTCTAATACACATCATACACTTAACACTTTATCTACAAGGGGGCAACACCTATTTATATACAAAGTGGGGATTTTCCTTCACCGCTTACATGCTTTAATCCTAAGAATAGATGTCCTAAATATAGTCCGCATGTTTTTACACTTCTTCTTTAATTCTAGATCAAGCTATAAATATCTCGGCCTCATCCATATGGTGATCCTATAATTAGATGTTCTCCTTGCATGATCTTTGTCTTATATTGGTACTTTATCCTTTCTTCACCTATTTATGGATGTGCCTAGAATGCTATGCTATCTTTGATTTTGCTATTTATAGCCTTCAGGAAATCAACTAAGTCTTGAAACTCGTGTGCATACATAGACATTTGTGTGCTTGACCTCTTTCCTCTTGCGCACATACCTTTGTGCATCGTCCCGTATTATTCAATGTTTGGATGCGTGATTCTATGTAGTCCTTTGATTTTTACATATCTCTTTATTACCCACACACTCCCTCCAAAGGTACGCAGTCTTTCATCCTTCTTGCATGGCTAATACTTACCCATTTTCTTAGACCAAAATAATCTCACACTAGGAGTATTTCCTATCCTCAACAATATCATGAATTAAATAATAGATGAAATAATGAAGGAAAATATGAAGAATAAAGAATATGGGAAATTATCCATCTAGAAAAGGAATGAAGAATCTATGCTCTATGCATGCATCCAAAATTTAAGCCTTACATGATTGAAGAAGTTCTAAAAAATCTTTATTTATTGTATTTTCCAACTGTTTCCAACCTTCAAGCTCTTTGGTGGCCTTTTTCGGCACTACCTCCAAAATATTTGGTACCTTGTCAAAAGTCAGCTCATCCACCTTCTCCTTCATCTCCTTAACCACCACATCTAAGTTTGAGGTAACACCCTCTAGAGTATCCATCCTGCACATCACCAGAGGTTGTATCTCCTTAATCCTTTCCTCAAATGTGTCTTTCATGGATTTTATTAGATCTCTCTTTTCCACAACCTCTTTCATAACCTTCTCATGCTTGACCTTATTGGTTTTCATCATGGCCTGTATTTTCTTTAACTCGTCTCTTCAATCGTAGTGCAGCACGCGTTAAGTATAGGATCAAAATCCTTGGTAGTTGTCAAAAACTTGTTCTACCTTCTCTGTGTAGCCTCCTTGATTTCCGTGATGAGTGCTTTATATTCAAAATATTCTGCTCCACCTTTTATTTATTCTTATTATTTATCTCAATTAGTTCTTCACTGACATCCTCAACCCAATCCTTATCTTGATCAACAACATTCAAACCATATCCTCCAAATAGTCTAGTTCTATATCATACTACTGGTTTGGCATGTTCTACCAAGTCCTGGGCATGCTATACGCGTATGCCATTCTTTATTCATCCTTCAAATCCTTGATGAGCTATTGATTCTTCTTATCTTTTATCTCCAAATCCTCCCACATCATTTTGATTATGATCCCTTTGTCTACATTCCTCCTCCCGACCTCGGTGGCCATCTTATTCAACACATTGCACACTTGTTCATCCGATATATTAGTGGAATCAATGACATAAAACACCCTACCTAGTTCCTTCTTCAACTTTAACTTTGAATATGACTCCTTGGTCACCTCAAAATCATGCTCCTCCATGTGCATCCGCAAGCTCCATGAAATAATTTTCCTCGTGTGTAAAAGGGCCTCAACCTTGTCAAAAATTTCCCAACAAAATAGGTCCTATTTATTGGTACTGAACTATGGAATCTGGTCCTTAACACCTTTGATGGATCATTAAGGTATGACATTTAGGGTTCTTGTAGAGGTTTTTCATTGCTTCTTCCTCTTATGCGAGACTTCTTTGGGGTCTCTTGCACAAAATTGAATTGTGCCTAACTTATATCTCCCATGGCTCATTAGTCTTCCCCAGCTACATTTTCTTTATTGCCCTCTTCTTCCTCCTTATACTAGTCTTCCTCTACCTCACCTTTGTGATTCTATTCTCATACAACACGTGTATCCTATTCATTATATCCATACATAGGCTCTTTCTCATGCTCTCGCTCCTACTCTATGCGTAGTTCTTCCTATACTTCCTACTCCTCATCTTCCTTGTCCAAATTAGGGATGATGTGGGGCTATCCTCTTGTGTTGGGCTCAGATTACACTCTTCTTAAACTGGAGGTCCCTATTTGTACGCATGAGGCACTTGCATCCTAGTGCTCTTCCCTCCGCTTCCTTTGTATCTTCTTTCTCCCGCTTTGGTCAAGAGAAGCCTCTTTATCTTCTCCTTCTTCCTCCTATGGGGGAGTATCCTCATGCCTCTACTTTGGGATATTCACCGTATATTTTTTTGGTGGTTGTAGCATTTCCATGTCATGCACATCGACCTATTTCCCATCCTTCATCTTTAGTCGTATGTTGACATAAACTTTGCACGCATCTTTTCTAACCACCCGTGTCAAAATCAGACTAAGTTCCATGATATCTATCTCCATTATTTCCAAATATGCTACCTTTATTGTATATTCATACCTCTTGTGAAGTGTATGGTATTTTGCATCAACCTTATCTGCATTGAACTTAAAGTGTTGCACTTCCTTAATCTTGTTTACTATGCACTTGAAGTAATTTGCTATGAATAAAATGGTAGTTTGTACTATGGCCCATTTTACATTTTCATCAAAATATTGCAAGGCTAAAGTGTTTCATCAATGCAAAATCTACTTGTTTTTATAAAACGCTGAAAACTCCATGGGAACACACCACTCATTTTCAAATTCCACATGCATTCTCCTCGTACCACTTCTCAAGGGCGCCTTGTAAGGATTTGTGATCATGCCATCACAAGTATAATGTGTGAGTAATTTTGTGGGGGACTTGTATTCAATGGGGTGATCCCACATATTGTATTCTAGCCCATCTGGTACCCCAATCTCCTATAATACTATCATCAGAGGATGATGTATCCCAAGTTATTTTCTCTCCTTTCTCTGTTTTCACCTTCGCCTCCTCAATAATTCCTTGATATATGTATAACACAATATTGTGCTTTGTTTTGTGCATCATCTTATGTAAAATATGAAGAAATTTATTATTTACCTCCATCTAATGCTCAAAGAAACCCAAATTATAGCCGACAAAGCATGAGATCACTCTTGTGTGGGGGTCAACAATCTTATCAATGCTTTGAAAGCATGAATTCCCCTATGGTATTGCAATTTGGTGGTTGTCTCCTCTATCTTCACTTCTTATCACAAGTCAAGATTCATTTCTTCACCAAAGTGTCATGTAATCCTATCACTCACCCAATCAACTGGAAGTTACCTACATCCTTTTACCCGCAAAGTAGAATTAGTCTTCATGTATGTGTGTGGCATAAACCATTGAAAGATACGTGGGGCTTACCAAAGTAAGGAAATTAATATAGTTGAAGAAACCCTACTCCTTCCTAAGTTTTCCGCATTGTATCATCTAGGATAATCTACCCTTATGCATTCCTCATGCTTAACTCACCCAAGATATCCTTATTGATGTTTGCATCATGCCCTTGCACACAAGGTGGTTGGTTATACTCACTGATCTTGTACTTTCTTAGTTTTGATGCCCATGGTTGCCCTACTCTTACCTCCGGAGGATATTACTTCTCCAAAAAATAATCTTTAGGTGAATCATAAATATTCTTCTTGTTCTTTGGTGCTCTTCTTGGTGCCATTGTTTCCTCCCAACCGGTATCATTCTTCAACATGCAAAATTGTGTACCCTAGGTGCCAAAACACCTACTTGCTTGAATTGTTCCTTTGGTGATGAATTCCCAACTTTTTCTCAATCCTTTGTACTCATTCACTTCAATTCTATTCCCTAGATCAATCTAAATCTTTATTCCCTAGCTTTGCATTTTCACCCGTGAACCATGGCTCCACCTAGAACCATAGCTCTACGTCTTTCCTTCAAACGCTTCACCTAGATTCCACTTCTTCACAAGAAGTTCTTGGCCATCAAGGTTTCTCGCTTAGCTTTGACTCAAATTTGCTTCATGCTTCTCATTATCTCTCTGGTTTATTCTTCACACTTTGCACTTTGTCACAATTGATCTCTTTATCGCATAATTTCTTCAAAGCAAGGTAAGAATGAATTTTTTCATACCCCATTTATAGATTTTCCAATTTGTAACCACATTAATTGTACTCTACCTACCACCGATTTTAGCTTTAAAGCACTTTTTTATTTTCCACACTTTTTCATTTGCTTTCTCGCTACCCGTGACAACCCATAACCTTTCGACATGCTACTACTTCTAGGATGCGCAGACACTCTTACACACATCCTCTTATGCCAAACCCATTTGTCATATGCGATAATTACCAAGTAGTATACCTTTTTCCTACCTCCTCCTTTTGCGTTGCACTATGCGACCCTTCATTCACGTGGTTCTTATATGAGAAATTTCATCATCTTTAAGTTCATTCGTACCTTCCATCTTTAAGAACCTCACACCGTATCTAGCCACTCACAATTCTTTCTTCTACGCACTAATACATTTTTCCATCACGCATAAATATCATACCCTATCACCGCACATTCACCATTTGGACTCCTACCAAGTATGTGTTGCATACCTACATCTCTTCACCCCACACTAAATGCATGAGTACTCTGCGTGATCGGTCTAAAATAGTGTAATCATCTCTTATGCATGAACACACTACAATAAAATAAAGCAAAAAAAATAGAAAGGTAAATATAACCTAAATGGCAATAATACCTTATTACAAACACAAAATAACCTTATCTATAATAGGGCTTCAACATAATTTTATTGAAGTAACCAGCAACATAGTGCTATCCAGATCCGTAACTAACATGCACATGATTCCAATATCTTGGTTACTAGAAATGGTCCCACCAATGCACCTTGAGTTTTCTTGGGTGGTAAGTAAACTTGGAGTCATACAAAAGAGCCATCTTACCCATGGTAAAATGGTTATTTATAATATTCCTATCATGTCAAGCCTTTTCGCCATGCTTTCTTTCTCTTCCGACTCTATGCGTAATGGTGCTTCGTCGCTCATCCGATTCGCATAAATTTATCAATGCACTCATCTACTTCCTTTTCATCATCTAGTCCTTATGTGTGTATAAAATACATAGGAAAGGTATCATATCCGTACTCAAACACCAATTAAAAAAGGGTGTGGCATTATTCAACCTCTTGTACGTGGTTCTATATGCCCATAACACATATGATACTTTTAATCCCGATGTTTTTTTCCTACATCACAAATATTTGTCAATGTATGTCCCAATATCTTATTCAAGGCCTATAGTTCCATTGGCTTGTGGGTAATAGGGTGTGGTCAAATGGTGTGTTACCATAAACTCTACCAATAATATTATAATTGTCTCATTCATAAAATGATCTCCCTATCTCTCGGTTAGGCTAAATAGACAACCATACCATAACTACTTATTATGTTTTCCCATAAAAATCTTCTGTTGTGTAGTTACATTGTAATCCTTTGTAGGCGCGGACTCCACCCGCCTCTTCAAGTAATCCGTGTATGTGATAGTATAACACACATCTATCCTCCATGTAACTGGTGTAATTAGGCCCAAAACATCAATTGCCCACTTCTAAAAAGTCTTTGCGCTTGTTATGAGTCACAAGTGGAATTTCATCTCAATTCCCTAGCTTACTTATCCATTGACTATGATCACATGCTTTGAAAATTACCTTGGTATCCTTATAGAGCATCTCCCACCATAATCCATAAAGTAATATCTTGCGTGCTCTTGCTTCACCTATATAATGACCTCCAATTATTCCTCGACTCACTTCTTCCATTATGGCTTCGTGCTCATGCTCCAACACACACCTATGCAATAATTCATCTCTACCCATCTTGTATAAGTCTCCCCAACCAACCAATAGGGCACACGTGAATCACTAACTTCTTCTTCTCTAGGTCTTTATACCTTTGGTGCACAATCCACGTGCGTAATAATATTGCAATGTAATCCAAGTAATTTGACACGCAATTAAGTCTAAATAACTAAGCATATGACATAATGTCTTCTATTCTTTGCACATCCTCACCAAAGTTAATCCGAGACAAGTGATCTAGTACCAAATTTCTCTTTCCAAGGATTTATTATAACTAATAAATTAAATTCTTGGAACAAAACGATCCAATGAAAAATGCACCCTTGAAAAGCTTGATTATTAACTAGATATTTAAGTGCCATGTGATCAGTGTAGAATATAAATAGTGTCACTAGCAAATATTGTCTAAATTTGTGAAGCACGTACACCATTGACAACTCCTCACACTTCGTAGTGGCATAATTATGCTCGGTTAGCACCATCTTCCTAATTAGAAAAAAATAGGAGGATCAAAAATGCCTTCCCTAGGTTAGGCCAAAACCACACCAATGGCTGCACCAAAGGCATCCACATGAATATGAAATGGTTTATTCTAGGAAAATAAATGTAGAATAGGTGCGGTGATTAAATTTTCCTTCAAGGCCTCAAATGCTTGCTATTGCGCATCACCCCAATAGAATTTTCCCTTTTCCTTTAACAATTATTCAAGTGGCGTGAAAATATTTGCATACCCCTTGATAAATTTATGGTAATAAGCAGTATGTATAAGAAACCAACACACTTTGCTTAGATTAGTTGGCTCCTCCAACCCCAAGATGACAAAAATTTTAGCTGGGTCTACCAACAATCCTTCTTTACAGATGATGTGCCCAAGAAAAGTACCAAATGGTGTTGTGAAAATACACTTCTTAATATTTAAAAGAGATGCTAAGGTGTCTACATCTTTCAAAAATCAACCTCAAGTAGTCATAATGGTATTTAACCAGGCCATACATGCCTTCCAATCATCCATGTAAACCTGAAAAATTTATGAATGAAGTCTTGAAATACCTGCACAAGAATGCACGAGAACATTGCTGGTGCATTCTTCAGGCCAAAGGACATAACCGTGTAGGAAAATCATCCCCATTCGGTTTCAAAAGTTTTCTTTTCCTGGTCTTTACGTGTGATACTTACCTAATGATATCCTGAAAATCCATATGTGAAAGATTAGATCTTGTTCCCTACAACACCCTCTAGGATATCCTCAGTAAATGGTGTGGGGAAAGGATCAATGACACATGAAGCATTCAAAACTCTACAGTTAACACAAATACTTATAGTGTCACCCTTTTTAATGTTGATAACCATTGGAATTATCCATTCTGACTCCTCAATGGGTTCAATAATGCATGACTTGAGAATTTGCCAATTTCATCTTTCACTTTAACACAGATTAGGATTCATACGGTAAGGCCTCTTACGAAATGGTCACGTGCCATCCTTAAGCTTGATTTTCATTTCCCTAATGATGGATGTGCATCCTTTAACTCATGGTATCCTATGGGAAACAAATCCTGAAAGTCACACAATAACTCAATTAAATTTGCAACCTTTGGTTCAGACCAATAATCACCAATTATTATTTCTTTTGACATGTCTTTAGTTCTAATGTTTACTTTATTTATATTCAACGGTACATGGTAGGCTTGCGGTTGTTCATCTACTGATTCTAATACCTCCCACACACTTTTTGTGTACTTAATGTTAAGGTCCTCAATCTCTTCATCATCTATAAGATAGACAAGCTTTCCTTTTCCTTTTCTTTCCAAGCGCGCCCTAATCTGGTTCTCCTTCGATTCCACCATGTCATCGTGCACCTTAGTATCAAACTTACTAAATAATTGAGACCAATTCTTCAGCCTTTACATTATCTCCCAATGTAATGTGCTTCATAATATGTAAATTCTCATGAATAGGTGGTTTAGTAAAAACATTCAAAATTATGGGTGATACTGCAGTTAGCTCGCGCCAATTTGTTGTTTCCTCGCTTCGGCTTAACATGTATGTATCAAACACACGATCACCGCACAATGTTGAATAAAAATTATGCACCCATAAGTATGGTGGTAGAGAATATTTCCCCTACATCCAATTCTTCTCATAATTACGAACATGTACGATGGGAGGGTCTTCCCATCATAAGCCCGTATGAGATGAATGGATATTATTCATGGAAAACCGAGTTAAGATTTCCACTATGATCTCATGCCAAATAAGTAGGTTGTCCCTATGTGTAGCCCACTAACACGTAGTTATCCCTCTCAATGAGTATACTAACATATTTCTTCTATCCCCCTCATTGTGCATCTGTTCCTCCATCATGCACAAGAATGATTCCATCTTTTCTTCTCTAGTGTACTTTAGTAAAACAAACTTTCCCAATTGTCTCATTGGTCATGGTGTAACTAATAATGTCACTCTTCCTCGAACCTCGCAACCAACCATCTCATAAGTACCATGAGCCAAATTATCACAAGACACACTGGTAATGTCACTTATGGACTACGCATCTTCCCATTGAAGTATGCCCTCTTTTGATGGCTCCACATTCTTTGGGTCACGCACCGCATGCACGTAGATCCCTGTTTAGATCTTAATCATCGATGGGATTATATAAGGCACAATATTTGTGTCATCCATTGGTATCACAATGCACTCCTCTTTGTTCTCAAATATCACATAATGCTTGTTAATGCGTGATTCTACATTTTTGGCATAATACTAAGGACAACCTAGTAGCGGGGAGTTGTCTTCTTTAGCTATCTCAATACCTCAAAGTCACCTTTAAAATTGGCTCATTAAATGGTGATACAAACATTCTTCAAAATCCCAACATGCATAGACCTTGTCTTATTAGCCATGTATAACACATTTGAGGATGGCTGCAATGATGGCCTTCCCATTTGGTTCCAAGCATCAAGTGTGAGAACATTTACTTTTGAACCAGTATCAATGAGGATATTACTTACCATCCATCCATCAATTACCACATCCAACGTGATTTCCTTATCATATTCATGATCTTGTGGTGGTAAGTTGGCATGGAGGATTTGACACTCCTATTCTACACTGCACTCAACATTTTGTCTTGTAACCATTCTCCCAACAATAGTATGATATTATCCTTCCTAAGCATCCTACATACCTCTTTGAGATCATCCACATTCATCTCGAGGTAGTTCAACAATCTTGGTGTATTTTGTCTTGCATGATTTCTCCTTTAGACATTGTATGTCCCCTTAGAGCTCCCTAATGATGCCCATTATCTCTTGATATACTTCCTACTATTGTCTTGCTCTGGATACTTCATATGAATAACCTCCCCCTTCGATGAGTGGTCTAGAATTTTATTGCTTGGGTGAGCGCATTGCTTCTACACGCATAGTGAGTGACCAATAATGGTCGAGGTTATGCTATAACCAATTTTTTAGCATCCATTTCCCCTTCTTGGTGCGCTCAAACTAAATCATAGCTACACCCTTATCCTTCTTGTTATTCTTACACATGTGGGCATACAAATCCATGAAATCCTCAATCTTATGTGCCTTGTCATAATATGTGTAAGTCGATTCTTAGGGAATTTGAGCCGATAGATATAAAGTGACCCTCAAAAGTAACATGTTCCTCTAGTAAACCTTCATAGACCACTATGAGCTCTACCTCTGTATATGCCTTTAAAGCCTCCATTACCATTATTGCACCCTCATTATTCTCGCCCCTCTTGCGCCTACGAGCTATTCTCTACACCGGTCCGATGCAACCCTATTTTACAAGATTCATGAACATGATCAATCCGACAATAATTAGTCATGTCATAGGTGTGCGCATCAAATATTTTTCAATACAGAGAGATGTTCTTTTGCATGGTGCATTGTAAAAGTAGATAATTACGAGACATCTTAA
Source organism: Taxus wallichiana var. yunnanensis (assembly GCA_018340775.1). Lineage (NCBI taxonomy): Eukaryota > Viridiplantae > Streptophyta > Pinopsida > Cupressales > Taxaceae > Taxus > Taxus wallichiana. The sequence continues at coordinate 418,284,478 of CM031243.1, forward strand.
TTTTTGTGAAAAATTTCACAAGTTATCGTGGTGTGTGTACATTCTCGTGTGCGAAAAAATATCCTTTAAATTCCCTTCTACCTCACAATCAGTGCACCAAATTCCATTACATGTCTCATGCGCTGAATTGGAAGATAAATTCTCCAACTGAGAGATCATTGCTATAATCTGTGCCTTAAGAAATTGACTTACCCCTGTGTCTATGTTCCCAACTACTTATACACATAGTGCTTCTTTCAATGCCTCATGTGGGTCGGTGAACGTCTTGTGTGATAACACCCTTCGAAAGGTGTCAAAGCAAGCCTCTTACAAAGAAATATTATACAAAAAGGTCTTGAAAAGTGCATCATATTCTCTAACACTCTCGGAAAAACCCTATTTAATGTCTTTCAATGTGCTAATGCTATGTTGTTGAAATTCGGATATATGGCATTCAACCAAGAAAGCGGTTTACAACACAACATAATCTACTTATGCATGATGTGGATCATTATTACTATACTAACTATGCGTGCGACCTTGAAGTGTTGTAGCAAAGAATAATAGCCTTCTTGTTTGGGGCTGTTATTCCTTTGGACCTCCATAATAGTTCACACTTTTGCAAATTCTCTACTTTATCTTCCACACCTTAATATTATCGAAAATGTGTTATGTTTGTGGAGCCTATTTTCATGTTAGAGTGTGGTACACCTTCTATGTGTTACACTCGGGTATTTTTACGGTGGTCCCACTCGCCGGTGAGTGGGTCAGGGGGGTTCGGGGGTGAAGCCCTCGAAGCAAATTTTCATGGGTGGTTTATTAACCCATGGGTAATGGGTAACCGTTATGGGCTGTTTTTGGGCCCATGGTTTTTCGGTACCCATTGTTTTGATACCCACGGTTTTTGCCCATGGTTTTGATACCCACGGTTTTGTATCAAACTGCTTAAGCAATTGTCTATTTATATGGTCTTATGCATATGATAGATAGACAAGAAAATGTATTGCAGATGTGTTTTGAATTTGGGTGTGAATTCTATAGAGTTTGTTGAGCATAGCTCTAAACGGATCTGGGTATTATATTGAGAGAGTGGAGGCTTGTAATAAAATATGAGCAAGTGATTCTTGGTGGACGTATCCCAAATTGGGTGAACCACGTTAAATATTGTCTCTCTGTGTTGTGTTATTTATTTTGCACTTTTATTTGAGATCTATAATATTTTCTGCATATTATTTTATACTGTTGCGATTATGTAAGGGATTATTCCGCATATTTTATCTCTTATTTCCTAAAAATTGGTATCAGAGCCTGGTTTGGTTTGCTAAAGTGTTGAATCATAGGGAAATTTTTTAGCTTGAGTGGGAGATATGACAGATGATGGAAGATCTAGGGTTGATAAATTCAACGGGAAGAATTTCAGTCTTTGGAAGATGCAGATGGAAGATTACCTTTATCAGAAGGATCTTTATACTCCATTTGTCTGAGAAGGTGAACAAACCCTCAAGTATGACAGATGTGGAATGGGATTTGTTGGATCGGAAGGCACTTGGAACGATCCAGTTGTGTCTTACATCTTTAGTATTATTTAATGTTTCAAAGGAAAAGACTACAAAAGATCTAATGGATGCATTAGGGAAGTTGTATGAAAAACCCTCTGCCTCTAACAAGATATTTTTAATGAAAAAGTTGTTTAATATGAAGATGTTTGAGAATAGTTCAGTAGTAGATCATTTAAATGATTTCAATATGGTTGTGAATATGCTAGCTTCGGTTATAATAGAATTTGATGAAGAAGTTAGGGCTTTATTAATTTTGTGCTCTTTACCTGAAAGTTGGAATAGCCTGGTAATGGTAGTAAGCAACTCGGTTCCAGCTAACTCGAAGTTGAAGTTTGAGGATGTTGTAGGGGTGATTCTAAGCGAGGAAATGCAAAGAAAAAGCTCGTGAATCTTCTACTTCAGGGAATGATTTGACAGTGGAAACTAGAGGGAGACAGAAGAATAGAGGAAACCGTGGAAAATCGAAAGATCGGGCAAGGTCAAAATCCAAAAGAAAGATAGTATGCTGGCACTGTGGAAAGTCTGGGAATGTAAAGAAGGACTGTTGGGAGCTTCGGGATAAGAAGAAACAACATGAAGAAAACAAGGAGGCAAATGTGGCATCGGGTAATGTATGCTAGGATGCTTTGATTCTTTCTTTGCATAATATTAATGAATCTTGGGTTTTAGATTCAGGGCTTCTTTTCATGCTACTCCACATAGGCATTATTTTGTTGATTATGTTCAAGGGGATTTTGGGCATATTTTTCTTGGTGATGATGAGCCTTGCAGTATAGTTGGAAAAGGTTCTGTTTAGGTTAAGATGCAGAATGGGAATACATGGCTATTGAAGGATGTCAGACATGTGCCTACATTAAGGAGAAATTTGATATCGGCGGGGTAATTGGAAAGTGATGGTTATACTATGATATTTACAACTAACTCTTGGAAGGTCACCAAGGGTGCTCTTGTGGTGGCAAGAGGTAAGAAGGTTGGAACCTTGTATTTAACCACTGATAGTACTAATGATTGTAATCTTGTGGCTTCAGATGCAGATACAACATTATGGCACTATAGGCTCGGTCATATGAGCCATAAGGGCATGGACATCATAAAGAAGAATTTTCCTAGATATACAGAAACAGGTTTGGATTTCTGTGAGAATTGCATATATGGGAAACAGAAGCGAGTAAGGTTTCTCAAGGTTGGACCTACGAAGAAAGAGAGTAAGTTAGAGCTGGTACATTCTGATGTGTGGGGGCCGGCTTAGGTATCATCTCTTGGGGGTTCAAGTTATTATGTTAATTTTATTGATGATGCAACAAGGAAAGTTTGGGTTTATTGTATTAGAAACAAATATGATGTATTTGATACTTTTGTTAAATGGAAAGCCTTGGTAGAGAATGAAACAGGCCTTAAGTTAAAATGTCTCAGGTCAGATAATGGAGGGGAGTATTGCAGCAATGAATTTGATGATTATTGTTCTAAGAATGGAATCGCAGAGCAAAAGAAAGAACCCGAATGAATGGGGTGTCAGAAAGGATGAACAGAACAATAATGGAATGTGCTAGGAGCATGAGGATACATGCAGGACTGCCTCTTTATTTTTGGGCAGAAGTGGTGAGCACAGCTGTGTACTTGATAAACAGAGGACCCTCAAGTGCCTTGGATGGAGGCATACCTGAGGAGGCTTGGTACGGTAAGAAATTCGATTACTCATTTCTTAGAGTCTTTGGATGTGAGGTGTTTGTTCATATTGACAAGGATGATAGGACCAAGCTAGAGGCTAAATTAGAAAAATGCACTTTTATTGGTTATGGTGGTGATGAATTTGGATTTAAATGTTGGAGTATTAAAGACAAGAAAATCATTCGGTCTAGGGATGTGGTCTTTAATGAGAAAGTCATGTATAAGCAACAGTTGCAGGAAAATAGGGAAGAATCCAAGAAAGAATATGCAGTGGTAGAGGATCTTCCGGATGGGAAAGTGACCCATGAATTAGTTCAGGAACCTACTCAACAGGAACCCCAAACTCCTATAGTGAGGAGGTCTTCTAGGGTAAGAAAAGAACCTGAACGTTTTTCTCCTTCTCTTTATTATTTATTACTCACTGATAGTGGAGAGCCAAAGATCTTTGATGAAGTAATGTAGGTAGATGCCAATAAGAAGTGGGAGCAAGCCATGGATGAGGAGCATAAGTCTCTCATGGAGAACCAGACTTGGGATTTGGTGAAGCTACCGGAAGGCAAAAGAGCATTGTAGAACAAGTGGGTGTATAGAGTTAAAGATGAATAAGGAGGAAAGAAAAGATATAAGACCTGGTTGGTGGTCAAGGGGTTTGCACGAGTAAACAAGGTATAGATTTTGATGAGATTTTTTATCCGTAGTAAAAATGACTTCTATCGAATCTGTTCTTGGAATAGTGGCAGCATAAGACTTGCACTTAGAACAATTAGATGTAAAGACTACATTTCTCCATGGTGATTTGGAGGAGGAGCTATATATGCAGCATCCAGAAGGATATGAAGTCAAAGGTAAAGAGGAGATGGTGTGGCGAAGAAGAGGCTTGTATGGCTCGAAACAAGCTCCACGTCAATGGTATAAGAAGTTTGATAGCTTCATGATGGAGAAATGTTATATAGATGTCATTTTGACCATTGCATGTATACAAAGAAATTTGAGGATGGAAGTTATATTATCTTGTGTTTGTATGTTGATGACATGTTGGTTGCAGGTAAAAACATGCAGGAAATAAAAGTACTCAAGAAATAGCTAAGTGAATCCTTTGATATGAAGGATTTGGGGCTGCTGAGACAAATCCTTGGTATGAGGATAACTCGGGATAGGAAGGAACGAAAGCTGACTTTATCTCAGGAAGAGTACATTAAGAAGGTATTGGATAGGTTTAACATGCAGGATGCTAAACCGGTTGGGACTCCTTTGGCAGGCCATTTTAAGTTATCAAAGGAGCAGTGTCCCAAGACAGAGCAGGAAAGAAACCAGATGTCCAAGGTACCTTACTCATCAGTGGTTGGCAGTTTGATGTATGCTATGGTGTGCACTAGGCTTGATATTGCCCATGCAGTAGGAGTTGTGAGTAGATTTATGAGTGATCCAGGTAAAGAGCATTGGCAAGCAGTAAAGTGGATCCTTCGGTATTTGAGAGGGACCATGGGGACAGTTTTATGCTACAGTGGATCAGACACCACTTTACGTGGTTATGTAGATTCAGACATGGCTGGAGATGTAGACAAGTAGGAGGAGCATGACATGTTATATTTACACTGTAGGTGGGACAAAGTAGTAAGCTAGATTTCATGACTACATAAGCTGGTGGCTTTGTCAACCACAGAGGCTGAGTATGTTGCTGCCACAGAGGCAAGAAAAGAGATGATTTGGTTACAACAATTACTTGAGGAGTTGGGGCATAAGCAAGAGGAATGTAAGCTGCATAGTGATAGTCAGAGTGCTATACACCTAGCTAAGAACTCTGCTTTCCACTCTAGGATGAAGCATATACAGTTGAGATATCACTTCATCAGGATAGCTTTGGAGGAAGATAAGTTGAAGTTGGAGAAGATTCATACCAGTCAGAATCCTGCAGACATGATGACCAAGGTGGTCACAAGGGATAAACTAAAGCTATGTTCAGCTTTGGTTGGCCTTCGTGGATGACAAGTGAAGGGTTGAGAAGCTTGCTCAATGAAAATCAATCTCCAAGTGGGAGATTGTTATGTTTGTGGAGCCTATTTTCATGTTAGAGTGTGGTACACCTTCTATGTGTTACACTCGGGTATTTTTACAGTGGTCCCACTCGCCGGTGAGCGGGTCGGGGTTCGGGGTGAAGCCCCCAAAGCAAATTTTCATGGGTGGTTTATTAACCCATGGGTAATGGGTAACCGTTATGGGCTATTTTTGGGCCCATGGTTTTTTGGTACCCATTGTTTTGATACCCACGGTTTTTTGCCCATGGTTTTGATACCCACGGTTTTGTATCAAATTGCTTAAGCAATTGTCTATTTATATGGTCTTATGCATATGATGGATTGACAAGCAAATGTATTGCATAGATGTGTTTTGAATTCGTGTGTGAATTCTGCAGAGTTTGTTTAGCATAGCTCCCAAATGGATCCGGGTATTGTATTGAGAGAGTGGGGGCTTGTAATAAAATATGAGCAAGTGATTCTTGGTGGACGTAGCTCGAATTGGGTGAACCACGTTAAATCTTGTCTCTCTGTGTTGTGTTATTTATTTTGCACTTTTATTTGAGATCTATAATATTTTCTGCATATTAGTTTCTACTGTTGTGATTTTGTAAGGGATTATTCCGCATAATTTATCTCTTATTTCCTAAAAAAATGAAGGGACATCTAAAAAAATATTTACGGGGGCTCTGTTGTGGTTTATGAGGTTGTTATAGTCCTTGTCTTGAAGTGGGGCTAGATCCGATCCCGATCCTCCACTAGTATTTCCTCTTTGTGGTGGAGGACTCGAACCTCCCGTCACAACCTGTGGTCCCGTATAAGTAATACTTTGCATCCTGTAGTAGTGTTGAACTACACCCCAACCATTTTCCTTGTTACTCCACCTATAAGATTAACTCCAATGGGTAGCGCACTATTGCTCTGTCCTAAATTAACACCTATCATATTGTTTCAAAACAAAGTCTACCCAAATACGGAGTCTATTACACTTCCATATGTGATGCCTTTATCTGTTGCATCTCCTGTGTTGATACTAAAACATGCCTACCTGTATCTCTAATCCAACATGGAAATCCTTGATTACCTCCTTTCTCTCTCCTTTGTGATGATCTTCTATAAAAAAATCTGAATTCTAAGCACCAATTTTAAGGGATAGGGGTCTAAGATAGGTCAGATGTGCGCCAACGGTTATCATCCTTTCCTTAGAATCAATTTCATCGATACTCATTCTACTACTCTTTCCTAATACTAAGAGGACATCATCCCGCGGTCCCTCACCTTCTGCGCAGGGTTCTCATAATCTCCTTCGTCATCATTCCTCTCAACTTAAACACCTCTTCAACTACCTTCCCTTACACATCATTATATCCATGCGAGTCTTTTTCTCTGTCTCTTTCTTCTGCTTGGTCCGATACCATCATTCCCAAACCTATCTCTACCCCCGTGCGTGGTGGGGTTTTTAGACTTTCATCGGAAGTTTTCAATCCCGACTAGATCATCAAGATCTTCTTTTCTAAAGGTAGTGTGCATAAGTATGATTCCCTTGGCTGGAAAAAAATGAAACACTACTTATTCTCGAGAATGAGCACATAAATATTACATATTCCAACGTATAATTGTGTAAAGACACCTTCCCACCAAAGGTCTACGATACGTGTCCATGATGCATCCAAATAAGATAGTGCACGGTACTTATCTTGACTCCACACTTACTTCTTTCCTTGCTGAATTCCTCTCTCCTATGCATATGCTACTAACCATTCATATAATTATATCTTGGGAAGACATTGAAAAACATCTCGTATAATGAATCATATAAGTTGTCTTCCACCCATTTGAATGTGTTAATGTTGGGACCAATGTTGTATCTTTGAGAAATTTTTTCTGGATGTCATCCACCTAATGTTCAATACTTTCCAAAGACAACTAGAATGACATACACATGCCACATCCTGCAAGTAAGAGTAAACGGTCTCGACAACGGAACCAAAATGTTGGAGTATAGTTGCCAACACTTCACAAAGTCAAGTGCAATGGAACTTCTCCTATACAAATGTCTAAGCGCTCACTCAAAGTGTACAAAACCCACCGAGTTCCTCCTTTGTTTTACTAGTTATGATGTGGTTTGTGTATTTAATCATTATATTATGAGTGAAGATAACAAGCACAACACATATGACACATGTAATAAAGAAGCTAATCAACTCGATAATTAACATCAATACTTAGATTCCCATTACAACATCACCAACCTTACTAACCCTAGAAATCCATACACAATTACCCATCATAAGCATAATTCATATATAAACTCACTTATTACATCAATAAGCTAATTATATTCATGCGCGCATACATTGTTCATCTCTATGGCTGCATAACTCTCAAGACTTCCATATAAATTTCATAACATGCATAGCCTCTCATACACATCACATACTTAACACTTTTTCTACAAGGAGTGAAACACCTATTTATATATAGTGGGAGTTTCCTTCATCTCTTACATGCGTTAACCCTAAGAATAGATGTCATAAATATAATCTACATGATTTTAAAACTTCGCTTTAATTCTAGATCAAGATATAAATAACTTGACCTCATCCATGTGGTGATCCTATAATTAGATGTCCTCCTTGCATGTTATTTGTCTTGTGTTGATGTTTTATTCTTTCTTCTCCTATTTCTCGTATGTGCCTTGTATGCTACACCATATTTTATTTTCCTATTTATTGCCTTCACTATAAATTGGATAAGTCCTGAAACCTATGTGTATGTGCAGACCTTTAAGTGCACCTCTTTCCCCTTATGTGAATGCCTTCAAAAATGACATGTATTCTTTCCTATTTATGTGTGTGCTTTCGCGCAATCCTTTGATCTTTACATATCTCTCTTTTTACCCACGCATGCCCTCTCAGGACACGATCTTTATCCTTCTTGCATGAATAGTACTTAGCCATTTTATCGGAACAAAAATAAACAAGTCCAAGGTCTTATCACATAAGAAGATGATGGGGTGATAGATCCCTTTTGTAGTAGCCTTAATAGTTAGGTTTCATAATAGGAGTGACTCATAGAAAGGATCACATTAGTTACAACATCTAATTCACCAAAATGTCGTAATTATTTATTGTTTAAGCTTACACTTTAACCAGTTTATAAGGTAAGTCTAGGTGGATAAAAGTATGCAATAAGGTTTACAAACCCTATTGATATCTTTAGATACTTCCCTAATATTCTTGTATCTATTGCTATGTTTTTATAGCTACAAGAGTAGTTTTCACATCTTCCACTAAATATAAAAATCAATCATGATACAAGTTATTAAGTAAGTTCAAAATGTAAGGTCCTAGAGAAATCCTAAAAGGCATAAGTCACTCTCACATATTCCTCCTTTCACTATCTACTCTATGGCCATACTATCAGCATAGTTCATCCATCACTCAAGGTCAATATCTAACATAAGGTTAAATTTTCATTTAGTCATTTCGATGCAATAACATCATTTTTATGGTGGTTCCAAGGAAGGAACTTGCCTCAAACCACCAATAGAGATGGTAAAAATCACTAACTTCCCACTTCTAACAATGTCTATGTTCATCTCATCATATGAAGGTATGGTTAACCCTTATGTTATGGTATTATTGACTTCCCTTGTTCCTTCCTTTCTAGGGTGAAGATTTCAATAGAATCTTTGACAATTTTACATTACAATTAAACATACATAAACAAGTATCACACCCTTGATTTTTCTTTTTATAACAAATATTTTTCATTTTTCTTTTTATTCAAATAAGGATTTACCATTGATGTAATAACGTGAGGGTTCCACCTCACTTTACCATTATATACAACATATTCCATAGATATTTCTAACCCACATTACAACCTTCATAAAAACTTTCCATATGACAAGCAATTGTATTATTTTAGACACTTTAACTCATCACATTTTGTTTCACAAGGAAAGCCTTTACCAATTGACTATTCTATTATCCGTACTTGCAAATATACATGTACCTACCACTAGGATTGTAAGTAATGCACAAGAAGGTAGGTTCCATGTAAGTACCTTAATGGTTGGTTTTGGGTGTTTTAACTAGGAAAACTCACCATTCATGTACTTCTACATATTTTTTCCCTTTTTTAACATACCTTGATTCAATCATTTATAAAAAATATCCATCTTAAGAATTAACTCATAGAGTACTAGAAAAACATCCAATACACTAGACTAGAGTTACAATGTTGTTACTTAGGTTCCATCCTAATCAAAGTTAACCATTAAAAATTTCCACAAGGGGAGGTTATATCATTTTCCATTTACCTATACATTCTCAAAGGTGTATTCTTTCTTACATTTTTATTTTATCTACATAGTTGATGTTGTTAGTTTATCTTTTTATTTTTTTATTAGGATGATTCTTGTACTTGTGTTATCCCTACACTTGTTGAGTTATCTTTCTTAGGTGTACTAGTTGTGTGGAGTTAGCTTGCTAGTCTTGTGGAGTTAGCTTAACTGCTAGTATCAATTAGTGAGAGTTCTCACCACTGATCTAGGAGGTAGTTGTACTTCCCTCATCCTTTATGTACATTCTGAATATTGAGCTAATGTAAGAGAATGTAATTCATTGTATGTGATGTCCTATTAGCATATGACATATTATGGCTTGGAACAATCTTCTTATTGTTCTTTTCATGGTATTTGAGTGATAAATGTTGTAGACATCCATATCGTACATTTTTATGGAGAACAAAATGCACCACTAAATTTGGAACATTCCAAGACCCATATATCGATTGTAAACTTGACCACCGACGATGGTAGGTAGTTTTGAAGCTGTTTGGTTTTTATAGAGTTGGTGATGGGTACATAGTCTTGTACATATATGTATGGGAAGATGCATAGTTTAATGAAGGAGTCCATGAAAAACCTTTATGGGTTTTTATGGTTTTTTTCAATATTTTTAGGTAGTTGTAATGTTTTTATATAGGTTAGATGGATCGGGTTGAGGAAGTTTTTTTTTGGTGCATGAGGAAAACCTCTTATACCCGTGCGGAAGGTGTTGGTGGGATCTGCCCTTTATGATTAACCATTTATGTGTTATGTTCGGAGAAACAAATTTTTTTGGGCCTTTGATGGTTTCTATTGGAATGAAGTGGTTTAGGAGGAACGGGCGAGAAAAATCAGGTTTGAAAATTTCCATGCACGCTCTTTCCAAAAATGACAAACAAGGGACATTTTTGGTAGTTTCTAGAAATAATTTTTTTTTCTAGAAAAGATAATTGGATGTGATTATCTTGGGAACAAGTGGTACACCCCAAAATGGAAAGAAGTGCACAAAGGGGAGAGAGCTCACAAAACACCTTATCCCTTTGTCATATGGGAGGTTAGATGAGGGTTTAATAGGGGTGATTCCTACTAGTGGGTGCTCAAGTGTAGCCCCCTCGTGTTTTTTTATTATTAAAATGTCCAAAAATATTATTTTCCTATTTAAATGGTCCACATCAAACATTTTTTTAAATGAAAAAAATACATTATTTAACTAGACCATTAATGATGAAAAACTATATCTATCATAAATTTTGATTTGGTTACTCGGAATTGAGAGTCGTTTTATACAAAAGTATTTTTTCCTTTTTCCATTGATGTCATTTAATTTGTAAAATGCACTACTTCATAAAGTGCCAAAATCTAGGGGTGTTGTAATCACATGTGGACACATTTTCAGCTGAGCTTGACGTCCTAAATTTTTGAGTGTCTCTTTGCTATCATGGATTCTTACCCATTAGAGAATGAGATGTTTTTCTATGAAGTGTGTGGAATTCAGGAGGACATAGTAAATTTTTAGAAGAAAAATATTGCTTAAGAAGAAAAAATCACTTCTACATAACCTCATTCACAACAAAGATGACCTCATTCACTCCCTAAAGCAAAAAATTTCTCACTTACAACATCATCCTCACATTGTGGACTCTTATTCCCATGCTCTTAGTCCACTTGAAATTGCTGCTCCCACACCCATTGATCTTGATTTTTAGTTTTTGATTCTGCTTCTGCTTCTGCTTCTGATACTCAGGATCCTATTACACTTGTTACTCCATGTTATACTTCCACACATATGCCTATTGTAGCTACACACCCAGTGTATAACAGTTCATCTCCTTCACGACATGTCTGGATCCTTTGATAAGCATACTACTAGATTTGGTTCTCACATGCTCCATTCTATAGGTTTCATTGGCAGAGGTATTGGAGGAGATTCTCGTGGTATTATTTCCCTTATTCATCTTGTTAAGTTGCATACTTGTTACGACATTATTTTTTGAGAAGGTACTTCATTGGGATCACACATTGATAGAGCTCCTATTTTTGTTCACTCGAATATTTTCGAGGATCATGAGATATACATGAGTTCCACACTTTCACTAATGCCCGAGATACCGATATTTCAGCTATCAAACATGATCAACCCGACACAAATTCTCGATGTTCCTTTGCATGATGGTGTTGTGCATTTTGCATTGAATCATATGCATACATCTTCATCATCCATTTGTGTCAATTTGGGGTGGATTTTTGATCATTCGTGGTAGTGATATAGGAATTCATTGAGAGAAGTCTACAAGCATGGATTATCCACCATTCAAATTCTTTCTCAACTTTCTATACCATCCGTATCATAAGTCTCCTTGTTTTGAGTAATTTTCCTTAGCATGTGTAATATATCTCTCTTATTTCTTGAGATATTTTGTATCTCTATTTTTGACACTTTTAGGCATGCTGAAAATATATTTTGTGGGGGAGCTATTCTGGTGAAGCCTATTTTTAGTTTATCACTATTTGAGTATTTGTTTTGAAAAATCATATAGATTTGTAGCATCATTCCAGCCATTTAAAAATATGGGAGGGTGTGGTGATGATCCTTCTTCTTTGGGTCTTGTGTCCTTTCCTCGTTGCTTTGGTTATTCTTGGATCATGGAACTTCTATTACTTTGGATCTTTTGTCCTTACCTTGTTGCCTTGGTTGTTGTTCTTGGATTGTGGAAAACCTATTTGTAGTATTCAATTAAATTATGTTTGGTGTTTTTACACTTTCGACATAACTCCAATAACAAGATCCTTATTTGGAGCTATTTTGGTGCAACCTAATGTTAGTTATTTTTAGTTTTGTGATCCAACGGTGGATTGGACCACAATTCACACCAAACTTCTTCAACATTGTACATATTTTTGAGAAGATCTTTTTGGGATGTCTTGCAACGGGTTTTTTATCTCTACTTTGTTGTTCTTGGTTTTTAGATACCTTGTAGTGATTTTTTCATCAATGATAACTCCTTTTTTCCAGTTACTATACATGGGTACCTTATCCGGCCTTATTGTGGCACCATATTATTTTCGACCCACCTATGCTATACTTACGGGGTGTTAGTGTAGGTTATTATTTATGCTTTTATTTATTTACTAGGACAATTCTTGTACTTGGGTTATCCCTACACTTATTGAGTTCACTTGCATATGTGTACTAGTTATGTGGAGTTAACTTAACTATTAGTATCAATTAGTGAGAGTTCTCACCACTGATCTAGGTGGTAGTTGCACTTCCCTCCTCCTATATGTACATTCTAATTATTGAGCTAATGTAAGATAATGTAATTCATTGTATGTGATGTTCTATTAGTAGCTGAGATCTTATGGCTTTGAACAATCTTCTTATCATTTTTTTCATATACTACTATGTACATCTACAACTAAGATCATCTTTACAACTTATGCTCTCTATATTATGAAGGTGATTACACATATGGGCAATCCACACAAGAAAATTACTCTTAGCTCATTCTTTTCAATTAAGTTCTTCCCTCCTAGTTATCTAATGTTTAATTAATCACACAATGAACACATTCATCATTCTATACATGAACATTCTATAAAATGGCATTTCCATTTTAGTTAATTGATACATCTACACACTTATCAATATATAACCCACAATTAGTATTACACCCACATCATGGTACCCATTTCATAACACCCAAATGCAATAAAATTTCAAAACTCTTTATAAAAATCAATAATTGCATTTCCATCAATAAAAATAATGAAGGTTTATCCTTGTGAATTACATTACATTCAAAGATTACATACTACTAAAAACAAAAAAATAACACTCTGAATATTTTTGTCCATGGTACTTACAATTGAAAGCATGATCACCCTTAGATGTTGGCATGGAAATATCCTACCTTTGTACCACATGCTACATATGCATATAATATATTCACAATGATATCGAGTCTTTCATGTAGTTCAAGAGGGTAAAGAATACATCTTTAGTTTAATTGCATTTTAAATCTTTAGAGAGAGAGAGAGAGAGAAAATAATATAATATTTCCTATAAAAATTTCTTAATACAAGTAAATAATAGAGGTTAAACAAATTCATGTGATAGTTTCCTATAATATCTCAATAGTCATTAAGCTTAAAGGAGTTCACACAACAAGTTTCTAATTATTGTTGTAATTTTACAAAATTGACCAATTTAGCCATAATGGCTACGAAATAGAATTCTAAAACAAACATACAAGACGCAAAAACACATTATTTTGATTCCCAACCACTCCCCTATATGTTGAGAAACCATATATATAAAGAAAATCATTTTGACAAACAAGGTTCAATTTATGACTTTATTTCGAAGGTGATTACCATAACTATGTGAGTGTTTTCTTGCTGCAGAATGTGTAGTGGCCAGAAAACCCGCTTGTAGATCTATCTCACAAAGTAGATTTCTAAAAACTAAAATTTAATTATGATTTCCATGGTGGAGTCCTATATTTATGTGGTGGTAGATTTCAGTTTCACGACATGGATTCCTAAATGATAAGCCGAACCAAGACACATTTCTAACTCTTGACAACTATCCCATTTTACAAAATAGCAAACTAGGCTTAGAAACACATGTCGTTAAATGATCAAACGATCATATAAAGCTAGTTTAAGGAATTATGTGACACTCCATGTCACTAGGGAATACAATCAAACATTGACATCTCCACTACGGGAGTCAAGGAGGCATTTTGTACATTTTTTTCAAATGCCTTTACTAAGTTACTAAATTTTGCAAGGTGTTTTAAGGTAGAGTGTTTATACCAAAATATCATGTTTGACTCAAAATTGGTGGCTAAATTTTCCAAATTTACTTTTCTAAGTTTTTAATTAGTTCCGAGTCACATTTGTGAGCAAGGTAAACGCTCCAAAACATCCATTCTAGTTATGTGGAAACCATCTAAATTTTAACATTTTGAAGCAACACAAGTCATTTCATTTAACAAAAACATACTCATCACTTGATTTTAATCTTCAATAAAAATTTGAAAATATTAATAAAAATACAAGAATCATGTTAGATAAAAGAAGAGAACCATGCCTATGAAAAATGAGAGTCCATTTGCATGGCAAAGTGTGTACCAATAATCTTTCCACTTTATGAACTCTTGGAGACAAACTTATCATACTTTTATCCTTAAAAAAATCTTGGATTCTACACTAGTTTCTCCATCCACCAAATTCCTAACCTTTTCCTCAATCCTTGCATCTTGTAGATGGTGGATGGATCTTTGAGGAGGAAACACATATAGCCAAGGTAGAATGCGTTGGGTGAAGAAAATATTTTCTTCAATCATGATGGAAAGCACGTTAGATCCTCAACCTCTGAAAAAAAACACCCCCATACACTTTGATGGATGTCCATATGTTGTGGGGTCCTCATTAATTACACAAGTACACCTCTAAATAATACAACTAGATTGAGTATGAGATTGGTGGTGGATGCCATTGAAAGGATACATCAAGAAGAAGCGAGATTGTGCATTTTTATTAAATCTAATTCCACATAGGTTTCTAGTGTATGCTAGTAAGTAATGGACTTGATTTAAAACTTGGCATTTGAATTTACTTGGGAGTTTCTAAGTACCCAAAAAAAAAACTTATTTTATGTGTTTCCTTTATTTTTATTTACTCATTAATTTTATTATTTTAAATTTAAATTTTATTATTATTAATATCCATGATATTATTAGTATTATTATTATATATTAACTTGCATTCACCGTTAGCAATCACTAACACTTCGATAACCAAAACACGCTAGATGATAGTCATCCGTAGTTGGTGCATAACAAGAAAATTAGAATTCTAATAAAATCCAACGATGACCACCCATAATGCATTCAAACACCAAAATTCATCTCAAATTAATGGAAAGATGTTAGCAAATTACTTTTCTTCTCACAATAATGGCAAGGATTAACACTTAGTTAACTCGTAATTATGCATGCAACAAAACATGTCGATCAATTTTGTGAAGTTTGGATAACCACTTAACTTCACAAAAGGGACTGACATCTTCATTGACAAGGCACAATGGGATGGGGCATTGCAATATTGAAAATCACTCAACATTGTTAGTGTATTATAATCTTCATATTTCACAAAAGTTATCTTATTCTACCACATAAAATAGATTTATAAGTTGTAGACTTACCATAATTACCTCGAACCATGTTTGAGTTACACCATTCCACAATGGATGCTTCACCATCAACTTCATACCAAATTTATACTTTAACTCTTCCCATGCTAGGGATCTTTTAACACATGTTCCTATACCATCATGTTCCCTCTTTTGATGCCCATCCTCATTAAAATTTCAAATATGTTGAACAACAATAATCCTATGCATCATGCTCAATCGGTAGAAAATCCAAAAATTCTTGAATTATGATGTAAAATTATCTAAGCATATGATGTGTTGACTAAATATGATGTTTTAATTACTCAAATTACCATAAAATATCTCAAAATAACCTTGAAAAACTCAGTAGAATGTGTATGATCATAAATAATATTAAATTATAATCCCTCAATATTATTATATTTTCCTCTATATTTTTGGGAGCATGAGTGAATTCTTATGCACAAATATAAAATTGAAATAGATTTATAGTTCTATGATTAAACTTATTTGTGTGGTTATAGTGTATAGTTCTATGTAAAATCAACAATTGACACAATGGTACAAAGAGGAAATATGTCATTGTATAACTTGAATTGTTCGTGTAACCATTGAGCTCTATGTATATGCCTTACATAGTCATGCACTATCTTCTCTCAAAATATAGTCATACATTATAATACACTTATTTCTTTACTCGTTAATTCACACCTCTTGGTCCTTTTGTCATATTTTGAAGTGTATGCCATCAATTATATTTTCTAAAATTAACTATCGATTTACAATGCATGTGTATTCTTTGTATGTATACAATTTTGAAAATGTTTCAAACCACCATAACTATCACAAGTTTCATCCAAACATGATTTTTTATTAAAAATTGTTCATCTTCTCTTTTATGTAAATTACTTGAGATGATATATTGTTATCCATTTTTCCCCTGGAAAATGGGTAGCTTGAAAAAAATTAGACTTGGGAAGTTGATGGAGCTTTAATGGAGAAATGGTGGAAAAACAAAGAAAATTGGATTTTGGGGCATTCTTCTATTCTTTTCCCAACTCCTAAGATCCATACTTGGTCAAACACTTAGCCAAATTTGTGGAAAATGGGAAAAAGGGGAAAAATTAGTGTATTATGGAAAAGTCGAGTCCCGACGATACATCGGAGGAACAAGTTCCTTCGGGCCTTAGGTTCCCGAATTGTCAATTTTCCGATGGGTGAAGGAAGCGGTGTTTTGTAGGTCGGAGGGGTCCGGAAGAACTTGATGTGGATGGAACGGGTTCTTAGGGAACATAGGTTCCCCACGAAGGATCTTGACTGAAAGGGAAAAAGGGAAAGGTGTGCATAATATTGTGCGGAGCGAGCAATGAGGAGAACTCGAGTCCTAGATGGTGCATGTTCCATGGGGACATGAGTTCTTCGCAAGAGTGAATTTTCTGCAAAGCAAAGGAATATGACACGATAGGGAGTATAATGTGAGAAATTTGGAGGTATAAGGAACATGAGGCCCTAGTTCCCGAGTTCCCTTTGTACCCAAATCTGAAATACCCGCATGACAAGGAGGAAAGGCAAAAGTGAATAGTTAAATGCAAACCGTAGGAGACCGTGTGGAACCCCGACCCTCTTAAATTCAAATGGGCATAAATTTAAACAAGGTGCTTTGATTTTCACAAAATTGGACTTTTGGAAAGGTCAGGGTTAGGTTGGTGAAAAATAGGAAAACATCTCCAGCATTAAAAAGCACAGCTTTAGTAGTGAATAACTTAATTAATGAAGTATCTTGCCATTTTATTCTCCAACAAGCAAAAGATCATGGAGGGATGGGTTTGGCAGGTTCCCATAATTGTTTTTAGAGATTTAATGCACCTTGTTGGTGGTTGAAAGGGAATTCAAATTTACCTCTATTATCTCCTCTCTTTCTCTCTCCCATTTTATATATGTAAAAGGGAGCTCATTTGAAAAGGGTTGGACATTTTGGTTACATTGTTGCTCTCTTCTCGGTTTTGCTTGCATGTAATGAGATCCTCGGCCTCATTTTGGACATTGTATGGTGAATTCATGAATCTTTTTCTCATTGTAATGGACTGTGCAACACTTTGAAGCAATAAAGATTAAGTTTTGTGGTTATTTTCACTGCCCTAGTTGTGTTTATTGAATTATCTTGTGTCTCTATCACATTTGTAGCTATTTTGTGCATATATTGTTCTCCTGAAGGGTCTAATGTTGTTGTGCTTTAATGGAAATGGTTTTGTAAATGTTGTTCTTGGATTGTGGTGTTGTGTTTTCCCTTTCCACCTCCATTTTCTCCCATTTTCACTCATTTTGGAGTGTCCACAACACCTTTCTTGGTGTTATCACCTCAATTAGTGTAGAATTACCATTTTCATGCAATTTTTTCTCCCTTGGTCCCTTAGAATCATAACATAGGATTAGATAATTGTATTTCCACCATTAGGAGTATTTTAGCATCAATTTTAGATAGAGGAACCAACTTTCTTTGGAGAATTGTATCGTTTAGGGTGCCACACCTTTAGACAATTCTATGTTTCCCAAAAAAATTGATTGCCCATTCAATTCACATGCAAGCATATCGAGGGTGTTGTTTTTTGGTGATAACATATATCTTGTTGATTTAGGTGAACCATTTATCATTCACTCCTACAAAATATTATCTATATGAAAATTAACACATGCCTTGATAAACATAGTAATGCATATAAGCTTCAATGTTGACCCTTAAAAAAGCAAAGTGCATGAGTTATTTATTTTAACATATAATAGTTTTTTCATGTCAAAATATATTTGACTAATTCCTATTTTAAGATAAGTTTACTTTAAACTTATTATAAAATTGTATGTGTCATGTCCAAAAAATGTTTAAGATGTGATTCATGAGTTTGATAACCAATTATTCTTTTTAAAATGTCTTTTTACTAGGTGAAATCCTTGTGTTAGTTTTCCAAAATTATTCAATATCATATTTTAAGTATTTTAAGTTATGTATTTGAATTTCTATGGGATCTACTAGAGAATGACCATAATTCATTGTTCTTGTATCCTCAAGTATTTCACATCTTTTTATATTTTTCAATAGTTTTATTATATTTATTTGTAGTACACTACTTGTTTTCCTAATTAAATCAAATGTATTTTTTGTTTTACTTACTATAGTTGATGTAATAATACATTGGGTAGCATTACTATCTTTGCTAAATGAGGTCAAACTTGTTACCTAGTATGCATTCATTACATTTTTACAATGGATTTTTCACTATTGTTCCTAGACGTTATTAGACCAAGGGTATTCATAAGTGGCTCTAAAATTAATATTTCTCATCATTTCAACAAATAGTTGGCATCTTCCAATTTCATTTAAGCTGTGAAAAATAATTTTTAATATCTTATTGGATTTTCTTATACAAGTGTGTTCAATAATATTATCACTCATTGGATTAATTTTTTCATCATTTTCAAGTAAAATCCCGTGTGTTTTATTCAAAATTATAATCAATGATCTCAATGCTAAAGTTGATTGAACATCAACTAAAATTTTTCCATTTACTATATGTTTTTCATCTTCATAATTTGGTAAATTTTGCGTGTTTTGAATAAGATGATCATTTGGTGTAATATCGAAGTTTGAATTTAAATTTTTTTCATCATTAATTATTTCATTATTTATTGAGTCAATTGGTATTTGAGGTTTTGTTTTAATATCAAATTCATTTGGAAGAGATGACATACCTTCACCTCTAGAGATTGATTTTTTCTCGCACATATTTTTTCCTCTCATTCCCTTGTTTTATTTCCCCCCTATATTTCTTGGATCTGATGGATGATAGGCAATATTTGTCAAAATATAATTTCTATGGCAATGATGTGGAGAACAATTTATTTTTCCATGCCCTTTTTACATATGTTCCATTTGTTTCTTTAGCTCCTTAGGTGTTTGCCTCTATAGTCTTCTCCCCATAGTTCTCAAATTTACATCAACATTATAAAATAACCGACACAATAAGAATGTTCTAGGAATGTTAGAAATATAATAAATATAGATTTTTTTGAATTATCAAACAATGATTAGAAATTTTTAAAAATAATACAAAGAATGATTTATTATATCAATATAGAACAAAAATCACAATAAGAATGTTCTATGAATGTCTAAATCATATGAAATTTCTAAAAAGGATAAAACATTGCATAAATGTGCAAAACAAAGTTTTTGGGATTGAATTCATGAGTATATTTATCTTTTGTACTTCTGTTGTTTTAATAGGAAAATAATGCACTCACGTTATAACACGAGCATATTATGTATGATTTGGGCTGGAATTTTCCAACCTTAGGCTTAGGTTTGGCTAGGATATCTAAGCTTAAGGGTTAGATTGTCTATTTCGTGATTGAATCCATGTTTTACAAAAACATACAATTCTCAAATGTACCCCCCTTTTTTCATGTGTTTTATATAACAATATTGTTGGAGTTAACGTGTTCACACTTGCAGGGGGTTTGAATCTTTTCAAAACTATCCTTGCAAATTTCCTTGTTCACACAACTTATGAGGTAATCTTAAATTAAAGAGTTTGTTTTTATTATTAGGAAAATTTTATTGATCAAATATTTGATCATTTCCTATTTACGATGCTTTTTTTTCACGTAAATAGGGGAAAAAACTTTCTCCCTATTGTCTAGGTTGGTTTGAACAACCTTAGTGCCTATTTATTTGGAACATTTGCCCTTGTAAAATATGTCGATGTATATTGCTGAGATTTAATACACACTGAGACATTATTCCATTTCCTTTGTATGCATTTTTTTGTGCTATATTGAAGTTGTGGTAATGGTTCTTCTAGTGAGATTCTTGGGCTGAGAGTATTTTCCCCTTTGACATGGTATTAGAGTAGTTCTAGTAGCCATTACTCGCCCAAATTTTATTTATGATTATATAGGTAAAATATGTGCTCTAGATTTGATCTATGTTGGTAGAATCTATATTTCATAATAGTTACTTGGAAAATTACATTTAGGAGTTGCTGAATTTGTAAAAAGCTCATTGGATTTTTTTCTTGAGGAGTCAGAAAAGTTACATTTCAGAAATTTGTACAAAAATATTATTTCTTAATTTTTTTTGTTACATTGCAAAGGATTTTTTTGATGAAGATATCTTCATGAGACGCTCTTTGCAGAACTCCTCTTTATAGGTGAGTTTTTTTGCAACTTGGTCTTGGCTTGGTGAGGTATTTCATTAGGTAGTCACTCAACCTTTGTTTGTGGGGCATTCTCTTGATAGCTCAAATTATACCTTGAATCTCACCTTAATCGGAGATACTCAACTCGGTCACATTTGGATGTGCTAAGCTGTGTGTGGTAATACATCAATACTTTCTAGGATATCTCATTAATAATGTAGGTAATATTTCATGGCATGAATCTACTTGAATGAAATTTCAATCATTGTGACTATATTAAGATAATAAATATATATTTATTAGATAATTTTAGAGAGAAATATTATGTTCAAAAGTGTGAACATGACATATAAATTACAAAACTTTAAATATGACATTGATGTATGAGTTGACATGGATTTTAGCTCATCCAATTATTGTGAGCATTGAGCCAAATCAATTTTCATGAAGTTGTTTTTAGTCCTATTTTTCATAGAGGATTGGGATGAATGGTAGTGTTATATGGGTCACTTGCAGATTCAAGGAAATATTGTAAGTAGGTGGTCCTTGCAATTATATAAGTATGACACTACTCTTTTGTTAGGGATGAATCTTGCATGATTGATGATATAGTTTGGATTACTCGGTTTGGTGACATTGGGTTGAAGTGTTATACTTACAAAGAGTGTGAAGTAGTAAGAAAATATCTTAGGATATAAATTTGGTGAGCATATATTGTGTGAGATAGTTATTTGTGTTGCACCTTGTATTTCAATCTATGTTATTGAATACATATTCTTGGTTTACGAGTTCTATCATTTGTGATGTGTGTTTCATTTTATTAGCTTTATTTATCTAAGCATTTTGAGCATTGTGTGTTCTAAGGCATTCCGTAATAGGGATCCCTAACTAAGAATGCTTAAAAATGACCCAATGTAATGACATGGACCTCGCTTCCCATTATATACATCGACTATTGAGCTACGAAAAAAATTAGAAGGGATAAACTAACATATCATAAGTTAAACTATTAACATTTTTGAAAGTGTTTTTTTGCATGGATTTTGATACGCTATATAAAATTCTTTAATTTTATCTTACGATTCAAGCACATTGTTCATAATAGTGTCCATTTTTTGAGGTAATGAATTGGTAGTAAAATATGTAGGAATGGATGTACTAGGTAAGGAAACAAACTGTGATATGTTGGAAAAATAGAAGGAATTAGATAAGATAGTAAAATAGCTACTAAATATTGAGAAAGAATATGAGGTAAAAATATGAGGAATGGAGAAAACGTAAACATGAATGTATCGGTAGAGGAACGATGTGGAATGATGTTAGAGAAAATATGAGAAATGACCACATGAGGAGGCATAAGAGGTGTCTCAATAGGTACTTGGTCATTTAGAATTTATATATCCATGTTTCATACAATAAGTTTGATATTGAATAATAGGTTCATTAGATTTTCCTTAAGTTTCTCACTTGATATCCATTAAAACACTCTATATAGTGGTCATTTCCATAAGATGTGTTGAGAAATAGTCCAAGATCATATATGTTTAGAATATGACTTAGATTTTTTTGACCACCTCTTTATCCTTATTAATTTGAATCATTAGATAATGAGGTTTCATTTAAAGCATCATCGTATATAGGGGCTTGGAAAGGAATGAATTCAAGGTAAGCATGGGTTTCGTTGAGAGTGAAATTTTTCTTATTTGTACAAGAACTAAGAGAAAATATCACGGGAATTTCTACAAGATTGACCGAGACATAATTTTTCTAACACTTGATCGAGTTAGATTCTTGGATTTAACAAAAGTGGATGAAATATAAGATATATAACATGTAAGAAACAATGAATGACTGATATTACACACATTAGAGCTAAGGATAAAAATTGGAAAAATACAAAAATCTTAAGACAATCAATTATAGGTAAGAGTAATCCTTAGAATTTAATAAGAGAATTTGGTTTTACACAAAGTGAAAAATCTAGGGTGAGTACTAGATGAGTAAGGATTATCCAAAAAAGAAACCTTAGGATGTAATATCCCTATACCAAAATTCACCAAACTAGAGATTTCGACCTTATAAATTATGCGGATTCTAAGATTAGATTTGTTCACTAGATGTCACCAAACACACACTAATGTAAGTCACCCTACAAAATAGGGGCTCCATAGTACGTATAAAAATAAGATTATTTCTTCTTCATAAATTTGCGGTTCTCCTTCAAGCTCAAACTAAGGAGGGTTTCCGTTCCCCAACCAGCCTCTATAAGGGGTTTTGTCATTCTAGGAAGATTCCACACACTTGGATTGACATCCAAGAGTGGAAGAACAATGAGCAACCAGCTCACAAGTCTAATTAGAATCAATTTGCCAAAGAAGATGATGTGTAAATGAAGTCATAACACTCCTTTTATATCCTCATCTTGGTGCCAAGGCTTATAAAGACATGGCCGACCCATATAAAGTCATTATATTCTTTTATTATGCCTCTTCAAAAGCACTAAAACCCATCCAACCTGCTAAAAGAAAACACACACTAAAAAGAAACATTAAAAATTAGAAAAAATGCAAAGGAAGCTCAATTCCTTTTCCCAACTCGTCCACTTTGTTGCCATGGAAAAGGGAATGGCAAGAAGTCCAAATTCAGGTCCTTAAGTGGGAAAAAGGGACATTACAGTCCTCCCTTCCCAAAATTGCTTGTCCCTGCAGCTTGCATTTTCCCGGATCCCAAATAAGCCTTAGCTGCTCCTTTTTGCAATCACCATCCAAGCATTGGTGACCCAACATTTCTCTTCTGCTGTCCCAAATACCAATGTAATTTTGCTCTTCTTCTTCAAAAATCAGAATGTTCAAGTCTGAAAATAACACATCATAACCTGATTTTGTGACTCATTTTGGTTGAGATATCCTTCCTCAACATTACATGACAACATGCTATTCAAAATTGAAAACATTGTTGTTCATGGCTGTTAATGGCAGCCCCAAATCTGATTTTTGCAAACTCAGCCCTATGACCATGGCATAACAATTACCAAACTGAAATCTCACGAAGAAAAGCAACTCCATGAGTAAAGTAGGGACTGAAATTTGATTTACATATGATGAAAAATTAGGAACAACAGGCCTACAATTAAAATCAACAGTTATCTTGGCCTTAAATTTGAGAAAATCAGCCTTCCTAGAATTCCCATGAATTCTGATTTCATCATAAGTGCTTCCCTTTTTCCATATTTCTTTTGGTTCATTCATGGAACCATGGGTTAGAAATTTATAGAAAAGAAAATCAGAATTCTTATGTTTCCTTAAACATGTCATGCTAGCATTTTCCTTCATCAATTTCCTTCCTTTCCATAAGCAAGGAGAAGAATTAAAACCGAAAGCTTTACCTTTACCTTCTTGGAGCCTCAAGGGTTTACCCAGATTCCAAGGATGCAAGCAATTTATGTAACTCTTCATCATCCCACTTCTTCTCTCAATCATCCTATGCAAGGAAATCCCTATCTTGAAGTCCAAACTTGTGACAAGGTGTTTGTAATGATCAACCCAACAAGATGATAAAGAAGGAAACAAAAGATTTGAAATGTGTGTATACCTTGGGCTGTCATAAAAAACCACTTCATTGCTTGGAAGATGTATAGTGAGCCCTTGGCAAAGAGCCTTCTCCCAACCTTGCCCCTCATTAGCATAGATATGATCACCCAAGCATGGCCATGATAAATAATGATGAAATAGACTTTTGACATGATCAAATAAAATATCACATGGCTTACCATAGGCTGCTGATATGAAATTTACAGCAGATTGAAAGAGGTCATGGACACCCGGAAATGCCCTTGTCTCATGTGTGCACCTCATAACATCTTCCCTTGGAAGTTCCGCTTCATCTTTCCTTTTGTGTTCAGATTTTTCTCCACTTATAACCCCATTTTTAGCTTGTTGATCCACATGTACAACCACTTGCCATGGTTTACAAGGGAGCCTCAACAATGTCATATTGTTACCAAATGGCTCAAGACAACAAAACTGAATTGGAGTAGAAGAAAGCAATGATTTTAGAACACCTTCATACCTTTGGACATCCCCGATATGTTCAATTCCCTTTATCCCATGAGACTTGCTTGGCATCTTTCCATCATTCTCTTCATTCTCTTGCTCCTCATGCTTCTTTTCATCCTTTTGCTTATGCTTCCAAGATCCTTTAGTATCTTGCCACATGCAACCATTAGAAAGCAAAGGAATGTCATTAACAACCAAAAGTCTTTTACCTTCTTCTTTGCTTGGTTCTTGCTTGGCAATTTCCCCATTCTCTTGAGCTTTCGTAGGGCTGTGATTTCCATCAAATGACCTCCTTTTGACTGTTGTTAGGAACAGACCAGCCACTTCATTTTGTCTTTTATGGGGAGTTTCCTTCCATCTCCTTGACCATGAAAGGCTTGTTGAAGTACCATCAATACAAATATCATTGTGACCCCTATTTCTTCCCTCAAACACAAGCATATAAGATGGATTATAAACCAATTGGAAAGAGGAAGTAGTTACCTTAATATGCATATTGTTGGCCTTGGAAAGAAGGTTATCTCTTATCAATCCAATTTCAGTCCCTGAGCCTAAAGTGACCTTTGTTTTTATGCATACATGACTTGGAAATTTCTTGCAAGGGTGCAATACCTTCATACCTTGTTCATGTGTGTTTGAAAGGTCTTCATAGCTCTTACCAAGGTCAAATTCTTCACCTTTGGGCTCTTTATTGTCTTGTGTCATAAACAGACCAGCAAGCGGACTGTTATCATTTCCACTTGGGAAGTGGGTTCCATCCATATTTTTCTCTTCCTATTATTTTTCACAACCCCTTCTTTCACCTCTAAATTCATCACATGCATAAAAACCATTATAATTAATCAAGAATTGATCCAAAATTACCTCATGATGTGAAATAGCCTTATCTTTATCCTTTATGGCTCCCTTTCCTTCAAGATTTAGATCTTGAGTTGTATGCTCACTGTGCTCCTTCTCCTTCCTTGGCTCGTGTTCCACAATTTCATCAAACCCTCGTGTCACTAAGGTGTTGTTAGGAAAAATAGTCAAGAGATCAACCTTGGCAAGAGGGTTGGAGGTTTCTAATCCTTCCAAGGGCTACTCCCTCTCAATTACCAACTGTTGCAATATACCATCCACTTTCTTGTTCTTAGGGAAATAGGCATGCCCATCCTCTTCTAGTGAACTTGGGGGTTTGGTCCCTTCTCCAACAAACTCTATAGCTACTCCTTGCTTTTCCAACAAGATGGGGCTCTCTTCCACTAGGGTAGGGATATTTTCCCCATGAACCTTATGCATGCCTTTTGGCTTGGACCAAGTTCCAATTCCCAATCTTTGCGTTTCCAATTTTACAAACTCGAGAAAGGTAGGGCATCACATATCTCCTTTGAAAGATCTCTATATGAGTCATACCATGTACCGATGTTGCTTCCTTTGGATAACGGAGAATGAATGATTTCCTTAAAGGGATTCTTCCAAAGATTATAGCCTTGCTTGGTATGGATCATCAGGGCCATTATGTTGGGCAATATTTCTTTCCTGTAATCAACTTGTCAAATTTGGATTCTTAAGGTTAGTCCAATTTTCCTCTTCTTTGGTAGTATACCAAACCATTGTTACCTTCTTCCATTGAAATCCTAGGCCTTTGAAGCTTTGTGCTCGATACCACCGTAGTATCCCTTTGCCAAAATTCACCGGACTAGAGATTCCAACCTTATAAATTATGAGGAATCTAAATATGGAATAATAGATAAGATTTGTGTGTGCCTAGATGGCACCAAACACACACCAATGCAAGTCACCCTACAAAATAGGGGCTCAATAATATGTATAAAATCAGATTATAACTTCTTCAAAATTTGTAGTGTTCCTTCAAGCTCAAACTAGGAAGGAGGGTTTCTATCCCCCAACCAACCACTAGAAGGGTTTTCGTCCTTCTAGGAAGATGCCACACACTTGGATTTCCACCCAAGAGTGGAAGAACAATGAGAAACCAGCTCACAAGTCCAATTAGAATCAATTTGCCAAAGTAGATGATGTGCAAATGAAGTCATAACACTCCTTTTATATCCTCATCTTGGCGCCAAGGCTTAGAAAGACATGGCCGACCCATATAAAGTCATTATATTATTTTATTATGCCTCTTCAAAAGCACTAAAACCCATTTGACTCGCTAAAAAAAGCATACACTAAAAAGAAACATTAAAAATTAGAAAAACAAATGCAAAGGAAGCTCAATTCCTTTTCCCACTTTATTCACTTCTGCTTCCGTGGAAAAGGGAAAGGATAGAAGTCCAAATTTAGGTCCTTAAGTGGGAAAAAGCGACATTATAGAGGTTAAGTGCTCAAGCAATATAGTGAACATGGAAGGAAAAAACCATAAGTTTTGTTAGTCAATATAGTTCAAGTTCACCAAAATGTAAGTGTGGAAAGTGAGTTTGGATAACAAATGTAGTAAACTAACTAGATATACTATTATTAGCATTTGAATAGAGATAAATATATAAATCTATGAATGAAAATCAATTATAAAAGATAAACGTCTAATCTAGATCATGGGAAAACATAAATATAACTTATAATAATAAAAATATTAGAAATCCTAAAGATTTAGGGTTAGACATATGCTTTACCCTGAAGCTAAAGGTGTTAATCAATTTTAATATGTGGTAAATAGGTTTGGAAGGTGAGACAAACAACTTTCAAACAAAAATATGATAAAATTTTGATGACTAGTTTCATGGATATTTGACCAAATTCATGGAGATCTCAAAACTAAGAAATGAAATTTAAATCCTACAAAATAATCATGTATGTCTAAAAGTAAATCTAATGGCATGAATGTGTTTTTTTGTTCCCTAATCTACAAAAGATTGTCTTAGTTTGTTGATTTTTAATAAATCATTGGGAATATGATATCATTTATCAAAACCTTGATATATGTTTAATGCCTTACAAAACCCATAAAACATGGGGGTTGTTTACAGAGCTTGTATTATTCCTCCATTATTATCAATCCCCTCACAATTTGGAAAAATCTAAAGCAAAACGCCATGCAAGTGAGTAGTTAGTCATGTGTATCCAAGTGTCTCAACACTTTATTACAAATGACAAATGACTGAGAGGGGGGGTGAATTAGTCCTGTAATAAAACCTTTCAATTTTCTATTTCAAACACCAAACAGACACCCTCATAAAATACATACATTGAGGCTTGATTACAATTTAGTATAGTTCATCATTAAGTGCATACATGACAAGAACACAAGGTATACTCAAGACCTTTCTTTATTGATATTCAAAACAAAGTACACTAATTTGATCCACAATAACAATCTACAATTACAATCAAGAGATCACAATACTATACTGACATCAATATACTTTCACAACATCAAGACTACTCTTCTTCATCCACCTATTATTGCAGACACTCCATCATCTTTGTGTTACCACAACCAGCTACTAACCTGAAAGAAATTTCAAGGGTTTTTCTTTGCAGCAAGGTTTTCTTCAAAAGAATATAAAGGGATTTTTTCATCAAACACAATAATGTTAGCTTCATACACCTATATACATGCTCAAGCTCATATAGAAAGAATACAACCTCTTCAAATTCCCTATTGAATTTTTGTTTTCATCTCCTCCTTTTTGGCTTATTTGTTGTTTCATGTTTGTCTCTTCAAATTATTGCTCAAACTCAAGACAACAACTACGTGACTCTTCACATTTTGCCTCTTTATCTTCCAATTCGACCTCAGAGGGGACAAAGTATGTTTTTGAATCGATAAGTGTCTTAAATATCTACATCTCCTTGGAATTTCAAATATCATTCTAACACCTGTTTAGAACTACATACTCCATACTGTCAGAAAGTTTTCAGGCTTTCACATCAAACCAAACCTTCTATTTTGTTGCTTGATATTGTCCTTTGCTCCTAGGTGCTTTGCAAAGTAGCCTTAGATCACCCAACTCAAGAAGGTTCACACTTCAGAATGTTCATTGGTTCTTCAAAATGATGAGATATAAATTCACGATCTGTCACAAAAATTATTTTTCAAGTTACACAAATTTTTCTTGATGCTAACCGATATGCACATTGGTTATTAAGAACCCTACAAGAGATTTTGACCACTTGTCATCATGAATTTTTACTTGGAGAAACCTACACACCCCGCACAATACTTACGGATGAAACACCATATCTCTATCATTATGAGTTTGCAAGTTCAAGCCAAACCATGACCCAACCTATGTTGATTGATTGACTACATACACCTTGTACACTTTGCATGAGGATTCAACACATTTATTTTGATATATTGTGGTGAAAACATCAAAGTTTAACCCTTCACTCAATTCCACAGATAGCTCAAGGATTATCATGATTTCTCTTCAAATTCTTGACCAAATAAAAAAATTCTTTTGAAAATTGAATGTATACTCCGGTGAATATATCTACAAAATATTTTAAATTTTGGTTGGTTATTTCAGGTGATTCTAACCAAACTTGCTTTGAAACCCTAGGGACAGGGTTCAATCCACTATGCATAGCTGAGGTCACCCAATTTTTTTTTTTCTCACCAAATATGATGAAAACGTAAATTTTAAAAGATAGAGCTTTGATGATGAATTTCACCATCTTTTCAAAGCAATTTCCAAGCACGAACAACTTCCAATCTTTCTTAGTTAGCTAAAATTGCAGTGTATAGGGTAATACAAACTTTGACTATGATATCAATATCAATAGGAGATGATTTCAAGATTGATGCAACATACATAGTAGCTGGAAAGAATAATTTGGAGTCTCAAACATTATTAGAGTGGCCCACCAACATCTTTGGCTTCAATGCAATCTGTTTGCAAACAAAGTTCATCCTATGACCAACAATGATCATTACTAGCTTCACCTTGTGAAATTGCATGATCCACAATTTTAAGGATATGTACTTTGAATAAAAATCTCTAGAAACTTTCACCATACTTAAAAATACACATTAAGAACAGGGGCCATCCATTGCCTCTTAGAAACCACACTCAATGATTTGGCTTATGAAACAATTTAAAAGACCTTTGAATGGTTTTACTTCACCTTGATTTGTTTGAAAAGAATTGAGGGTATTATATGACTTGGAGTCACCATTAGAATTCTTGAGAATATTGAAGAAACTAATTATGTAAACTCATCAACTGGTTAAAAAATTCCTTCAGAGCTTGTACCCTTATATAACAACTTCACTTGACTCACCATAAGGGGTTTGTCTTGAACTTAACCATCATGAAGATCATTCATAACTCAAGGAGTATGAAAAATATTTAATGAAATATGTAAAGATTAAAATTTTATCATCCAAGTGATTTAAGGTCACATAAACAACTTTTTCCATTGGTGACTCGGGAAAGTACTTTGAGAGAGAAAAACATACCAGAGAAATGCTCACCACTTCTCTAATAGTTGCCCATTTTTCTTGATTTTTTTGCAATATCTCAGGATTGGATTTCTCTCCAAAACTTACTTCTATGATTTATCTAAAGAAGGCTCTATCATTTTTCTTGAGTGCTAAGAAGCCAGGGTGCTTAAATTGCATTCTTTAAAAGAGCAGTTTTAGAAAAACTTACATATCTTCCACAAATCTTAGCAAAAATTAATGAAATTTGGAATGAATCATCAAACCTCACCCCTATAAATGTTTCATGAGGTTATTTTCCATAAATATTCCTGTACTCTTCCAACTCATCTCACTTACCTCAACATTCACCGTCATCTTCTTCAAAGACAACTTTGGCTAACTTTTGAATTTTGCCTCCTGGAGCTAAATCGAGCCTTGATGAAGTAAAAAAATTCCCTAGAAAAAATTTCTAGGCATATCCCATGCTCACACAACCTTGTTATGATATTCACTAGCTTCTCACCGCTCACTGTGTACTAGAAGCGATCTAAATGAGCATGTATCATCTGCAACTTTCACCAGATGACCTAATACATCATGTGAGACATCTTTCTCTTGCATGTAGCAGCATTGATGACTTGTATATGATATTAAACCAGCAACCAACTTGTAGTATTTCTATAGTAATAAAATCTTGCTTTTCCCGCTTTAGTTTGAGTGGATTCATAACCTAGAATGACTTGACCCGCATCTCTCACTCAACTCATGGAACTTGTTTAACCTTTATACCACCTTTGAGAGACACAAGCCACACAAATGTACCTTTGGAGACTCATATATCACATAGCCAACATACCTAGATCACCTAGATCACTATGACATCAATAGACTTGACATCAATGACAAAACAAGTGACACTCACTTGAACAAACACTTATCTTCTAAAGTGTGCACCAACTAGTTTAGGATAGAATGGATATCTAAATTCTTGAATTTCAATTTTGGTGTCAGGATGCTTTAGAAATAAAACATACATTTCTCCTAAAATTTAAATATTGCTCATGTATAGGAAAAACACAATTTATGATTGTTTGTAGGTACCCTAAATACTCTAATGAACCTATGTATTAATAGACTTACTAAATTGAAACTAGGACCTTACTAACACACAAGAAAATAGACAATTAACGGGAAATCCAACCAAAATAATCAAAAAATTGAATAAGACCAAGTTTGGGGATATAGGTTGCAAACAAGATAGAATACCACTTTCATAGAAACATGACAAAAATATAGGTATGCTTCTAACATGAATAATATGAAACTAGTCGAGGTATCGCCATGCCAAAAACATGGGAGGAGAGAGAAAACACTAAAATATAGGGAATATAAAAACTTTGAGATGAAAAAACAACAAATACGATACCAATAAGGGGATAAAGAACGAAGGGACATAAAAGAAGAGTCGATAAAACACTCACAACACAAAAAGACAAGTCAAAGGATAATGACATACAACAATATGCACCAAAAAGAGTGTAACACATACAAATGCACCAATATGCTTGGTAATTAACTAGTCCCATACCAAATTTAGGTGTCTATGTGAGCATATTTACACAACAAATTACTAATTTTGTTGTATATTATCTCACATAATACAAGGGCTATTATATAGCCAAAAGCATAGCCAAACCACCTCCTAATAAATAGGGAGGTGTTATAACAAATAACATGGAATACTATTCACGGGTATAACAATACAACAATATATTACAAAACATAAATGGAGCACTAAACACATATATTCCTAACATTCCCCCTTAGTGCAAACATGGGGAAAACTTGCCTTGTATTGTAACGTGCCGCTACATAGCTTGCTCATGATCTGGATGGTTTCAAGGACAATACCAACAACCTCTGGATGGTTTTCCAAGTGGTTAACCAACAACCACACAACGGATGGTTTTTTAGGACAATACCAACAACCTATGGATAGTTTTTCTAGTGGATTACTAACAACCACAATATCATGATGTTGCAGTAGTATCATCGGCTCTCATCACTATCTCACTTCAGGGAATAACATAGGAAAATCTGCTGAATTCTGCTGCTCATACACACAAACTGAATACTAGAAATGGAACATTGGATCATGTTCCCCCCCTCAATGTGAAATTTCCACTTATTGAAAATAAGAACACTGTAAACAGCACACAACGGAAAGCACACTACCCAAACTGTAAGCAAACACACACACCACAAAAATACCACCATAACTGATATGCAGCCACATCGTTGGTGACTGACGAGAGGTCATGAATAACCTCCAACCTCCTATGCCTCCGTCCTCTAGTTTCATGCTGCTAGTTTAGCCGAACATGTTCAATTACAATTCGGATGTCGCATTCCACCGAAAATGTATCCGTAAGGCAATTTTTTTAAAAATAATTTTTGACTCTAACTCACAATGACACGAATTTTACAAAGACATTGAAAATGACTCAATTTGACAATGACCCACTCTAAAATTTTAACAATACAATGACATAATGATAATACTTTGTCTTTTGACCTATGGCGGAATAAAAGACACCACACACTTAAAAAGACTCAAAACTTAAAACTTAACTGACTTATTGATTTTGACACAAAAACTTTAACTTGACTCTTATTTTGGGACATAAATTGATCTTTGATTGACATAAAACTAGCATACCTATATTTATATAAATATATGTAATTATGCCGAGAGGTATATATTACATATATTTAAATATATTATATAAATATATAGGTGCCTTTTGAACTTCACCTCTCGGCATATTTTACATACACAGAAACATAAACCAAAACATGATATGTAAAATATGCCAAGAGGTGAAGTTCACAAGGCACCTATATATTTATATAATATATAAATATATGTAATATATACCTCTCGGCATATATTACATATATTTATATAAATATAGGTATGCTAGTAGCAACCGCGGGAGTTGCATTATTCATAAAACAATACCTAACTTATTTACCTCATGATCACGATATGATGATGATTGTAATATTTAATGTATTTACAAATTAACATAATAATATCAATATGCACATAATAATTAAAAAAATATTCACGACGATGATGATGGCAAAGATGTTGATGGTGGTGGTATTAATGGTGGTGATAATGATGATGAGGATAATGATGACAACGATGAAAATGATAGTGGTGACGATGAAAAAGATGACAACTATGTCACAATTTGTAAACCTTAAATCCTAAATATGCACTATAACAATGGTGATGATAATGATGATGATGGAAGATGAAAATGACCATGAATGTGAAGATGAAAATCATGATCATGATCTAACGATGATAATCATGATGATGTCTATGATGATGGGGAAATGAATACCTAAACATGTATGATAATGAGGGTCACAATAATAATAATGAAAATGACAATGACCATGATCATGATAATCAAGATCATGATATGATGATGATTGCAATATTTAATTTATTTACAAATTCACATATTAATACCAATAATACTAATAATATTAATACTCGCGATGATGATGATGGCGAAGATGTTTATGGTGGCGATAATGATTCTGAGGATAATGATGACAATGACGTGGTATGATAGTGATGAAAATGAAAAATATGACAACTATTCCATAATATGTAAACCTTAAACCCTAAATATGCACAATAATGATGGTGCCAATAACGATGATGATGGCAGATGAAAATGAGCATGAATGTGAAGATGATAATCATGATCTTGATCTAACGATGATTATATCGACGATGATAATCATGACGATAATATCATGGTCAATATCATCTTAATCGCCATCATTGTCACCAACACGTCATTGTCTTCGGTGTTGTCATTTTCATCATCATCATAATCATTGTTGATGAAAACAAAAATAACACTAAAGACAATGATGATTGTGAAAATCACAACAACAATGATGATGATTGTGTTAATGATGGTGATTAGGGATGATCTTGATGATGAAAAAGACAACGATGATGACATTGAAAACAATGATAAAGAAAATGATTATGATGATGATGAAAAAGACAACACCAAATATGATGATGATAATGACAACGACGTGGTATGATAATGATGAAAATGAAAAAGATGACAACTATTTCCCCAATATGTAAACCTTAAACCCTAAATATGCACGATAATGATGGTGCCAATAACGATGATGATGGCAGATGAAAATGAGCATGAATGTGAAGATGATAATCATGATCTTGATCTAACAATGATTATATCGATGATGATAATCATGACGATAATATCATGGTCAATATCATCTTAATCGCCATCATTGTCACCAACGTCATTGTCTTCGGTGTTGTCATTTTCATCATCATCATAATCATTGTCATTATTTTCATCATCATCATCACAATTTTATTAACAATATTATTAATATCATCATCTTAATTGTTGTCATCATCACAATCATCATCATCTTTGGTGTTGTCTTTTTCATCATCATCATAATCATTGTCTTTATCATTGTTTTCAATGTCATCATCGTTGTCTTTTTCATCATCAAGATCATCCCTAATCACCGTCATTAACACAATCATCATCATCATCGTTGTTGTGATTGTCACAATCATCATTGTCTTTAGTGTTATTTTTGTTTTCATCGACATCATCATCATTTTCATGATTGATACAATCATTTTCATCTTAGTTATCATCATCATCATCCTCATCATTATTATCACCACTATCGCT
The DNA here is from genome assembly GCA_018340775.1 of Taxus wallichiana var. yunnanensis. Taxonomy (NCBI): domain Eukaryota; kingdom Viridiplantae; phylum Streptophyta; class Pinopsida; order Cupressales; family Taxaceae; genus Taxus; species Taxus wallichiana. Next base: position 418,319,615 of record CM031243.1, read on the forward strand.
ACCACCACCATCAATGTCATCGTCGTAATCGTACTTGGTGTTGTCTTTTTCATCATCATAATAATTATTGTCATCATTTTCACGATTGATATAATCATTGTCACTATCATTATCATCTTCGTTTTCCTCATTATCATCCTCATCATTATTATTTCCACTATCACTACCACCACCATCATTGTCGTCGTCATCATCGTCATTATTATCATCATTTTCATCATCATCATAATCATTATTATTATTAATACAACATTATTGGATGACAACTATTCCACAATATGTAAACCTATAACCCTAAATATGCATGATAATGATGGTGCCAATAACGATGATGATGGTAGATGAAAATGAGCATGAATGTGAAGATGATAATCATGATCTTGATCTAATGATGATTATATCGACAATGATAATCATGATGATAATATCATCTTAATCGCCATCATTGTCACCAATGTCATTGTCTTCGGTGTTGTCATTTTCATCATAATCATAATCATTGTCATTATTTTCATCATCATCATCATAATTTTATTAACAATATTATTAATATCATCATCTTAAATGTTGTCATCATCACAATCATCATCATCTTTGGTGTTGTCTTTTTCATCATCATCATAATCATTGTCTTTATCATTGTTTTCAATGTCATCATCGTTGTCTTTTTCATCATCAAGATCATCCCTAATCACTGTCATTAACACAATCATCATCATCGTTGTTGTGATTTTCACAATCATCATTGTCTTCAGTGTTATTTTTGTTTTCATCGACATCATCATCATTTTCATGATTGATACAATCATTTTCATCTTAGTTGTCATCATCATCATCCTCATCATTATTATCACCACTATCGCTACTACCACCATCAATGTCATCATCATAATTGTACTTGGTGTTGTCTTTTTCATCATCATAATAATCATTGTCATCATTTTCACGATCGATATAATCATTGTCACTATCATTATCATCTTCGTTTTCCTCATTATCATCCTCATCATTATTATTTCCACTATCACTACCACCACCATCATTGTCGTCATCATTTTCATCATCATCATAATCATTATTATTATTATTAATACAACATTATTGTTATAATTTTATTAATATTATTAGTAATATCGTCGTTATCATCATCTTAATCGTCGTCATTGTCACAATCGTCATCGTCTTTAGTGTTTTTGTTTCATTGTCATCATTTTCACGATCGATATAATCATTTTCATCACCATTGTCATCTTCGTTGTCATCATCATCATCCCCATCATTATTATCACCACTATCATTTCCACCATCATCATTGTCCTCATCATCATCATCTTCGGTGTTGTTTTTGTTTTCATCGTTATCATAGTCATTGTCATCATTTTTTACGATTGATATAATCATTGTCATCATCATTCTCATCTTTATTGTCATCATCATCATCCTCGTCATTATTATCACCACTATCACTACCACTTTGCCATCATTGTCATCACAGCTATCCATTTCCACACCATCATCATTGTCCTCATCGTCATCTTCTTCTTGGTGTTGTTTTGTTTTCATCGTTATCGTAGTCATTGTCATTTTTTACTCGAATGTCATTGTCATCATCATTTCGATCTTTATTGTATACACATACATCATGTCATTATCATCACCGTCGTCATTGTCATCATCAATATTAATCTTACTACTAAAATTGATATTATTATTATGATTTATAAAAATAAAAAACTCTTATTATTAACACTATATTATTATTATTATTATATTAATAGTAATAGTAATAGACATCATAAATGCCATCCTTATCATCGTGGTTATCCCCATCTTAACCATGGTCATTGTCATTTTTCACCTCATCCTTGTCATAATGATCTTCATCGTCCTCGATGTGGTTGTCATTTCATCATAATCTTAGTCTTTTCGACATTTTCATGATTGATATAAGCTTCTTGACCACTATCATCATCATTATGATCACCATCTTCCTGATCATGGTCATGGTCATTCTCCTCCGTCATCATCACATCCTTGATATCAATTATGTAGTATTAATTAAATTAAATTTACTATTATTAAATTATAAACCATATATAATATAAATTTTAATTTATTATTTTAATTATTAATATATAGCATAAATTTTATTTATTTAATATTATTAAATTAGAAATCATATATATAATATAAATCTCAATATATAATATTAGTAAGGGCCCTTATAAATATAATATTTTAGATTTTCCACTATATAGCGAGACCCCTATTCTTATGTAATTATTTAAAAGTGAGGGCCCTTATAAATATAATATTTTAAATTTTCCACTATAGTTTTTAAATTAACAAATTAATTTACTAAAGTGTTTTTACCTTTAAATTATTTAACTATATAATCTAATTTAAAAGCTATATTCTTATGTAATTATTTAAAAGGAGGGCCCTTATAAAAATTAAATTACTAAAGTGTTTTTTACCTTTAAAATATTTAACCTTATAAATAAAATACAATTGAATTTACTGTGTAATACCCTTTACTTTGAAATCCCATTTCACCATTTTATTAATTAATAAAATACCATACCCTTTACTAACCAAAGAGATCAATTAAATTTAGGGAAGCAATCAATAAAAGGATTTTTTTATTACCATGTAATACCCATTTCACCCTATCATTATCAATAAAAGAAATTAAATTTACCCATTTACCATGTAATAACCCATTTCAAAAGAAATTAAATTTATCCATTTACCGTGTAATACCCATTTCACTTAGCACATTTATTTGCATAAAAGAATTGGTTTTTATTTACACAAATAAATTTTCACGGGCACGACATCAGACTCCTCAACTCATATATATATATGAAGATGCCTCTCGGCATAATAATGATTATACTAACAATAATAATGAAATATTAAACAAATACTTTTGATTATACGACGACACAAAACAACAATTGGGGCAAGACTTTAACAAACAACATTACACAATTATAAGTACATAACAATAGACTTTTACTTGAATTGACATTTTACTAATAAATATATGGAAGAGTCAATTAAACCTTAAAAGCTATGACTATACTTAAATACCAATCAATAATGTAAATATGCGGTTCTCTTGTTTTGGAAGGTCAGATCTTTCAAACGCGTTGAATGCATGGAAGAGAGAGCACAACACCTGGAAGTTGCTTTGGATCGTAGAATCACAATATCTTAATATTACCAGACCTAACATATCACCACAATACGAACTGCGACAAACCGATCCGAGATAGCATAATAAAGCACGACGGTGAAAACATAGGGAGCACAGAGATTGATTGAATATGAGAAGATCTGAATGGCAACATGCACTATAGAGCCTCACAGGAAATCATAGTCTCTTTCAAGCTTCAATTCACACATATGGCTCATTCTGGATTTGATCGACCCAAAAATAAGTCGAACTGAATAACATCCAAAACTTGTTGGTGGATTAGAAGGCCTTTCCCACATGGAGTTAGGAATTGGAGGATATACCACAAACATAGAATAAGCCAGGATACCAAATCAAGGTACATGCACAGATTTTCATGGACAAACACAAAAAGATATTCTATTCAGCAGCTTGTAAATATCCACCCTTATATTTACTACCTCCTTATTTTCTCGCACATGTCTGCTTGAACAAAAAATAGACACTGATGTCGGTCTAATATAGAGAACCGTCACAGATAGGGTGACCATCTGAAGACTTCAATGATGGCGAGCTTGGTGATGAGGTGAAGCTACTCAAACATAGACCCAGATGTAATTCGATGCAAAGCCTTTCTAAGCACTCACACTTTAGAAAATAATAATGTGGAATCATTGGAGTTAAATGTTAGTTAATAAAATCCCGTGCATGCTTGACAACTTCAACATCTCAATTGTCAAGATTACGCAATAAATGAATTCACGGGTTGTGAGGACACGTTACCAATCTTAGAGTAGAAAAGATGAAAATATGGCAGTGTCCATCCAATATCTATTTAATGTTACGTTGAGTTTCAATCCAAGGGAGATACGTCAATGTGCACGAGACTAAATCAAAATCTCTTAAACATTATCCTTCTCTCGTTAACCACTGAAAATGACACAATGGCTCTTCCCCGAAGATCCTTTAAATCCTCCATCAAAAAAAATCACGACTCAAAGTTTGCTCGATATCAAATAAAGACACAATACAAGGGCTATTATATAGTCAAAAGCATAGCCAAACCACCTCCTAATAAATAGGGAGGTGTTATAACAAATAACTTGGAATACTATTCACCGGTATAACAATACAATAATATATTACAAAACATTAATGGAGCACTAAACAAATATATTCCTAACACAATTAACTAGTCCCATACCAAATTTAGGTGTCATGTGAACTAGAAATGAACTAGTCTCGTACCAAATTTAGGTGTTGTTGTAAATATATCCCCAGGGTAGATATAGACAAGCTAGAAGAATATGGAAATCAAAGAAACTCGGACCCCAAAATTTATTGCAGAGGTGCACATCGAGGGTGTTAACATGAAAAGTCGCGCCAGGCGCGCAGTAAGAGGTGCACATCGAGAAGGTGTTAACACGAAAAATTCACGCCAAGGCGCAGTAAGAGGCACACAACAAGAGGTGTCGGCATGCAAAAGTCACGCCAAGGCGCAGTAAGAGGCTCACATCGGAAGGTGTTGACACGAAAATGGATGTGCCCATGGCATAGGTAAAAGGCGCACAACAAGAGGTGTCGACATGCAAAAAGTCGTGCAAGGCGCAGTAAGAAGATGTCGACACAAAAATGGATGCGCCCTGGCGCAGTGAGTGGATGTTGACACAAAAATGGATGTGCCTTGGCGCAGGTGAGTGGATGTTGACACAAAAATGGATGCGCCATGGCACAGGTAAGAAGATGTTAACACGCCAAAAGTCGTGCCATGGCGCAGGTAAGTGGCACACATAAAGAGATGTCGACATGGAAACGGATGCGCCCTGGTGCAGGTAAGTGGATGTCGACACAAATATGGATGCACCTATGGCGCACCTTCAGGAGGCACAACATTTTGAGCACGACAGAAGCGGACCACACCCGAGATATTCAGATGGCCATAACTTTTCACAGGGAGCTCGGATTAACGCAAGGTTGGACTTTTCGGAAAGCTTACGAGGTCCTCTGTCTAACTACAATTGGATATCTTTAATTGGGTGGGAACAAGTTCTTAAAAATACAAAATACAGTTCGCCACTTTTTGGGTTTGCTAGGGTTCTCACCTACCACCATAATGAGATGAATTAAATGCAACCTGGAGGTGGTTGGGGTAGATTTGGATTTCCTCTCTCTTCCCTCTCTCATTCTTCCTATAAATTGTATGGAGGGGCTTCTTTCTAAACCTTGGACATTCTTGTTTTGCCCCTTCCTTCTTCTCTTTGGCAGGTGAATTTGTGGAGTTCAAACCTCCCATCTAAAACTGTAATGCAAATTTGCCTCTTGGCATTCTGTAGTGTATTGTATCAATCTTTGGAGCAAATAATGCATGTCTGTGGATGATTCTCAACCCTCTCTGTGTTCATTTGTGTCCTCCTGATCTTTCACTGCAAACCTGGTTATCTGTGCATGATCTTGCATTGCATTTTAATGGTCTGTGTTTATTGGCAAGACAGGTGTTCTTCATTCCTCGGTGCATCACCTTTGTTAGTTTAGGTTTTATTTTCATGCATCTTCTTACCCTGTCTCCTTGGCAAGTTAGTTTAGGTTTTTGAGTAAACCCTCTGCATTTTTACGTGTGCATCTAAACAGAGGAATAGGAACCGGCCTTCATCCGGAGAGCTTTTCTGATTTCGTAAGGTCCCACACTTGGGAAAAGCTCCATGTTATGCAATCACACTGAGAGTCTCAACCCATCGAGTTGCAGACATTCGAAGTGCTTTGTGATTCGCCATCAACTGGTGTTTAAATAGTTTTATTATTTTGATAAAAATAAAATACACATTTCCATGCTAATGCATACTTTTAAAATGCCAAGAGCATTTAAGTACATAGTATGAAGTCCACAAATGAAGGTAGGTGGCAATGTTGTTTATCGAAGTGTAAACATACAAAATGAGAGTTATTAAATATAGGAGAGGAACCATTACTTGTGCACCTTAACTTGGCACTCATGTGGAACTTAAATGGTGTCACATCAATACTTGAATTTATTCAATAGTTGAGTCAACATGTATTTAATATATATATTTTAATTTCTCGAGTTTACTTAAAGAGAAAGTCAAATTTCCAATTGATTTAAAATAACAAATTTGAAATGTACTTAAAAAAATAATTAAACCTAAATTCATGCATTGAATATTCAAAAGTTGTACAAATGAAATGTTACTATGCAATCATCTACTTTGGACCATTGTAGAGTACAAAATGTACAATAATATGTAAACTATATAACTACTTCTCATTTAAATTTAAACAAACTTTGGGTGTTTCCCCAACATATACCATCACAAGTATTGGCACCCTTTCTATTTCGTAAGGTTCTTGCAGGTTTATTATTAGTTCCTGCCTATGGCAGGAATACTATACCTTTCACTCCAAATCAATAATTCTTTGCTTCCAACCAATCAGCAATACGAATTTTACTTTCTTCTCTAATGTTTGTTTTTTAAATTATTTAATAAATCTATTCAAATTAATTTATTAAATTTTTGATTGGTTCATAAGTTTGAAATGACTATTTTTCTCCCTTATTACAGTACAATGTTTATATAAATTTTAAAACTAAAAATCTTAGCCAGACATGTGTCCAACTTTTAAATTGATTTGACTGAATATTAATAACAAAACTACTTTTCACAGAATTCTTGAAAAGTAAATCATTTCCTTGTCATTGCCAATTTGCCACGTATCAAAAGTGGCTTCTGGATAGTTCTTGAAGAAATCATTGAGATCTCAGCAGAGTATGGGTACCGGATCACATCTCAGAAGACTACAGGGACGAGGTCACACAGAAATGTCAGGATATTGGCTTTATAATCGTGTTTTATGCTTTAGGCCCGTCATTTCCTACCTTAAGCTTTTATTTCTTTTGAGTTTTCTGCTACATTTTATTCTTTCCTTAATTTTCTGGAGAAGCAATAGGCATTCTCTTTATTTACGTTTCAGGTCTGAACTTTTCATCAGTTTCATTGACCATTCTTAGTGACGTGTAACATTAATATCTAAATTGAAATCAAATTAAATAGTAATTACTTTCAATCAAACACTAATAATATCAGCAGCACTCATTAATTACTTTCGATGAAACCCTAATGTTTACACGGACAACATAAACTGCAATCCAATCAGCCATTGCAACTTTTGAAAATCCATAAACAAAAGAGGATTCTCGATAAATAAACAAAAGAGGACTCTCGATAAATAATTAAATATGAAGACCAACCTGAAACTCTAAATTTAAGATAAAATGTGTTATTTCACCCAAAATATTAAAAGAGAATTACTTACTTCTGAGACTCTTATTGATCATTCTTTCGCACTCCTCTATTGTGCTGCCAGTCGAGCCTTTAACAACTGAGGCTGAAGAAGATGGAGGAGGCTTTTCTTTATCTGTTGAATCCTCCATGACTATGATGAGCAAATATTAGGGGCTCTTTCTTGGATGGCGTATGTACATTCAAACGCTTAAAGCCTTTGATGGGATCGGTTATCTGCGAGGTCTCATATTCACGATGCCCAGAACATACTGTAAGTGCTGCATTTTTGTTGTATTTGTGTGTTAAATCAAGGATAAACAACGTCGATGTATCGATAACTTATGCTCAACTTAATTTTTATAGCATAACAATGTTGAAAAGGGTGATTTGTGCTTTGATAGTCTTGCTCCCATTTTTAATTTGCACTTCATATGCACAGCAGAGCAATGGAAACAATACTAGTTTTTCCTTCTCTAATTTTGGCCAAAACAACAGCAGCAGTTGATATACATGGGGAACGCTTCTTTTTCTACTACCCATGGTTATATCGATCTCACACCGGATCCAAACGCCACCACACCCGCTGCTAAAAAATTCGATGGGCGAGTCACAGTGGAATCGTTATTTCGGGCAGCCCTATTTTCAATTTCTTCCTTTGTTTAACTGAAATGAGGTGTTTTTTATTTCATTTGTCACTACCTGGATGGAGCCTGAGTGTGATAAGCTCATGATGGTTGTCATCAATAAGAATTATGTTCATATAGACGAATACCCTATTACTATAGAATTGCAGGTTTGTGGGGTCTCTGTTTTTTATATTTTGCAGTATTACGGATTTCAAGATCAAGCAATTTTTTAAAATATCCACGGGGTCACGAATTTCTGATTGTGTGTTAAGTGTGATATGCAATTTGATTGGGAATCTTATGCAGCCACTCTGGTCTGTTGTTTAATTTCCATTCTTCATGTTCCTTCTTCCAGTATCGTAGTGTGTTCATGCTACAGTAAATTTCTTCAAAAATCTTCTTTATTGTAGAGAACTTGCACTGTTTTTTGCAGTGAAAGTATTAGCTTGGTTGTGAAGTAGTAGTTTTTGCTTCACTTTTGTCTTCTGCAATGTATTCTTCTTCCTCTCTGCCATATTTTGGAAAAGTTTCCCTTTGCTATGTTGGCATTATATAGACATGATTAACATCTAGCCTGTGATCTACAACTTTTTGGTAATGTTCGGCTTGGAGCAATCTGGAGCTAGATCATGAGCTCTATACTTGGTATTTTAGCTTTTAGCTTTATTTTATTCTCTTTTACAGTCTTACTTCAGTCATTTCTTATTGACGCACTTTAGTTGTTGTTTTCAGGTCTTCTTTGGTGAATGTTGTTTTATAAACATTCCTCCATGGGCTCCAAGTATGAGTCAAGATCTCTTAATTGTTTTTTTTTAATTTTCATGACAGGATCAACTTCTACGTCTTCAGAGGAAGAAAGCTTTCCTATATCTGATTTGCATCAGTTTTTCTAGGATTTGTACTTGTAGACACAAAATTTACTTGTAGACACCAACATCCAGACATGAAACTCTACTAAGCATAATTTACTTGCACATAGGGTTAGGAGGATGCATTTCTAACATCACAACAACATTCACCATACACATGCTTTCTTATTAGTAAGCAGTGCACTTAGCTTGAACATTTCTCATTTTTGTTTAATGCTTCCGCAAACGAAAAGGTCAACTACAAATTTCGGAACACGAATATTTGGCTCTGAGTTTGTAGGAGCAAAATTATATGCTCTGTTTGGCAACAACAAATTGCTTGGATGTTTCTCTTCGCTATTGAATATTTGAATATTTTACTTGTTTTGGACTCTACAAATATTTATTTGCTATTATAGATAAACCACATTCTCACCCATTACAATCTGTTCATATTTACATCCTCAATTTTTACAATCTATAATTACAATTTAAAGGCAGGAACTGGCAAGCTCAGTAGATCGTGTAACTATCGAACTTCAGAATCAAAATTACTATTTATCTATTGTCATGGCTAACAATTGTTTCCCTTTCTAAACTCTTAAATATTTCTCATCGTGATTCTATCCTGTGTTATTTATTCAAAAACATTCATTTTACTTATTGAATATAAATGCTAAATTGTTATGCCACCTATTTAGATGTTCAAGTGATTAGTATACCATCTCCAAGATATATGATTATGATTGCAATTTTTAGAAAGATCATTAGAAAAGTATCAAACTACTTGCAGCATACATAACAGGAACTGGCCGCCTTGCGGCTCTTGTTCTATTTACATTCATAGATTAGAAGATAAGTAAGGCTACTGTTTTTCAGCCAAATGGAACTGTTCTACCCAATTATCAACCTCAATAGTAAAAGTACCTGATGAGATATTATGGGCATCAAACCCAATAGATTTCACCCACTCAATCAAATTAGAGGCACCCTTCACAAAACTCGATTCCTTCCGTTTATTGGCACTCCCATATACATATAATGACATGAGTGCATGCCATCCTCTGTGTGTTGGATGCCTGTAATCCCAAAAGAACCTTTTATCTGTATCTTCACACACCTCAAACAATGTACCTCCTTTCTCATCCACTTCTGCACACCCTGTTACCTCACCCTTAGTGGCACAACATGGCTCAAACCAGCGGTCAAAAACCTAGAGACCATAGCAAAAATGTAATGATTACTTTAAATTGATAAGTGTATTTACAGATAATATAGATTATTATTTTGAAATCATAACATACCATAATTTGCAGCATTGGCAAAAATGTAAGCATATGCAGATGGTAAATCTGGAATTATAATGTTGAAGCCTTTGAGATCAAATATCAGTTGTTGCACACTTTCACTCAAGAGTTTGCTATGAAGTTCCATGGACTCTTGATATATGGAGTCACAAGATGTTCTGCCAACCTCTGGCACACACCCCATATGTACCAAATCACTCACAACGAAATTCCGAAATCCATAATCATACAGCTCCTTCACAACTTTTACAGTGCCATTTACAACAGTTGGCACAAAACTCACCAGTCCCTGATGCCACACAAAAGCATATAAATGGCAATATCATGGATAGGAAAAAGAAAATATAAAGTATAGAAACACCCATGTTAAATGACAATATCATGAAGATGACAAAAACTTAGGCTTGTAGTTTACCGAAACATTGCTGTTATTGTTTTCCAGATAAGAGTAATAATCTTGTCCTGCATTGGAGAGGAGCACTATTGACCGAGCCAAGTCATGGGCACCGAATACACCTGTTTTCTTCATGAGCTTCTTGAACTGCTTTACCTGATCAGGAATGGTTATGTAGCCAAGGGCTTCAAATAATCCACTCCCTCCAAATGCAAAGTTCACTCCATGGACTATCTTGTTTGGAATCTCTTCACACTCGTGGGTTTTCAACATCTGGTAAGGTATAGGTGTGGGAAGCCCCAGTATCTCAGCTGTGCACATATCAATCCACACTAACATATTTTAACGCAGATTTTTTTTTTTTTTTATCAATTTTAGTTGAAATAAATTGCGTTGAGAATTCAAGCTTCTAATATAGATAACACATTTTAGTTATCTATATAGGGAGATAAGAAAGACAGCAACTTTCGTACGAGAGTATTGAGTGATTATCTTAAAATATAGAAAAAATAGGGTCAATCAAAAACACAATAAATACTGAAAAAATGTGCTTTCACTAATCTTTTAGGACTGCTGAAAACCTTCTAAATAATATTGAAAAATGAAAATCCTTTTAGCTGTTAACTATAAATTTTTAGAGGCGTTCATAATGCAAACATTTATGATATAAAATAATAATAAACAACATAAATTTTCTAGATCCTGCATTTTAATATTTTACCACCAAAAATACAAAATTTTATACAGCGAAATTGTAAAAAGGAAAAAAATTCCTTATATGATAACTATGGAGATAGAGTGCAAAATCTCAATCACAAAATGTGTTTTTTTAATATCCTGATGAAGAATCATAGAAACATTGCTGAATTCAAACAAGAAACACAAAAATACCACAAACAAAACCCCCGGCCACACTCCTAATGGGCAAACCCTAGATCTAGGGTTTCATGTGGAGGAGAAAGGATCCCTTTGTCTTTATCTCCATCCAAATGATTTTGGTTCCATGGATTTTTCTCAAGACTACATCCTCGTATTTGATGTAAACTGGTTAAAAAAGAAGCTCAAAACTTTACCCCAGTAGTCAGTCTGGATTTTTCCAGAGGCGTATCGGCCTGTAGGGTAGCCAGGCCAATGGAATCCATATGGCCTTCTCCACCCCCATTTTCGCTGGTATTGTAAGCATCATGGTTCCCTGTATCTGCGTATGAATCTCCAAAAGCAAATAATGCTCTCGTCTTCTCTGCCTTGCCTCCACCTGCAAATGCAAAACCAGTTAATACAATTCATTTGCAAAACTACCGAATTTGCAAAGATTTCGGTACTCACAAGCAAAATTAAGTAACAGAGCCACGAAAGCTATGAGGAAATTGAGCTTCCTGTCCTCCATAATTTGCTTGATGTGGCAAAGTAGAAACCCTCGTGGCTGTATTTATAAGATTTTACACTCCCATGATCCATGGAGTTGTCTGCAATTTTATGTTTCCTCGTGACTAGTTTCTTAATTTCATTGCAAAGCCCGGTTCGATGAAATGGTGCAGAGGTTCTCGAGAAATGGAGGCTGACAGTGACTGCTGCTCTTTATTTTATTCTCTGTGCGCGAAAAAATATGCGAGAGTTTATCCATGTTTATTTTCTCAAAAAACTTGATACCATCCGTGGGTTTTGTGCGTTTCCCCCATAAAATTTGATACTATCCGTGGGTTTTCTGCGTTGAAACAAGAGTAAGAACATGCCTATGTAATCAGAGCAGCAGGGGTGTCAAAATTGGAGTTAGTGCCGAGGGTATCAATGTTGACTGTACGCGGTTTAACACACAAAGGTGGTGATCCAAACGTTTTTACTTGTTTTCACTGTATTTTACACTTTGTAAAATAGTCAGCCCGTCTACTTGTTAAATTTGATTCCCGTTTAGATGTTTCTTACGATTTAAGTCGCAAAATGCTTAGAAAAACTGTCACATGCGATTTGTAAATTTTAAGTATGACCATCAATTTTTATATAGATTTATTAGTAAAGTATACAAATATATATTAGAAATAGTGAAATAGATATAAAATATTTTTTTATAAATCTTATTAACAATATAAAAATAACACTATTTTACATTTTTTGAAGGGCAAAATTTGAAAATTTGAAATTATTTTCTCAAAAGTGGTGTAGTCGAAAAATTATGAGCATTTTAGTGGAGCAATTTTTCTTATTTCTAAGATGTGCTTAATACCTCAAGGTATGTTTGAATGTGGTTTGATAATTTATCATATTTTGAGTGCATGAACTATCATTAGGTATTAATGTTGAAGTATTTGAAGTCTTGGTTTGATCATCAAAATAAATTTTGGCATATACTCATGGTACTCATACTGTCCTGAAGAGTGAATCAAGAAAACCTTGTCAAGCTTATTAATGTGATCTTTGTCTTGATGTTTTCCCCTTCAAGTGATTGATCATATCCATCATTTGCCTCATCTTCAGATGTTATAATGGTTATATTGGTCATCCATGTGAATTTCTAGTGCAACGCCTTGAAGATGGTGTTATGTCAAGGTCTCCTGAAGAAGTCTATGAAAGCATGCTCTTAGAGCAACAATGGCAAATCAACAAAAAAGAGTTGTTTCTTCCATTGCTCATCTAGTCTAAGGTGTCTCGAGATCATGTGTGGAAGGTGTTAAAACATTTCAATGTTATCTATATGGTCCAAAAGGAGAAAGGACAAACTTAACTCCTTGGCAATCAAATTCACTTGCACTATACAAGTAAGAAATTTGCATAAATTGAAGTTTGGGAATTTTCTTGGATGTTTCAAGGTAGAAATTGGTTGATAAAAGATGGAGAATGGTTCTTAAAATGGATAGGAAAGTATCTCTCTCTCGGACGATCATAAGACATCATGTTACTCCTTTCTGTCACTCAAAAGAGATCATCACTGACCATGTTGTTTGATAAGCTGTACTTGCATTTCTTCACTGGGAAAAAAATTTGAAGGTTTCAAGCTTGAGTTCTATGCGAATTAGAAGGAGAATGATAGTGTGAAGAATCGGGAAAAGGAATGATCAAAATTCATCCAATTTTTATCAAGTTATGGATTTTTTCCTTCTCGGGCCCTCATAGTCCCTTCAAGCCACGGAACTAGGGTTTTTCTTATTTCTCAAAAGTTATCCAAATGATATGCTCAAATTTTTGTCAAGATACCTGCTAGGGTTGTTAGAGGTGTTTGCAAAAGAATCATGTTAAAAAATGGAGTGTGGAGAGAAACGTTCTTCATAGAAGGCACTCAAACCGTGACAGTTAGTTGAAAGTGGATGCAATGGGTTTGATTATGAATATTCTCGGTGTCCTAGTCTATTCATTGATTGAATCTTGGTGAAAAAAAATGAAAACACGTTGTAGAAAGTAGTCTTGATGATTGAATGAGATACAGTTCCTTCGAAATGCATAAAACCTTCTTGACAATCAAGAAATATATCATTTCGAGTTGATTGTTGTATGCATTACACAAGTGCACTACAAGTCTTAATTCATTATCATTTTTGTCTACAACTAAGAGTGATTTAGACTAAGTGGTAGATTCGAACGTGTAATAGAACAAGTCTTCATGAATTATGTGAGAGGCCTTTAGTGATATAAACTTGCTTTGAAAACCCAATGTCAAATGAGTATTGATAAAGTCATTCAAAGAAGGTAACGTGGAATTCAAAGGACGATGTAAGCTCTTTATGTCTTGCACAAAATGAGACTCATGAAATCCAAAATGAGATGAGAATATCAACCATCATCCCTAGGGTTTAGCTCCAACTTGAAGGAGCAATTGAAAGGTCACAAAATTACAAAGTTCCAAATAGAATTTTGAGAAGTTGAAGAGTACCTTTTTAGTTACAAACCAAAATAAGTGAGCAACCTAGCTCGAACTTCTTGTTAATAAGAATGGCTTAAAAACAAAAAAATATTGTTTTTGAAATTGAAGTTATTGATGTATTTGCATGTTAAAAAGAATCTTGTGTATGTGATTGAATGTAGAAATCGATTGCAAAGATTGAATACAGAGAATGCAAGAACATATAATGAAGAAATATGAAATCAATGTAGAGGAGTAATGTGAGATCGGTGTTAAAGTTACAAAGTTTGAAAGACTGAAAAGCTTGATAAAATGAAGATGGATTAGAGAAAATTCTTGTATATCCAATGTACAAGGTGTGAGAAGAAAATTCAAGAAGGTTGGAGAGACAAGAAGATTGTTGTGACCAAGACAGAGATAGTCACGAAGCAGAGATAGTTTTCCAATCTAGGATCATGATCTGATGTACAAAGCATCATTTTGAAGTGTGATCAAGTCTGAATTTTTGTTCACTGGGAGTTGTAGCTTCCTTGCAGGTAGTAGCTTGCAGAAGGCTAGTTGTAGCTAGCTAAATTATTCAGGAAGTTGGTGCTTCCTTCACCAAGTTGTAACTTGTGTGAAATGAGTTTATAGCATATTGTGTTGAGTCGTAGCTCAACAAACGAGTTTGTAACCATTTGTCACATAGTGGACTGGTTCAGTGGGGTTTCTCCCAATTTGGGTTTCCCACTTAAATTTATTGTCTCTTGTGTGTGATTGTTCTCATTTGTTTTTCTTTCATTTTAAGTGTTTAAGATTTTTTTGGTAAAATTTGAATTAAACATTGATTCACTCCCCTCTCGGTGTTCTGTTTCAACAATGATTGTGCCACACCACCATTTTCACTTGTGTGTCTATTTAGAAAGAAAAGTAGTAGTTGAATTTGATTTAGTACAAAGATAATTGATATAAAGAATTTGAAAAGTGGATCAATAATTGAATGCATTGTGTGTCATATACTGTGGTCGGCTCTTAAAAATATTATTGATTAAAAAAATGAACAAGTTATTAAAAAAATCAAGCGTACATGTTTTAATACATGCATAACTATGGGGTCCTTTCTGTAATAATTGTACAAAGTTGTGAGCCTACCTCAAAAAGATGTAAATGTTAAGTTACTTTGTAATTAATGACAAAAATGTCTACAAATTCAATCAACGCTAAAGGTATTTGTGAATAGCCAATAGGAAACCGTATTTATAGCATATTAGCTTGGGAATCGCATAAATTTCCTTATGTAACAAACAAGTGTATACAATCATACCAATTTGCTTATAAAAAAGTGCATATGAGTTATTTACAAACACTTTATGTGTTGATATAGTATAAATACTCGACCAATTTTAATTTAAAGTAATGTATCTAAAGGTTTTTATTTGTAATTTTATGCATATCACATTGATTAATACTTTTATTTCATATTTCCCTAACTATTTTTAAAAAAGGCCCTAAACTCTATCTACTATATAATCAATATATTACTATGTTTTGATTAATTTCTCAAATATAAATTAATGAAATTAAGTGACGATTAAATGTATATCAATTTTAATGTAGAAAATAAAAATTTACATAATCATACCACCCCTTATTGCGTTGTACAATGCCTATTGCCATAATCAATATGTTTGAAATTGTATGATAATGCCCATATCAAAATATATTTAAAAAAATTGAGAAGAGAAAAGAGTTTTTAACTTGTGTTTAATTTTCCCCTAAAAAAAAGAAAATTATTTTTTCCAAAATTTTATTTAGGTTTGATATAACACAAATCTATTTGAAATTGTAGGATAATGCCACCGAATATCATTCTCCGATAGAATAAAAAGGGGTTTTTGTTTACATAATTTTCGCCTTAAAATCTACTCTTTTCAATTTAAGCTTATATTATGTGCAATAAACCATTTTATTTTAGTTCATTAAAATTTTCGCGAAATGCCAAAACATGTCATTTCAAACAATAATAATAATAATTAACAATCTTGATAATGGGTGCATTCCATTAATTTCGATCGCATAGTCTAATTAACCAAAGATTAACCATTGTAATCTACTTGGACTCTACCGTATATATTTCCAAGGTACAATAATTCAAGAGAATCAAAGAGGATGACATATCAAAATGTTGGTTAATGCATATTTTAAAATATCATGAGTGTTGAGATATAATTTTGGAATGTTCCTCTCCACAAGATTTTTATAGAAAAGCTTGAGAAGTTGTTTACAATTTTTTTGTGGGTTTTCTCGGAGGATGAAAAAGGTTTTTATATGGTTGTTTAGATTTTTTTTTGCATGTTCGATGAGTATGATGGTCTTAGATTGTTAAATCTTGGTCGTCAAGAGCTTTTCCATTTGCACGAAATGTATTGTTCGGGTAATTGAAGGTCGGGAGGCATGGATAATTATCACGTGCAATTACATTTTAGAAGGCACCTCACAAGGCCACAAGACTGTAAGGGTTTAGGTATTTCAGAACTTTCTCTTCATTAAAGTTCTAGTGAAACCAGTGAAATTTGTTTTGTTATCAAAAGAATTTAGAAGAATTGGGAGAAAATCAAGCCATGGTTTTTATGGGAGGAAGACGTATTTAGAGATGGCCTCTCTACCAATTCGACTTGATGTGTTTGTCACATGTTATTAAATTCCACATTGTGTCTTTAACGAGAGTTCCCATGGGTGCACGCCATCAAGCTTTTTAGTTGAGGGATTTACATAGTGTAAGTAGTCGGTAGCTTAAAAGACTTCTATTTTGGCCAAATGGTAATATTAAATTCTCCTTAGTCAATGGTGGCCAACAATCCTATCAAAAAATTATTGAAGCAATTATGAAGGACATGTCTCACAAGATTAGGATTATTTCCTCTAGGCTATGGTGGAAGGACTAGAAATGGTTTCTAGATACACGTTTTCACAATTACTTGCACAGTAAAGGCTATGATATGATGTCTCTTAAGCTTCCTATGGTGGATAAAATCAACTCCCCTTGATCTCTTCACTCTTCTAGTTTTTTCGGAAACATAAATTTTCTACTATTTAGTTGGCCATTATGGACCCCAAGCTTACTCATTTTTCTTGATGCATATTTTACCATGGTTTAAACATAGGCCACATGCTTATTCGATTATATGTTCTTGATCCAAATTTCACTTTTTATGGGAGAATTGAACCCCTCATACACCTTTTTGCTCTTTCTAAAAGATAAAATCATTTAGGCTTGTATTTATGGATTTCTCAACCATTTCGGCACTGAGCCATTCCACTAGAAACATGTTTTATTAAAGGATTGGTCAAGCATACCCATGGCCTTCACCTAAGTTTAGCATGATTTTAGAAGCGAATAATTTTATTCATTTGGAAAGAGATGTTGGGGTTGGGTCTATCTTTGGAACATTTGCAACTATAGAATATCAAATCCAAAACATACAAATACGGATATAATAATCCCCGAAAAAATCTGATAGTGGAAATATAAACAAAAATAATCCAAATCACTCAAAATTACACACACATAACACAACATGTACCGTGGTTCACCAAATGTGGGCTATGCCCATCAAAGATAGAGATATCATATATATAATATAACAAGAGATTACAAACCAACCATTTTCCACAAGAGTACATGTATCTCTACAAGAGTATCTATTCCTCTAGATCTCCAAACTGGATCTGCCTAAGTACACTAAAGCTGTGACTCCATACCACCACATATGTCTCATCCGGATCTCGACTAGATCTACCCGAGTACACTACAACGACGCCTCACGAAACACCACTAGATATCACATACTTGAAGCTAGCTGCATCTATCATTGTGTAACTAAGCTCTCTTTGTACTATGAATCTGCAAACAAGACCTCTAGAAGGGTCTACAAATGTGTGCTTGTAACCATGCACCAAGAAGTAAGTCTATCCTCCATCACTTTGCATCAACCTATGCAAACATGAAGACAACTTCCTCTACAATACTAGATTCCTATGGATCAACAATACATCATGATATCATGTATTTGTAATACAAGAGCTCACAACATGTGGATCTATAAGAATGAGAAATAACAATATCTCACAACAACTTGTGGACCTAACAAGAAGAAACCCTATATGTTCTTTGCATAGTATGAGAGCCATTACATGAGACTAAATAATACAAAGAAAATACAGTAGAAGATAATACCATCTTCTCACCAACAATTTACTGCACTTTCCTTCTATTCAACTTCTATCTATGAAAGCTCATGTCTTAATGCAATCTACTTTTTATTCTTCTTCTCCTCCATCCTTTGACCAAGGATAGCTCTTCTTCTCATCTTACACCTCTAACCATAGTTTTCTATCTTATATAAGCTTAGAAAAATTAGGGCACCTTCGCTTATGTAATTACATTCTTTAAATAAGATTTTAAAAAAGATAGATTAAATTCTTGTGATTTAAATATAAACTTTCACGCACAGGTAACCGACGAAGGTTACCCTGACCAGCGCCGATTACCCTGATTCTGACCAGCACTAGTTACCATGATTCGACCGGCAAAGAACGGTTACCCGATCGAAACCTTTGGTTACCCCGATCGATTACTAAGTAAACCAACAAGGTGTAAATCATGCTAACTATGAAGCAATTCAACTCCACAAGCCTAACAATCTCCCACTTGGAGATAAATTGCTGAACCTATACTTGTACCTATACATCACCATCCTCTACATATTGTGAAGACTGTTTATTCTTTATATTAACAATTATCTCAAATAAAAGCGGGAAGATCAAACCATCTTCTAAAACCAAGAAGATAATAAACTCGTGACTTACCATATACTTGTATAAAGCTACTCTCGATCAAGTCATACATGAGCTATCCAAGCCCCCATCACGAACGCGAGATGCAAGATCTCCCACTCAAACTAAAATATTGAGCTTTAACTGCAACCATAGCCATACCTATAAAACCAACCATGTTCTCCATCCATATATTCATGTCTCCATGCAACCACCAATGTAATTGACCAAGACAAGTCAAACTAGAATATGCGAAAGCAAAACAAGATCATGGGTAAAGACAACCCAAATGAGTTCTACCTGCATGATAGTGGGTGATCAATCCACAAAAATCTCATAACTCAAAGAATACAAGCCACCATCACTAACACACATGAAATATCTCCCACTCAAATAGAAATATTGAGCTTTTCGCTATGACCATAGCCATACCTATAAAACCAACCATTTTCTCCATCCATATATTCATGTCTCCATCTGACCACCAATGTAATTGACCAAGATAAGTCAAACTGGAATATGTGAAAGCAAAACAAGATCATGGGTAAAGACAACCAAAATTAGTTCTACCTACTGACGGTGGGTGATCAATCCACAAAAATTTCATAGCTCAAAGAATCCAAACACCGTAATCAGTAAATCCAACACCTTTGCATAAAAACTAGCATGTCCAAAAAAATCATCTATAGATAACATCTCCCATGGAGTAACATAGTAATCAAGAGGAAATACAAACATCCCCTACTCATGCTCAAGGCATCCATGTGCAAATCAAACATTTACATCATCATAGACTCACAAAATTGAATCTATCCACATGTACAAACTCACCATGTACATCCATCCAAATTACTAGGCTCTCCAGAAGCTTCGAGTCTGCCACCAACTAACTCTAAAGCTGAATATGAATCCTATGCTCATCAATGTTGATAAAAAATATCCATGCTAAACCATGCCACTAATACCAAGTGCAAATACCAGCAAACATGTCATTAACATACTCTGAACAATCAACCAAGATGAAAGCAAAACAAGGACACCATATAAAAATGGTAAATAAACATTGTTGTCAAAACTGTGAAAAAACCAACCACGGTTCCTAAGCGACCCTAGTTCCCTAACCGGACCCCGATCACTACTGTGACCATGGTTACCAAATGACCGATCACGGTTAACCCTAACTTATACCGGTCTCTGTAACTATCATATTTTCTCCTTTTTCATAATTCAAACTCTAAAAATTGCTCTATCATCTAAAACATAGCTGAATAAACTATCAATTAGAATCCCATAGGAATATCTAGGCACTGAAAAAAAAACTAGAAGTGACATCACAAAGAAATAAACATAAAATACCTGCAAAGCCATGATGCCTTCTAAAACCAATTTGTGCCTTACGCCACTCCAAATAGTAGTGATCTCCTCTCACTCCGCATGTGCATCATGTATCTAATCCTCTGATACCAAAAACCATGGCTTGCTCCCACCGAACACAAATTACCCTACACTTGCCTTCTAACACCAAGCTCAAAATCTAATATGTTAGTGAGAAATAAAACAAGATGAAAGAAGCTGTAAAATTGATTCCCTTTCTTCTCTGAGAATACTCTACACCACAAAAGTTTGGACTTCTTGTGAAGTAGGTGAATCACCTTCTTTCCATCCATGTGTACTCAACATCTCTCATTACCTGCAACTATGTCTAATCACAACTTTTCATTAAGGATATCATCCTTAGACTATAAACCCTTGTCCTCAAGATTCCACACAACCGGGAAATAAAACTCAAACAACACCAAAAAACCATGGTGTAAATGCATGTACACACTAACCAAACATAATATCAGTTAGTCCAAACGAAAGAAATACAACATGAATCATATGGAGATGCGACTCAAAGTCTCGATGGACTAACCGAGACAACTCCATCCTCTTTCGATATAAACCATGAAGTGATCTACACCATTTCTGCCATGTACACATTGTGCAAGAAACTCGATCCTCCGAACACGGACAAAAACCATCTTCCCCTGTCCTCTGCAAAAAACCCTATACTGAGATAAGTTTCCACAGAGTGACCACGGTCATCTCCTAAGCCGACCATGGTGAGTGACCGACACCGGTTCCTTTGTGGTGACCTAGGTTCTAAGGCTGATGTCAATGCTACTGGAATGAACCTAACGCCACAAAATTTGGCATAGAACACCACACTAGGTGCCTACTTCGAATGAAGCCGATAGTTGAGCTGAACCAGTCATTTCAAGAAGATGCCAAATCAAACAAAACCACTACAACAATAAACCATGCAATAAATTACATCAAGGTGAAATACATCACCTTATCAACACCAAGATACTCAACCACATCTTCAACTAAACTAAAGTAAATGCTTCTCTGATGGAAGCCCCTTCTTCATTCTATTCTACAACCTCTCTATGGAAGCCTCATGCATTTAAGCGCACCAAGGATGCACTTTCTCCTTTTCTCTATCTAGATCGTAATCGAGAATCATGCATATTCAATTAAACCATATGCTTTTGAAAACCAAGATAAAACCATACCTCAATAATTGGATGCGGAGTCGACTACCATGCTTGTGCCTCTAAGAATAAGGGACACCTCACCAAAAAAGATACATTCCATGGATCTCTCCATTCTTCAGATCTATGATTTTTTGTTTAAAACTAGGCTGACCAGTAACCGACCACATTTACCCTATAACCAACCACGGTCACTTTCTTGACACTAATTGCCACCTAACCAAGACGCCCTGGTCACTTTGTAATTTCCAGCAACCTTACTCTTCCAGCTCCCACTTGAGATTTAATCTCTTCCTGTGATTTTCACATTAGGAAAAATAAACCCTGCGCTCATACATGTTAGCAATACCACTAACAAACCCTTGCTCTCACGAAAAGTAAAGCCATTGCTCTATCAAACAACACTACGATACCAGTTGTTAGGGATGGGTCTATGTAGAAACATTTATAACTATATAATATCAAATTCAAAACATAAAAATATGGATCTAACAATCCCACAAAATCTATAGCAGTGGAAGTATAAACAAGAATAATCCAAATCACACAAAATTACACACACATAACACAACATGTACCGTGGTTCACCTAATGTGGGCTACATCCAACAAATATAGAGATCTCATATATATAATATAACAAGAGATTAGAAACCAAATATTCTACAAAAGAGTACATGTATCTCTACAAGAGTATCTCTTCCTCCAAATCTTCAACCAAATCTACACGAGTACACTAAACAATGCCTCCATATAAGCACATGTGTCTCCTCCAGATTTATAACCAGATATACACGAGTGTACTACAAGCGTGCCTATGAAACACCACCGGATATCACATACATGAAGCTACCCTGCATCTTCCACTTTGTGTAACCAACCTCTCACATCTTTGTGAATCTGCAAACAAGACCTCTAGAAGGGTCTACCAATGTGCAACCATAACCATGAACCAAGAAATAAGTATCTCCTCCATCACTGCATCACACTGTAAAAACATGAAGACAAATTCCTCTACAATACTAGATTCCTATGGATCAATAATACATTATGATATCATGGATCTGTAATAAAATATCTCACAACATGTGGATCTACAAGAATTTGCAATAACAAGATCTCACAACAACTTGTGGGTCTAACAAAAAGAAACCCTATATGTGCTTTGCATAGTATGCAAACCATTACATGGGACTAAATAATACAAAGGAAATACAATAGAAGATAATACCATATTCTCACCAACAATGTACCTGTAATTTCCTTTTGTTCAACTTCTCTCTTTGAAAGCTTATGTCTTCATGTAATCTACTTTTCTTCTTCTTCTTCTTCATCCTTTCAACCAAGGATAGCTCTTATTCTCATCTTACACCTTTAACCCTAGTTTTCTAGCTTATATAAGCTGAGACAAACTTAGGGAACCTTAGCTATGTAATCACATCCTTTAAATAAGCTTTAAAAGAAAAGCTAGATTAAATTCCTGCCAGCTAAGTATAAACTTTCAGTCATAGGTAACCGACAACGGCTACCCTGATTGGCACTGGTTACCCCAACTCGTGCTGGTTACCCTAACTAACACCAGTTACCCTCTGACTGACATCGGTTATTGAGTAAACCAACAAGGTATAAATCATGCTAACTCTGAAGCAATTCAGCTCCACAATCCTAACAAGAGAGAAATGCAACTATTTTTCCCATTCTACTATTGATCTTAATCTTTCATATTTTAACAAGGAAATGATTGTGTTCTATGTTTTTCTGTAGATTAAAGTGAAAGTGTGGAAGGTGGCACACCTACAAACATTATTGGACCATTAGGTAAATTACTCTTTGCATTATTGCTTGAGTATTTCACCCCGTTCCACTCCTCTTTTGGAGGGTAGGGGTTATCAATCAATCACTTTTGTTATCATTCTCGAGTTACTTTGGATGGGGCTTGCCTCCTCAATGACAAAATCTTCCACATAATCAACGTGGGAGTGGGGATTTCCACCACCTTTTCACCAAAACTCCTTCTACCTCTCACTGGATGGGAAGTTCCCATAGCTAGGTTTGGATATTTTTCCTAATATGGGCTGGACAAAGAATTTGAAGAAAAGAATGAATGCATTGAAGCTGTTTTCACTAGATATGATCCCATTCTTGATGGGAAGGACCTTTTAGGTAGTGGATGGGGCAAGTGCATTAACAAATGCCCTCATCCTTCCACTCTTTTTTAGTTTCTTCCTAAATTCATGTTCTTGTTTTATAACATGATCTTGTAATTAGTTGGTTTCCTTTAGGATCACGTGTTTTGGTTTTCCCATGCCTTTGGGTTGGTTTGGACATTGTGGTTACTTCCATACCTCCATCGGTTTTTGTGAATAGTCATATTATTTTAATTTTTAGTAATATAGCCTTTATTTCATAAAAACATATTGGAATATTGTTGTTGTAATTGAGTTTAGGGTGCAAAATATGATTACAAAAAGACATGAACAATTAGGAAAAATAAAATTAAAAAAGAAGAATTTTTACCACTAACCAAATCATTTTTAACCCTCTAACTCCTCCTCTAGACCTATAAGGATAATTGGTTTAATTTGAGTTTTCTCATGTAATGAAACCGATTTACACTTATTTTGTTACCACTTCATCATAGTTTCATTCACAAAGGAAAAATCCATTGCCATAGTTAATTTTAGTGAAAATATTACTCATCTGATTATTGGGTGGTGGAATTTTTTTGTATACTTAGATTTGAAGGAATAATCTTAACAAGGGGTAGTCTGACACATCATAATCTACTGAGATGTCTAATGTGGATCATTGTTCTATACTAACTATGCATGTGGACTTAAAGTGTTTTAGAAAATTGAATAGCCTTCATGTCTAGGGCTATTATTCCTTTGGCCCTCCATAATAGTTTACACTTTTGCACAATCTATGCTTCATCTTCCACACCTCGATAGTATCACAAATGAAGGGACATCTTGAAAAATACCTGCGAGGGGCTGCTGTTTTGGTTTACGAGGTTGTTGTAGTCCTTGTCTTGAAGTGGGGCCAGATCACGATCTCAAGCCACCACTAGTATTTCCTCCACGTGGTAGAGGAAGCTGAGCCTCCTGAACCTCTTGTCACAACTTGGGGTCCTATAGAAGTAATACCTTCTATCCAGTAGTGTTGAAATACACCCCAAACATTTAAATTGTTACTTCACCTATAGGATTACCTCTAATGGGTAGTGCGCCCTTTGCGTTGTCCTAAAGTAATGCCTATCATATTGCTTCTAAACAAAGTCTACCCAAATACGGGATTCTATTGCGCTCACAGTATGTGATGCCTTTATATGTTGCGTCTCATGTGCGATACTAAAACATGCCTACTGTATATCTAATCCATCACGGAAATCCTTGATTACCTCCTTTCTCTTTGTCACTATGATGATCTTCTATAAAAAATCCAAATTCTAAAAACCAAGTGCAAGGGATAGGGGTCTAATCTAGGTCAGATGCCCACCAAAAATTCTCATCCTTTCCTTAGAATCACTTTCATCAGATGCCGAATGGGTCATTCTATTGCTCTTTCCTAATCCGAGAGGACATCATCCTATGGTCCCTAACCTTATGCGGGGTTCTCATAAGCTCCTCATGTCATCATTCCTCTCAACTTAAACACCTCCTCAACTACCTTCCCTTACACATCATTATATCTGTGTAGTAGTTTTTTCTTTGTCTCGTTCTTCATCATGGTCGATACCATCATTCCCAAACCTATCTCCTACCCCTACGCATGGTGGGTTTTAGCCTTTCATCGGGAATTTTCAATCCCACTCAATCATCAAGATCTTCTTTACTAAAGTTAGTGTGAATAAGTATGATCCCCTTGGCTCAAGAAAAATTAAAACACTACTTCTAGGAATGAGTACATCGAGATTATTTATTCCAACGTATACTTGTGTAGCACACCTTCCCACCAACGGTCTGATGCGTGTCCATGACACGTCCAAATCAAATAGTGCATGGTATTTATCTCTAGTGAATTCCTCTCTCCTATGCATATGCTACAAACCATTCAAATAATAATACTAGGAAGAAACTAAAAAACATCTCATACTGATGAATCAATTAAGTTATCTTCCACCCATTTAAACACGTTAATGTTTGGACCGGTGTTGTATCTTTGAGAAATTATTCCTTGGCCATCATCCTCCTAACGTTCAATACTTTCCAAAGGCAACGAATGACATACAAACACCACATCCTACATGTAAGAGTAAAATAAGGTCTCGGAAATTGAACCAAAATGTTGGAGTATAGTTTCAAACACTTCACAAGGTCAGCTGCACTATCACTTCTCCTAGATAGATGTCTAAGTGCTCACCCAAAGTGCACAAAACCCACCGAGTTCCTCCTTTGTTTTACTAGTAAGGATGTGATTTGTGTATTTAACCATTTTATTATGAGTGAAGAAAACAAGTACAACACATATGACACATGCGATAAGGAAGATAATCAACTCGGACAATTAACATCAATACTTGGATTCCCATTACAAAATCACCAACCTTACTAACCCTAACAATCCATAGACAATTACCCATCATAAGAATAATTCATATATAAACTCACTTATTACATCAATAAGCTAATTATATTCATGTGCGCATAAATTGTTCATATCTATGGCCAAATACCTCTTAGCATTCCATATCAATCTCATAACATACATAGCCTCTCATACACGTCACATACTTAAACACTTTTTCTACAAGGAGTGTAAAACCTATTTATATATAGTGGGAATTTCCTTTCACTTTGGTTACATGCGTTAATCCTAAGAATAGATGTCTTAAATATAATCTACATGCTTTTTTCACTTCTTCTTTAATTCTAGATCAAGATATAAATATCTCATCCTCATCCATGTGGTGATCCTATAATTAGATGTCCTCCTTGTACGTTATTTGGCTTGTGTTGGTGTTTTAACCTTTCGTCTCCTATTTCGTATGTGCCTTGCATGCTACACCATATTTTATTTTCCTATTTATAACCTTCACTATAAATTGGATAAGTCCGAAACCTATGTGTATGCACATACCTTTACGTGTAGACCTTTTTCCCATTATGCAAATACCTTCAAAGACTCGACACGTATTCTTCCCTATTTATGCATGTGCTTCTACATGATCCTTATGATATTTACATATCTCTTTTTACCCACACACACCCTCCAAAGCATGCGGTCTTTATCCTTCATGCATGGATAATATTTAGCCATTTTCTTGGAACAAAAATAAACAAGTCCAAGGTCTTATTACATAATAATATGACGAGGTGATAGATCCCTTTACGGTAGCCTTAATAGTTAGGTTTCATAATAGGAGTGACTCATAGAAAGGATCACATTAGTTATAACATCTAATTCGTCAAGATGTAATAATTATTTATTGTTTAAGATTAAACTTTAACCAGTTTACAAGGCCATTCTAGGTGGATAAAAGTATGCAATAAGGTTCACAAACCCTATTGATAACTCTAGATAATTCCCTAATATTAGTGTATCTATTGCTATATGTTTTATAGTTATAGGATTAGTTTTCACATATTCCACTAAATATAAAACTCAATCATGATAAAATTTATTAAGTTCGTTCAAAATGTAAGGTCCTAGAGGAATCCTAAAAGGCATAAGTCACTCTCACATATTCCTCCTTTCACCATCTACTCTATAGCCATACTATCAACATAGTTCATCCATCACTCAAGGTAAATATTTAATACAGGGTTAAATTTTCATTTAGTCATTTCATGCAACAACACCATTTTTATGGTGGTTCCAAGGAAGCAACTTACATCAAACCACTAATAGAGATGGGTACGAATCACTAACTTCCCACTTCTAACAATGTCTATGTTCATCTCATCATATGAAGGTATGGTTAACCCTTATGTTATGGTATTATTGAATTCCCTTGTTCTTTTCTTCCCGAGGTCAAGTTTTTAATAAAATCATTGACAATTTCACATTACAATTAAACATACATAAACAAGTACCACACCCTTCATTTTTCTTTTTATCACAAATATTTTTCATTTTTATTTTGATTCAAATAAGGATTTACCATTGATGTAATAACATGAGGGTTCCACCTCACTTTACCATTATATAAAACATATTCCATAGATATTTCTAACCCACATTACAACTTCATAAAAGCTTTCCATATGACAAGCTGTATTTTTTAGACACTTTAACTCATCACATTTTGTTTTGCAAGGAAAGCCTTTACTAACTGATTATTATATTATCCATACTCACACGTATACATATACCTAATACTAGGATTCTAAGTAATGCACGTGAAGGTAGGTTCCATGTAAGTACCTCAATGTTTAGTTTTGGGTGTTTTAATTAGACAAACTCATCATTCATGTAATTCTACATATTTTTTTCCTTTGCTAACATACCTTGATTCAATCATTAATAAAGAAGATCCATTTTAAGAATTAACTCATAGAGTACTCAACAAGCACCCAATAGACTAGACTAGAGTTCTGATGTTTTCACTAGGTTCCATTCTAATCGGGTTAATCATTAACAATTCCCACAAGGAAGGTTATATCATTTTCCATTTACCTATACTTTCTCAAAGGTGTAGTATTTCTTACATTTTTATTTTATCTACATTAGTTGATAATGTTAGTGTATGTTATTATTTATCTTTTTATTTGTTTATTAGGATGATTCTTGTACTTGTGTTATCCCTACACTTGTAGAGTTGTCTTTCTTAGGTGTACTAGTTGTGTGGAGTTAGTTTGCTAATCTTGTAGAGTTAGCTTAACTACTAGTATCGGTTAGTGAGAGTTCTCACCACTGATCTAGGAGGTAGTTGCACTTCCCTCCTATATGTAGATTCTAAATATTGAGATAATGTAAGAGAATGTAATTCATTGTATGTGATGTCCTATTAGCATCTGAGATATTATGGCTTGGAACAATCTTGTTATTGTTCCTTTCATGGTATCGAGTGATAAATTACGTAGAAATCCATATCATAAATTTTTATGGAGAATGGAATGCACCACTGAATTTGGAACATGTCAAGACCCATAGATCGATTGTAAACTTTACCACTGATGATAGTAGGCAGCTTTGTAGTTGTGCGGTTTTGATAGAGTTGGTGATGGGTACATAGTATTGTACATATCTGTATGGGAAGATACATAGTTTACTAAAGGAGTCCACGAAAAACCTTTATGTGTTTTTTTGGTTTTTTTAATCTTTTTAGGTAGTTCTATTTTTTTTTATATAGGTTAGATGGATTTGGGTTGAGGAAGGTTTTTGGTGCATGAGGAAAAACCTCTTATACTGTGTGGAAGGTTTTGGCGGGATCTGCCCTTTATGCTTAATAATTTATGTGTTATGTTTGGAGTAACAAATTTTTATTGGGACTTTTATAGTTTCTTTTGGAATGAAGCGAGTTTTGGAGGTATGGGCAGAAAATCAGGTTTGAAAATGTCCATGCGTGCTCTTTCCAAAAGGGCAAGCGGGGGACATTTTTGGTAGTTTCTAGAAATGACAATTTTTCTAGAAAATATAATTGGATGTGATTATCTTGGGAACAAGTGGTACACCTCAAAATGGAAAGAAGTGCACAAAGGGGAGAGAGCTCACAAAACACACGATCCCTTTATCGTATAGGAGGTCATATGAGGGTTTAATAGGGTTGATTTTGACTAGTGGGTGCTCAAGTGTAGGCCCCTCTACATTATTGTATTAGTAAAGGTCAAAAATATTATTTTTCTATTTAAATGGTCCACATCATTTTTAAAAAAATTAAAGAAACAATGCATTATTTAACTAGACCATTAATGATGAAAAACTAAATCTATCATGAATTTTGATTGGTTACTCGAGAATTGAGTGTCGTTTTATATAAAAGTGTTATTTTTGCTCTTTCTATAGATGACATTTAATTTGTAAAATGCACTACTTCATAAAGTGCCAAAATATGGGGGTGTTGCGATCACATGTGGACAAATTATTAGTGGAGTGCAGTATCCTAAATTTTATATTGTCTCTTTGCTTGATCTATAGGGATCTAAAATGAATCTACTTCATCAAAACAGTCAGCATGAAGAAGGAAAAATGATACATGGAGGTTTTGTCTTTTTAGTAACTGAACCGCCGCTCTGTGCAAAGTGGCGATTCTGGAACCGCCGCAACTGAAGGGTGGGTCCTTGATCACTAGTAGTCTGCATTGGCCTGTGGTCTTGGCTATTTCGGAGACGAAGAAAAAAAAATATGGAAATGAACAACCTAGAATTTTGAAGGTTGTTTGTGTCTCTTCTCCTCCATGAACTTTCCCATTCTCCGATTGCATGAGAGGACACGAAAAATGCTATAAATACATGTCTATAGAAGAGAATAGGATCATCGGAGCATGAAAGCAAGTGAACAAGAAGTTATTAGTGTGGGAATTGTGTTTTGTAGAAGAAAGGAGTGTTGAGACAAAGCAAGCAAGTATTTGGGAGGAAGTGTGAGCTATTGTCTACTTCTCTCTCTTACTTATTGTAAATTATGTACTTGTTATTTTGAATTGGCCAATAAAAGTGGGAAGAAAGAGATGGACCTTCCCGATTGGTTTTCCTACTCGGAGGTTTGAGGATAAAATTTGTTGGTGTTTATAAGCTTAATTATTTCCTTTCCTACAATTGTGAATTTTAAGCATAAGCATAATTCATTCACTAGCTAGCTTTGTCATTTTCTAATAGAAAGTAGAACTAAAGCATTTATTTTGTGATTATGTGGATAATTCCAAAGTTGAAGAGTTTGAGATCATTTTGGTATCGAGCTAACAAGTATCCAACAACTTGTGGCATTTGTTCTTGGATTTGTATGACAATGACGAGGTCTAAAGGCGAAGAGGCTGTACCTTGCGATCCAAAGATTTATACAAAGAAGTGGAAACAGAGAATTGGAGAGAAAATGGAGGAAGATAACTTTTTCCGTAGAATCGAGATGCTAGAGACCATGATGGATAGGATGTTTAGAAGGTAAGAAGAGCTTGCTGATTTGTAGAAGACAACTTCTATCAAATAAGAATCCATGGACTCAGTGGTTTGGGGCTTAGCTGAAAATTTTGGCATAGGAGGGGCCACCATGAGGAAAGTTATGGAGAAGAGCATGCAAAAGGGACTTGAACACAAGAGAAAAGGTAAAATCCGATCATATTCCCTTTAAAGTTGAGACGAAAGTTGATATTAAAAGCTTTGAAGGACAAGTAGATGTGGAGTTTCTTGATAAATGGTTAAAATAGTTAGAAGTCTACTTTAGCATCCATAATGTCACTAAGGAATAGAGGATCACCTTTGCACATCTCAAAATGGAAGGACACGCTCTGGTTTGGTGGGAAATCCATCTAACCATGTGAAAAGAAGAAGCGTCCTATTGCGAAATCTTGGCAAGAATTTAAAGAATTACTTAGAGCTAACTTCTATCCTATTGGCCATAAGACTGACCAAATGATTAAATGACAGTATTTTTAGAAAAACTAGTGGTCAAAGTGTGCGAGGACTATACTACGGAGTTTGGAGGCGTGAGCCATGTTGCTAAACATGGACTTGGAGGATGAGGATATTTTGACCAAGTATTTGGGAGGACTTCAGACTCACCTTCAAAGAAAATGTCATCTCCACCAAGCCCAAAGATCTCAATGAGGCGTGTGTACAAACATACTACATAGATGATGAAAAGAAGCAAGGAGAAGTAGAGCCAAGGGAAAATCAGTCAACAAATCAGCAGAGAAAAGAGTACGGGCAAACAAGTAACAAGGGTAAGCGGAAAGGGAAAGGTAAACAAGCTGACACTACTCTAAATACTTGTAAAGATCCCAAGAATTTTTGCAAGAACTGTGATATTAATGGTCATACTAACACTACATGTTGGAAGTTACATCCAGAGTTACATCCAAAGAACCGAACCAAGGACTCGAAGAAGTCCATGACAACTGTAAAAACAGAAGGGGAGGTGGAAATCGAAGATGACTCTGATGTAGATGAAAGGATTGGATGCATGGCCACCAACATGGACAACCAGGAAGAGGATATGAGTAGACTATTCCTAGATCAAAATCTAGATCAAGAGAACTAAGGTAAATGCTTTGGTTGATATTGGTTCTCAATCTAACTTGATTTCTGAAGTAGTTGTAAAGAAGCTTGGTCTTGAGACTTACGAGCATCCACACCCTTATCCTTTGGGTTGGGTGAAGAAGGGTGTTGAAATTTAGGTAACAAGAAGATGTAAGGTCAAGTTTGGGATAAATTCCCAGTATATTGATGTTTTGGAAGCTGACGTTATTCCACTTGATGCTTTTGATGTTGTATTCGGGAGTCCTTACTTGTATATTAGGGATGCTATATTTATGATAAGGGAAAACCTATATAGATGGGTCAAGGATGGGATCAGCTACAACATCCGGGCACACCAAAGTGTAAGACACGAGTTACTATGGTGAGTGCTAACCAAGAAAAATGACTTATTCAGGAAAATCATAATCAGTTTTGTTTACTTTTGTTGAAGGATAAACAAGATGGGGTAGAAGTTTTAGAGATTTCTAACCAAGGAAAGCATGATTTGGATAGTATTATTCATTCTTTTTAGGAAGTATTTCAGGCTCCTAGTGGGTTACCACCAAAATAGGAAGTAGAGCATGAGATTTAGCTATTTCTAGAGTCCCCTCTACCGAACATCGGGTTGTATAGGCAATCCTTGCTTGAGAGTACTGAAGTAAAGAAACAACTCCAAGAACTACTAGACCAAGGGGTGATACGTCTAAGCACCTCACCATGTGGTTCACCTATTGTGATGGTGCCAAAGAAGGATGGTTCTTGGAGAATGTGCATTGAATACCGTGATTTGAACAAGATCACCATAAAGAACATATATCCACTTCCTTGCATAGATGATCTCTTGGACCAGCTTCAATATGCCAAATTCTTCACGAAGTTGGATGTCAAGTCCGGTTATCACCAAGTCAGAATGAAGGAGGATGAAATATGGAAGACTTCCTTAAAAAAAACAGGGTTTGTATGAATGGTTAGTACTTCCTTTTGGGTTATGCAATGTACCCGCTACATTTATGAGATTGATGAATGATGTCTTGGTATAACTAGATGATATTTTGATCTTTAGTGCCACATGGGAAGAACATCTAACTCATTTACAAAAAGTCTTTCAAGTTCTTAGAGAGAAACAACTTCTTTGTAATATGAAGAAATGTGAATTTTCCAAACAGTCACTTGTCTATCTTGGGCACGTGGTTGGAGGAGGAGAGCTATGAGTGGATCCAAAGAAGGTGGAAGACATCACTAACTCCAGCCAACACCATGTGAAGCCACAAAGACTAGGATTTTTGTGGGAGCAGACTGATACTTGCGGAAGTTCATTGGGATTCTCCCCGATTGTAGGACCTCTACACATAGTGGCCCAAAGAGTAAGGGTTTTAACTGGGGTAAGGAACAAAAAATCCTTTGATTTATTGAAATAAAATATTATTCATGCTCCAGTACTTGCTCTTCCTAATTTGCAGCAACCTTTTGAAGTAGAGATAGATGCCAATGATTACACCATGGGCGTAGTGTTGCTTCAAGGAGGTAAACCCGTATGTTATCATTCTAAAACTTTCACTTCAGTAGTTAAAGGATATTTAGTATATGATAAGGAAATGTATGCACTAGTTCAGGAAATTAAAAAATGGAAGCATTATTTGTTGGGTAAAGAAACTATTGTACACATTGACCACAAACCTATCCAATATTTGCAAGCACAATCTAAATTGCAGCAGAAAGGCACTACAAATGGATGGGGTTCCTTCAAGCAATTCCATCTGGTGATCAAATACAAGAAGGGTAGTACAAACTTGGTGGCAGACATGTTGTCTAGGCCACCCACACACAAGAGAAGTTTTCTTTTTGGCCACTATCTCTCAGATCAAGCCCTTCACAAAGGAATCTTATGGAGAGGCATATGCCCAGGACAAAGACTTTGGGGTGACATTTCAGCAGTTGTAGTCCCAAGGGGCTGAAAGGATAGGGATTGAAGATTGTTATCTCAAAGATGGGCTACTCTACCAATGGGGAAGCTTTTTGTACAAAAGAAGAAATAATTCTATTGATGAGGGAAGCACATACCTTGAAAGTAGCGGGACATTTCGGTGTTGGTAATACCCTAGCCCACTTGCAAAGGTATGTGTATTGGCCCAATATGCAAGAAGAAGTATCAAAATTTATACGTGGATGTAAACTTTGTTGTACTAGCAAGCCTAAGACTAGGAAGGAGGGTTTGTATATGCCTTTTCTAGTACCTACTCGTTCGTGGGAGGACATTTATATGGATTTTGTAGGAGGATTACCTATGTCTAAACATGGCCATGACTATCTATATGTTTTTGTTGATAGATTTAGTAAGATGTGTATTCTTATGGCATGTAAAAAGACAATAAAAGCACATGAGGCAAAAATATTTTCTTTGCTAATGTATGGGTGCATTTTGGTTTTCCAAAGTCTATTGTTTCTGATAGGGATTCAGGTTCTTGGGGAAGTTTTGGACTACTTTGTGGGACAAGATGGATATCAAGTTATAGAGGAGAACAACTTTCCATCCATAGATAGATGAACAGATAGAGGTGGCAAACAAGACTTTGGTACAATTGATCAGAGGGTATAATAGAAAATATCCAAGGACTTGGGATGAGTCCTTAGCCTACATTCAACATTCCTATAACCGAGAAGTACACACATCCACTATGTAGTCACCGTTTGAAGCATGCTTGGGATATCTACCTCCAAATTTGCTTGACATAGCAATTGGAATACAGGATGGCAAGAAGACACGAGACACAGAGGTGACTAGAGAAAACAAATTCATTGAGAGGATCCGGAAAATCCATCTAAAATTCAAAGAATAGCTAGAGAAATCTCAAGCCAAGTACAAAGCTAGGCATGACAAGCATAGGAGAGAACATAAAATACATGTTGGAGATAGATTTTGGCTTTACTTGAGCAAGGAGATATTGTAAGGTCAAACACGAAACTCAAGCCACTACGATATGGGCCCTTCACCATATTGGAGCAAGTTGGAGAGAATGATTTTCAACTTGACTTGCCACCATTTATGAGGATGTACTCTGTAGTAAGCAATGAGAACTTGCACCTATATGAGCCATCCATGATAGATGAAGATGAAGTTCTATAGTTGGTACCTTCCATTGAGGATTGCATCTTGGACTCACGAGGAGAATTGGAGGAGGATGTAGTCTTTATAGCATAAGGTCATAGAGACTAAGAGAGGTCCGCAGGAGTCTTGGCAGATTGGACTGAAAGGTATGACACCAAGGCAGGCCCGGTGGTACTCAAAGGAGAAAGTGAGGGAATTATTTCCTCATCTAATCCCCCTTTAATATTTTGTGGGACCAAAATCCTCATAAGTAGGGAAGGTGCGATCCATAGGGATCCAAAATGAACTTCATCAAAACAATCAACACAAATAAGGGAAATTGATACATGAAGGTTCTGTCTTTTTAGTAATAAGACCGCCACTCTGTGTAGAGCGACGGTTAAAGAACCACCACCTAACTAGGGTGACGGTCCTGGGGACAGCCCGGTGCATTGGGCGATGGTCTTGGATCTTTGGGATAGAAAATAAAAATATGGAAATGAACAACCCAAAATTTGGAAGGTTGTTCGTGTCTCTTCTCCTCCATGACCTTTCCCATTCTCCAGTGCACGAGAGGACATGAGAAAGGCTAAAAATACATGTCTATGGAGGAGAATAGGATCATTAGAGCATGAAAGAAAGTGAGAAAGAAGTTCTTAGTGCTGCAAT
Source organism: Taxus wallichiana var. yunnanensis (assembly GCA_018340775.1). Lineage (NCBI taxonomy): Eukaryota > Viridiplantae > Streptophyta > Pinopsida > Cupressales > Taxaceae > Taxus > Taxus wallichiana. Next base: position 418,355,318 of record CM031243.1, read on the forward strand.
TGTGTTTTGTAGAAGAAAGGAGTGTTGAGACAGAAAGCAAGCAAGTATTTAGGAGGAAGTGTGAGATATTGTCTACTTCTCTCTTACTTATTGTAAATCTGTACTTGTTATTTTGAATTGGCCAATAAAAGTGGGAAGAAAGAGAAATTTCCCTTCTGATTGGTTTTCCTCCTCTGAGGTTTCGAGGATAATTTTTTTGTGTTTATAAGCTTAATTCTTTCCTTTGCTACGATTATGGATCCTAAGCATAAGTATAATTCATTCACTAGCTATCTTTGTCATTTTGTAATAGAAATTAGAACATCAACGTTTATTTTGTGATTCTCGTGGATAATTCTAAAGTTGAAGAGTTTACAGAGATAATTGCTACCATGGATTCTTACCCATGAGAGAATGAGATGTTTTTCTCTAAAGTGTGTGGAATTCATGAGGACATAGTAATTTTTATAAGAAAACATATTTCTTAAGAAGCAAAAATCACTTGACATAAACCCATTCAAATTAAAGATGACATCATTCACTCCCAAAAATTTTCTCACTTACAACATCATCTTACATTAGTGGACTATTATTCCCATGCTCTTAGTCCAATTGAAATTTCTACTTCCACACCCACTGACCTTGATTTGTCGGGCCGAGTATGCTTACGCTTCGATGCTCGGGAGCCTATTGCACTTGTTACTGCATGTTCTACTTCCACACATATACTTATTACAGTAACACACCCGAGTGTATCCCACTTCATCTCCTTCTATTGACATGTATGGATCCTTTGAGAAGCATACCACTAGATTTGGTTCTCGCATGCTCCATTCTATGGGTTTCATTGGTAGAGGTATTAATGAGACATTACGAGGGTATTATTTCCCTTATTCATTCTATTAGGTTGCATACTCGCCATGACATTGTTTTTCAAGAAGGTACTTCATTGGGATCACACATTGAAAGAGCTCATATTTTTGTTCGCTTGAATATTTTTGAGGATTAAGAGATATACATGAGTTTCGCACTTTCACTAAGGCCCGAGAGACCTGATATTTCAGCTGTCAAACATGATCGACTTGACACATATTCTAATGTTCCTTTGCATGAAGTTCTTTGTGCATTTTGTATTGAATCATATGCATACATATTCATCATCCATTTGTGTCGATTTGGGGTGGATTTATTTATCACTCGTGGTGGTGATATAGGAATTCCTTGAGAGAAGTATACATACATGGACATCCACCATTCGAATTCTTTCTCAAATTTCTATACCATCGTATCGTAATGCTCCTTGCTTTGAGTAATTTTCCTTAGCATGTGTAATATATCTCTCTTGTTTGTTGAGAGATTTTGTATCTCTATTTTGACACTTTCGGGCATGCTTTGACAATATCTTTTGTGAGAGAGATATTCTAGTGAAGCCTAGTTTTAGTTTATCACTTTATTCAAGTAGTTGTTTTGACAAATCATATATATTTATAACAACACTCCACCCATTCAAAAATATGGGAGGGTGTGGTGCTGATCCTTCTTCTTTGGGTCTTGTGTCCTTGCCTTGTTGCTTTGGTTATTCTTAGATCGTGGAACTTATATTACTTTGGATATTTTTGCTTACCTTGTTTCCTTGGTTGTTGTTCTTGGATCGTGGAAAACCTATTTGTAGTATTCGATCAAATTATATTTGGTGTTTTTTATACTTTCGACATCAGTCCATTAACAAGATCCTTATGTGGAGTAATTCAGGTGTAACCCAATGTTAGTTATTTTTAGTTTTTGATTGAGTAGTGTATTCGGACCATAATACACACCAAACTTCTTCAATATTGTACGTATTTTTGAGACGATCTTCTTGGGATGCCTTGCAATGGGTTTTTTCTCTACTTTTTGTTACTAGTTTTTGGGTACCTTGCGGTGATTTTTTCATCCATGATAACTCTTTTTTCCAATTACTATACACGGGTACCTTATTAGGCCTTATTGTTGGGACCCACATTCTTTTCCGCCCACCTAAGCTATACTTATGGGGGTGTTAGTGTAGGTTATTAATTATCCTTTTATTTATTTATTAGGACAATTCTTGTAATTGGGTTATCCCTACACTTATTGAGTTAGCTTGCTTAGGTGTATTAGTTATGTGGAGTTAGCTTAACTGCTAGCATCAGTTAGTGAGAGTTCTCACCACTGATCTAAGTGGTAGTTGCACTTCCCTCCTCCTATATGTACATTTTGATTATTGAGCTAATGTAATATAATTTAATTCATTATATGTGATGTTCTATTAGTATCCGAGATCTTATGGCTTTGGAAAATATGCTTATCATTCCTTTCATATACTAATATGTACATCTACAACTAAGATCATCTTTACAACTTATGCTCTCTATATTATGAAGTGATTACATGTATGGACAATCCACACAATAAAATAACTCTTAGCTCATTCTTTTCAATTAAGTTCTTCCTTCCTAGCTATCTAATGTTTAAATAATCACACAATGAACACATTCATTATTATATACATGAACATGCTATAAAATGGCATTTCCATTTCAGTTAATTGATACATCTACACACTTATCAACATATAACCCAAAATTAGTATTACGCCCATGTCATGGTACCCATTTTATAATACCCAAATGCAATAAAATTTTCAAACTCTTTACATAAATCAATAATTGCATTTCCATTAATAAAAATAATGAAGGTTTATCCTTGTGAATTACATTACATTCTACTAAACAAACAAAAATATAACACTATTGAATCTTTTTGTCCATGGTACTTCAGCCTTGAAAACATGATCACCCTTAGATTTTGGCATGGAAATATCCTACAATCTACCACATGCTATGTATGCATATTATATATTCAAAATGATATTAGATTCTTATCATGTAGTTAGAGAGGGTAAAGAATACATCTTTAGTTTAATTGCATTTTAAATCTTTAGAGATAGAAGAGAGAGAGAAAATAATATAATATTTCCTATAAATTATTTTTATACAAGTAAATAATAGAGTTTAAATAAAGTCATGTGATAGTGTCCTAAAGTATCACAATAGTCATTAAGCTTAAAGGAGGTCACATGATAAGTTTCCAGTTATTGTTGTAGTTTTACAAAATCGACCAATTTAGCCATAATGTCTACAAAACAAGGTTCGAAAACAAACATCCAAGATGCAAAAACACCTTCTTTCAATTCCCAACCACTCCCTTATATGTTGAGAAACCATATATATAAAGAAAAATCATTTTGACAAACAAGGTTCAATTTATGACTTTATTTCCGGAGGTGATTACCGTAACTATGTGATTGTTTTCTTACTTTGCAGAATGTGTAGTGGCCGAGAAAACCCGCTTGTAGAACTATCTCCCAAAGAGATTTCTAAAACTAAGCGTTAATTACGATTTCCATGGTGGAGTCCTAGATTTATGTGGTGGTAGATTTAAGTTTCACAACATGGATTCCTAAATGATAAGCCAAAACTAGGACGAATTTCTAACTCTTGGCAACTATCCCATATTACGAAATAGCAAACTAGGCTTAGAAACACATGTCGTTAAATGATTAAACGATCATATAAAGTTAGTTTAAAGATTTATGTGACACTCCATGTCACTAGGGAATACAATCAAACATTGACATCTTCTATGAGAGTCAAGGAGGCATTTTGTACATTTTTTCAAATGTCTTTACTAAGTTACTAACTTTTGCAAGGTGTTTTAAGGTAGAGTGTTTGTACGAAATCTCATGTTTGACTCACAATTGATTGCTAAATTTGCCAAATTTACTTGCCTAAATTTTTAATTAGTCCCGAGTCAAATTTATGAGCAAGTTAAACACTCCAAAACATCCATTTTAGTCATGTGGAAACCATCTAACTTTTAATGTTTTGAAGCAACACAAGTTATTTCATTTAACAAAAACATACACATGACTTGATTTTAATCTTCAATAAAATTTTGAAAATAAAGATAAAATTACAAGAATCATGTTAGAGACAAGCTTATCATACAATAATCTTTCCACTTTATGAAGTCTTGGAAACAAGCTTATCATACTTTTATCCTAAAAAAATCTTGGATTCTACACCGATGAAATGGTGAAGAGATTCTCGAGAAATGGAGGCTGACTGCTGCTCTTTATTTTATTCTCTGTGCGCAAAAAAATATGCGAGAGTTTATCCATGTTTATTTTCTCAAAAAATTTGATACTATCCGTGGGTTTTCTTCGTTTCCCCATAAAATTTGATACTATCCGTGGGTTTTCTGCGTTGAAACAAGACAGAGAACATGGCTATTTAATCAGAGCAGCAGGGGTGTCAAAATTGGAGTTAGTGCCGAGGGTTAACTCCCCGTGCATCAATGTTTACTGTACGGGGTTTAACACACAAAGGCGGTGATCCAAACGTTTTTACCTGTTTTAACTGTATTTTACACTTTGTAAAATAGTCAGCCCGTCTACTTGTTAAATTTGATTGCCGTTTAGATGTTTCTTACGATTTAAGCCGTAAAATGTTTACAGAAAAACTGTCACATGCGATTTGTAAATTTTAAGTATGACCATCAATTTTTATATAGATTTATTAGTAAACTATACAAATATATTTTAGAAATAGTGAAATACATATAAAATAATCTTTTATATATCTTATTAACACTATAAAAATTATACCATTTTACATTTTTGAAGGGTAAAATTTTGAATTTGTTGTCAGCTAAAAATTGTTTGATAGGCATAGGTGGCCGTAAAATTACCCCTGAGCCCGTCCTTGTTTGATGTGAGGAAATTTGGTACAACCCTCATTATAGTATATTACTATGAACACATTCCATATGAATATAAGTGTGTTATTACATAGATATATAAATAGCATATTTCTGAAAACATGTGTATATGGAGCATATAATCCTTGAAATTTACTTAACATTTGTAAATACAACTAAAAAATAATGTATATTTTTAAATTATTAAATAAAGAAAAAATATTTAACAGAGATGGACGGGTTGATTAAAACCTTTTAATGTCATTGATTTTTGATTTGTGGGTAGGGACAATTGTCAAATCTCATCCCCGATCTCGGGTTTAAGTGTCAACCAATGAATTGCATTTTTTGAAGTATTTTACTTGGGAGCATGGATGAGATTTGATGGTGGCCCAACTGTCAAACCAAAAATCTATGATGTTAAGAGGTTTTAAACATAACATTCATCTATGTTAAATTTTTTTCTTTATTTAATAGTGTGTGTGTGTGTGTGTGTGTGTGTGTGTGTGTGTTTGTTTTATTTATAAATATCGGGTAAGTTTCAAGGATTATATGCTCGATATAAACACATTTTCAACAAAATTTATTATTTAAATATCCATGTAATGTTGCACTTATATTTATATTGAATATGCTTGTAGTGATAATGACGGTTTTGCCAAGTTCTTTCACGTCAAATAGGGACGGGATGACAATTTTGTAAAGTATAAAACACAGTTAAAATAGGTAAAAATGTACAGACGAGTGTCGAATATTAGTTCTACATGGGATAAGATCCTATGTAGATACATATAAGTGTCTTGGCACGGAAAAATAATATCAATATGGAGGATATGATTGTTGCAACTCGTTGAGTGTCCAGTTGTTGTCATTAATGTCAAAGACATTGGTGGAAAAGGGAGAGATACTTCTCAGGTGTTTCTCATAGTTTCAAAGTGAGTTCGTGAGGTTTCAAGAAGGTAGGGTCTTGGATGGTTTGTGGCAGTGTCCTTTTCAGGGTGGTTTCAGGTACCTAAACAGTGAAACAAGATGGTATAGGTTAGAAAAAGCATGTGAGAGGTGTTGAGAGAGTATCTAAAACATGTATGAGAAAATGTTAGGCTCATCTCAACTCCAAGAGTGAGGTTTGTATGTTAGTCAGAATTGGACTTGAGAACTGACAGTGTTCATGGATGCAAATGAGATGGGATAGAAAAATGTAGACCTATTATTTTCTATAAATTTTGGGAGATGATAGAGGAAGGTGTCATGATGCTTCATGCCAAATTTCAGGTCAAATTTAGGTCATTTGTTCAAGTTATGTGAGTTTTTGTGAAACAGGCTTTTGAAAAACTCATTTTGAGTTGCTTGGATTGTTAGCCTTCAAAACAAATTATACGGTATCCTTCGAATAAATCATAGAAATAATTTTTGAAGTAAATTGACATAAAATTCATGTACAAAAATAATTTTCTCAAAAAGTGCTGTAGTTTAAAACTTATGAGCATTTTAGTGGAGTAATTTTTCTTATTTCTAGGCTGTGCTTAGTACCTCAAGGTATGTTTGAATGTGGTTTGATAATTTATCATATTTTGAGTGCATGAAATATCATGAGCTATTAATTTTGAATTATTTTAAGTCTTGGTTTGATCATCAAAATAAATTTTGGCATATACTCAAGGTACTCATCTTTGTCTGAAGAGTGAATCAAGAAAACCTTGTCAAGCTTATTAATGTGATCTCTGTCTTGATGTTTTCCTCTTCAAGTGATTGATCCTATCCATCATTTTCCTCATCTTCAGATGTTATAATGGCTATGTTGGTCATCCATGTGAATTTCTAGTGCAACGCCTTGAAGATGGTGTTATGTCAAGGTCTCTTGAAGAAGTCTATGAAAGCATGCTCTTAGAGCAACAATGGAAAATCAACAAAAAGAGTTGTTTCCTCCATTTCTCATCTAGTATAATGTGTCTGAGATCATGTGTGGAAGGTGTTAAAACATTTCAATTTTATCTATATGGTCCAAAAGGAGAAAGGACAAACTTAACTCCTTGGCAATCAAATCCACTTGCACTATACAAGTAAGAAATTTGCATAAATTCAAGTCCTGGGAATTTTCTTGGATGTTTCAAGGTTGGAATTGGTTGAGAAAAGATGGATAATGGTTCTTAAAATGGATAGGAAAGTATCTCTCTCTCTCTCTCTCGAGAAGATCATAAGAGATCATGTTACTCCTTTTTCACACTCAAAAGAGACTCACAAAGTCATGTTGTTTGATAAATGTACTTGCATTTATTCACTCTGCAAGAAAGTTTGAAGGTTTCAAGCTTGAGTTCTATGTGAATTAGAAGGAGAATGATAGTGTGAATAATTAGGAAAAGGAATGATCAAAATTCATCCAAATTTTATCTAATTATGGATTTTTTTCCTTCTCGGGCCCTCATAGTCCCTTCAAATCCCTGGAACTAGGGTTTTACTTATTTCTCAAAAGTTATCCAAATAATATGCTCAAAATTTTGTTAAGATACCTGCTAGGGTTGTTAGAGGTGGTTGAAAAAGAATCATGTTAAAAATGGAGTGTGGAGTGAGAATTTATTCATAGAAGGCACTCAAACCGTGATTTAGTTAAAAGTGGATGCAACGGGTTTGATTGTGAATATTCTTGGTGTTATAGTCTATTCATTGATTGAATCTTGGTGAAAATAAGGAAAACACGTTGTAGAAGGTAGTCTTGATGATTGAATGAGATACGAGTTCCTTCAAATGCATAAAACCTTCTTGACAATCAAGAAATATACCATTTCAGAGCTTGATTGTTGTATGTTACACAAGTGCAATATAGGTCTTAATTCATTATCTTTTTCTCTCTACAACTAAGAGTGATTTAGACTAAGTGGTAGATTCGAATGTGTAATAGAACAAGTCTTCATGAATTCTATGAGATGCCTTTAGTGATATAAACTTGCTTTGAAAACTTAGTGTCAAATGAGTATTGATAAAGTTAATCAAAGAAGGTAAAGTGGAATTCAAAGGACGGTAAACTCTTTATGTCTTGCACAAAATGAGACTCACGAACTCCAAAATGAGATGAGAATATCAACCATCATCCCTAGGGTTTAGCTCCAACTTGAAGGAGCAGTTGAAAGGTCACAAACTTACAAAGTTCCAAATAGAATTTTGAGAAGTTGAAGAGTACCTTTTTAGTTACAAACCAAAATAAGTGAGCAACCTAGCTCGAACTTCTTGTTAATAAGAATGACTTAAAAACAAAAAAATACTATTTTTGAAATTGAAGCTATTGATATATTTGCATGTTAAAAAGAATCTTGTGTATGTGATTGAATGTAGAAATCGATTGCAAAGATTGAATACATAGAATGCAAGAACATATAATGAAGAAATATGAAACAATGTAGAGCAAGTAATGTGAGAGTAGTGGCAAAGGTAAAAAGTTTGAAAGACTGAAAAGCTTGATAAAATGAAGGTGGATTAGAGGAAATTCTTGTATATCCAATGTACGGGTGTGAGAAGAAAATTCAAGAAGGTTGGAGAGATAAGAAGATTGTTGTGACCAAGACAAAGATAGTTTACCAATCCAAGATCATGATCTAATCTACAGAGCATCATTTTGAAGTGTGATCAAGTCTGAATTTTTGTTCACAAGAGATTTGTAGCTTCTTTCCAGGTAGTAGCTTGTAGAAAGCTAGTTGTATCTAGCTAAATAATGTAGGAAGGTGGTGCTTCCTTCACCAAGTTGTAGCTTGTGTGATACTGAGTTTATAGCCTCATGTGTTGAGTTGTAGCTCAAAAACTAGTTTGTAACCATTTGTCACATAGTGGACTGGTTCAGTGGGTTTTCTCCCTATTTAGGTTTCCCACTTAAATTTCTTGTCTCTTGTGTGTGATTGTTCTCATTTGTTTTTTCTTTCATTTTAAGTGGTTAAGATTATTATTTGGTAAAATTTGAATTAAACACTGATTCCCCCTCTCGTTGTTCTTGTTTCCATTAATGATTTTGCCACACCACCATTTTCACTTGTGTGTCTATTTAGAAAGAAAAGTAGTAGTTGAATTTGATTTAGTACAAAGATAATTGATATAAAGAATTTGAAAAGTGGATCAATAATTGAATGCATTGTGTGTCATACTACGTGGTCGGCTCTTAAAAATATTATTGATTAAAAAAATGAACAAGTTATTAAAAAAAATCAAGCGTACATGTTTTAATACATGCATAACTATGGGGTCCTTTCCTTTAATAATTGTACAAAGTTGTGAGCCTACCTCAAAAAGATGTAAATGTTAAGTTACTTTGTAATTAATGACAAAAATGTCTACAAATTCAATCAACGCTAAAGGTATTTGTGAATAGCCAATAGGAAACCGTATTTATAGCATATTAGCTTGGGAATCTGCATAAATTTCCTTATGTAACAAACAAGTGTATACAATCATACCAATTTGCTTATAAAAAAGTGCATATGAGTTATTTACAAACACTTTATGTGTTGATATAGTATAAATACTCACCAATTTTAATTTAAAGTAATGTATCTAAAGGTTTTTATTTGTAATTTTATGCATATCACATTGATTAATAATTTTATTTCATATTTCCATAACATTTAAAAAAAAAAAAGGCCCCAACCTCTACTATATAATCAATATATTACTATGTTTTGATTAATTTCTCAAATATAAATTAATGAAATTAAGTGACGATTAAATGTATATCAATTTTAATGTAGAAAATAAAAATTTACATAATCATACCACCCCTTATTGCGTTGTACAAATCAATATGTTTGAAATTGTATGATAATGCCCATATCAAAATATATTTAAAAAAATTGAGAAGAGAAAATAGTTTTTAACTTGTGTTTAATTTTCCCCTTAAAAAAGAAAATTATTTTTTCCAAAATTTTATTTAGGTTTGATATAACACAAATCTATTTGAAATTGTAGGATAATGCCATGAATATCATTCTCAATAGAATAAAAAGGGGTTTTTTTTTACATATTTTCTGCCTTAAAATCTACTCTTTTCAATTTAAGCTTGTATTATGTGCAATAAACCATTTTATTTTAGTTCATTAAATTTCTCGCGAAATGCCAAAACATGTCATTTCGAACAATATTAATAATAATTAACAATATTGATAATGGTGCATTCCATTAATTTCGATTGCATAGTCTAATTAACCAAAGATTCACCATTGTAATCTTCTTGGACTCTACCGTATATATTTCAAGGTACAATAATTTAAGAGAATAAAAGAGGATGACATATCAAAATGTTGGTTAATGCATATTTTAAAATATCATGAGTGTTGAGATATAATTTTGGAATGTTCCTCTCCACAATATTTTTATAGAAAATCTTGAGAAGTTGTTCACAAATTTTTTTGTGTGTTATCTTGGAGGATGAAAAAGGTTTTTATATGGTTGTTTAGAATTTTTTTGCATGTTCAATGAGTATGATGGTCTTAGATTGTTAAATCTTGGTCGTCAAGGCTTTGCCATATGCACAAAATTTATTGTTCGGGCCATTGAAGGTCGGGAGGCATGGATAATTATCACGTGTAATTACATTTTAGAAGGCACCCCATAAGGCCACAAGCCCTATAAGGGTTTAGGTATTTCAGAAATTTCTCTTCATTAAAGTTCTAGTGAAACTAGTGGGCTGTTTTGTTATCAAAAGAATTTAGAAGAATTGGGAGAAAATCAAGCCATGGTTTTTATGGGAGGAAGATGTATTTAGGGATAGCCTCTCTACCAATTCTGACATGATGTGTTTGTCACATGTTATTAAATTCCACAATATGTCTTTAGCAGAGTTCCCATGGGTGCACGCCCTCAAGCTTTTTAGTTGAGGGATTTGTGCATGTAAGTAGTCGGTAGCTCAAAAGACTTCAATTTTGGACAAATGGTAATATTAAATTCTCCTTAGTCAATGGTGGCCAACAATCCTATCAAACAATTATTGAAGCAAGTATAAACAAGAATAATCCAAATCACACAAAAGTACACACACATAACACAACATGTACCGTGGTTCACCCAATGTGGGCTACATCCACCAAAGATAGAGATCTCATATATATAATATAACAAGAGATTACAAACCAACTCTTTTGCACAAGAGTACATGTATCTCTACAAGAGTATCTCTTCCTCCCAGATCTCCAACTGGATCTACCTGAGTACACTAAACCATGCCTCCATACCACCACATGTGTCTCCTCCAGATCTCTAACTAGATCTACCTGAGTGCACTACAACCGTGCCTCTGAAACACCACCAGATCTCACATACCTGAAGCTACCCTACATCTGCCACTGTGCAACCAAGCTCTCATTGTACTATGAATCTGCAAACAAGACCTCTAGAAGGGTCTACCAATGTGCAACCATAACCATGCACCAAGAAGTAAGTCTCTCCTCCATCACTGCATCAACCTGTGCAAACATGAAGACAACTTCCTCTACAATACTAGATTCCTATGGATCAACAATACATCATGATCTCATGGATCTGTAATACAAGATCTCACAACATGTGGATCTATAAGAATGAGAAATAATAAAAGATCTCACAACAACTGTGGATCTAACAAGAAGAAACACTAAGTGCTTTGCATACTATGCAAGCCATTACATGAGACTAAATAATACAAAGGAAATACAGTAGAAGATAATACCATCTTCTCACCAACAATGTACCTGCACTTTCCTTCTATTCAACTTCTCTCTATGAAAGCTCATGTCTTCATGCAATCTACTTTTTTTTTTCTTTTTTCTTCTTCTTCTTCATCCTTTCAACCAAGGATAGCTCAATTCTTCTCTTTCTCATCTAACACCTCTAACCCTATTTTTCTAGCTTATATAAGCTTAGACAAACTTAGGGCACCTTAGCTATGCAATTACATCCTTTAAATCAACTTTAAAACAAAAGCTAGATTAAATTCCCATGAGTTAAATATAAAATTTCATGCATAGTAATGCATAGTACTATTATTACTACGACCCTTGACCTACCTGATTGACCGTTCATCTGATCAATGACCTGACATTACCGATGACCATGCGATTCATTGCTACCGACGATTCACATTATGTAAACCAGCAAGGTGTAAATCATGCTAATCTGTGAAGCAATTAAGCTCCAAAACCTAACAATCTCCCACTTGGAGATAAATTGTTGAACTTGTACTTGTACCTATACATCACCATCCTCTACATACCGTGAAGACCATCTATTCTTTATATCAACAATTCTCTCAAATGAAATCAAGAAGATTAAACCATCTTCTAAAACCAAGAAGAAAAAAACCATGACTTACCAATATACCTGCATGAAGAAGCTACTCGATACTGATCCATGACACCAAGCCTCAATCCCATGAATCATAACACCATACATCAATCTCCCATCGAAAATCAAACAACCAAGCTCTCTCATGCAATAAGCCATCATGACTAACACACTGCAAGATCTCCCACTCAAACTGAAATATTGAGCTTCAATCACATCCATAACCATAGCCATACCTATAAAACCAACCATGTTCTCCATCCATCTATCCATGTCTCCATGCAACCACCAATGCAATTGACCAAGACAAGTCAAACTGGAATATGTGAAAGAAAAACAAGATCTGGGTAAAGACAACCCAAATGAGTTCTACCTGCAATAGTGGGTGATCAATCCACAAAACCTGCATAACTCAAAGAATCCAAACACTACAATCTAAATCCAACCCTGCATAAACAACTAGCATGTCCAAGACAATCATCTATGTAGATAACATCTCCCATGGAGTAACATAGTAATCAAGAGGAAATACAAACATCCCCTACTCATGCTCAAGGCATCCATGTGCAAATCAAACATCTACATCATCATAGACTCACAAAATTGAATCTATCCACATGTACAAACTCACCATGTACATCCATCCATATCACCAGGCTCTCCAAGAAGCTCCAAGTCTTCCACCGACTAACTCCAAAGCCAAATATGAATCTGTGCTCATCAATGTCAATAAAAACATCCATGCTAAACCATGCCACTAATACCAAGTGCAAATACCAACAAACATGTCATCAACATACTCTGCACAATCAACCAAGATGAAAGAAAAACAAGGGCACCATCTAAAAATGGTAAATAAACACTATTGTCAAACCTGTGACCAAACCTAACCATGGTTTCCTAACCGACCCCGGTCACTACCTGACTAACCATGGTTACCAAATGACCGACCATGGTTAACCCTAACCGACACCGGTCTCTGTAACTATCATATTTTCTCCTTTTTCACCCTTCAAACTCTGAAAATTGCTCTATCATCTAAAACCAACTGAATCAACCATCAATTGCCTTCCCTAAGGAATATCTAGGCACCAAAAATAAACTAGAAGTGACATCACAAAGCAATAAACTCAAAATACCTGCAAAGCCATGACTTGCCCTCCAAAACCAACTTGTGCCTCCTGCCACTCTAAATAGTAGCAATCTCCTCTCACTCCGCATGTGCATCATGTATCCAATCCTACAATGCCAACAACCATGGCTTGCTCCCACTGAACATGAAATCCCCTGCACTACCTCTAACACCAAGCTCAAAAGCTAATATGTTAGTGAGAAATAAAACCAGATGAAAGAACTATAAAATTGATTCCCTTTCTTCTCTGAGAATACTTCTACATCACAAAGTTTGGACTTCTTGTGAAGTAGGTGAATCACCTTCTTTCCATCCATGTGTACTCAACATCTCTCATTACCTACAACTATGTCTAATCATGAATTTTCATTGAGGATCTCATCCTTAGACTAGAAACCCTTGTCCTCAAGATTCCACAACCGGGAAATAAAAGTCAAACAACACCAAAAACCATGGTGTAAATCTGTGCACACTATCCAAACATAATATCAGTTTGCTCCAAATGAAAGAAATAAAACATGAATCATATAGAGATACCTGACTCAAAGTCTCAATGGACTAACCGAGCCAACTCCGTCCTCTTTCTGATCTAAACCATGAAGTGATCTACACCATTTCTGCCATGTACACTCTTGTGCAAGAAACTCGATCCTCCAAACCAGGAAAAAAACCATCTTCCCTCTCTGCTGCAAAAAAACCTTGTATAGATAAGTTTCCACAGAGAGACCGACCATGGTCATCTCCTAACCGACCATGGTTAGTTGACCGATACTAGTTCCTCTGTGACCGACCTCGGTTCTCAGACCGATGTCGATGTTGTTGGAATGAACCCAATGCCACACAATTTGGCATAAAACACCACACTAGGTGCCTACTTTGACCAAAGCCGATAGTTGAGCTGAGCTATCATTTCAAGAAGCATCCAAATCATACAAAACCACTACAACAATAAACCATGCAATAAATTACATCAAGATGAAATACATCACCTTACCAACACCAAGATACTCAACCACATCTTCAACTAAACTAAAGTACATGCTTCTCTGATGGAAGCCCCATCTTCGTTTCCATGCTACAACCTCTCTACCAAAGCCTCATGCATCTAACTGCACCAAGGATGCATACCTTCTCCTTTTCTCTATCTAGATCTGCAATCCAAAACCATGCATGTGCAATTAAACACAAAGCACTACAAAACCAAGATAAAACCATACCTCAATAACTGGATCTGCAATCTGACTACCATGTTTGTGCCTCTAAGAACTAGGGACACCTCAACAAACAAGATACATTCCATGCATCTCTCCATTTCTTTAGATATGTGATTTTCTATTTAAAAACTAGGCTGCCCAAGAATAACTAACCATGGTCACACCATGTAACCAACCATGGTCACCCATACCGATGCCGGTTTGCCACTAACCGATGCCGATCACTGTAATTTCCAGCAACCTTACTCTTCCATCTCCCACTTGAGATTCAATCTCTTCCTGTGATTTTCACATCAGGAAAAACAAACCCTTCTCTCATACATGTTAGTAATAACCACTAACAAAACCATGAAGCAAACCCCCTTTCTAAAATAACCAAGCTAACCAAGCTTTGATACCAATTGTTGGGGATGGGTCTATGTGGAAACATTTACAACTATAGAATATCAAATCAAAACATGTAAATACGGATCTAACAATCCCCACAAAATCTACAGCAGTGGAAGTATAAACAAGAATAATCCAAATCACACAAAAGTACACACACATAACACAACATGTACCATGGTTCACCCAATGTGGGCTACATCCACCAAAGATAGAGATCTCATATATATAATATAACAAGAGATTACAAACCAACTCTTTTGCACAAGAGTACATGTATCTCTACAAGAGTATCTCTTCCTCCAGATCTCCAACCGGATCTACTGAGTACACTAAACCATGCCTCCATACCACCACATATGTCTCCTCCAGATCTCTAACCGGATCTACCTGAGTGCACTACAACCGTGCCTCTGAAACACCACCAGATCTCACATACCTGAAGCTACCCTACATCTTCCATTGTGCAACCAAGCTCTCACGTATTGTGAATCTACAAACAAGACCTCTAGAAGGGTCTACCAATGTGCAACCGTAACCATGCACCAAGAAGTAAGTCTCTCCATCATCACTGCATCAACCTGTGAAAACATGAAGACAACTTCCTCTACAATACTAGATTCCTATGGATCAACAATACATCATGATCTCATGGATCTGTAATACAAGATCTCACAACATGTGGATCTACAAGAATGAGCAATAACAAGATCTCACAACAACTTGTGGATCTAACAAGAAGAAACACTAAGTGCTTTGCATACTATGCAAGCCATTACATGAGACTAAATAATACAAAGGAAATACAATAGAAGATAATACCATCTTCTCACCAACAATGTACCTGCACTTTCCTTCTATTCAGCTTCTCTCTATGAAAGCTCATGTCTTCATGTAATCTACTTTTTTTTCTTCTTCTTCATCCTTTCTTCAAGGATAGCTCATCCTTTCAACCGATCCTAATCTTTCATATTTTAACAATGAAATGATTGTGTTGTATGTTTTTTTGTAGATTAAAGTGAAAGTGTGGAAGGTGGCACACCTAAAAACATTATTGGACCATTAGGTAAATTACTCTTTGCATTATTGCTTGAGTATTTCCACCCCATTCCACTCCTCTTTCGGAGGGGTAGGGGTTATCAATACAATCACTTTTGTTATCACTCTCAGAGTTACTTTGGATGGGGCTTGCCTCCTCAATACCAAAATCCTCCACATAATCAATGTAGGAGTGTGGATTTCCACCACCTTTTCACCAAAACTCCTTCTACCTCTCACAGATGGGAAGTTCCCATGGCTAGGCTTGGATATTTTTCCTAATATGAGGTAGTACAAAGAATCTGAAGAAAATAATGAATGCATTGAAACCATTGTCACTAGCTATGATCCCATTCTTGATGGGAAGGAACTTTTAAGTGGTGGGTGGGACAAGTGCATTAAAAAATTCCCTCATCCTTCCACTCCTTTTTTTAGTTTCTTCCTAAATTATGTTCTTGTTTTATAATGTGATCTTGTAATTAGTTGGCTTCTTTCGGGATCATGTGTTTTGGTTTTTCCGATGCCTTTGGGTTGGTTTGGACATCGTGGTTACTTCCATACCTCCATCGTTTTTTTGTGAATAGTCATATTATTTTAATTTTTAGTAATATAGCCTTTATTTCATCAAAAAATATTGGAATATCGTTGTTGTAATTGAGTTTAGGGTGAAAAATATGATTACAAAAAAGACATGAACAATTAGGAAAAAATAAATTAAAAAAGATTTTTTTTTTACCACTAAGCAAATCATTTTTTTGTTTTTACTCTATAACTCCTCCTCTAGACCTATAAGGATAATTTCTTTAATTTGAGTTTTCTCATGTAATGAAACCGATTTACAATTATTTTGTTACCACTTCATCATAGTTTCATTCAAAAAGGAAAACTCCATTGCCATAGTTTATTTTAGTGAAAATATTACTCATCCGATTATTGGGTGGTGGAAATTTTTTTGTATACTTAGATTTGAAGGAATAATCTTAACAAGGGGTAGTACAACACATCATAATCTCTGAGATGTCTAATGTGGATCATTGTTCCTTATACTAACTATGCATGCAGACTTGAAGTGTTTTAGAAAATTGAATAGCCTTCATGTCTAGGGCTATTATTCCTTTGGCCCTCCATAATAGTTCACACTTTTGCACATTCTCTACTTCATCTTCCACACCTCGATATTATCACAAATGAAGGGACATCTCAAAAAATACCTACAAGGGCTGTTGTTGTGGTTTCGAGGTTGTTGTAGTCCTTGTCTTGAAGTGGGGCCAGATCCCGATCTCAAGCCACCACTAGTATTTCCTCCACGCGGTGGAGGACCTAAGCCTCCCGAGCCTCCCGTCGCAACACGGTGTCCTGTTGAAGTATTACCTTCTATCCTTGTAGTAGTGTTGAAATACTCCCCAATCATTTTCCTTGTTACTCCACCTACAGGATTACCTCCAATGGGTAGTTCACCACCGCTCTGTCCTAAAGTAACACCTATCATATTACTTCTAAGCAAATTCTACCCAAATACGGAGTCTATTGTGCTACCATATGTGATGCCTTTATTTGTTGTGTCTCATGTGCCGATATCTTGAAACATGCCTACTGTATATCTAATCCATCATGGAAATCCTTGATTACCTCCTATTTTTGTTGGGATTAGTGTTGTATCTTTGAGAAATTATTCCCTGGCCGTCATCCACCTAACGTCAATAATTTCCAAAGACAACTGAGAATGACATACACACACCACATTTTACATGTAAGAGTAAAATAAGGTCTCGACAACGGAACCAAAATGTTGGAGTATAGTTTCCAACACTTCACAAGGTCAGGTACACTATCACTTATCCTAGATAGATGTCTAAGTGCTCACCCAAAGTGTATAAAACCCACCGAGTTCCTCCTTTCCTTTACTAGTAATGATGTGATTTTTGTATTTAACCATTCTATTATGAGTGAAGATAACAAGTACAACACATATGACACATGTAATAAGGAAGATAATCAACTCAGAAAATTAACATCAATAATTGGATTCCCATTACAAAATCACC
This sequence comes from Taxus wallichiana var. yunnanensis, assembly GCA_018340775.1. Classification (NCBI taxonomy): domain Eukaryota; kingdom Viridiplantae; phylum Streptophyta; class Pinopsida; order Cupressales; family Taxaceae; genus Taxus; species Taxus wallichiana. The sequence continues at coordinate 418,373,185 of CM031243.1, forward strand.
AACCTTACTAACCCTAACAATCCATAGAAAATTACCCATCATAATCATAGTTCATATATAAACTCACTTATTACATCAATAAGCTAATTATATTCATGCGTGCATAAATTGTTCATTTCTATGGCTGCATACCTCTTAGCACTTCCATATAAATCTCATAACATACATAGCCTCTCATACACATCACATACTTAACACTTTTTCTACAAGGAGTGCAAAACCTATTTATATATAGTGGGGAATTTCCCTTCACCTGTTACATGCGTTAATCCTAAGAATAGATGTCCTAAATATAATCTACATGCTTTTTTCACTTCTTCTTTAATTCTAGATCAAGATATAAATATGTCAACCTCATCCATGCGACGATCCTATAATTAGATGTCCTCCTTGCATGTTATTTGTCTTGTGTTGGTGTTCTAACCTTTCATCTCCTATTTCTTTATGTGTCTTACATGCTACACCATATTTTATTTTCCTACTTATAACCTTCACTATAAATTGGATAAGTCTTGAAACCTATGTGTATGCACATATCTTTACGTGTAGACCTTTTTCCCATTATGCAAATACCCTAAAAACTTACATGTATTCTTCCCTATTTATGTGTGTGCTACGCGATCCTTATGATCTTTACATATCTCTTTTTTACCCACACACACCCTATAGTGCGTGGTCTTTATCCTTCATGCATGGATAATATTTAGCCATTTTCTCGAGAAAAAAAAATAAACAAGTCAAAGGTCTTATTAAATAAGAAGATGATGAGGTGATAGATCCCTCTTGGTAGCCTTAATAGTTAGGTTTCATAATAGGAGTGACTCATAGAAAGGATCACATTAGTTATAACATCTAATTCGTCAAGATGTAATAATTATTTATTGTTTAGGATTACACTTTAACCAGTTTACAAGGCAATTCTAGGTGGATAAAAGTATGAAAAAGGTTTACAAACCCTATTGATATCTTTAGATAATTCCCTAATATTATTGTATCTATTGCTATATGTTTTATAGTTACAGGATTAGTTTTCACATATTCCACTAAATATAAAAATCAATCATGATAAAAGTTATTAAGTAAGTTTAAAATGTAAGGTCTTAGAGAAATCCTAAAAGGCATAAGTCACTCTCACATATTCCTCCTTTCACCATCTACTCTATGGCCATACTATCAACATAGTTCATCCAACACTCAAGGCCAATATCTAACATAGGGTTAATTTTTCATTTAGTCATTTCATGCAACAACACCATTTGTATGGTGGCTCCAAGGAAGCAACTTACCTCAAGCCACTAGTAGAGATGATACGAATCACTAACTTCCCACTTCTAACAATGTCTATGTTCATCTCATCATATGAAGGTATGGTTAACCCTTATGTTATGGTATTATTGACTTCCCTTGTTCCTTCCTTCCTAGGGTGAAGATTTTAATAAAATCATTGACAATTTTACATTACAATTAAACATACATAAACAAGTACCACACCCTTCATTTTTCTTTTTATGACAAATATTTTGCATTATTATTTTGATTCAAATAAGGATTTACCATTGATGTAATAACGTGAGGGTTCCACCCCACTTTACCATTATATACAACATATTCCATAGATATTTCTAACCCACATTACCAAATTCATAAAAGCTTTCCATATGACAAGCATTGTATCAAGTTTTAGACACTTTAACTCATCACATTTTGTTTCACAAGGAAAGCCTTTACTAACTGATTATTATATTATCCTTACTCGTATGTATACATGTACCTAATACTAGGATTCTAAGTAATGCACATGAAGGTAGGTTCCATGTAAGTACCTCAATGGTTAGTTTTGGGTGTTTTAATTAGGCAAACTTACCATTCATGTAATTCTACATATTTTTTTCCTTTGTTAACATACCATGATTCAATCATTTATACAAAAGTTCCATCTTAAGAATTAAATCATAGAGTACTAGACAAGCACCCAATACTCTAGACTAGAGTTAAAATGTTTTCACTTAGGTTCCATCGTAATCAGGTTAATCATTAACAATTCCCACAAGGGGAGGTTATATCATTTTTCATTTACCTATACTTTCTCAAAGGTGTAGTCTTTCTTACATTTTTATTTTATATACATTATTTGATCTTTGTTAGTGTAGGTTATTATTTATCTTTTTATTTGTTTATTAGGATAATTCTTGTACTTGTGTTATCCCTACACTTGTTGAGTTATCTTTCTTAGGTGTACTAGTTGTGTGGAGTTAGTTTTCTAGTCTTGTAGAGTTAGCTTAACTACTAGTATCAGTTAATGAGAGTTCTCACCATTGATCTAGGTGGTAGTTGCACTTCCCTCCTCCTATATGTACATTCTAATTATTGAGCTAATGTAAGAGAATGTAATTCATTGTATGTGATGTTCTATTAGCATATGAGATCTTATGGCTTGGAACAATCTTCTTATTGTTCCTTTCATGGTATCTCGACTGATAAATGTTGTAGAAATCCATATCATAATTTTTTATGGAGAATGTAATGCACCACCGAATTTGGAACATGCCAAGACCTATAGATTGATTGTAAACTTGACCATTGATGATAGTAGGCAGCTTTGTAGTTGTCTCGGTTTTTATAGAGTTGGTGATGGGTACATAATATTGTACATATCTGTATGGGAAGATACATCGTTTACTAAAGGAGTTCACGAAAAACCTTTATGTGTTTTTTTGGTTTTTTTCAATATTTTTTAGGTAGTTGCTATTTTTTTATATAGGTTAGATGGATCTAGGTTGAGGACGGTTTTTGGTGCATGAAGAAAAACTTTTATACCTGTGTGGAAGGTGTTGGTGGGATCGCCTTTATGCTTGATAATTTATGTATTATGTTTGGAGCAATGATTTTTTTGGGCCTTTACGGTTTCTTTTGGAATGAAGCGGTTTTGGAGGAATGGGCTTAAAATTAGGTTTGAAAAATTCCATGTGTGCTCTTTCGAAAAAGGGCAAACAGGGGGACATTTTTGGTAGTTTCTAGAAATGACAATTTTTTTGAAAATATAATTGGATGTAAGTATCTTGGGAATAAGTGGTACACCCTAAAATGGAAAGAAGTGCACAAAGGGAGAGAGCTCACAAAAAACCTGATCCCTTTATCATATGGGAGGTCACATGAGGGTTTAATAGGGCTGATTTTGACTAGTGGGTGCTCAAGTGTAGCCCCCTCTCGCATTTTTTTATATTAGTAAAAGGTCAAAAATATTATTTTTCTATTTAAATGGGCCACATCATTTTTTTAAATTAAAGAAACAATGCATTATTTAACTAGACCATTACCGATGAAAAACTAAATGTATCATAAATTTTGATTTGGTTACTCGGAATTGAGTGTTGTTTTATATAAAAGTATTTTTTGATCTTTCCATTGATGCCATTTAATTTGTAAAATGCACTACTTCATAAAGTGCCAAAATCTGGGTGGTGTTGTAATTGCATATGGACACATTTTTCCGCCGAGTCCGACATCCTAAATTTTTGATTGTCTCTTTGCTTGATCCATAGGGATCCAAAATGAATCTACTTCATCAAAACAGTTATCACGAAGAAGGAAAAATGATACATGGAGGTTCTATATTTTTAGTAATAGGACCGTAACTCGTGCATAGCGGCGATTCTGAACCGCCACCCAACCGGGGTGAGACGGTCTTGACTCTTTCAAAAAAATAAAAATATGGAAATGAACAACCAAGAATTTGGAAGGTTGTTCATGTCTCTTCTCCTCCATGACCTTTCCCATTCTCTAGTACATGGGAGGACTTGGGAAAGGCTATAACTACATGTCTATGGAAGATAATAGGATCATCTGAGCATGAAAGTGAGTGAGCAAGAAGTTCTTAGTGATGGAATTGTGTTTTGTAGAAGAAAGGAGTGTTGAGACAGAGCACACAAATATTTGGGAGGAAGTGTGAGATATTGTCTACTTCTCTCTCTTACTTATTGTAAATTTTGTACTTGTTATTTTGAATTTGCCAATAAAAGTGGGAAGAAAGAGCAATTTATTAAATGCCCGACAAAACTCACCAATTTTAGATTTGAAATCCACATATTCCTAATTGAAAACAAAAAAATTAGATTAAAAATACATAAAAAAGGGCCCACATGTATTTAAAATACCTGGATAAATTCATTTATATAACTATAAAAACCCCTAAAACATTTCCCACACTATCTACCAAACCCATTAAGGCCACATGACCGCCTTTTAAACAATTTTATATGACATAAAATACCTAACTAAATATTTTGTCTTTTGTCCCAAAAATAAAAATTACAAACAAAGAGAATAAAACACTATTATCATGACAAGGAATGACCTATAAAATATTTAGACTCTTATGCAAGGTAGAAAATAACTAATACAAAATTTCCATTTGTGACTGGGGTTCATTTTAAGAAGCCTCTAGTAAAATGGAGGTGGAAAATCCCTAGCGAATATACTTGGAACCACTTTTGCATAAAGGAGAATTTTCCAATTTTTGAGAATGAAATTTTCACTGATATTATTTGAGCGAGAGTGAGCGCCCTGAGGAAAAAAAAATTATGCAGACATAGAAAAATAGGTATTGTTCACTATTGATGCATAGTTGTCACCCGACAGTTAGTGTTGTATGACTATTGTCACATGACAATAACTACAAGAGTTGCTGATGCATGACAATAAACACTCACTTTGTTGTTCGACAAAACCCCTTGTTGTCATGCATCAGCAAATTTTATTGATGCACGAAAACAAAGGTTGTTGTCACGCGTCAAAAGTTTTGCTATCGCACGTCAAGAAACCCTTGCTATTTGCGTAAAAAAATTTTCTGATGCACAACAATAAGTGTTGTTGCAGTGCATCAACAAATTTGGCTAACACAAGAAAACAACACTTGTTGTCATGCATCAACAAACTTTGCATTTGATGCGCAACAATAAACCTTGTTGTCATGCATAAAAAAAACTTTGTTGCCATGCACCTAAGACTTGAGAAACCCTAATTTTGTCCTATAAATACCCCACCACCCATCATTTTCATGTTTACACTTCCTAGTCCCAATATTTCTCTATTCTCCCAACACTTATTGCTATAGGAATCGTATGTCACTCCACTAGTGGTGTAACCAAGTTACCAAACACAAGATACTCTAATCAAACTCAAGTACAATGGCTACTACAAGTGCAACCCAAGCTCAAGACCAAGATCCAACAGAAAATCAGGTTAACGAGGCATTGGTCAACCCACAAGCCCTACCCAAGGGCAAGATACAATACAGGAACTTGTTGTGCCCCACATTTAGACAATTTTGCAAATGAATATAGAATTGCATGTGATTTTGATGGGCTTGTTAAGATGCCCCAGTTTGAGATTGATCATGACATTCTAAACTACCTTCTCTCCTCGTACAATACAAAAGACAATAATTTTACTATTACTGTGGATGATGGTTGTATATTCCAATTCAGTGTTGATCCAGCTGATATCCATTGTTGATAGGCCTTTCGTTTAAAAATTCCCCCATAGTAAACAAAAAAAGTAACCCTTATCGAAAATGATAAGTACCTCGAATCTACTTTTGGTTTCCATGTTGATTGTACATGTAATCTGTTTTCAATTTTCATTTGAAAGTTTTTTGTTTTGATACAATTCAAATTGATATTAATTCCAATGAATTTTTGCAGCTCACGTCAATAAATCAAGATGAGGTGTGGATACACAAGGAATTACACACCACTTTCTTACTATCATGATTTATTTCTTTCAAGCCATAATTGTTTTGCAAGGTTGGAAAATGGATATACCAAACTAGGCTATTGCATACATTCTTGAAATGATCGAAAAACAAAAATTTGATTGGTGCACCTTTTTATCCAATAAAATAAAAAATGTAACATTACAAATGCATCACTTTTTGAAAAACTAGTTATTCAATCCACAAACTATCTCCTTGGCCTTTATTACAAGGCTCTTTTTAATTTAAAAGAAAACCAATTCCTACTTGCATGATGAGACAATGAAGAATTTTTCAATTCCATTTCAAGAACAATAGGTATATAGTTTATATTTCGACATTAGACTTTAGTATGGTTATTGTCTTGATTATGTACTTGTGATTGAATCTTTATGCAGTACTAACATTATGTACTTCTGAATTTGATTAAATCTTGACCATATGCAGAGAATATTTTTGGAGGCCCTTCCACAAAAAAAAGTGGCATCAAGAGGAAGAGGCCAACAACATGCTGAGGTATCGACAAATTCACAATCTAAAATGGAAGTTCACTCATCACCGAACCCCCAAGCGTTTGCATTAGTTAAACGACAGAGACGTAATACCCTAACATTTACTATTTATAAATTACCATTTTCTATTTACAATTTACCATTTACCATATTGAATTGACATGTAATCGACTGTTGCTGCACTTGTAGGGACTTTGGACTATACGCGTGCTTCTCAACCATCTTCACCAACTCACTCAGTTCAATCACATGTACAATTGTCGATTCTCAAGACCCTGCTCAACAATCCTAGCCACACACAACTCAAACACAACCAATTACTACTCCAACACGACCACCTCAAGTACTATGACAAGTTACCCTCAACAACAAGGTATGATTTTATTGCTTTAGTACAAGTTTTGAATAGTTTTTCATATAATTTCATAGTTTTTACATAGTTTAACAATTTTTCATATGATTTAGTAATGATTTTTTTATTTTTCTTGGACTTTTCAAGTACATTGTAGTCCTTCGCCATCTGTACAAACAATGACACCACCACATCCTCCACCATTATGATTCAAAATGCCAACCAAGAGGTTTAGGAAAAAATAACATTGGTAAACACATGCCAATTCATCCGCCCCTAGCGGGACACTAAACATTGCCTCCTCATTTCAAATTCCAACCCTCTCTCTCGGTGGCTTGCCCAGCGCAACCAAATATCAATTTTAAATAATATAACTTTAGATGAAGATTACTTGGGCATTGATAACAATGACCCAACAAGATTTTTCAATACACATGAGATGATTCAAGGCCAACAGGTATATTTCTATTTCAATGTAATTTATTCAACTTTTTTACATTTCACTTTCGATTTCAATATTTGAATATTGATTTATTTTATCACAAATAGGATCAGGCCACCCAAAGGAAAAAAGAGGTAGTAGATGATGATCAACCTAAAAGCCCCCATACCTCTCCATCGACATCATCTTCTTCGGATATAGAAGGTGAACAGTTGCCATCATTTCCTTTAGAGAACTTGATTGGTTATGATTGTCAATCCCATGTCTAAGATTTTATTGTACCTCATATCAGTCAGCTCACAGAATGGGAGAGAAGGGAAAAATACTAATCAATGAGATAATAAGTTGTTATGAAAATTATTGGTAAAGGGATAGATTTATATGTTGTAGTCCATAATCAACCTGTGAAGATGGATGCCTTACTTACCAAGCAAGAGGTGGGACTGTCACGTATAACAACAATTATAAAGACAATATTTTAGATAAAGCATTAAACAAATTAGAAAATATTAGTCTTTGAAGCCAGGCATATTTTAACAAATGGTCTAAGGACAAGGATCTGGTGGAAATTGCAAATGCCGAAAGAGATAGAGAAGTCATAAGTATTATCACTTTGAAACAATATTTTTTGTTAATTTGAATTTTTCTTATTTTAGTAATATGTTTAATTGAGCTCTATTTTTTTTTTGTTGAAATATGAAAATTTGAAGAGTCAAGCAAAGGTGTTCCAAGTTCACTTAGAAACCATGCGAAGAACAATGTATCCGTAACAATGAAGATGAAAGAAAATATTGTTTTAGTTAACAAAAAAATAATACACTAAAGTGGATAATTAAAGAGAATGGATTCGACCCTGAAATTTTGTTCAAAACAAAGGCAACTGCAGATGCTAGTTTGGTATCCCATGGAGATGCGACAAAGGAAGAACAAACAATCTTAAAGAATCTAAATAGTGGTGGAAGATCTGATTAGTTCTGGGATTATTCAAGCAAAGAGTACAAGAGGGAAACCATTGGGGAAAGGGGTACAGAAGATGCCTTTTGTCTAGGAAAAATTTCATGATTGAGGGTTGAAAAATTGAAACTTTAAATTTGAAAATTTGAAATACTTTATATATTGAAGTATGAAACTTGAATGTGATGGCATTTGAAAATTTGAAATACTTTATATATTTAAGTATGAAACTTGAATGTGATGGCGTTTCAAAATTTGAAATACTTTATATATCGAAGTATGAAACTTGAATGTGATGACATTTCAAAATTTGAAATACTTTATAATCTAGATTTTTTTATATCTTGTTATATATTATATATAGAATTTCTAGATTGTATATGGTGTTTATGTTTGATATGAATGTGATGGCATTATGATAATGGTTAATTATTTATTTTAATAAAATTTGGAATGTCGTATGACAGAGACATCTTAATAGAGTTAAATCTTCTTCTCTCTACTTGTAAAATTCAAACTTTGTATCAGGTTTCTTCACATTTAAATTTTCTCATAATCTTCTCTCTACTTGTAATGATGATTGCATTGGATGTGGATGATGACATTAGAATAGATATGGATGATGATGAATTGTATGTGGATATAGATCATGGAATCTAGATGATGATAATGGATAATTGTTTTAAAAAAATTGGAATGTGGTACGACAGAGACATTTAAACCTTCTCAAAACCTTCTTTCTCTCTACTTGTAATGATATGATGACATTAGAATGGATATAGATGATGATGAATGATTATAATGGATAATTTTTTTAAGAAAAATTGGAATGTGTTAGGACATACATCTTAATATAGTAAAATCTTCTTCTCTCTACTTGTAAAATTTGAACTCTATATCAGGTTTCTTCACATTTAAACCTTCTCAAAATATTCTTCTCTCTACTTGTAATGAATCAATGATATGATGACATTAGATGTGGATGATGACATTAAAATAGATATGGATGATGATGAATTGTGTGTGGACGTAGATTTAGCTTCAAGCACGATCATGGATGATGATAATGGATAATTGTTTTAAGAAAATTTGGAATGTGTTATACAGAGACATTTAAACCTTCTCAAAATATTCTTCTCTCTACTTGTAATGATATGATGACATTAGAATGGATATAGATGATGATGAATGATTATAATGGATAATTGTTTTAAGAAAAATTGGAATGTGTTAGGACAAACATCTTAATACAATAAAATCTTCTTCTCTCTACTTGTAAAATTTGAACTTTGTATCAAGTTTCTTTGCATTTAAACCTTCTCAAAATATTCTTCTCTCTACTTGTAATGAATCAATGATATGATGACATTAGATGTGGATGATGACATTAAAATAGATATGGATGATGATGAATTGTGTGTGGATGTAGATTTAGCTTCAAACACATGATCATGGATGATGATAATGGATAATTGTTTTAAGAAAATTTGGAATGTGTTATAACAAAACATTTAAACCTTCTCAAAATCTTCTTCTCTCTACTTGTAATGATATGATGACATTAGAATGGATATAGATGATGATGAATGATTATAATGGATAATTGTTTTAAGAAAAATTGGAATGTGTTAGGATAGACATCTTAATACAAGTAAAATATTCTTCTCTCTACTTGTAAAATTTGAACTTTTATTAGGTTTCTTCACATTTAAACCTTCTCAAAATATTCTTCTCTCTACTTGTAATGAATCAATGATATGATGACATTAGATGTGGATGATGACATTAAAATAGATATGGATGATGATGAATTGTGTGTGGACGTAGATTTAGCTTCAAGCATGATCATGGATGATGATAATGGATAATTGTTTTAAGAAAATTTTGAATGTGTGATTTTTACATGTAATTTGATATTCATCCCACAAAGTTCAAACACTTCATCAAAGCATTTTACAAATACAAAAATAAATTAAACATAATTGTAAAAACTCAAGCAATGTCATATGATAGGGTTTAGGCTACCTCTTGTCTTTTAGATGGTTGTGATAAAGCATATGGAAGGAAAATGAGAAATCATCCTTCATAGCATGCTAGATGACCTTCGATTCAAGAAAAATCAACACAAAAAATGGATTAGTATATAGATGGGTGAGTTTCCTGACATTGTCAATCCCGAGAAGTGAGAGCTTCCTCGGATGGATGTCAACCCATGTTTTCAAGAAAAAAAGATGAAATAATGATTGAGTGGATTAAGGAAGAAACAAAAGATTAAAGAAAATGCAAATGATAACTTGTACATGTCTGGACAGTGCAAGTCTGGAAGTCGAAGAGTATAACAATGGAAGAATATGCAGATCTGAACTCTGAAGGCATTGCAAATTAGTATTTAACAAATGCATGTAACAAATTTTTAAAACAGAAAGATTAAAAAAATGCAAATGAGAACCTGTGCATGTCTGGACAAGTGGAAGTTTAGAAGAGTATAACAGTGGAAGAATATGCAGATCTGAACTATGAAGGCCTTGCAAATTAGTATTCGACAAATGCATGTAACAAACAAATTTTTAAAACAAAAATTGGTATTTGAAAAATCCAAAATAGTAATTATATAAATGTAAATATATATACATGTAAACATCTTTAATGATAACAAGAGCTGAAACAAAATATGTTAAAAAGCCTCCTCAGTCAATATTTGCATTTGTAGAGTTACAATTGTGTTCACTGTTACGTCTAACTACAAACTATTATATTTGAATATGTTAATATGAAATTGAATAAATAAACACAGTTAAAATGTAAGGTGACAAACAATAAAAGTAAGGTCAAGGAGATACCTATTTAAAGCTGAAACAATCCATTATCAATAGCTTCTTCAAAGTCGATGTTCTCTTTTGTAGAGTGTGACGACACACCAATTCTAGTCTCATCATTGGGAATAGTTGTACTTGTAGTTGTATAATTTACACCTCTTCTATCAGAAAGGGAATTCCAATGCACAATTTCTCTATCAAAAGGAAAGGTTTCCAAGGATTAGTGAGAAACATAACACCTCATGCAACTTTCCAGATTTTTATCCAACCTGTTTCTTAGTTTTGATTTTATAAATGATAAAGCACTGAAAACCCTTTCATCCTCCACAGAACCCAAAATAATTGTTTGGCATAACTCATATAATCTTTGAAATATTCACTGATGTCTTCTTGTAAGATAATACTTTGATAGATTCCTCAGAGCCTTGTAATAGCACCACTCTAAGGTTCATCTAAATTTTTATATTGGTTCCTCATTGTTGTTGCAAAATTTGTTGATTGAGACTTTAATAAATCAACATTTAGTATACCTTTGATTTCCATACCCTTAACCTCTGAAGTCTTTGTGAAATGTTCCATTATTGTACCCATGGATTTATGGAAATGCTTTCTTACAAAGTCTACATGAGCACCTTTAGTATTCCAAAAATTAGGATTCATCACACCCATTGCTTCAAGAATTTTATCTTTGGAGAAATGTTCTCTAATTTCTGATGATAAGGATTCTGAAAATTTTCTAAGCTTTATTCTTGTTTCAACTGTAATAGAATCAAAGAGATTACGTGTCACAGAACTTCTTCTCTTTCCGATCCTATAATAGCTTGACATTTTTGCAAAATGTGTAGTGGTATGTCCCTCCCATTAACATTGATGTAGAGGTGATTGTGGATATTAAATCTCAAATAGTTACTGGGATTCTTAAGATCTAATAAAGCTTTCCAATTCTCAAAAAAATAGGTGTATCAAAACTATCTTGGGAAGTGTACAAGATATCAAGATTTTGACATACCATTTTTCTCATCCGTATAAAATCCACAATATAGATTAATCTCCCTTATGCATGCTTCATCAGTGTATTGATCTCCTGCAACATTGGAAGAATACCAACCAATGTAAGAAATGTCTCCAAATCAGTTAAATGGAACAACAAGTCCCTCACCCGTCAACTTCATGATGATATTTGTGCATGAAACCAACCAATGAAGGATACTCCTCACAAACTCTGCATGCAGAGTTCATACAAAGAAATCCATCTCATCTCAACATCCTTCAAAAGTTTTTTTCCATCTGTAATTCCAATTGTGAATTTCTGGAACTCAAGAAATCACTTTGGGTTGCTTTCCATATAGGCATGAAGTTCTCTTATAAGGTCTTCTACTTTAGCAACATTTTTCGTAGTTGCTTACCATTTTATACGCTAAATTCATTCTGTGAGCCATACAATGAATTGCTAGCATATAAGGGGCCACTGTTGTTTTTAATCTAACACATATCCCTATTGGTGACCCTGCATGAATGATGCACCATTTGCTCTAATGCATACCAACTTTGTAGCAATTTCATAATCACTCATTCCAACAATATCTTTCAAATGAGAAACAACTATTTTATGTAGGTTTTGGCATTACAATTTTCAACCATTTTCATAACACCCAATAGATGAGGTGTCCTCATATGATTTTCTAAAGTATAAACATGGATACATACCCATGTAGTGTTTTGAATGTTGTCACTTCATCAATTGAAAGAGAGATAAACTTTGCTTTTTTACATTCTCTTTCAAATCTTCCTTCTCTATCATGAAAGGAATTTTTCCATTTCCCATGCACTACTATCAAACCAATGAGATTGAGGAACATTGTGCATTCCATTATATTGATACAAAATTTGAAATCGAGGAAATCCAAAATCGGTCTTCCTTTCTTAAGTATGTGAAATAAAGTAGAGAACTGTATGAGTTTTGCATGCAGATTTGATTGATTCATCTTACCAATTTGCGATGTGATCATTCCTCCCTTTTCCATGAGATGTCTACATTTTTTGTTCTACTTCATACTGCTACGTATTTAACATGCATGCATTATTTTTTAGTTTTCCACATGTGTGTTTTGATTTTCTGACCATCCTCCCCCATTATAGTCAAATATTGTTTTCCACAGTGTTTTTCTATAGTGTCCAACTTCAGTTGCATTTTTTTGTTGCTTTCCCAATTTCCATGTACATATTGTACATGTACATTTAGATGGGATCTCTTCTGAATTAGCTGGCTATATAGGTTCGATAAATGGAAATTTGGTAACCCAATCAAACTTGTATGTCCTCCCAAGTGTCCACATATTTTTGTTCATTTTCAATGTTTTACTTTTATGAGTAGAATTTTGAGCATTACCACAATCACCTGCTTTCCTCTTTCGTGAACCAGAATTTGCATTTGATTTTTGAGTTCCATTTTCTTTGAGTATTTGTATGTGTGATATCTTGATGCACTCTTGCTTGCACCTCAATAGGAATATATTCAAGCTCAGGCATCCCAATAGGTATATCTTCAAGATCTGGCATGGTATCATCATAGGTGTCATTTGGTTGATACTTGTATAGAATGTATGTCCACCTCAATATTACCTTCCACATAGTCTGTACTCTGATTCATTCCAGTGGTAGTTGTATGGGTGTTGGTGTTTGTGGTATATGTAGTAATAAAGTTTCCAAAATACTTGAACAAGGACTTCTGAGATTTCTTAGTTACTTTTTGGGTCTTCTCATTATGAGCACTTGCACCTTCCATTGTTTTGAAGCAACTAAGTTGAAACTATGTCGCGCGTCAGCAAAGCTCTAAGTCATGCATCAACATCAAGAGCATTGTATGTCAACAGTAACACTATCGTGAGTCAAAAAATATCCTTGTCACTCATTAGAGAAGGTTTGTGTCATGTGTCAACAAGATAACTATCATGTGTCAACAATAGTTGTGTCGTACATCAACAACATAAGCCATGTTGTGCGTTAGTTGAGTCTTTTTGTTGCGTGTCAACAAAAATCCATTGTCATGCGTCAGCAAATACAATAAGTCACATGTCAATAAATATCATTTTTCATGCATTAGTCTCAAGAAAAACTACGTTGTGTGCAACAACAACAAGATATCATGCATGTCAATAGTCAACAAAAGTAGTGTCGGCAAAGTGTCAACAACCAAACTTTTATCATCGCGTCGCCTATATCTCCTTGTCACCTGTCCAAAGAAAAACCTTTTTCACACGTCATAAAATATTATTAGTCACATGTCAACAAATAACACCTATCACCCAACTACAAACTACTAAACAATAAACAAATATGCATTGTGCACTGGTGCTTAGAGTATGCAAGTTCATGGTATTTGATATGCCAATAGCTCAACTAGTAGTAAGGTACTGGTGGTAGTATACTACCCAATGAATCACCTAGGTTTTTATAGGATATGCTTTCAAATGTAGGAAAAAATGACCCCTAAAAAAATATACTATAAATTTTAGGCAAACAGGACACTGACCTGCTCCGAAAAATTCACCTTTTCAAATTTTCCTAAAATAAAATTTTCGCCATATTATGAATATTCACCACTAAAATTATCCTTGTTTGTGACATGTATTTAGGGTTTTACTTTATTTTTTATTTTTTGTTTTATGGTTAGTTGTGGTTAATGGGGATATTAGAAACATCCCATTTTAAAGTTCCATTAACATCACCTTAAATCTTGTCAAACCATCCTATAAAACATCCCCCTAATGTCCTAAAAAATATCAACTTACAATTTTTGGTATATTATAGAATATTTAATTAAAGTGTCAAATTAGGTTGTTATAATAATTATAATTTCATATTAGGATAATTATGAAAACCTAATGTGTCTTGGAAATCAATGCCTTGATTAGGGTGTTATATTATAGTGTCATGTTAGGGTGTCACATTAGGGTATCACATTATAGAGTAGTGTTAGGGTGTTGTACTTGTGTTTATGGTGCCACATTGGTGTTTATAGTGTCGTGTTGGTGTTTAGGGTGTATCATTTTTATTTTGGTGGTCATGCATTAGTGTTTAGGTGTCAAATTTGTGTTTAGGATGGGGCCAAGTGGATGTATTCATAGTATCCTTCACTACTACATGTAGAAAGGAAAGATTGGATATGTCTAAATCCATCATGTTTATGATATTTACCACAACACCCTCCAAATTTTCCCTCACCTTTTCCCTACAAAACCATGAACATGAATGAATCCTTAGCATGAACAATGAAAAGTAGAAAATTAGAGAGAGAAATAAAGAATATGTGGTGGTTTCACAACAAAGAGTGTTGCCATAGTCCAAAATGAGGTTATGTCAACTCAGGTACCCACCTACCTCACTCACCAAAAATAATACCTTACATGCCATGTTAATCTCTATTAGTGGGAGGTGTTTACCATTTATCTAACTTTCTGCCATATAATTCTGCATAGATGTTAAGGAATAATTCAATGCGAGTTATAAAATGTCTAGTACCCACACCAAAATAGATGTACCAATGTTGTTAGATGATAACACATTATTGAAGATATAAAGAGGTGGACCACCATAATGGTGAAGCACAATAGTAAGGCCATGGTGGTCTTGTAGATGGTGTACACATATGGGTCCATGCAACCTACTAGGGATGAAATTCTACCAATAAAAGAAATGGATCCCCTTTTTTTCTAGTTTTAGGACACGATTGGCATATTTGATGCCCATTAAAAATATACAAAGGTTGACACTCTTTCTATAGTAAGATTCCTCCATGTGCATGTTTTGGATAGGGAAAATGTGCTTGAGAGCCTATATGTCATAGTAAAAATTGTATAGAATGTAGTTCTCTCCAACACCGATGGCCTAATCTTTTTCATCACCACACCATTCATTTTCTACATATCTATACATACAAACACTAATTTGTTTCCCATCTCTGCTACCTTATACATGTCTAACACAACCATCCTTGTGTCATGTGTTGTTGTCTCCCCAATACTATTATTTGGAACGGACCCTCATTGCACAAAAATTCCTAAGAAAATACATTTTTTTGGGTCATGTGTAATCGACCATATGTTAACCATGGTAGTACCCAATAGAAGACAAAATTTTTCATCAACCACATTAATGACTTGGATAAGGAAGTACACCCATAATAGGAGGTGACTACGTAGATGCATTATAGAGTCTCCACCACCACTTCTTGTAGATAGAGAATCTTACATATGTCTTAATCCTTGATACTTCTTCCATTTCCATCATGTCATCTATCTCATTCCACACCTTCATTTGATATTTGAGGTTCAAAACCATTTCCATCATCTCATGTTTAGCGCACTTTTGATTTAATAAAAATAGAATTAAATATTATTGCAAAGTAACTATTGTACCTAATGATAATATATAATAGGACACAAATACTAACCAAGGAATATAATTTAAAAACTTAAGAAAAAAGGAGAGATATGAGGACTTATCTGATTTCTGAGCGAACAATAAGTGATCTGGGAAGGTAAATAGCTGAAAAAAAAATGAGCATAGTGTCACAAAATATCTATGGAAATTCTGGAACTTAGAATAATGCAGTATAGGGTTGCCCATAGGAGGGAAAGAGTACCTGGGCACTGGTGAATGGATCTGGGTGTTGGTGACCAGGTGAATGCTCGATTCTTATATCTTCTGTGTCAGGGGAGGTTACTTGTTGATCCCTATCTATTACCTTAGATTCACTTATTGATTGAGGAATATACTTGTAACCTCCAAGAAATAAATTCACTTGCAGATACCGTCAGACCACATCAAACCTAAAAAGGAAAATGCATAATAGGGAGTCGGACTGACCTTGATGGTCATCTGAAGATTGAAATTACAATCGAGTGTTGCACTACATCTCAGAATCCATGTAGTTATCGTGTGTTCATGTGTAAAAATTATTCCCTAGGATGCCCTTGTGCAAGTTGCATGCTTATAACGGGCTAGATCTAGAATATACCAGATGTATAGAATGTGTTGGATGGATTAGAATATAATTACCCTCCTATGTTGTGTATGCGTAGTGATGCAACCCTTGTCCATTGAATGAGTGCTAAATGGATTGCTTTGATGTTCTTTATACCTTTGAATGTAAGATTAGGTTATAATATGTAATGCTTAGAGCTTGTTCCTTTATTTTGAAAACATAATTGTGTATTTATATGATTCCCTTGTTTGAATTTTGTAATTGACAACTCAAAGGCCAAACCAAAGTAGTAAAAAGTAATTACCAAAAGGATAAGAAATATTTAAGGAGGGAAAGGAGCACCGAGGAGGACAGCAGCACCTGGCGCTAGTGTCTTGACTGGGTGCTAGTGTCTCGCAGCCATAGAAAGATAAAATAATTAAATTCTAGAAAGAGTGTAAGATTCATAAGGTCAATAAAAGTGCACAAGACAAAGTAAAAATTGTAAAGGTGTTATCAATTACTAGTTTTATTTCTTATGAATCATGTAATTGCTAGCATGCTTTTAATACCTAGAAATGTACCCAAGTGCATAGATTTTGTGTCTACATTTCCCCACGAATTTATGTTGTTGAGTGAATACTTGATAGCATAAAGTAGATAGAGGATGTGTACCTTATGATCCTGTAGAGTGTGTGGCGAATAGTGTGCCGAGTGGACAAGTGAAGCATAAAGTGATCGCAAAGTGAAGTGTTGAGACTAGGAAGAGGGAATTGGACCCTAGTTGTGAAGCGTATACATAGCGTATAGCTATTATTGTTCTTGTAACTTGATCCTTATTGCATTTTAAGGATGGACCCAGAAAATAAGAATGAGAAATTAGTCAAAGTCCCATATATGATAAATCAAATTAACACGTGTATAAGTAAAATTGTGAAAGTGTGTAAAATACAAGTTTTCACATGATGTATAATACTATAAGAGAGGAAATTTGTCATAATGCTACCTTGAATTTCTTGCGATCATGAGTCTTTTGGGCGATCTTATGCGAGAGCAAGTTTTTTTGGGAAATCTCACATCAAGGACGATTTTTTTGGGTAATCTGATGCCGAGAGAAGAGTGTTGGGGAGAGAGGTCTAGCTTTACTCTCCTTCCATGAATGCTTCCTAAATGAGCACCACTGCAGATGGTACATCCCAATTAGTTTAATGTTTGTTCCATATTATAATTGATTCTAGGAGATAAAATGCATTTTGTAATTGGAGGTAAGTGCTTGCTACCGGAGAGAACTATACTATAGATTTGTGGTGAAATGAGAAAAATGATTTTTCCTTGCCCTAGGACATTAGCACCCTGGGAGACAAGAGGTCCCAGATGTTAGTGTCTTGATCTAAGCACTAGCGTCTGTATTATGTGTGAAGTACAAGTTTGATTATGAAGCTTGTTTCGTGATTGTATGCATATGTTGTTTCTATACTATGCTGATTTGAATTATAGTTCTAAGATTCTATACGGGTGATTTGTTCAACCAATGTATACCCCACATGTTTTGGGTGCATGCAACATATGTAGGAGAATATACTCCAAACAAGAGGACCAAAAGTTAATCTAAAGTGGATACCTATAGGGGGTAGGGGATGTGCATGGTAGAAACCAAGGAACATGCAAATAAAGTATGCTAGTAACAAGTGTTAGTAAGAAAAGTAGCTAGCATGCAAGAAGAAGAAATATAAAAGAAAGTGTACAAATAAGATGGTCCATGAAAAATGGGTTTCATAAATGGGACATCACTCATAATGTCATAAGACAATCAGGGCCAAAGTGGCCAAAGGCATACAATGATCAAACAAGACATAAGGTATAGCCCACAAACAATAACAAACAATAGTAAGCAAGTAGTGACATATAACCATGGTTGTATTGATCCTGCAAGACAAATGCTACACATGAAGCACCTATTAGTATGTTAGAAAGATAAATAATATGTCAAAGCATGTATATAAGCTGCGAAAAGCAAGAGATAGTAAGAAAAAGTAGTAAAGGATGAAAAAATAGAACCTCTAATGTGTAAGAGTAGTAAATGTAGATGCCCCAGGAGCCGCAGAGGGACCGACAAGGGATATCGTGTCAAGCATCATGCATCATGTAAGGAGTTTTAAGAGATTTGTATTCATTTAAAGCAACCAATTGATTGTGCATGTGTATATGATAACTTGATAATGAAACTAAGAATCTTTCTAGAATAATAAACAAAGTGAAAAATTTAAGTAGTATAAGCTAGCAAGAATAAATGTAACCAAGAAATGTAAATGATGTGTGAGTGTAATGTTATGGCATGAACACTGTTAAAATGGAAGGATCCATGTTGCGCACTAAGTGGATGATCATGGAAGGAGGTTCATTTATAAATTCCCCCACAATAGTCAATAATGAACCATAGAATAAGAGTGCATCATCGATAAATGGGTTTGTTGTATGCAAGTAGATGCTAGAAAATATATATCATGAATCATAGAGCATGAAGTCTGCAATATGAGGTTCATTTATGTTGTGATCCTCTACATTCATGTGTGAGCCGTAACATGAGGCTGGATCATAGGGTAATGATGGTACAATGTGTGTAAGAGTAGTAAATGTAGATGTTCCCGGGAGCCACAAAGGGACCGACATGAGGGATATAGTGTCAAGCATCATGCATCGTGGAAGGAGTTGTAAGAGATCTATATTCACTTAAAGTAACCAATTGATTTGTGCATTTGTATATGATAACTTGATAATGACACTAAGAATCTTTCTAGAATAATAAACTAAGTGAAAAATTTAACTAGTATAAGCTAGCGAGGAATAAATGTAACCAAGAAATGTAAATGATGTGTGAGTGTGATGTTATGGCATGAAAAATGTGAAAATGGAAGGATTTGTGTTTCCCACTGAGCGGATGAGCATGAAAGGAGGTTCATTTATAAATTCCCCCGCAATAGTCAACAATGAACCATAGAATAAGAGTGCATCATCGATAAATGGGTTTGTTGGATGCAAGTAGATGCTAGAAAATATATATCATGAATCACAAAGTGTGAAGTTTGTAATGTGAGGTTCATTGATGTTGTGAGCCCTCCACATTCATGTGTGAACCATAACATGAGATTGGTTCATAGGGTAATGATGGTACAATGTGTGTACCAAAGGTGTAGAAGTTCTTTGAAATATTTAAAGGATGAAAAAATATAATGTCTTATGTGTAAGAGTAGTAAATGTAGATGCCCCCAAGAGCCACAGAGGGACTGACAAGGGATATAGTGTCAAGCATCATGCATCGTGTAAGGAGTTGTAAGAAATCTGTATTTACTTAAAGAAACCAATTGATTGTGTATGTGTATATGATAACTTGATAATGACACTAAGAATCTTTCTAGAATAATAAACAAAGTGCAAAATTTAAGTAGTATAAGCTAGCAAGAATAAATATAACCATGAAATGTAAATGATGTGTGAGTGTGATGTTATGGCATGAAAAATGTGAAAATGGAAGGATCCATGTTGCCCATTGAGCGGATGAGCATGAAAGGAGGTTCATTTATAAATTCCCCCACAATAGTCAATAATGAACCATATAATAAGAGTGCGTCGTCAATAAATGGGTTTTTTCATACAAGTAGATGCTAGAAAATATATATCATGAATCACAGAGCATGAAGTTTGCAATGTGAGGTTCATTGATGTTATGAGCCCTCTACATTCATGTGTGAACCGTAGCATGAGACTGGGTCATAGGGTAATGATGGTACAATGTGTGTACCAAAGGTGTAGAAGTTATTTGAAATATTTAGACATGAATAATGGAGCGTGAAGTGTGATAGTAAGCACTAGAGACAATTGATAATACTAGAAAGGGGGTAGAAAATGTGATGCCCTTCAAGTGTGTGTATGTTGGAGATCTATGTGATGACACAAAAGATACCATGCCATTGTGGGAGAGTGTTAGATGTGTCATGAGAAGAGAGAGAATAATCACAATGGTAGGTAAAAGCAACAATAGGACCAAGGCTAGATTTTGGGTTGACAGTAGGAAGTTTATAGAGGTTAGCTATCACATGGTGAATTTTTTGGAATAGTTTGGTTGGTGGTTTCTAATTTGGAATTGGTAACATTGTAGAAGGCTTGATAGGATGAGGGGATGGAGGATGGATTTTTAAAGGAGGATGCTTAGTTGGAATTGGTTGGATATATGGCTCTTAACTGGTTGAAGAAGGAACCTTAGTGATTATGGAATGATGCTCATTAGAAATGGAGGGATTGGATTAGAGAGCCCATTGTGATTTAAAAATTGAAGATGTAGCATAATTTTGTGAAGAAAATGAAATAAAACCTTAATGATCAAGGTTCTTAATTCATCATTTTAGAACATAGCAATCATTTTCATTATGTCCATTAAATTTTTGATAATTTTAAAATGATATAGCTTCGTATTTGGAAAGTTGATAAGGAGGGTAGCAATTAGTAGATGACAAGTTGATCAACTGGTGAGTGAGGATCTCATGAAGAATATCATGTTTCTTAGCATTTGAATCAAACTTGAGAGGTGTTGGTAGCTGTAAGACTTGGGGTTCACTTATATGAGAACATGTAGTAGACATAGGAGTAAAATGAGGTGTATAACATGAACTAGAATGGTCTTGAGAAACAACCTTGAGATGTTGAATTAATATTTTAGGGATGTAATCATGGTTTCCGTAGCTTGGCATTAATCTTGAAATAAACAATGCAAAGCTTGAATTGACTTGTAAATGGATTGATTGGTTGTGACATTAGTACTAATAGAGTAATTGGAAAGATGATCAAAGGTGGCACTTATTGTGCAGGCTTAATATTTCTAGGGAGATACATAGTGTCTAGGGTTTTTTAGAGAACATATTTACAAGGTGGATTCTTTTGAAGTAATTGAAACAAGGAGACTTGAGGAATGATAGGATTCATGAATGGAAAGTTGATACAAGAAGGATCTAAATGATCAATCACTAGTGGGGTTCAAAAAATGATTTAATAAAAATAGAATTAAATCTTATTCCATAGTAAATACTATATCTAATGCTAATATATAATAGGACAAAAATAATATAGTATGGAACCCTAAGCAAAAAGAGGAGATATGAGTACTTATCTAATTTTCAAGTGATTAAGAAGTGATCTAGGTAGGTAAATAGATGAAACAGTCGAGGAGAGTATCATCAAAGCTCTATGGAAATTTTGGGACTTAGAATGATGCAGGACATGGGTGCCCACAGGAGGGAAGGAGCGCCTGGGCGTTAGTGATTAGATCTGGGCACTAGTGACCCGAAGAATGCTCAAATTATGATATCTTCTGTATCGAGAGAGGTTCATTGTTGATCCCTGAATGTCTCTTGAGATTCATTGCTTGATAGTTGAAGATACCTATAACATACAAGAAATAAGTTCACCTACACATACCCACAAACCACATTAAACCTAAAAACGAAAATACAAAATGGGGATTCAGACTCACCATGAATGTAACATGAATAGTTTACTTATGACCGAGCAATACACAACATATCAAAATTCATGTATTTATTGTGTGTGTGTAGAAATGATGCCCTATGATGCCCTTGTGCAAGTTGCACAGTGATAGCAGACTAGATCTAGAATGTACCAGATGTATAGAATGTGTGGGATGGAATAGAATAGACTTCCCCTCCTATGTTGTGTATGTAAAAGTGATGCAACCCTTGTTCCTTGAATGAGTTATAAATGGATGCCTTTCATGCTCTTTGTGCCTTTGAATGCAAAATTAGGTGATAATATGTAATGCTTAGTGATTTCTCTTTTATTTTGAAAACATAACTGTGTATTTATATGATTCCCTTGTTTGAGTTTCGTAGTTTAAAATTGAAAGGATGAGCCAAAGTTGTAAAAACTAATTAAGAAGACAAAGGGGTTCAAAAGGATAAGAAAGATGTTAAAATGGATAGGAGCGCCCAAGAGGACATGAGTGCCTAATGTTTGGACTGGGTTCTAGTCTCCGTGGCCATAGAAAAATAAAACATTCAAATGCCGACAAGAGTGCAAGATGCATAAGATCAATAAAGGTGCATAAAACAAAGCAAAAAGGTTAAAGGGAGTTGTAAATTACTATTTTTCTTACTTAGGAACCATGTAGATGCTAGAATTATTTTAGGACCTAGAAATGTACCCAAGTGCATAGATTTTGTGTCTAAAATTGCACTACTAGTTCAATTTCTTAATGCTTTAACTTCTTCATAGGTTATAGGAAGGAATTAAATTGAGTTTAGGTTACTTGATTTAGAATGGAGTGTGTCTCTTGATTTAACATTGAGATGTGTCAATTTGGTTTAGCTAACTTTTAAAATCTCTAGTCACCTCTCAAGATTTATCATAAATATTTTATAGTGTATATTTTGAAATCATTGTAACATGTTAACGAGTTGAAATTTATGTTATTTATCATATATTAGATTTTAATGATTTTTCCTTCTCCTACAACCCCCAATCTCCTATGGATGATTCTATCTATCAAAAAATTTTGCACAATAGGGGTTTCCTAGCCTAAAGTATTTTTTATTACCATCACTAATAGTAACATAAAAGGTTTAATAACAAATTACATTGTTACCTAAGAACTTAACAACAAATTATGTTGATACCTTTTCTGTTATAACTCATGGAAAATATAACAACATAATGTGTTTTTACCTTTTTAACAACGGGCCAAAAACATGTTCAAAGCAAAATGCACTACATGATGATAAGCTGGTGGGCATAAAAATTGTAGGTCATGGGTTTGAGGTTCGGACAAAAACTAAAAAGTAAATTATGGAAGTTCATATTCAATGTAGAATGGGCATCCAATTGACTGTGAACTCACATGACGGATAAACACCATGTTATCATGTAAGCTTTTAAGTCATGGTCAACTTGGTGTTGAATGGATTTTTTTATATCATTATATAGTAATTTGGATTGGTAATGGAATTTAATTTTTTAAATTGACCTTTATTTATTGTTCATCAATCCTCACAAAATTATATATCTTGTAACTTGTGTTTTGGATGTTCAAATCAACTTGATTTGGAAGGCATGTAGCTCTTACCAACATCAACTTGGCTCCTCATCTCCGATATAGTCTATATTTTCACCTCCAACTCAAGATAATAGGATCATGTTCGAATCTCTATTTTGTCATCTCTACATAATTTGACTAGTTTCATCTCTCATAAGTGTAAAAGGTTCATTCATTTTATCACTCACAACCTATCTCTATAAATTCAAATATTGATATCAACTCGAAGTATGTTTGCAACATAAATGGGAGATTTAAATAATATTCAATTTCTTGGATCGATATTTTCTTTAAAGATTCTATTTATTTCACTTCATATTTTCCATCAAGGGTAGTTTTCTATGTAGATGGGGAAAAACAATCATCTCCACTTATTCACATAATGAAGGTACATTGGTTAATTTTCATATCTTACTCTCGGGCTCGAGCTCCTAGTCTTGCCTTACAAAGAGGTTATGTATATCGAGTTGATTAGCCTCTCAGGACATCATTGTATCACTATAATAACTCGAGTTTACTTTAATGTATTTCATCCCGTTCCTTCGAGGATTAGTTAAACAACTCTTCTCTCCTTCCATGACTACCTATTTGATGTGGGTTTGAGCTTCACCATCATGTTAGTTATTCAAAATATAATTTCATGAATATAATTAAAAATTAAAACAACCACTGACATGAATGGATTCTTGACCAAGAGGAATGAAAGTATAAATTATAGAGGAGGATATGCCAACCAGCTATGTTACAAAAATCCTCTATTGTAGACTATGACTATACATTGCATTTTAGATTACGATAGTATTCCATAGTAGAAGTACATATAGCTTCAATATTTAGATTACCACATGAATGGTGGATAATTTCCCATACATAAAAACATTATCATGCCTTATTCATTGACACATTATGTCTTTTTAGTTCTAGGGACCCTTCATTTGATAGAGGAACACCCATCCATGTAATAAGCTATTTGGACATAAATAAAAACTCAAACATTCAAAATAAAAGAGAAAACATTTCCTCTTCCATTTTTTCATGGGAATTAGTGTTTGATGTCTCCATTTTATTTATTTTCTCTTGTATTGGTAAAAATGTACCCATAAAGGTCATGTCATATTGATTCCAAAGTTTTAGTATATATGTATAAGCGAGTAGACTAATGAATCATATGGTTTGATCAAGTTTTCTAATCAAGAGAAATTTCTAGAGAATTGCAATATTGATAAAAAAGTAACTATCTTATAACTTTTGGATGATAATAATGGAGATGAAAAGGGACATGTCTTCTCTTGTAGAGTTTTCCCACATATGATTATTCCAACATAAATTAAAGTGTTGATTTTTATTTTTTTTATGTTGTTTTAAGTCTCTTTTCATAATTAATGGTGTTAAAAATATTGAGCCCCACACAATGTTTCAATTTCCCGTTTCCCTCTTTTCCTATCTACCCTCTACGACAGGTATTTAATTGATTTTCTAAGATTTCCACAGTTAGACATATTGCAAATTTTATCTGGAAAAAATGTGTAATAGTTTAGAGAATTCCAACATTTCGGGTCACAAATATGGACCCATCATCAAGGACAAACAAAATAAAGAGAAATGATAAGATTGCTGAAATTAATTTCTTTAATAAATAACAATTAGGAGGAAAATATTAGTAATCGGTTTGGAACAAGAATAAAGAAAGGTGAAAAATAATGAACTAAGGAGGAAAAAAATTAGATAAATTTTTTTAATAATAAATTAAGATAAAACTATAACAATTTTTTTCAAAGTACAAGGTTATTATTAAAAATTATCACAAATGTAACTAAATATGCAAAAAGGGGGGACATAAATTAAGAGAAAATTATTAAATAGAAAGGACTTAATCCTAATCACTTATTCATAGCAAGAAAAGGAAGCAAAAAGGAAAAAAAACAAGAAGAAGGAGGCAAATTTGGTGGAACGAGAAATATAGTTTCCAACAAACTAGACAAATAGCTGAAAAGAATAAAATGATTTAAAAAACATAAATATATTAGCTATTTAGGGAGGTTCACAAGCAAAGGTTTCTAGTGTTTCTCAAAAAATAACCTCTATCACTATTTAAATTATTATCATGGTGCATAATTTCAATGGACTCATGGAGATGTCTTTTGACAAAATTTGCTTCAGATGCAAAAACCAATGTTTATTCCATACAGATGGTGTGCTTAGTATTAAGAGAATGTTCTGCCAATGCAGAACGTTCAATACGGTCATATTTAATGTTTTTATCATGTTCTTTAATATGAGTCTTAATTGACCTCCCCATTTCATCTAGTGTAAGGTTTACCACAATAAAATTTAATCATATATACACCATAATTGAGGTTACTCTCGATTTTAACCTTAAGAGAATCAAGGTATTTAATTTTATTTGGTTGTTGAGTTTTGAATTTCCTGCCAATGCCACAGGCCACGTGATGTGATTTCACCCCTTCTATTTGTTTTTGGGAAACACGGATGTGAAGGCCCTAGAATTAGCCGTAACTAATAATACAATCGGGTTTGCCCCTTGGTCAAAGTAGTCAGCGAGCATCGATCAACCGTCCATGGTAGGACACATGATGTGATTTTGTCACTCTCCACAATCATACACTATGGTGGACATGAGTGCCTTGAAATGAGGCATAGTTTATAATAGCATCGGGTCTGGGTAGTCATGTGGCATGATAAATAAATGACATGTGGAGGCACAAATAAATATATAGGCATATAAACATACACACACAAATCTATATATTTACCGCCCATTTTTAATATATAAAGAGCATCAATAGATCAAGAAAGAATACAACAGAAGAAGGAGAATTAAAATATATTTAGTCATATCTCGAAGAAAAAGAAGAGGAGAAAAGAGAAGATACATGTAACAACATGAAGCAGAAAATTGAAAAGCAAGAAGATTATATTTATATAGAACAACAACTCGATTTGAACATTTTTTTGTAAGAAAAAGAAACAAAGAATAGGACACAAGAAGAGAAAAAAAAAAGATGGAGCAACAACTTTGGGATTATAAGAAGCTCTAAAATCATGTGTGTGTGTGTGTGTGTTTTCTGTTGTGCTCTGGTTGTGTCTTCCCTTGTGTTGGTTGCCGTTGGCACCAAATTTTTCCAAAATACTAGTATTAGAGGTAAGAGGTTGATTTAGTTTTATTATTTAGATTTGAGTTATAATGGATTCTAGAAACAACGCGTGGCAACAACCCCCAATATTTGATGGGAAGAACTATGAAATTTGGTGCATTAAAATGAAGACATTGTTCTCTTCTCAAGAGCTATGAGAATTAGTTGAAGGAGGATACGTAGAGGTAGCAAACCAAGCTTCTTTTAATGAAATCACACAAGATTAGAAGAATGCTTTGAAGGAAAATAGAAGAAAGGATGAAAATAATTTAGGCTATATTCAGAATGCATTCATTGATTCAATTTTCCCAAGGATAAAAACTATAAAATCCAAGTAAGCATGCAATATGTTGTAGAATGCTTATCAAGGAAGTGACAAAGTGAAGATAGTTAGATTGTAGATGTTGAGGAGAGATTTTGAAACTCTTCTCATGAAGGAATCATAATTAGTTAAATTATTTTTTCACAAGAAAAATGACCATAGTCAATTAGATAAGGACTAATGGAGATGTGGTTGAAGATCATAAGATCATAGAGAAGGTATTGAGAATCCTTCTAACCAGATTTGATCCAGTTGTGGTTGCAATAGAGGAGTATAAGGATTTGAGACAAATGACAGTTGATGAGCTAATGGGTTCTTTGCAAACCCGTGAATAGAGGATGAGTAGATCAACCAACTCCTTCAATAAAAAAGACTTCAAAACATATACAAATTTTAGAGGCAGGGGGAGAGGAGCATATAACGAGAGGTAGAGGAAGGAGAAACAGAACTTTCGAGAGGTGGTTTTTCACAAAAGGTATGAAAAATCAAATGTACAATGCTATTATTGCAAGAAGTATGGACACTATGCTAGTGAATGTAGAAATAAAGAATATGATTTGAGAAATCAAAATCATAATGCAAGCTTCTCTAATGAAAAAGAAGTTGAACCTGAAAAGAATGAAAATAGTGGAACTTTCTTTCTAACTTGTAATGTAGTTGAGCAAGGAAACAAACAAATATGGTATTTGGATAGTGCATGCAGCAACCATATGTGTGGAAACAAGGAGATGTTCAATCACATAGATGAAGCAATCAAATCTGAAGTGAATATGGGAACAAATGACAAGGTTCCTGTGATGGGTAAAGGCATTATATCCATTCTCACCAAGCAAGGAGACAAGAAGTAGATTCATAATGTTTTCTATGTCCCAAGGTTGAAGTATAACCTTCTCAAGTATTGGGCAGCTTGTCCAAAATGGATATAAGGTGAGGTTTGAAAATGGAGAATGTAATATATATGATAGAAGTGGAAGTAATTTTTGATTGCAATAGTGAACTTGACACAAAAAGAATATTTTTTCGAGGATGCAAGAGTGCACACACGGTAGTAATAAAAAAATCATTGATCAATCTACTCTTTGGCATCTTAGGTATGGACATCGAGTTATGGTGGATTGAATTTTCTTTATAAAAATAATATGGTTAAACGATCGCCATCTATTTAATAGCAGATAAAGTATGTGAAGGATTCATATTAGGGAAGCAACATAGAAATGTTTTTCCCTTAGGTAAATCTTGGAGAGAAATCTCACCTCTTGAGATGATACATTCATATTTGTGTGGTCCCATGAAGACTCCCTCCTTGTCTAAAAATGTGTATTTTATTACTTTCATAGATGACTTCAGTCAGAAGGACATGGATTTATTTTTGAAAAATAAATCAGAGACATTTGAAGTATTCAAACAATTTAAGGCCATGGTTTAGAAGCATAGTGGCCATTATATAAAGACATTGAGAATGGATAGAGGGGGAGAGTATATATCAAATAATTTCTTAAACTTATTTAAGGAGAACGACATCAAGAAATAATTATAGCAAGGTATACACCTCAAAAAAATGGTGTAGCTGAGAGAAAGAATAGAACCATTCAAGAAATGGAGAGAAACATGATAAAAACTAGAGGATTGTGTTAGGAATTCATTATTCTAGTGCTCACATTATTTTTAAAGAGTGGTAAAATGTAATTACTAGTGTGATTTAACTATGTGGTTGAGTTGTTAATAACCCACGTAAATAGGACTGAGTGAGTTATAACAACTCACGAATATAATTGTTTGTTTATGGGTTATTTTGGAGATAGTTAGATCTCCTATTTTATAGGAAAACTATTTCCTATATATTGGCATGTATATGAGAGAAACTGATATAGTTTGTGTTTATTAATCTCTGTGTATTCCATCTCAAGAATCTTTGCATGAGATAAATATTCGTAGAAGCTCTTCCAAATACTATCATTGGTATCAGAGCGTATCACTGATCTAATGGAGAATTAATTTGATTTGTAAGAGTAGCTATAGTAATAGACTTCTCTGTGTAATGAGAGGCAACCACAAAAACTAAAGCAATTACTGCATCGAAAAGGAAGAGAAGAGTTTATTGTGTGAGGAATTCAAACTTGTATATTTCAAGTACGTATCTCTACATTGATTCAGAATGCTCATCAATTCTCCTTAGCACCATGTCTATCTTCCTCACGTCCTTAATTCATGGCACTGTTTCTCGAAATTCACATTCTGAAAATTCATCCATGCGTCTTCTCTACTGTTTGAAGCCAACTGTAGTCATTTGTGTCTCACTTCATTCTCCTGATCTCTATATACATGATCTATTCCATGCATGCCTACAAATAGATTAAATTGATGATTGGAAATTGAAGGCCTGGTATTCTATTGGATATTTGTGGTTGTTTTTGTGCAATTAGTGTATACAGTGTGGTGAGCCAAAGGGCACCGATGACAAGATAGTGATATGAGTGGATCCAACACATTCAATATTGTTCCGATTTAGAACTCATGGGACTTCTCACCATCTCTTTTCTCACATTGGGTTCGGAAGCATGGATTTATAATCCAAAGAAGTATGGACTTGATAATCATCTCTCCAAACTGGGCGATAAGTGAGTACCAATCAACCAAAATGCGTGGTGCATTCGACACAAACAGCTCGGTCACCACATCTCCATTATTGGCGGTCTATCAAACATCAACAATTCCATTGTAGCATGTTTGTTTTCTTGCATGTGTGATCGATCCATCTACCTTACATTTCACACAGGTCACTCGTAAGTCTTCTTCTTTCACATTGGATTTCCTACACAGTCTCGTCTTGGTTGTAGGAGCACAAACATTCTATTATTAACTGAGGTGTGGAATTAATTGGCATGCAATAAGAATTACCTTTGGGTATTTTGTGTCATGCAAGTATCCACGTGTGAATTCAATTGGTCTCCAACGTCCATGTCAATGTGGTGATTACGCCGAAGGCGTTCCCCTATGGGAAAGGCTCTTGCGGACGTTTCTGCGACTATATTAATTTTGACGGTTTGACGGCCGTCTGCACGTTTTCACGTTTTCCGGCAGTTTTTACTTTTTTAAACTGTTTTTAAGTTGTTTTCGTTGTTTTTGCGGCAATTGCATGTTTTCCTCTTCAGACTTTGGCGAATGTTTGTATTGTGCTGTGCATGCTATACCTGCAGCATTTCCTTCGATCATGTTTAAATGGATTCGAACACTCTCAACGCTTTAGATCTCCAGGGATTCGATTTGGAGTTGGACGTTCTTGACTTTTCTCCTCACAGTGAAGGGCAGAAGAAGCCGATGCCACATATTTATTTATCCGAGAAAGGAAGGGTCGAGAAAAATACATGCTTAGTGTTTACGCAAACATAAAAAGTCTACCTACTCGCGGGAAGGAGCAAAACTATTGGGCATCAGGGGTTGCGCTACACTTTCCCTCCAATCAATAGTAAAGTGCCGCTTGTAAGCAAAGGAAAACCTAAATCGGACTAGCCACCTCCAGACTTAGCTTAAATTTTGTCGGGGGTTAAGGATTTTGATGGATAAGCAGCCTGTTTTGGTATGGCTTTTTTATTTAATAGGTTTTAGGTTTAATGTATGTATGTCTCGTATTTGAAGTATTATCAAGTGTCTTTTATATATTGAGATTATCAGCTGCTAGAGAACGGTGCTAGATCTCTTTTCAGAAATTGTGTTTCAAATTGTTTTCCAACCATTTTATGGTTTTCCTTTGCCGCATATTTGTGGGTATAAGTTTGAATCTAGAAACGGGTGATATACGGGTTGGCTTGCCTTATCAATGTGGGCTCTTGATAGGGTGTAGCTTGCAAACCATTGCACAAGGGTGTCTAGGATTCGGGAAGATAGTCGAGCTGTGTCAATTTGATTATTAAATATGTCATTCATCGAATAAATTTTAAACTATTTTCTCTTTATGCAGGGTTTCGGTTACAGGAATTTCAAGTAGAAAAAATACTCTTGATGGCTTCTGGTAACAGTTGGGCTAATCAATGGGGCATGCATAACGATCTCTGCTACCCATTTCCCCATGGGCAAGTCTCCATTAAATTTTCCTTTAGGAAGATTCTGGAGGAGAAACTCTGTTGGAAATGGGTAAACTCTGTCATTTTTTCCTTTTGGCCGCCATACATAGTTTTAAGGTCTGGTTTTCTTGCAAATCTATGTTTTTGCTTTGTAGATGCCGTTATTAGGCTTCTGGATCTTCCTTATTCGCTCGTGCTTCAGATCTGGTTGGAGTAATTTTATATATTGTTTTCCTTATATATTAATTGTAAAACAAAAACACAACGCATATTAAAATAATAATAATCATAATAATAACTTGTATATTTCATGATTAGATTTGTCTGAAATCATCCTTGTGGAGATGAGATTTGTCTGAAAACATCCTACATTACATTCGACGGGGAGGAATAACAAAAGAATTCACCATGTGAATAAGTATTACATGGTTTTATGTGTGAACGAATTGAATGTGTCTTCTTTTTTCTCCTCTTACTAAGTATATGACATGAAAATCTATTGACATCTATCTTTAGGCTGTCAGGAGGACCCCATTTGCCTTTTCCATGCATATTTATGATTGGGCATTGGATTAATGATACTTTCTGGTTTACTCAGCTCATTATTGATTGTTTCATAGCATGTTTAGAGAAAAATGCCAATTATGTTAATATGATTGGAGTGTGGATTTTTTATTACCAGGAACTTTTCAGGGGTGGAATCCTTGGGAAAATTTTGATTCTGGGTAGGTAAAAGAATGGTATTGGGCATTGCTAGATTTGGGTTTGGTCCTGTTTGGATATATGATGGATTTGTAAATGATTGATTTCCCTCCTAACAGAGGCAAAATTGGACTTTGAATATAAGCCATTTGGGTTGATTTCCCTCCAGACGTAAAAAAGTTGATTGATTGCCATATGATCAGAGAGGTATTTGGGTAGTATGGCCCCTGTCCAAGACACAGACTTTGGGACCTCCTTAGATCTGGAGTCCCCGTTTGGAGAATTAGGGTGCCAACTATCCGAAGGTGATCTGAGAGAGATAGCTTATGAGATCTTCATTGCAGCATGTAGGCCCTTTGCTGGAAAATCCACCCTTACATACATACCTCAATCAGAGAAGGCAACAGAGAAGCTTGAGAGATCATTGTCTGTTTCTCCTCCTCTGCAAAAGTCATTGACCTCGGCTACTGCAAGTAAGATGAAGAAGGGCGCCCTTGGTTTGAGATCATCCTCAAAGAAGACTCACAACATCCCTTCCAGATCCAAGAAGCCACAAACAATTGGAGAGCTCACGAGGATGCAGATGAATGCAACTGAACAGACCGATTCCTGTGTTAGGCAAGATTTGTTGAGAATTTCTATTGGACAGGTATAGTGCAATAATCACACTCGTGTTTTGGTTCCTTTTATTTCACTAGGCAGTGCAGGTTAGATTGTGAGGATTTGCTGAAAGCTTATATACAAAAGGATCACACTAATAATAACATGATCTATGCACATAGAAAACTGAAAGACCTGATGGCTGCACATGAGTGGCTTATAGGTTATTCAGTTTACTCAATGATAAGTTGCAGGTTAATGTCGATCCGTACGTCACATGATAATGTTAATTGTGAAATTGGGACATATAATGCATATATAGTCTAGATTAAGTTGGAACTTGCATTTGTATTTGTTATATTGATTGCTTAGCGATTTGGGATTCCAATTGCTCTCCTTTGGGAGATTAACATGAAAGTTGATTTTTCATTCCACGGGAATTTGGATAATGGGTTTGAACATTAATGCAAGTCATTAATTATGTAGTTCACACAATAGCGTTTATTGAGAAATTTGGACTTTTAATGCATATGGATATAACCCAATTTTATTGGGAACTTGCATTTATATTTGTTCCATTGAGTGCTTGCCAATTTAGGATCTTAATTTCATTGGAGATCGCCATTATTGTCGCTAAAATTAAATTCTTAAATGCCATATTCATATATCTCTCTCTTGCAGATGCATCAAGTGTTCTCTTCGAAGAAACAAAAGTCCTCCAGTAGGATATACACAAGTAGATGCATCATAGGGGTAAGTGTTACGCTCATTGTAATCGGCCTGACATTTCTCAAAAACACCGCTGCAAAGTATTTAACAAACCCTAATCTAAGTTTTGATTGCGGGTGGTCAAAATAGTGTTAAAATAATCTTGTTATTCCTTACAATTATCTTTACTGATCTAATCTTTTATATAAAACCTTTTATTTTGTATATTATTTAACTAAGTGTGTTGATGGTTAAGAAAATTATTTAGATTGATTTAACTTCTGACCGTCTGAAGCTACATCAGGCCAGAGATGAGAAGGTTTTTAGATCCACAATGCATACAAAGGCGATGGGCCAAAGGTTGAAATATTTATTCTATCAATTATAAGTTAGTTTTTGTGTTCATCTATCGATCATCAAGGTGTAGTCAACAAGGTTACATTCGCATCGTTGTCATCTTAGAAATCATTCACAGAAGCCAAGAAATCATAGGCATTCATCTATGATCAGTTGTTGGAAGGTTTTAATTATTGAAACATGGCCATCCATATATTCCCTCCAACTACTTGACATTACAACTAGATACATAGTTTTTATAAACTTATGCAACGAATAGTCATTGAGGACAAGTTCCAAAGTTAGAACATATTGAATTTTCCCTTTTTTATTTTCCCCTTTAAACACCACTGACTCTCCTGTAATTACTGCACTACTCCAATCATCAACCTAATAGTTGGACAAAAACACCAATCTTTATTTTGCATGGTATTAATACTTGAACATTCTAAGTGTGCTCGTGTCTTCCTGCCATTGATGTGTCCCATGAAACATGCATTCAACTTCCCCTTACATTTACATTATTTCTAGCTACCACATAAAGTCAATTCCGAAACATGGGTTTTCTCCTTCTTGAGATTTACAAACATGTCATGCTCTTTATAGATGGTATTTTTTTACATTGGCTCTTTGATTACTCTTTCCTTTCACATGCATTGTTCCACCCTCAAATGCCATTTTCTACACCATTTTTCTTATTTCATTTTTCAATTTCATCTAATTTCACTTCCTCACTCTATCTCTTTCGGCGTTCACATCGTACACTTCACGTATGATTGCTAGTTTAAGAACTTTTGTGCTAGTTATTTATATGTGTCAATATTAACATCTTTTAAGTACTTTGGTTTAATTCATTGTCAAATGTTTATAAGGCATTTACTTCAAAAAGGTGTTGAAGCTTTCAAATTAGTATTTTTTATGTCGGGAGCTCATAGGTTAATGTTATTTTTATTTTTAAATTGAGTCATGTTTGAAAATTCCTTGTATCTAAGTGTTTGTCAACAAGTGTATATAGGGTGTGTCATTAAGAGTCCTACTTTCTATTTTTAAAATAAAAAATATTATTGTATTGTTTATTAGAATTGTTAGTACAATCTCAAGTTAAATACAATAGTGTCAAAAGTTAAAAGTCAGTTGTTCGTGTCAAGTTGAATTCAATGTAGAGTTTTTGTCTACGTGAAAGTGTTGTCGTGAAATTCATCGAGTCATTAATCATATTGTAAAAGTAAAAAATGAGTCAATAGTTATTTTCTGTGAGTCAAAATATTTTTTTAGCTTACAAATTCATTATTGGTGGAATCTGACATTCAATAAAGGTATATAATATGCATTTTTTCACATTGCGGGAGCGGTACTATACTAATATATTACAATGTGGAATAGCATCCAAGTCAAATCTAGTTGAGCTAGCAACATGTTACTGGAGGATGGAGACACATGAGGTTAGAGGTCAATCAGTGACCTCTCATCAATCACCAATGATGGGGCCGCACTGAAGCTATAGTGACATTTATTGGTGTGATTTATTTTTGTTGTGATTTCAGAGTTCTTGTTTTTAGGGTTTTCATTGTTCTTCAGTGTTTTAGTTTTCAATAAATGGAAATTTCACATTGTGGGGGGGAACATGACATAAATGTTCCATTTCTATTTAGTTTTTGTTCAGTTTGGTGAGATGTTTTTCCTATGTCAATTCGCTGATGTGAAGATATTGTGGAAAGATGAAAGCACATGGAAAAAGTAACATCGTAATACTTGAAGAGGATGAACATGGGTTCTTTTTTGGTGGACAGGGGTCCATATTTGATGAACATGGGTCCATACCGCATGAGCAGGGGCTCATATTGAGGTTGTTGGTTAGCCTTTGCAAAACCATCAGTGAGCCAAGATCATGAGCACGCACGGGCAGAAAGTTGTGAAAGAAGTGAGAGCTTTTTTCTTCCATGTTCGCACTAAGGGGGGAATGTTAGGAATTCATTATTCTAGTGCTCACATTATTTTTATGGAGTGGTAAAATGTAATTACTAGTGTGATGTAACTATGTGGGTGATTTGTTAATAACCCACATAAATAGAATTGAGTGAGTTATAACAAGAGATAGTTAGATCTCCTATTTTATAGGAAAAGTATTTTCTATATATTGTCATGTATATGAGAGAAATTGATATAGTTTGTGTTTATTAATCTGTGTGTATTCTATCTCAAGAATCTTTGAATGAGATAAATATTCGTAAAAGATCTTCTAAATACTATAAGATTGTCTGATGAATACTGGGCAGAAGCAGTTGGAACAATAGTATATCTTCTAAATAGATGTCCAACAAAGAGTGTGAGGAACATGATACCTCAATAAGTATGGAGTGGAAGAAAACCAAGAGTTGAGCACTTGAGATTTTTTTGGGTGTGTTGCATATGCACATGTGAAAAAAAAATATCAAAATGGGTTAACAGAGGAGAGAAATGCATTTTTATTGGATATAGTGAACAATATAAAGCTTACAGATTATATAATCCAACTAAAAAGGAACTAATAATTAGCTTGCCGAGATATTCAATTCATTGAGGAAGCATCTTGGGGAGATGCACAAGAAGTGGAGCAGCCACAACTAAACAATGTACCAAGTTGGACACCCATTTCACAAAGGGGTGAATCTTCTTATGGTAACATCCAACAAATCTTGCAAGGACCAACTAATGAGGCATCTTCATCATCATATGACTCATTCCAAAAACAAGGTTGAATGAGAAGTGTTCAAGAGATTTATGAACAATCAAGGTATGAAGAAAATGAAGATGAAATGATTAATTTTTCTTTATTTTTAGAAGCTGATCCTATTTATTATGAGGAAGCAATTAAGGATCATAAATGGTGTGAAGAAATGGATGAAGAAATGCATGTAATAGAAAAGAATGAAACATGGGAGCTAGTAGATATTCTAGAAAGAAAGGAAGTTATTAGAGTCAAGTGGGTTTATAAAACTAAGACTACTCCCGAAGGTAGGGTTGAAAGACATAAACCAAGATTTTTGTTAAAGGCTATAAAAAAAAGTGTGGACGTGATTATAATGAGACATTTCTCTAGTAGCAAGGCTAGAGACTGTGAGAACAATTATTTCCACAATTTCTCATCACAAATGGAATGCCCATAAAATTGATGTCAAATAAGCTTTTCTTAATGGAATGTTAGAAGAAGAAGTGTATGTGGGACAACCACCTGGTTATGAAATTCCAGGGCATGAAAGAAAGGTATATAAGATCAAGAAAACATCGTATGGACTCAAACAAACACCAAGAGCTTGGTATAGTATGATATATTCCTATCTCGTTTAGTAATGGCTTTAGCAAAAGTAGTAGTGAGCCTAGAATCTACATCAAAGAAAACAACAATGGTGAGATTTTAATTGTTGTCTTATATGTAGATAATTTAATTTTAATGGAAATGGAAACAAGCAGATAGAGGAATTTAAACCAACCATGAAGGAGTTTGAGATGACCAGTTTAGGATTATTGAAGTATTTTCTTGGCATCGAGGTCAAGAAAATTATGCAAATGTAAATATTGTAAAGATTCGAATGTTGGACAAGTAAACCAATGTCTACACCAAGTAGAGATAAGTCTAATACCAAATATGATTACAACAACAATGTGGATTCTACAAGGTAAAAAAGCATGGAAGGAAACTTGATGTATTTAGCTACAACAAGAAAAGATATAATTTATGAAGTTATTTTGATTTCTAGATTCATGGAGATGCCAAAGGAGAAACACTTGCAAGCGAGTGCAAGCGCATTTTGAGGTATGTGAATGGAACAAGAAATTATGAAATTTTATATGCTGCTAATAATGATTTTCAATTAGTTGGATACCAGATAGTGATTGCGAAGGTAGCCTTGATGATAAAAAGAAAACACCTGGATATGCGTTCATTGTTGGATTAGGATCCATTTTATGGGCTTCAAAGAAACAATTAGTAGTTTCATTGTCTATTGCTGAAGTAGAGTATATTGTAGAAAATTTAGCCGCTTCTCAAGCAGATGGTTAAGGAGAATCCTCTCAGATTTACACGAAGAACAATAAGGAGGTTTTGTTCTTTTTTGTTATAGTATGTCTTCAATTGCATTATCAAAGAATCCAATTTTTCATGGCTTAAACAAGGATATAGTTATCGGATATCACTTCATTCGTGAATTGGTTGAGAAAGGAGAGATCGAGCTCAAGTTTGCAAGTCATAAAGAACAACCACCAACATTTTTACCAAACCTTTGTCAATGGAAAAGAAAGTTTTGGCATTATAAATGGACTCGCCTAACTCCGTAAATTAAAAATTAGTTTTTGATTTAGTTTTTGTTTGGATCAAGATTAAGGGGAGTGTCATAATTAATGGTGTTAGGTAATCTTGAACCCCGAACAATGTTTCAATTTCTTGTTTCCTATTTTCCTATCTACCCTTATGATGGTATTCAATTATTTTGTGGCCGTTTACTTTGTGGTTGTTGATTTTTGCATTTCCGCCATTACCATAGGCCATGTGGTGTGATTGCACCACTCCTCTTTGTTTTTGGGCAACTCGGAACGTGAAGGCCCCGGAATTAGCCACGGCTAATAACCCCGTCGATTTTGGGTGGTCGTGGTGTCGTGATAAATAGATGAAACATGGAGGCACAATATATATATATATATATATATATATATATATATATATATATATATATATATATATATGCCGCCCATATTTATATATATATATATGCCGCCCGATTTTTATATAGACAGAGCATCAATAGCTTAGGAAATAATACAAAAGAAGAAGGAGAAGAAAAATATTGTGAGCTGCAGCTCGAAGAAAATAGAAGAGAAGAAAAGAGAAGATATGTGTAGCAACACGAAGTAGAAGAAATTCAAAAGCAAGCAGAGGATATTTATATAGAGCAACAATTCGATTTGAACAATTTTTTGTAAGTAAAAGAAATAGAGAATAGGACATAAGAAAAGAAAAAAAAAAAAGACAAAGCAACAACTCGAGATTGTAAGAAGCTCTTAAATCGAATATAATATATATATTTTGTGTGTGTGTGTGTTTTCTGTTGTGTTCAGTTGTGTCTTCCCCTCTATTGGTTGATGTTAACACAAAATTTGGCTTACATCTCTCACTTGCATATTTCATTTTATATCACATTTCAGCTCTTGAATATTATAATTTTAAAGATTTTACTGTTTTTAAAGTGACGTATTTAAGGAATAATGATCTATACCAATTAGACCATATTTCTATCATTTTAAGATTCATGTCAAGATAAATTAGGGATGGAATATTGATTTCTCACTAGAAAGGAAAAGAAATGATGCTTTGATGAAATCCTTCTCGGACTAGTTTGTTATTGGTTAATGTAAAATCTTTTCGTATTCCATACGATAAGGTATTTCTTATACTCTATAGCCACTTTGTTGGTTCCAAGAATTCTTTACTCAAAGCTTAGTGCATCCTTTCACTATCATTATTCTTACATTTAGATTGTTTCTAAAGTTTGGATTGCAGTACCAAATTGTACAATACAATACTATTGAATCATATGATGGAATAGTAGCTTATAGTGTGTAGAATTTTTTTGGCTATGTGAGAACAGATGATTGTTAGGGCTTCCTTCCAATCTAAATTGACCGAACAAGCGTGCCCAAATCAACTCAAGGAAATCATATTAGATGGAATATAATTGTAGAAATATGTAGTATATAATTTTCTTCCCTAGTCTAAGAAAAATCTGTTTAAAACGAAACTTGAATTCATTCGCTTGAAGATGGTGATGCACTCTAAGAGAACTTTTTCCAACACATTTAAGCAATAAAAGTCCCTACTACAAATCTTCAACGTATCACAACAATTTTTTTAACCATTATCATAATATCAAAATTATAAAAGAAAAAATATTCTTTCTAAGATTTCTTGTTTGATTGTCATGTCAAACTTCTGGAGCTCAAATTAATGCTGATGCTACATAAGGATGAAAGATATGCTCATCCCCTAATTGAATTCTACAAGGATTGTTGGAACTTTACCACGGAAAGACTTATTTTGCATCTGTAGGGGATGCTTTGCAAATCTTGAAAGGATTCAAAGTTAACAATAAGATTGCTAAATTAATTTAGCAATTGAGAACTTAATTCACAAGTGTATAAGAATGGAGCACTTATATAGACTTTA
The DNA here is from genome assembly GCA_018340775.1 of Taxus wallichiana var. yunnanensis. Lineage (NCBI taxonomy): Eukaryota > Viridiplantae > Streptophyta > Pinopsida > Cupressales > Taxaceae > Taxus > Taxus wallichiana. Next base: position 418,413,157 of record CM031243.1, read on the forward strand.
TAATATTCTGAATGTTTTAAGATATGGAAAACTAGTTTCATCAAAGGGAAACTTAAAAAAATATTCATTTATATAGACCTGATATGAAAATAATTTTACTGTAAAAATAAATAAATTGAGACTTGTATCTAGATGAGGCACAATCACTTATCACACATAGAATTCAAACTAAACACACAATATAAAAAGAGATCCCCATGATAACAGAAAAAAGATGCTATTGACTGACATACAACACTTCTACAACATTTTGAACATGTTTATCCTGCTACAATGTGGACCATACATCTCTTATTAATAAACTTAGTACTGAAATCTCGATCCAACTATACTAGGATAGACAATGGTTATACACAATGCATGTTGGTCTATTCCAACAATTCACAAAATAATTTGTTATGGCCAGTCTGTTCACTTATTGATTATATGGGTTGAACCCTCAAAGAAGTTAAATGATTTTACCATTACCCTTAGCTCCACAATCTCAGAAAGTCTACGTTCAAAGTTTACATTGACAGGAGTTTAACACTCATTTGTACACAAAAATGCTAAGTAGCCCATTTTCAATGTTAGACAACACCAACGAACATGAAGTTAAACCTCCTCAAGTCCATCATAGGTTCAACTAATAGATTATTGGGTAATACATTTGTTTTAAATATTTCTGCCAAGGCTGTGCAAATATACAGATCTTTAAAACCCAAAAACGAAAAAAAAAAAAAAACAAAAATTGGAATACCTTATATTGCATGTCATTCGATTATATTGTAGTGTTGATGCACCATATTATTCCTTTTATGGCCCTGAGATGATGGTAAATGTAAAACATGTACATATTTGACATTTCTTTTGGTCTTTCTGTATAGGTGGAAACTTGTTGCAGCGCCAAGTTTGAAGTGAGTGTTAACATAGTTTACACTTCCGTTGATCTTTAGGATGACCCAGTATTCTTTTTCCTATATGATAACAGGAAGGCATTTGTGATCAAGAACTCATGTTCTCTATCTGAAAGAACAATAAGAGATGGTGACATTTGTGTTTAATGTGAATGGGAAAAAAATTAAATGAGATATATATATATAGCTCAGAAAAATAACCCTTAAGTGTTGCAATCAGAAGACATTTCAAAAGAACCAGAAAATAAAGTTTTGCATTTGGAGCTAAAATAAGAACAGTTTAACAAGGTATAAACTGAACACCGATTGAAAAAACGTCTACCAGACAACCTGTGGAAAATGCACCTGTTACAACAAGAAGCTTTAGAAGGTAGATCAGCTTCATTGGAGAGCAAGCAAAAGTAGACTGGAAAGCTATACAAATAATCATCGTACACATTGAAAGTATGAATGGATTTTCCACTTGTTAATGACCTACTTATATTTCTCCATCCCATAAGTCTTGAAGAGTTCTGTAAGGGCTGGTTGTTGAGTTTATGAGCCCTTCCCTTCTAACAATCTTCTTTTGTGGAAGATTTTTTATCTTTTCACGATCTTCTCCAGTTAAAGACCACTCAAAAATATTATAATTTTCAGTTATTCTACTCTTAGTGTAGCTTTTAGGCAGCACACTCACTCCGTGTTCCAAACCCCACCGTAACAAAACCTGCAAAACATAAGTTAGAACCATAATACTATAGACCATTTGAAAACATTTTTCAAGTCCCAATCTCAGTGCAAATATATTTATTGACATGGTCCTCTCTACCCATTAATAAATCACAAACTCGGGATAGTAGTGGCATTTCTAAATCCATTCACACATTTCTCAAGTTCAACATTTGCCATTGAAAAACTTGAATACAGTACCTGAGCTACAGTCTTTCCATGCTTCTCAGCAATCTCCCCAATAACAGGATTTTCCATCACAGAATTGGAACCATAGAAAGTACCAAATCCTCCTAAAGGAGACCACGCACTAACATGAATGTTGACATTGCTGCAATAATCTCTTAGCTTCTTTTGTTGCCACAGAGGATGCATCTCCACCTGTCATAGGAAAAGAACGTGCTATTTAGAGTAACAATGACAATGAAAACAGATTACAGAAAAAACTCTTATAGAAATAAGGCATTAGCAGTTTGATGGCAGAAATAGACAATATAAAACAATAACAGAAATCGTGAATACGTTAAAGGTGCAAGGAACCAGCAATTCTCCAAAGTGCATCTACATGATGGATGTTAGATTTTATTTTATTTTTTAATTGAAAAGCAATCTGTTTTTCAGTGACTTGTTGAAAAATATAGAATGTGTTTTTCAACACACTATTATATACAATTAAGTATGATTCAAGAATCCCTGATCATAAGTATGCCCCTAGACAGTGTAGTTTTGACCAGTCCCGCTGCATGATCAGCTATCCAAATAAATGTAATGTATTTTATTTATTTATTTATTTTTTGATGAGTGGTGCACTCATTTGGGTGTTAGATTACATAGTTTGTTGCTATGTCTGTTCATGTTTTGGAGGAAGCATATAACGGATTTATAATTATGACTAAACGTACAACTAAACTAGTGACCACTTTCAGTTTAAGCATTCACGCTGTCAAAATCACCCAGGGCACGATCCTGGCCTCAACTGTTTCGACTCTTCGTGTCAGGTATCCTCAGGCCTCACACTCAGCAAAACTTGAGACGAAGTACAATTTTAACATAATTTGATGTGTCCATACATATATACAAGATGAGGTGGTATGATTTCTATTATACAATATTGCATTTTGCATGAAGTATAGTCAATGGGCTGTTTATTATTTTTTGGGGAATTTATCTTTGATTGTCTGACCAACAAGTCTCCCAGATATCAGGCTGAGCAGTCCAAAGGTACAATGACTAATAATTTCTGATTTGATATCAAATACTTTGATTTCAAAAATATGCTCTATACAACTGGATATTGTGTTTCAAGTCTTTCTACTGAACCCATGATCAAGGATAAAAACATTTGACTTCAATTGCATCTCTAGAAAGATGAATATGTTACCTGATTAACAGCAGGATAAATGTTGGCATAGGTTAGCAAATCACCAATCTTTTTGCAAGAGAAATTGCTCACACCAATAGATTTAGTAAGCCCCAACTCCACGCATTGCTCCATTCCCCTCCATATAGACTCTATATCTAATGGCAAAGAAAAGAAAGTCCTCCTCTTTAGGATTTGGATGTGAAGCCCCCTTTCTCAAATTTATAGGCCAGTGGATAAGATACAGATCCAGATATTCTAGCTGCAAATTCCTGCAAAATAATTTTTACAAAACGTAATGAATCTATTGGGTACCCTTAGAAGGCTAGAAGCACAAATAGGTTCAGACAAGAACATACTTTAAGGTTGTCTTCAAAGCAGAAACAGGGTCATCGTGATCACCAGCAAATAATTTACTGGTCACAAAAATCTTATCCCTCCTTATGGTTCCATTTAGAAAAGCATTGTTCAGAGCCTCTCCTAGAGCTGACTCGGTGCCGTAAATGCTAGCAGTGTCAAAATGCCTATAACCCACCTGCTCATCGGATTGAAATATTTTTAGTGAACCACTCCTCATGAAATATGGGTCGATATAGATTGATTCGAAACTACAATTAATTTCTAAAGAATCATTACACAGCAAGAAAATACCTGTATAGCTGTGGCAACAGCTTCCTTCATCTGGTCTATGTTGCTAGGTGATGCAGCAGTACCAAAGCCTATCAGTGGTATTGCCATTCCTGAATTGAGCTGTGAAACTCTCCTTACAATCTCCACACTTATGCTTTTAACCGCACAACGACAACTATTTGTACTCCGAAGTGATTTTCGCCTATACCCGGCCACCTGAACACCCAACTGAAATGTTGCTGTTCCTGAATTGAGCTGTGAAACTCTCCCTACAATCTCCATATTTCTGGTCTATGTTCCGCAGAACAACTACTAACAATTATATAACAGGGCATACATGGTAATGACTGTTTTGAAAAATGGTCCCTTTCCCACGTGAATCACAAGCAGCTTAAAGAATCTCTTTCCCAATGGAAGCATGGGAGGAAGCGGTCTTGGGCAGCGGTTGGCAGTTGGATTACAAATTTGCTGTAAGGCAGGTTATATCCCAAGGCAGGTTAGAATCCCAACAAAGAAAGACAGGTTGGATCGATGGGTGTTGGATTTCGAGAAGACACGATGGTGCTGGTGTGAACCAGGGGTTAAATGTGACGGCAAGTAAGATATTTTTTTATGATTTTATCCGTAAAATACTTGCAAATATTTTAAATAACCGTCACATGGAGCTTATGTAAATATATACTAATATATATTAAAAATAATTAAGTATATATAGAAGAATTTTTATATATTTTATTAACACTATTAAAATAGTATTATTTTGAAGTTTTGAAGGATAATATTTGAAATAGGATTGGTGATCGTCAAATTAAAACCCGGGTGTAAACTCATGTTTTGATGTAATATGATTATGACTGAAAATACGTGCTAATCTAAGCACCTAATTTTGAACAGTACTAGTTAATTGGGTACTTTGTCGATTTTGTAATGTTAACGGTCAAACAACCAATGGGATGTTTACCATTTTTTGGGGTGGATTTATCATTGGTTGGTTGACTAGTCAACCTTGAAAACGTATGTGATGTTTAGGGCGAGTGCTTTGTGTTTCTTTTGTTTTATGTTTTTTATTGGAATACATCAAATATATTATTAAGGTAGTCGGAAAGATTACACTCAAAAACATTATAAATGTTAATTTTTTAGTTTTGATATTTTTAAATTTCTTTTTTCTTTTTGAATCGCTTTTGTTTCATTTTATTTTCTATCTTTAAAAAGTTTTTTCCATTTCATTATTCCATATCGTTCTATTATTTTTTCAGTACTATTTTGATTTGGCAAAAATGTATTACACTATTTTTGGTTATTTTGTTTGTTTACGGATCTCTTGTAATTTGGGTTATTTTGTTGTTATGTCTTTTGCATCCTTATCCTTGGACCCTTAAGGTATCTTGTCCTTCTTTATCAACATCTCCTATTCATTTGTATCATCACGCACACGAGTAAAGCCATAATTTGAATACAAGAAGTCTATAAATATAGGGCATTCATGCACTTAGGACATACACATTTAATTATAAGAAAATCATTAATTGAAAGTACATACCCAAGCCAAAAATATGTTTGAAGCATTTAGAGAAGAGCATATACTATTTACTTTTTGCATTTATTAGAGCATTGAAAAGATAAGTCATTAATTGCAAACACATCCTCAAGAAAACAATATGTTTGAAGCATTTAGAGAAGAGCATATACCATTTTCTTCGTTATTGATTAGAGTATTGAAAATATAAGGCTTTAGACACTTTCACTACATTGGACTAAATTATATTTGGAGTGTCATTTCAAAAATTGTTCAAGATTCTAGGGTATTGATAATAAAGGAGGTATATCACACTTCCGATTAACACCTCTAGATTTCATGTTGTTGGTTTGTTAGGATTCCAAGAAATGAGAGTTGTTTCCAAGTGACTCATAGAATTATGTAAAGGTAAGCAAGGTTATCCAAGCCTAGGAGCGGATGGACAAGATTCTAGAGTTAATTGTGTCTAAAAATACCTATAATTCTACTACTAAAGTTGAGGTTGTCCCATTAGGTGATTGTTAGGGTTATGGTCGAGGTTCTTTACGTAAAATGAATACAAGTTCACTTGTTGTTTTACATTACAAAAAACAATTAAAACATAAGAATAAATTTACATAGCTTTATGAACCTCTACATGGTCTTGTGTACATTTTCAGTAGAAATACAAAAGGCCATATAAAACATCATCTTGTCCTATTGAACCTTGGAATATGCTAAGTTTAGGGATATGAAGGTCTGTATGAAGACCACGAACATTCTTGCATGCGTGTGCACATGTTCGCGAACACATTTCAAACTTATGCACCACCTGGATCTTGTATATTTGTGTCCACATCAACTCAAGTGAATTTTCATCTAGATATTTGGGCCTTGATATTTCGTTATAATTATAGGACTACTTGAACTGGTATATATTGAATGGATGAAACTCTCCAAGTGAGTTATTACCTGGTAGCTAGATAGATGAAATCTATAGACACATAAATTTCATCTTTTACACTTTTCCAACATCAATGTTTGCATACTTTGACACACATAGAAAATTCACATATATCTAACTCTTGAGAACACTTTCCCTATCAATATACCCATTGAATGTCATAGCCACCTCTGTTTTCTAAGCTTGGTTATTCAAGTAATCTTAGTATATAAATGAACAAATTTAGAATCCTATATTATCCATACCCCATATCCGTATTTGCTCACAAGAAACTATTGGTAAACCCAGGTCATCCTAAATTATTTCATAAGTTAGTGGTGAATAGAAATTATAAATAGTATCATATATATACAAATCAATCATAAGGTCATTAAACACCATTTACCATATCTTCATCTCTCAATCATTTCTCTCTTTCTCTCTCAAAGAAATTTTCAACGACATATATGTGCATCCCAAATTTAAAAGGAGAATCCCTAGAGAAGTCCATATAACCAAATCTCAATATAAAGAATTCAAATTTACATAGTACCAAATTTCAAAGATCAATGATCTGCGATTGGACGACATTCTATATCATTCATGATTTTGAAAATCCATACACTTGAATACGTGGTAAAAATATGTTTGTATTTGATCCCCATTAAGAGTAATGGTACATAGGAAACACTCAACCACTTAAAAGGAAATGGTTGGAATCATTCAATCTAAAACCTCTAACCCTTTATAAAGTATCTTGTGATTGAGAAGGCATGATTGGGGTATGTAAAATTAAGAGATGAGATAATACCCATCATACAAGAATAAAGAGCTTGCACATGTTTATAAATAGGAGCAAGACATACGTGAAGGTCTCTAAGAAGGTATAAATCCTCATAATGCACAGCTCATGAATCATTTGCATCCTTACATCCTTCCTCATAATATCTCACAACCAATTTAATCCTTCTCACTCAAGCTTATAGAACTTTTACTCTATGCCTTTTTAACATCTCATGGTAAAGATAAAACCTTGTGATAGTTTGTAAAAAATAGCCAACTCATCATAATATTCCACATAACTTACCTCCTTTATGTGATTTTACTTAATCATAACATCTTGTCGTAAATATGTAACCTTGTGGTATTCAATGAAACATATTCCATCTTAGAAAATAGTTTCCCCCTCTTTTACAAATTTTCCAACAGTTATCATCTTTCATTGACAATCATGGTACCTTATAACTTTAACTGGGTGATATCTTACATCATGTGCACCGTATTCACAACACATGCAGCTCTTGAATTCTTGTACTAGCACTGCATGACCTTTGTGGCTTCTAGAATATTGTGATAACCATTCCTAAGTATTTTTAAATTTTTTTGCATGTCATTATCTTGTATCTATAAATTCTACTTGTATTTTTGCATGTCATTATCTTGCATCTATAACTTCTACAATGCCACAAAATCTATGTAGATCTTGTTGTCTAGCTTAGCATCATGGAATACCTTGCAAATATTTTCCATGTTGTAGTGCCCAACCCTCTTTGACATTGATATTAAAATGATTTTTCTTACTTTGGATTGGAGCCATAGATATTGTTATCATATTTGATCTTTAGACATTGATAGATGGACATTACTATATTTGATTAACCTATTCAATAGACAGGTTAGATTTTGGTATACAAATTTTGTTAGACGATTTAGTTAGTCTTGTGATCTTAGTGCTAGTTGATGAATTGATAGAATCGAACATTTTAAATTGTGAAAAATTGGTGAAATTAATTGATTTTAGTGATGGTTTAGTTATGATATTTGATGATGTGAATTGATATGTATATGTGTGTTTTATTGTATCGATGTCATTAATATGGCCATGAGGCTAGAAAGGTATTGTTTTGATTTTTACAAGAAATTTTAACACAACAAACAAAAAGGGGATAGGAGACCAACAATGAAAGAATTTGGGGTATTGGCAACATGTCACCTTGACAACTTGTGTATTTGTATGTTGTTGTTGATAGATTGTTAGGAGGTCCCCATTGGGGGTGGCCTCAAATGTGACCTTGGGTAAATGTGTTGTTTTCCTTTTTGTTTTATTTATTTTGTGAGTATTTGAATTATTTTAGTATTGTGAGTCACCTTTATTATTGTTAGTTAAAGTGCTCCATTTAAGTTGATTAATCTTGATTAATTATTGTAATTTGAGATGTGACCAAATGGGGGGTATTTAATGTTGGTATATGGTCCTTGATTTATGTTGGATTTGAAAGGATTTTATTACTTTTGAGTGTTGTGTACTCAACCTTGCATGTCAAATTCGGATTTGGGCTTAAGGGCCATTTTTGAGGCTTGTGGGACAAGTTAAGCTTGTCCCACACCTCTTAATTTCACCTACCAACTACCCCTATGGGTTAAGGGGTCAAAAATAGACCCCATTATGTGATTGTAAGACAAAAAGGTGATATTTATTGCACTTTATTACATGATATTTTAATTTTGTCCTTTAGAGGTGTGGGTAAGAGTTTGTGTGTGTAAGAGGGTTGTCATTTCCTCAACCACCAATTTATTGAGCTTTGGGTTTGGGGTTTGACCATGTGATGTGGAGTGGAGGAGGAATGATGTGGCATCCTACATGGAGCCACATCACCTCTCTCTCCTCTCTTTTCTATTTATTCAAGTTTGTTTGATGATTTTGGGGTTACATGTTTTATTTGGACTCTTGAATTTTTGGAGGAGCTTGCTTTTGGAGTGCTTGTTTGAAGCTTTGGAGTTGGCTTGTGCTTTCTTTGGACTTGGAAAATCTTGGAGCTTGTGCTTATGGATTGGATACTCTTGCAATGGAAAGGTAGGGACTTCACCCATGTATTCTTATTGCTATTTTGTTGTGTAAATGTTTGTGAATGGATGATTGTTGTATGTTTGTGATTTTGGGAAATAGAATGGCCTTTAGGTTGTGTAGGAGAAAAAGGAAATGGGGATATTTTGGAGGGAGGCATAAGAGTATTATTGTGTATCTTGGGAGGGAGTTGGGTTGGGGTGTCCCACCTTTGTAGATAAGTGAAAGTTGTGCTTATCTTGCATGTTTTATTGAGGGAGGCATAAGAGTTGAGGGAGACATAAGAGTTGTTTTGGAGGGAGGCATAAGAGTCTTGTTGGTATGTGATTGAGTTTCTTGGAGGCTTTAAGGTGGGCACTCAAACCCTTTGGGAGGCATAAGTGTATCCCCATGTTTCTTTTCTCTTTCTTGGCTTGAGTATTGAGCCTTTGTGCTTGGGAAACTTGTGTGTTGTTTTTATTTTTGTTATTGTTCTCATTGTGTTGAAATTTGTTTGAATGTTATTGTGGAATCCATGTAAAGTTGTCTTGGTTGTCTTATACCCCTTATTGCTTCATTGTTGGGGCTTGGGGCCAATGAGAAAGAAGGCTTCTCCTTCTCATTAGATTATTGGTTGGGTGGAGAGTGTTTCCTACTCCCCTATTTTGTTGTTTTTTTGGATTTTGAAGAAGATGGTGGAGCTCAAGTGAAGTTTTGGTCATAGTTGCACCTTGAAGAAAATAAAGAGAGATCCTACTTTTGTAAAATATTTTCCATGTTGTCTCCACTTAAGTGGAGGGATTGTAACTTGCATTTTAAAGGATTCAACTTCTTGTAAATGTGTTGTGAAAGGTTGATTTGTATTAAGCTTTCAAAATGTATGTATATTTAGAAAGTAGGCAAAAGAAATTGTATTTGTTACTATGATAATCCCTTCAACTTGTATACTTTACCAAGAGTGTATTGAATGAAAACTTGTATTTTAAATAGGTTAGTTCTTGTAAAATGAAACTATCAAGTCTTGTATTATTTAGATGAAGTAAGGACCTTGAAATGGTTTTGGAAATGAAAATGAAGCTCTCTCAATCTAAGCTTATATTCAACTTAAATATTTGCCTCAAAAGTGTAATATGTTTCATTTTAAAAGATTGGTGTTCTTGTATGAAAATACACTTGTTTTCTTGAAATGGATGTCATTTATTCTATTGTGAAAGAAATGAAATATTCTCCTATTTTATCATAAAAGTGAGCATTTTGAAATGTTGAAACTATAGTTAAATCTCATACTATGTTATTAGAAAAGAAAATAGTTACTTAAAGTTTTAAAATAAGGAAAAAACTTCTCCTTGCAAATTATATTAGGTTGAATAAGAAATTTTATTAGTTTTCTTAATTTTACTCTCATACGAAGAGGTAGAAAATTATAGTTACCTTGCCTTGTATTTCACTATACCATTTAACTCAACTTGATCATTTATAATAATAATAATAATAATAATAAATGAATGTCATTTTAAAAATCTAATAAAGTCGAATGAATAAATGTTGAAATGGTTATATATAAAACAAAAGTTATAATAAAAAAGAATTTTCGTGAAGCCAAACCCCCACCTTTTTGTTAATTTATATAAGTGGGTGGGGGATATTATTAATACATTATAATATTGGGGCGAGGGGAAGGTAGTGGTGGGGGCTGATCCCCCACCCAATCCTTCATACCACTGTCACAATAAACAGTCACGAATTTTAAATTACAAGCCCGTGCACATTTGGATATGCATCTCGACTATTGTTTGATAATATAAATCTTTGCTATTAAAATGTGTGTGTGTGTGTGTGTGTGTGTGTGTGTGTGTGTGTGTGTGTGTGAATATACAAAAATAAAGAAGGCCTATAACCAGTGTCGCTTCTAGGACTTTCAGATTGTATACTATGTATATTCCTAAACAAAAATACATATATATACACACAAACACATAAATACATACATATGCATTTATGTATGTATGTATGTATGTATGTATGTATACATATACCCAACAATATGTGTAAATATCACCATTTAAACCAGATCTAAAAAGGGAAAAAATGCCCATACCCAAATAGGGTAAATGGAAATAAAATACACAACAAAAATAATAATATGAACAAACCCTAGGAGAGGGTTACAAATGGAATAAACAACAAAAAATGTGTATATCCATCCTTGAGCTTGAGAAACCTTTTCATGGCCTCCATTCTCCTTCTTCTCCCAAACCTGCAAAATGAAAATGAGAAAATAGGGTAAAATAAATGAATAAGAGCACTTCATAAGGATGATTAGGGTTAGATTGAATACCTAAGATCCAAGGGCTCTAAATGAATCCATCTAATGGTTGGGAATCAATCCTACAAATGTTAGGTGAGGATATTTTGGTGGGAATATATTTTAAAATTAAATGTATGTGTAACTTGTGAATGGGGCCACTAAAGGGGTGTTAGGATGTTAGGATTAAAGTGTGACCTATATTGTTTTAGTTTAGTGACTTTTATAAAGGACTTGACCTTAGGAATTAATTAAACTAATTTTATAAATGGATAACTAGATAGTGCTTAAATAAGGATTAAAATTATTTGAACTTAATCATTAGGGTTAGGGTAAGTTCGACCTTAGCCATAGAATATTAAGTCAATAAATGACATTAGAAATATAATACTAAATTAAATAAATTTTGTAACAGGGGTATCTTAACTAATGACTTATAAGAGTTAATTAATGAGAATTAACGGGAACCCTAGGAGGGGATTTAAGCCTGAAATGATTGAATTAAAATAATAATAATTAATTGTTAATTAAAATGAAGGATTTATTAATCGTGAAATAATTAAATCTAGTTGAAGGTTATCCCATTGCAACCTATTTAATAAAAAATTATTTTGTAAATTTTCCTAACTAATTATTGGGTTTTATCTTTGGTTTTGTGTGGGAAAAATGTGGGTGTTACACTTGGTATCAGAGCCATAGGTTCAATGCTTAGACCCTTGGGCACACTTAGAAACACAAATAGATAACCTAGTACAACCTACAACTAGATCACACAACATTTCATGATTTTTAAAAAACGTAGAACACCTAGAAAAATTGAAACAAAACTTAGATGATGATAAACTAACTCCCATCTTGGTTTGTGCAGGAGGCGTGAACTAGACGAGGAGATTTTTCACGTGGAGTTAGATATACCACCTTTAGAGCAGGAAGTTTCTGATATAGTACCACAGATATTATAGACATTATAAGATGTCAATGCAGTTATATGAGGTGGAATAGTAGGGGCACAACCTAGCCAACATGATAGGGAGCCATCACATGAGGCTCAACACCCTTCAAGACATAATGATGAGCATAGGGTAGAGAAATCCCATGTGGAGTCAGCTAGAGTAGATTCACCTCAGAGGGGACATGGAGATAGGGTTACAAGACAAAAAGATAGATCTAGGAGCCCTAAGCCGAGGGATGAGCATGTAGAGAGACCTAGGGGTCGACAGACATCAACTGTAGATCATATTAGGGAGATCCTGAAGCTAAGATCATCTCATTATGCTAGTGATACAAGAGGTTTTCAAGTAAAGGCTTGGTTAGTGAGTTTGAGCGGATGCTTCAAGATTTTCCGTGTAGTAGCAACATGAAAGCTCATGTTGCGATTCATCTTCTGAGGGATGGAGAATGTGTTTGGTGGAGGACTGAGGAGCGAAGCTCCATGTAGACTCAGAGAAAGTTACTTGGGAGATCTTCGAGGAGTGGTTTAGGAGTAGATACATATCCAAGAGGTTTATTCAACAAAGGATAGATGAGTTTCATGACTGCGCCAGGTGTCCATGATGGTAATAGAGTATGAGATTTGGTTTCTTGACTTGCTTCAATATGTTGACTACATGCAGGATGAGAAAGTTAGGATTCACAGGTTCATTAGGGGCTTGAACTTGGATTTGGGAGGTGTAGTACGCATTCATTGTCCATGAGACCTTAGTTGAGGCTATTGAGAAGGCCTACATTATAGAGGAGACCAGGGGGAAGACGCTGTAGGATAGAGATAGAGTGCAAAGATTTATTCAGTAGATTCAAGATAGTAGGTTGAGGGGGTCAGATTCTCCTCCTCGTAGTGGACATGGTTCTACACATTCTTCTTTCGAGACCACCACAATGTCAACTCAACAAAGAACAACAACATACTTGTCCACCATTTATACCCCCACGAGATTTGATACTTAAAGAGGATGGAGGATGGTGGCTCTTCTTAGAGGATCCATCGAGAATAGAAGGAAGACCTACAAATCAGTCAACAAGAGCTCATCAACATCGACCACAATGGGCCATGAAAGGAACATCGGGATCAACGACACATGACTACTAGAGTACCTTTTGGAGCCACATATCATTGGAGGAAACCAGATAGTTGTTATGGATGCGGTGTACTTAGACACCATTGGAGAGAGTTCCCACATAAACCTAATAACAAGGGTAAGTTCGATCGGTGACATGGGATATAGCCATCAGATTTATGCAATGGTCGAGAACTACTAGGAAGATCATCAAGGCATAGTGATAGAGACTATAGGTAACATTGGTGGTATCCCTACCTCTATATTGTTTGATTTTTTCTCTTATTATTCTTTTATTGCACCATAATTAGTAGAGTGATGTAGGTTGGTGGCAATTAGGCAGGGCCTTAGTTGGGATGTTGAGATGGCTTCTAGAGCCAAGCTCTTAGTAGAATCCTTAGTCAAGGAGTGCGTAGTGGACCTAGGACCCTTCACCACTACCTTGGATCTTCATATCCTTCCTTTGGGTTCTTATGGAGTTATCTTGGGAATGGATTGGTTATCTACACACAGAGCTAGAGTTGATTGTTACAACAAGGTTATATCTTGTGTAGATGATTTGGGAGTTGAGTTGGTGATAGTTAGAGTTAGGAGACCCATCTCTATTCACACTATTTTTGCTATGCAGCTTAAGCGGTGTGCACGACGTGGGTGTTAGTTGTATGCTATTACAATTAGTGATAGGTCAGAGGATGAGGCTAGTGGACCTTCACTTGATGATCACCCCATTTTGTAGGATATTTCAAATGTTTTCCCAGTGATTTGCGAGGGTTATTTCTCCCACGTGAGATAGAGTTCTATAATGATTTGGTTTTGGGAGCGGAGCCTATATCACACGCTCTATATAGGATGAGCAATCCTGAGCTATGTGAGCTCGATCTACAATTAGAATGCCTTCTTGAGAAAGGCCTAATCCATCTTAGTGTATCTCCTTGGGGTGCACTAGTGATTTTTGTGAACAAGAAGGACATATCCTTGCATTTGTGTGTGGACTATAGACAACTGAACAAAGTAACAATCAAGAATCGTTACCCCCTTCCTCGCATTGATGATTTGTTTAATTAGATGAAGGGATCTACAATGTTTTCAAAGATAGATCTTAAGTTTGGTTACCATCGTTAAGGATTGCAGAGGTGGATGTCCACAAGACAACTTTCTGTACGAGATATGCCCACTACAAGTTCATAGTTGTGCCATTCGGTCTGATGAATGCCCCTGCAATGTTCAGGAATTTTTTAGACTGCTTTTTAATCGTGTTCCTTGATGACATTTTTAACTACTCACGCATGTGTGAGGAGAATGAGGAACACCTTCGCTAGGTTATGCAGTGTCTGCAAGAGCAACAACTTTATGTTATGCCTTCCTCTTCACTCTGTTGTTATCCTTGGTGACTAACTTTCCTCTTAACTAGTTTCCTCATAGGTCGTTGATCTACTAGACTTCGACTCTTTTCATTTATTTCCCTTGTGAACTCTTTACTTCTTACACGTACCTTCTTTCCTCAAGTATAGGCCTTCTTACCTCATCTTAGAATGCCCCCTGCATCAATTTTACACTATGCATATAATCCTATAAAGGGATTAGAATTATATCTAAGAGAGTATTAAGGTAGGTTCAATACATGTGAATTTTCCCAAATTATAAATTTCAATTGACATTACATGAAAATGGTGGAGAAAAACTAATCAAGTAAACAAATACTAAAATACTTTTAGAAGTAGCAATACAAGGGTGAAAGTGTTTAGATTAGGAACATTCATATTCGAAAATTGTATATCTTTACCTACTTATGAAGACCTACTATTTTATAGTTTGAAGTGATAAATAGAGGTAATATTTGATAAAAACCAATCATTTTTTAATTTTTTAATGTAAAAATGTATTAGCTTGATAAATTTAAGAAATGATAATCAACGTATCTTACATAGGAATAATGAAATTAAAGAATCTTAATTAAACCAATAGTCAATAAAAACATAAACACACTACCAAAATAATTATTCAATGATATTGTATGAAATCAAGTAGAGATAGATAAAATATATATTAGTAAAAAATATCAAGAGATATAAGGCACTCGTAACATATATTGAAATTATCACATAAGTTATATAGGTTCCTCAAAATCAATATCTCTTTATGTGTTTATGACAGATCTATTCAAGATATATGTGTTAATAGCATCTGTTGGTGTGGAGTATATAATTTCCATTCCACATCCAAAATTTTGTGTGAGAATTACACAAAAAATTCCTTTGAGAATCAATACCAAATTTCTCATTTTTCTTGATGGATTGGTACTATTGTTTTGAATACAATTTTAAGTGAAACTAACTCTTTTAATGACTTCAATTTCCTTTTGTTATGGTCATTACTTAATCAAATTTCTTTCAAATAAATGAATTAGATTATTCATACAAACATAAAATTTTCAAATTCTCCCATCATAGATGGATATCCTAACATAATGATTGATCTACCTCCAAAATTTAGGTTTACCTTTTTCATGAAATTCCTGATGAAGTATTGCATCTATATTTTATAGCATATTTTTCTAGTGAAGAAAATTTCATTTCAATGTGTATTTTCTATGTCAAAGGTCATAACCCTAGTTTGTGCATGTAATAGTATTGTATTTTTAGTGATGATACATATTCAAGAGATTCACAAATGAAAAATGTATATATGATTTTTGCTTGTATTGTTTTTGAAAATTTCATGCATAATGACAAGGCATTTTGACAATTATGATAATGTATAATGAACATATGAAATACTTGTTTTTGTTTCTAAACTAAGGTACCATATTACATATTTGATGTTGTATAATTTGGTAAAAGTAAACCATTAGCTTTCATGTTAGGAATTTTTAGCACAAAAGTTGTATATTATCCTCCTTTATATTTTTTATTTCATGGAACTTCAATCTAAAGAACTCTTATGAAAAATGTATATATTTCAATGATATAACTTTCAAAAAATTATCCTATATATGATTTATAAATCATGTTCCATTTTATTTTGTTAGATAGCTTGAACATCCTCATCCTTATTATGATTTTTTATGTCATCTAGAATATACCTCTGTCTGTAAATAATTGTAACTAGCATGCTTGTCTTAGATACATCTATGTAAAATATGCCAAGAGGTATAATTCTTAATATGTTTATTCCACTTATGTCACCAATCCAATATAAACACGTTGATAATGATACCTCTTGGCATATTTTACATAGATTTAAATCTAAGATAGGTGTCCTCATAGCAACCATGAGTATTACATTTTACTTTAACATATAATATGAAACATTTCATTATTAGTTAAGTGTGTAATATATATGAAATAAAATGATAGGAAGAGAAACATTTAAAATTCATCAAAATGTGCAATAGACATAATATAATATGAAAATTAAATAATTATTTAATACTAGTTATTTAATATTAATGTTAAAGGGATGCAATGGAATGGTAGGGAGGAGGTGCGGGAACGGAAGTGAAGTTTTGAATTCTGGAGATGGGTGGGAAATCTCCTCGAAATATGAGGATTCGGATGAGAATCCCGACTCAAAAGAGCATCATGTGGTTACACCAGAAAGAATATGGTTGAGGGCCCCTAGTGGATCTCACATGGGCCAAGAGGTTGGTTGGGAAAATCTGCATAAGGAGGTTATGGAAGGATTAAATCGATAAAGGAAATGAGGCTCCTTTTCCTTCGTGTATCGAAGATTTTGCTAGATAGAACGAAGACCTCCATGGAGAAATCTTTGTTTGCTAAATGCTTGGGTGTTATGCCCAACATTGATTTGTTCCTTGATTGGGCCAAGAGTAGGTGGGTTACTAATGGGGCCATTGATGTAACAAATTATCCTAATGGATACTTCTTGGTCACCCTCCCGCATAAAGAAAATGTGATTAAGATCATTTCAGAGGGTCCATGGTTCATAGGAAAGTCTCGTGTGTTTATCCATAAATGGAAGACGACCTTTAATCCTTATGATTTTTTTATGAGTTTCCCATTTAAGTGAGATTGTCGTGGTTTCCTTTGGAGTTTTCGGAAACTTAAGTACTAGCGGGCATTGTTAAAAGCTTGGGTTCACTAATTGCGATTAATCCTGTGACAAAAGCCAAAACTCAGTTGACCCATGTGAGGTTCTGTGTCAATATGTAGTACGGTGCTTCTCTAGAAGGAAATATAATTTTTTTTGTCTAAACTTGGAGATTGGATACAATGTTTTGAATATGAACCATCCCCATTTATCTACAATAAATGTAAATTAGCAGTCATGATTTTAGGGGATATTCTCTTTCGAAGAAGAAACAAGAGACTATCTCCAAACTTACATCAAAAGATCAGACCAAAGAAAAGTTGGAGTGGAAGCAAGTGGGAAAAAATGGAAAAGATAATAGTCCACCTAAGGTGCTGATCAACGAGAAGGGGTCAACGAAGGTGGATGAAATCCTCTCTCCATGATTTTCAGAATCTAAGGGAGAATATTTTACCAAGGAGGAAAAATTGTGGGTATTATGAAGGATAATATTAAAAAAGATGGATCCTCGACTTCCAAATCTCAAAATATAAGAATGGAGGTTCCCTTTGTTTCCCTTGGTGACTATTCAGATAAGGTATCTTTAGGCCCTTCCCTTGATGAGGTATCATCTATTGGCCAAAGTTCTTTTGGATAAAGACATGAGGAGAACATAGTGGTTAATTCAAATTCCTTTGAAGCTCTGTTGGAGGAAGTAGTTATAGATACTCAGGAGGTGGCCTCTTCCCCTATGACCCCCATCAATAGAGCCAAACCCAATATAAGAAGCAATAATGGGGCTGATGTAGGTAAGGAAATGTTACCTAAAGGGAGAAAAATGAACAAGGAAAGAAGGTAAATATCTACAATAAAGGAAATAGAGAAAGGTATGAAAAAATACTTGAAGGATGTTTTTTCAAACCTCCATAAACCTAAATGATTTTCATATCATGGAATGTAAGAGGGTTAAATAACCTGGGTAAGCATATAATTATTAAGGACTTAAGGTGTAGATATAAGCCTGATATCTTACTGATTCAAGAAACTAAGATGAATCTTGATAGATTTAAGGATGTTAGTAGGTTTGTTTGGAAGGAAGGTTGGTGGGAGGATTCTAATTGTGCAGGAGCCTCTAGGGGAATATTTTACTTATGAAATCCTGAGGTAGTTAAGGGGAAAATTCATTGACTTCCCTAAATATTGTTGGTTTATGTTTCACGGAGATTATTTCTAATAAGAATTTGATTTTGTCTAATAATTATACTCAAGCACGTGGGAGGAAGAAGGATCTGTGGGAGGAAATTTCAAAGTTTAGGCTTTTATCTAAAGATGAGGACTGGCTCATTGGCATAGAATTCAATACGCCTCTCTCTCCTACTGATAAAAAAGGTGGGGGTATTACATATTCTGATAGTATGGAGGATCTAGAATTTTTTTAATGAGGAATGGGCTATTTGATTTGGATTTCCTTGGATCTAAATATACTTTGGCTAACAAGAAGAGAAGGAAATGATCTTATTGAAATAAAACTTGATCATTTTGTGACTAACCACCTGTTTCACCTTCTTCTTAGATTGTTTCTTTGAATTGTTATTTTGAAACATATAGGGTAAGGGGCGTAGGAGGAATACCTATTCAAATGTCAGTTGATGGGTTGTTGCGCATGTATGACTTCCGAATCCACAACCGACCATGAGAGATTCTTTTTGGCTAGAAGAAACTACCGTAATGAAAGCAAGACCACGAAAAGAATTAAATAATATGGGCGGTGAAGAACCGCCTAGTGTGAGCTAGATCCAGAAGCATGGTACTTCCTAGATGGCTATCACCCCTTTATTTTAAACAAATTAATATTTTGTAAATGAAGTAAATTCTATTGTTATTTTAAAATGATTTAGGTATCTCACTTAGAAACAAAATAATAAAATAGATCTAATATAATAAGATAAGCTAGAATAGAATCCATGGGTCAAATGGTTGGTTTGGGTTGCGCAGTCGATAAAGGTCTCGGGTAGGTCATAGGTGAGTGAGGGTGAGGTAAAGTTAGGTAGGTAGGTCTTTGTTTAAGGCTGTGTGGTAAAACACAAAGACCGGAATCGGTCAAAGGTGACCGACCATGGTTAGGTATAATCGCGCCTGGTTTCTTGTGAGATCCGGAAATGTCACAAAATGGGGTTTTAGTTTCCTTTGTGATTACACAAAGGATTTGGTTGGTCGGGACGAGGTATTGGGTGACTGGAATAGGTTTTGCGGAGGTCTTGATGGGAATATGGAGGTGACAAATGTTGGAGATGGTCAATAGGGGGCAAGATAAACAATAGATGATAAAATAATGATGAAATGAGATAACCAGAAAGTATGATGTTGTACTTACTTGGATTTCATTCTTAAAAGTCTATGTGTGGAGGATGGAGGTGATGATGATGGGTTTGAACGCTGCAAGTGATTACCAACTAAATAAAAGCTTCTACATGGGCTGCATGCACACTTCTCTTTTGCTTGGATAGATCAGAATGTGGCTGGGAAGGCTACGCAGGAGAATATCCTCAATCTCCTTCCTTGGATGTCAGTTCTTGCAGGACTTGGATCTCTAAAGATGCATTATCTCTTTGAGATTTCATTCTTTCTCATCCACTTTTCTCCCATTTCTTTCCAACCTTGAGAATAAGGTTGTTTAGAGGATAAAAGGGGTAATCTACGGTGGTTTGGCTTAACCACAGTTAGAAGCGACGTCGGTCAAGGCGAGATTTTCTAGGTTTACTAAACTTAGGGAGATCCTCCTAATTTCCTCATATCTTGTGTCATTATCCCACAGATTAGACCGGGATCTTCTCTTGAGCATGCGGGAATGTGGTTATAGGATTGTAGGTATTGATTTTTAGGGTTTGGGTAAGTCTTAGTTAGTTATGGTAGCTTGCTAAGAATAGGTCTTAGGTTGAGTTAGCTTTGTGAGGTGTCTAAGTGAACTATTTGTGTAGATATTATTTAAATAATAAATATAGTGAGGATAACACATTAATTTAATTAGATTAATTAAATTAATATTAGTGGGGTAAAGGGGGGTCATGGCTAGGTAAATGTAATAAAGGGTGCTTATTTGTCGAGGGACAAAAGGGGAGTGTGACGTAATTTTAGTGTCTACATTTTTCCCCATTTTGTTGTGTAGCTTGTATTAGTAAGTGATGTTAATAAAAATAAGATGTGGTTGGCCCATGTGAGGGTGAAGGTGATCCCCCTCAAACTAGGAACTGAAGAGGTAGCAGATGAAGCGGTGAGTGGTTTGATAAAAGGTAAATGTGAGGAAAAGGTAAGTGGGTGTAGGGGAAGAGGGTGAAAGGTCTACTCGGGTGATCTGGGTAATGGGTAAGGGTCAAAGGTAGCAATAGTCAAATACATGCACACGTCTAAAGCTGTGACAGCACACTACCGGGTTGAAGAGCAGGCAAACTCAACATCATCTAAGGTCGATAGGTTTATCCAAACAAGGGTGAAGTGAATTCGATATCCAAGGTATAGGATAAGGTCAAGAAACACAACATAGGTTAGGTGTAGGAATGTGTAGGTATGTTCCGGTACATCAAAGGTAGGGTTAGGATAAACGGTCATGGCAATAGGCTAGGTAAAATCATTAGGTCAAACAACACAGGTAACAGTGCCACAAGGTATAGCGAGCACATTGGTTCAAAGGTCACAAACATTGTTTTGGGTCTAGGTAGATAGGTCACAACACGGGTAAGGCCGAGGTAGGGGTGAAATAAGGAGACACCAATTAGTTAACAAGGTGAGGTTAAAGAAGGTGGAGGGCCAGAGAAGAAGGTAAAGTGGTCCAGGTAGGTGTAGGGAAGGCAAAAGAAAGGGGAGGTAAGGAAAATTAGGTGAATGTGAGGGCAATGAGTACGTAGGGTAATCGACATCATCGGTCGGTATGAACCGATGATGGTGTAGGGGAAGCGACGGTGGTAGTCTAGGGCATCAGACTAGCAGTGGTCAAGGGTTAACCGATGTCGGTTGAGTCGGGTAGGGTATAAAAAGTGGAAAACCCACATTTTAAAATTCATTTGTGTATTGTGAAAAGGAGAAAAGGACAAGAAGAGAGAAAAGAGGAAGAGGATAAAAGAGAGCGTCAGAGAGCTTGAGTTGGCGAGCCACATAGGTGAGATTGGTTGAGTGAGAGGTGGGGTCACGAGATCGGATCGAGTGAGGTGATTGGTGGAGAGAGTTGGAGGTTAGTTGAGGATGGCAGAGGCCAGAGAGGGCTCGAGAGGAGAAGCGCGGAGGCTAGAGGTTCCACTTGACAGCGGCGGAAAGCATGATTAGGTAGGAGTTGAACCTTTGTTTCTGATTTTTTGGTTAAATTGGCAAGAATATAGGAAATATGAAAAAATGGGGGTTTGGGGGAAGAAATTTGAAAATAAGGGAAAAGGGGGAAATGGGGATAGTGAAGAGTAGGGGGTAGGTTAAAAGAGAGAAAGAGGAATAATTAGAGGTGAGAAGAGGGAATTTGGTGGGTAAAAGGAGTAGGAGGGGGAAAAGGAGGGTTGAGAAGTCATGGCGGGCGACACGACAATAATAGACATCGGTTATCTTGTGGTGGCGTCTCCCAGGTAGAGACCGGTATCGGTCACAAGAATAGTGACCAATGCCGGTCAAGGGGAGACCATGGTCGGTCAGGGGATAACCGGGGTCGGTTGATGATAATCGACGCTAGTTAACCTTAGGTTTGGGTAGGTTTGGGTGAGGGTTAGGGTAGATAGTTTTGGGTGGATGGGTTTGGGTAGATTTGGGTGAGGGTTAGGGTAGATAGGTTTGGGTGGATGGGTTTGGGTAGATTTGGGTGAGTGATAAGGCCAATGGGATGGGGGTGGGGAAAGAGATTAGGTCGGGATGTGGGGTAAAATAGGTAAGTTGGGAAAGGTATACTAATACATTGCTTTTGTGGGATGCAGGCGAGAGATGAGCTGCAGATGAGAGCCCAGTGCAATTGCAATTGTTATTGCAAGTACGAGTGAGTGTGACGCAGGTGGAGTGGCAACATGTTGTAGAGGTGGGATTGATAGGCTTTAGGTGCCACTCTTGGCATGTAGTCCAGGATGTGAGTCTTATGGTTGCACTCATCAATAGATGGGACTCGGCGACCAACACCTTCCATTTACCGATGGGTGAGATGACGATCACCTTGGAGGATGTCTACAGGATCCTGCAGTTGCCCATATTGGGGGCCCAGGTGTATTCTATCTCTTTAGAGGTGTCCGAGGAGTTCTTTTGACACCTATTTTTGGTGAGGGTGTAGCAGACTTGACATTCCATAGTGCTAGCATTAGCTATGGAGCGATGTATAGAGCTCATCCAGAGGAGATGAGGTTAGTGGTACTTGTGATGGAGGTAGTGTTCTGCTTCGCACTGCTAGATGCAGAGGGGGGAGATTCTCGAGGTCACTGATGGGATTCCTCCATGACATGATGATACATCAGATGTGGTTCACATGGGAAATTGCATTGCTGACATAGGTGTATAGAGAGATATGGGCCTATGGGCGATTGCGGAGGTTAAACATCTTGTGTCATACTACTACATTGTTGGGCATACGAGCACATTGTTTGTGTTTGACCAGTGGGGATGCCTCGGGTAGATGCATTCCCACAGAGAGTTTTGAGAGTGGGGTACAAGCGGTGGGTACCGGCCATGGGAGAGGCCCGAGGTGCCAGAGCTACGCATGATGTAGCTTATTATAAGAGGTTTCTGGAGGGGCTGTCTAGGGTGGATGTCATTTGGAGGCCGTATGTGGGCTTCCCTTCATACAGACAGATGGCCATGGAGCTAGCTAGGCTACAAATACATCTGTGGATAGAGGGGAGGAGAGTGGGAGAGCATGAGTGGATACCCGTAGAGTGGGTTAGACACCAGTTTGGATTAGTCCAGGGTGTACTACCTCCATTCCCGTAGTACAGGAGAGATGATGTGGAGAGACCTATGTCTCCACCACAACCCACAGTGCCAATGGATAGGAGGAGTAGCCTGTAGATACTCAGATTGATGATCTTTGGGGTTGCGCAGATGGGTACATGAAGTGGTGGGTGGCACGGTGAGAGGTGACCACCGAGGCGAGGTAGCTAGACTTAGCTACCATCACGGTCAGAGAGATGCCCTATAGCGGCAGGTGGCTACTTTGGTGATGTATCTTGGGATCATGCAGGGGTATGACAGCGGGTATAGAGGTACATGTTACCACATTACGAGAGCCCAGATAAGCGACGTTGCGAGGCTCAAGCAAGGTAGACAGTACCTACATAGGTGAAGGTAGGGGAGATGGAGATGGAGAGGAGGTAGGTAGAGATGGAGGGTAGATAGCCACCCTACAGTGCAGGTGTAGGCTTTACTGAGGGGCAATTAGCCACGGCCACAGGTAGGTTACGTGTGCAAGGCCGGATAGCGTGTAACACAGGCACAAATTACTACCCTGCAGGCCCAGCTACAGGCATATGCATAGATTCCAAGGCCGACTCAGTTCTAGTACCAACACGGGGGCTTAATGCGGAGTTTAGGAAAGGGTCCCATTATACAGGTACCCACACAGGTAGCGAGACCCATGGCACCTCCACAGATAGTGCCCATGGCTAGGTTCAAAGATGCCCTAGGAGAGGCATGGTATTACTAGGATCATTTGTTAGCTACCGGGCTAGATGTGCCCTCCTATGCCAAGTACAGAGCACAACAGGCCTCCAGTGAGAGGACTAGATCCCGCACTCATAGTGTGGAGAGTACAGGGGGCCGGCGAGCCTAGGGATAGGGTCATGGTGAGGCCACTAGTGTGCGAGAGGCTAGCCCCAGGTGAGGGGCCATCAGCAAGAGGTGAGGTAGGTGCTTGGACCCGAGATGTGTGAGGTAGAGGGTCGGGAGAGACACAGTCACAGGGAGCATTCCCCGACATTAGATGGGGAGATGATTGACTTGTTGTGGACCGGCCTGCATGTCGAGTCATTTTGTATGTATTATATATGAGACTGGCTTGCGTGCCAAAGATATTTTGTATTTTTATTGTGTTGTACATGATACCGGCCTGCGTGCCGAAGATTTTTGTATTGATTCATTCATTCTTTTTGTATATATGAGACCGGCCTGCGTGTCGATGACATTTTGTATTATATATCGGCCTACGTGCCGACATTTTGGAGATGATGGCCATGATGAGACATGCATGTATTTTGAGATACACAATTATTGATTTATATGATGAGATTCATGGTATTTGGTGATGTGTTAATGTGTTGATGAGATATTGGTTTATGGCTTGTGTTAGATGAGATATGGATTTGTTACTTTGTATTAGATGAGATATGGGTTTGTTACTTTGTATTAGATGAGATATGGGTTTGTTGGTTTGATATGGATGGAAATTAGGTGAGTTAGGCATGATGGAGTTAGGTCAGTTTAGGCATGGATCGAGTCAGGTTGGTTAGGCATGGTTGAGTCAGGTTGGTTAGGCATGGTTGAGTCAGGTTATTTAGGCGTGGTTGAGTCGGGTTGGTTAGGCATGGTTAAGTCGGGTTATAGGCATGGATGAGTCAGGTTGGTTTAGGCATGGTGGAGTCGGGTTGTTAGGCATGGTGGAGTCGGGTTGGTTTTGGATAACAAATAAGTGCATGAGATGGTGTAAAATGTGGAAAATGTTGGTTATGTATGAAAATGTGAAATAATATAAGTGGTAAAAGTCATGTGGTAAATGGTATAGATGTTGAGGTTTTGATTTGAACATGAAATTAGGTAAAAAGGGGGAAAATGGTTAGGGTAAAGAGTGGTTATACGTACCCAAAATTATAGGGTCTCGCACCGCGAACAACGTTACACATGCCCCAATGATGATACAGGTCTCCTCGCAAGGTGGTCGGAATCCGAAAAATCTCTCCAAGCATGCGTTAACATCCCACATGCCCTACTTAGCCCCTACATGATTTTTTTTTCTCTTCTCCCCTCCTTTTCTTTGTGTTTTGGTCTTGGTGACGAAACCGCCACCCCGCTAGTAGCGGTCTCGTGACTACCGCCCAGTCAGGGTGGCGGTCCTGTAACCGATACCACCGCTCGGGGTGGCGGTCCTTCATGCATTTTCCAAAATGCTCTTTTTAACGTGACTCGTGTAAATTTTCAATGTTTACCAATTTTTTTCGCTGCCTTTTCTTGTATTTATGATTTTGGTTCCTTGGAATAGTGTTTTGGCATTGCTTATGGTTTAAAAGATCAATTTGGTTTTCACCTTTGGGTAAATGGGATTCTATAAATAGTTGGCTTGTCCTCAAGAAAATGGCCCCTCAAATTTACCTCTGAATTTCTCACTCAATCAATAGCTTAGCCTTTCATTTTGCTTAGGATTCATAGTTTCATTTGTAATATGCATGGTTAGTGTTGTTTAGCTATTAGAAAGCCACATATTCTCCTTGTCCAAGTGCTGTTATTATTTCATCCAATCAATTGGAGTATGATAGTTTGAGTAGGAATCCATTAAAGTTACTGGTTTTGCTCATCAAAAAAGGATAGTTTCAAGTTCTAGACATTTTATGTTGCATGACTTGTAATAAATCCTGCTAGGAATTGCATAATCTAAGCTCTGTTCTCTTACACTATCCCTCTCCTACTCGCATTGTACTCGACCTGCATCCTAAGATGCCATTATTTCGATACCAACTTCGTCATTAATGCTAACATCACATGATTTTCTAGATTCACGTGAGCACGAAGGAATGAGGAGATCACACCTTTGAGGGACAAGGCCATACACAACTGGATTCGCCACTGTTACTGCAAAGTCCATGTTCATGCTTTTAAAGTTCTAAGTTAAAATATCAATGCTTGGGTGGCGGTCTCGTGACTGCCACCCAGACAAGGCGGCGGTCTGTAACTACTACCTGCTCGGGCGGAAGTCCTTCACACATTTTCCAAAATGCTCTTTTAACATGACTCGTGTAAATTTTCAATGTTTACCAGCTTTTTTCTTGCCTTTTCTTGTATTTATGATTTTGGTTCCCTGGAATAGTGTTTTGGCATTGCTTATGGTTTAAGAGATCAATTTGGTTTTCACCTTTAGGTAAATGGGATTCTATAAATAGCTGGCTTGTGCTCAAGCAAATGGCCCCTCAAATTTTCCTATGAATTTCTCATTTCAATAGTTTAGCCTTTCATTTTTCTTAGGATTCATAGTTTCATTTGTTGTATGCATGGTTAGTGTTGTTTATTTGTTTAAAAGCCACATATTCTCCTTGTGTAAGTCTTTGTTATTATTTCATCCAATCATTGGAGTATGATAGTTTGAGTAGGAAGCCATTAAAAATTTGAGTTACGCTCATCAAAAAGGATAGTTTCAAGTTCTGGACATTTTATGTTGCATGAATCGTAATAAATCTGTTAGGAATTATATAATCCAAGCTCTGTTCTCTTACACTATCCCTCTCCTACTCGCATTGTATTGATCTGCATCCTAAGATGCCATTATTTCGATACCAACTTCTCACATTGATGCTAACATCACATGATTTTCTAGATTCACGTGAGCACGAAGGAATGAGGAGATCACTGCTTTGAGGGACAAGGCCATACACAACCGGATTTTCCAGCATTCTACAAAGTCCAGGTTCATGCTTTCAAAGTTCTAAGTTAAAATATATCAAATAGAATAGTCAATCATTTCATTTGATTAATTTTACTTTCGATATTTCCAAGGAAGTTGTGGGCATTGATATTTTATGAGAAACTATGATTCACTCCTCACTTCGAGGTAGGATCGAGAGTCTTTCAAATAGAGTAGATCAATTATCTGTTTAATTAAAGTAGATCTACAAACTGCATAGATGAGTAGCTATAATCAGTTGCTTTGTCTATTTTAATCATGTTATTAGTTTAGTTGTCAATTGCTAGATATATTAGATAATTTCTCTTTTAAATTCTATTCGGTAGCTTATCAATAAAATCAGATTTAGGAATATACATAGATATATCTTGCGTAGTTAATTTATTCTGTCATTAGTTAGATTTATATCATTTCCTTCTCACATGACAATCACGGGACCTAGAGAGCCCAGAGAATACGTATTTGAGCCAATCATGCCTCAACCCAATCTTATTACGGCAATAACGATATAGATCAGAACCTTAGAATCCAAGTCTTCCAAACAACAACAGACTTACAATAAATCAGCTCACAGTTAAGAGGATTAAACATAGAAGACGACAAAGCGTATATGTTTTGGTCAAACCGATCAGGACTAAAGTTAACCTAGATAAATATCCACATGATTGTAGAAGGGCTTGAAAGAGCAAACATTTGGTTTTGATCCTTTGGTCCCACAACCAGATGTAGGAGACACTCTCACGGACATAGATACTAGTTTAAGAATTCAGGTTGTAAGAACACCTGTAAGATATTCTAGAAAGATTGCACAACTATTAATTCTAAACATAGAGGCCGAAAAGGCATACAACTATTGGATACTAGGGATTAGGGACTGATTCTACACATGACCATAGTAGGTCCACAACAACCACGAATCTATGGTTGTGATTCACAAATCTGAAAACTCAACGAGTCCACAGTTAATCGACATTGACGCCGGCTTACGCACATTAGTATTTAGATCCACTCCACTTCCACCAATCATCATCACACAACTATCCTCACTAGACATAGCAGCTAATCAAGCTAAGGATTTTTGGACTAGACTAGAGAATCACCCATAGAATCCACCATCAATCATGTCATTCATTTTCATGACCCTATCGGGAGACATATACGAAGCACCCACAAGTTATCTTCCGCGTATTCCACAACCCATAGATCAAATCATGCCAGAGCCCAATATTGATTGGAGCCTTCAAGAAGTCATCCTCACCGATCGATCTATCACGCCAGTTCAGGTTAGGAGGGCCTTCTTTTCCTTAGATTCATAGATTCCACTAGTGCGCATCAAAGACATAAGATTACCTAACTAGTTTGTCTACATCCCATGCATATTCCATCCCCTTCGGCTGTATCGGCAAGACCTCGGAAGGTCGGGTGCAAGGAAGAGTTACTTGTAGATTCCCACACTCACTTGTCACTTTTCCATCATACAAAATTGGTGAACTCGACGTGAACAATACAGTGCTTCCCCTTTTTACCTCTTTCTTCCACCTTCTCTCTTTCCCATTATTCTGTGGGTATTCATATACCCCTCGAATATGTCAAGATTCGATGCATATGGCAGACCTCTCTTAGGTCTTGAGGCATACTACGCTCAACTGAATAGACATTCATCACCCTCACTCTTAGTATGGGGTGACAACTATTCAAATAACCAATTACCAACACAAACTCCACCTCCAAGGACTAGATATAGTTCATCTTTCCAAATAGAGGAGTTGGATCAACTCACACAAACGCAACAAATAGAGCCTTCAGGCTCGAACAATATGACGTTCACAGGTGAATTTGGTTCATCTCCTCAGTCTTTATTTAGACCACAAATTAGCAGTAAAATCAGATCCATACGGTTTTAAATGATGAACATTCAAAGTGTGTTATGCTAGGAATGAACAATGCTCACGGGAGTATGTACCCACCTATAGGAAGTTTACAAACATGACCCGAGGTATTTTTTCAAGAAAACACCTCCATGCCACTACCTATAGGAAATGCCCTTAGTGAAACTTGGCAAAGCAATGATCAATTCATAGCGAGGTATCACATGCCTCTGCAACCTCGAATATACAACAAATGCCACCAAGGAAAATACGTGACTTCACCAAATTAAGTCATTTAAACTTTAGTAGAAAGAGTTAGAGGGTTAGAACTTGCTCAAGTGAGTCAAACATCTCAATTCATGTAGTCGGGAAATTATAATCCTCCACATCATCCTAGCCATGTAGACCTCCTCACAGGAATAGGAATGGTGGGCATGCCTCCTCAGTATTCACAACAAACACCAACTAGAACCACCATTTCTAACACCATTCGGGTGGAGAATATGATACCTCCCGGTCTTGTACAACACAATCCACTCTTGGGGAATACTCCTTCATACTTAAACATGTACTCCAAGTTGCCACAAGGAGATATGTTCTCCTCTCCCAGCATGCTTGCTCAACCACAGGGGCTTCCTTATGCCCCTGCAAATGCATACGCTATGTCGTATCAGCAACCCATTCCACCTCCACCCCCTCAACAGGCACCATCAATGGTTGAAACCTACGCGATAGGGACTTATTTAGAGTATTTGAAAGAGCCCTTAGACTTCACCATATGAAGCGTCATGCTTCCGAGACCTCTTCCTGATTTAACCAAATACAAAGGGGAGGGGGACCCGAATACACACATTAAGGCCTATGCCATAGCCATTCGAGAGTTGCTCCCTTGGGATGGGGTTGTTGCCAAAATATTCCCCAAAACCTTGGAGGGCATCACCCTCAATTGGTATTATAGAATACCTAAATCTTCCATCCATTTGTTTAAACAACTTGTTTTAGAGTTCATTAAGGCATTTGACATGAACAAACTGTTAAGAACATGAATAAGGGAATTCTTACATATTACACAAGAACACAATGAATCATCACTCATTTCATCCAGAGATGGCATACGAGTCCTTTATTCTTGGCCGAGTGCTCCAAACATGGACCAAATGGAACTATGTGATTTATTCTTTCATTCTCTCAGTAGAGAGGTAAAGGAAGAAGTCTAGAAGTTCCCATTAAGGACTTATGATGAAGTACTTGAGAGTGCTCTCTGAATAGATCAAGTGGCAATAGATAGCGGTCGTAAGACATATGAAGAAAATGGGAGATTAATCACCCCCAACCAGAATACTATGACTTATCCTACTGCCACAATGTCAATCAAGGACCTAAAATCCTTAACAAAAATTGTGGTGCAATAACTGATGGAGTAACTGACCAAGCTAAAAAGGCCAATGTTGTAAATACTCCACCGCTAGTTAACAATCAACAAAAACCTCCAATTCAATGTAGTGGATTTTAATCATCCACAAAAATAGCAACAATAATGGTGGATCTGACACGGTGGTCCAAGTCAAAACTTAACTAGATATCAAAACAAGAACCAAAACCAAAACTAAAAACAACAAAAACAAAACCTTAATCCTAATAGGCAATGGTTTGATCAGAATTTTGGACCACAATATACGCCAAACCAGCAACCTAGAAATTACAATCCTAACTTGTATTGTGGTTTCCAAAAATTCGAGGCCATGACACTAGAACATGCCTTGACTATAATAAATTCATGTAACATTTGCCAGAGGAGCAAAGACAACGTTTCATAGATATGTTCTTGGCAGATCCTGTGTCACCGACACCAAATACTTTTACGGGGCGTTTCCCCTCAAAATGCTCCCCTCAAGATCTTTAACGATCTGCTCCCATGTCACAATGACAACAAATTAAATGGGACGAACAAAGGCATAATGGTAAGAAATAATGATTATGAAGCCTTGACTTCACTAAATCCACCTATTGCACCATGATTAGGAAGTCAACCACGACCCAAGATAATCGGTTTAGTAGAATTAGATACCGAACTACCCATGGAAGCCATAACAAGGACACGAGAGTATTCCTCTCAGCCAAGTCCAAGTTACCCGCTAGAGACAGATAACATCCAAAAATATTAGTGAAACCCATAGGTGCCTATGATCTAATTAATGACCTAACAAAAACCTTCTCTCACATCTCCTTTTGGATTTCTTTGAGGAACTCTCCTACCTACGGGGTTGCTCTTTTAGACGCATTAGGTTTAGGTCATTTAATTAACATCACTCCACCTCCGAAACATAGGTAAACCATATAGACTTTGATATCCACCCTCGGGACAGCCAGATAGGGATACCGAGTTTATATTTGAAATAAACAAAATGCCAACAGACACTGAGATTGCATGTAGAGGTGATCCGACCTTACATTTGTAAGTGTGGGTTTATAACAATTACGTTAAACACGTAATGGTTGACGATGGGGCAACAGTTAACATAGTCCCCTTCTCTTTCCTTCAAAAGCTAGGGTATGGAGAAACAAATTGTTCCATGACTCGGAATACACTAAGAGGCTATGATAGCCTTAAGGCCACTTCGATTGGAACTATAATACTACCAGTTACCTTAGGACCCAAAACAATCTTGATTGAGTTTTATATTATAGATTGGGAAACCAATTATAATATGATCCTCGGTTGACCATGGATACACCGTATGAAGGCAATCCCTTCTACGTTATTTCAAGAAGTAAGGTTATTTCACTTAGGGAAGATATTTATAGCCAAAGGTGATCCAAAACCATTCGATATACACCTAGTTGACTTAAAGAAAAGACCGGGAATTCACTCTAAGTTTGAACTCCCAACAAACCAACTTAATAAACCGACCGATGCGAAACCCAAAGAAAAGTTGGTACCTATAACAGATCTTGAGACTATGAGCCTAATCAAAACTATCCCAGCCCTCAAAGATGAGACTAACATTGTAGAAATAGTATCATTAGGAACTACTGTGAAGATTTTCGACTTACTAGAACAAGATCTACCAATTTTCCTACCATTTTATTTTGTAGGTATGGGATATACCCTAGGAGTGGGTTCTCTACCAACAGAAGAGATCTGCATGGTAGAAGTAACCGAAGTAGAAGAAATTGACGTAGCAAATGTCCCAACGTCCATCTTCCCAACCAAATATTGGACTCTCCATTTCGATGGAGCAAGATGTCATTATGGGGCTGGGGTAGGTGTGATCTTTACTTCTCCTAAGGGAAAGATCCTACCATTCGCCTTTAAACTAAATTTCAAATGTACAAACAATGGCGCGGAGTATGAAGCCCTCCTCCTTGGCCTCATCATAGCTAAATGGCTCGGTGTTAACGACATCGGGTGCTTTAGGAGACTCTCAATTAGTAGCAAACCAAGTCTCTGAGGTGTATGAAACCAAAGTGAACACTTACACTCTACAGAATAGTGGTATTAGATTTAAGCAAAGATTTTGACTTCATATCAATTGAAGCAATCCTGTGAGAACAAAATCTTCTTGTGGATTCTATAAAGCAACCTCGGCGTCACGCTTCATCCCAAACAGTAAGTTGGAGGACACCTATTTTATAGTATCCCTTTCGCAATGAACCATTAGTCAAGAAAGTGTCAAACCCATCATTAACGAGCATAGGTGAGAACAAATCTACTAGCATGGATCACATTGATAGTGATAGAGCCACTCTAGATTAATTAAACTCCTATGCGGCGTTACATCTCACCCATCATGTGATAGATTTTCCTTAATCCCACATTCATCTTCCTACTTCGAATATCCTATGATAGAGCTTCCCCCACAAAAGGAACTCGACATATATACAGTAGAGAATGGAGACGATCTGGAATTACCTCCATCCCTACCTGAGTTTGAAGAAGGTAATGCTTCTTTAATCGAAGAAACAATTGATATTAACATTGGAACGGAGGAAGAACCAAAGATCTTGAAACTAGGATCTTCGTTAACTCCAGAAGAAATAGAAATACACACTCGAATCCTTAAAGAACATTAGAAGGCTTTGGTATTTAGTTATAAAGAAATGACAAGGGTTGCACCTCACATCGTGGTACACAACCTCATCACCAAATTAGATGCAAAGCTAGTTAAAAAAAAAAATCGAGGCCAATGAAACCCAA
Organism: Taxus wallichiana var. yunnanensis; assembly: GCA_018340775.1. Lineage (NCBI taxonomy): Eukaryota > Viridiplantae > Streptophyta > Pinopsida > Cupressales > Taxaceae > Taxus > Taxus wallichiana. The sequence continues at coordinate 418,446,086 of CM031243.1, forward strand.
GGTGGCTCTCATGATGAAGGAAGAAGTAATTGAACTCCTCCAAGTAGGATTCATCAAGTCGATCGATTACTCTCAGTGGGTATCTAATATCATTCCCATTCTCAAAAAGAATGGGAAGATACACATCTGCATAGACTTCGAGACATTAACAAAACATGCCCTAAGGACGACTTCCCATTACCATCCATAGATGTCATCGTTGACGCTTGTGTACCCGGATTCAAGCTTTTGTCTCTCATGGATGGATTCTCAGGATACAATCAAATCAGAATATCTAAATAAGACCAACCCAAAACTACATTTATAACTCCTTAGGGAACCTATTGCTACGCTGTTATGCCATTTGGTCTCAAGAACGCTGGCGCTACATACCAGTGGGCAATGACATATATATTTCATGATCTTATTCACAAAATCATGGAATCCTCTGTAGATGACTTATTGGCCAAGGCCAGGAAGCATTGCGATCACCTAGAAGTACTCCGCATCATTCTTTCATGTCTAATAGAATACATAGTTACACTAAACCCAGAAAAATGTGTTTTGGTGTGATAGGAGGGAAGCTCCTCGGTTACATTATATCGTCACAAGGGATCGATGTAGACCCAACCAAAATTTGGGATGTTCTTGAAATTATCCCACCGTTGGATGAATTTGGAATCAGGTTGTTTCTTGGGAAACTTGGTGCAATCAAAAGATTCACCCTAGATTTAAGCTTTTCCATTCATCCAATCCACAATCTACTCAAGAAAGATTATAGTATCGATTGAACTAACAACCGTAACGATGCTTTTGAAGCATTAAGCATTTCTTGTTGTCACCACCCATGCTAATGCCACCTAAACTAGACCGCCCTTTAATCTTATATTCATGAGCTGCCAATGTCTTGCTAGCTTTGTATCTTTGGCTCAAGAAGACAATGACAAGAGAGAACGTGCGATCTATTATATAAGCTGCACATTACTCGATTATGAAACATGCTATATCCAAGAAGAATGAGAATGCCTTGCCATAGTATTTGCAACCAAATGCTTAAGACATTACATGCTAAATCAAGAAACAAGGGTCATTATAAAAACATACCATTTACGAACCTTTCTCACGCAAGGGTTCTCGTTTAAGAAAAATTTGGACGCTTTATAACCTTAATGGGTGAATTTGAATTAACTTTTGTAAATCAAAATTCTGTTAAGGGACAAATCATAGCAGATTGGTTAGTTGACAACCCATTAGACGGAGGCAATCTAGTCGATTTGGACTTTCCTAATGAATGCATATATTACGTTGAAACTAGACCTCCCATCTCTGAATGTCCTTGGTATATTGATATTGTTAATTATATCATGAACCACACATATCCAGAAGGTGCTACACCGCAACAAAGAAGGCGGTTACGCATTATCGTAGCTAAATATGTTATTATAGAACAAGTGCTCTATCATAAGGCTTTCGATGGAATGCTTCTAAGGTGTGTTGACACAGAAGAATCCAAGAAGATCCTCCATGAATCTCACAGTGGAATATGTGGAGGCCACTTCGGTGGTCATGCCACCACTTGCAAAATACATTGGATGGGCTATTTTTGGCCCACTCTAGAACACAATGCAGTAGAGTTTGTACGCAGGTGTCATAAATGCCAAGAATTCTCTAACGAAATTCACATGCCGGCACAAGCTCTACAACCAATCAATACTCCATGGCCCTTTTCTATGTGGAGGCTAGATTTGATAGGGAAATTCTCTCCCTCATCTATAGATAGCCATAACTTCATAATCATAGCTACCGAGTATTTTACCAAATGGGTAGAGGCTATGCCTCTCACCATGCAGTTACTGTGTTCCGTGATCACCAAGTTCATTTTGAACCGAGATCATTTACGGGTATGGTGTCCCACAAATCATTATCACGAGATAATGGGAATTCTTTTAAGAATGACGAGGTTCATGAACTATGCAATAAATTTAAGATAAATCATCGTGCAACCTCCTGTATTACCCTCAAGCTAATGGACATCTTTGAAGCAACAAATAAAACATTAAAAGCCATTCTCCTTAAAATGGTGAAAGAAAACAAAAAGATTGGCATTTAAAGTTATACCCGGCCTTGTGGGCCCACCAAACCTCAATAAGAACACCACAGAGCAACTCCTTTCTCACCTGTATTAGGAGTGGAAGCAGTTCTCCCACTTGAGGTTGAGATACCCAATCTCGCATCTCATTACAAGAGGATTATGGGTGAAGAATCTTATAGAGAAGCACATCTCTCCTAACTAGAAATCCTAGATGAGATTAGGTTAGATCTTTGAACAATGACATAGAGTCTATCTTTGATTGGATGTGCCGACAAGTATAACAAAAGGGTCTATGAATGAGATATATATGAAGGAGATCTAGTTCTAAGACTAGACAACCAGATCGATAAAAAGACATTGAAGGGAGGAAATTCCGGCCCAAATGGTTGGGCCCATACCTGAGTCATGAAGGACTATGGAAATGGTGCATATCTCTTATGTACTTTGGAAGGTGAGGAATTTGGTGAAACTCACAATTCCCTAAACCTTAAACGATTCTATGCATAAGCAACCAAAGACTATTTGTATAATTATAATCTACATTGCATCTTCATGTAGTTAGGTTCATTTTATCTGCTTGTTTCGTATAATATTGTGATCAAGGAACTTATTCCCAAAGCAATTCATTACAAACTTATGATGGTATTGACATAATCATCCAAATCATACTTCTTCACTTTCATAGTCACATCACCCATTTTCGAATAATTTCATCAGGATAAAACTAGATATGACAAAGTCTTAACGATAACCATACCAAGATCTCTGAGGGCTTGTTCTCACTTTGGTTTCTTCTTAGGATAGGTATCTTGCCTATGGTCTATTCTAGAAGATTCATCGTGTCACGTCTATCCCATATGCATATCTCTTTGGAAGTAAGAACATACTGACATTTTTCTCAAATAAACAAGTCAAATATAGATCAAACAGAAAATTTTATTTTTACACATTTCCTTGCCCTACCAACCTTCAGTGATGAGCTTGCATCTCTTACTAGTGACGTAGGGTTGGGAAAGGATGGGAATTCCCTTACTCACTGTACCTTGTCCATGGTGATAAGCCCACGCTTATGACTAGTAACATGGGGAAGGGTATGGGGGGTCCTCTTAACAATAAAAATTGGAGGTAGTCAGCAAACAATTCAAATGAACCCTTAAAATCTTGAGTCAAGAATGAATGAATCAGATGTTCAAAATTCCAAGAGAGTTCAAAACCCTAAAAACCAGATTTTTTCAACCATGAGGCCATCTACGGATCTAAGTCTAGATAAACCGCAAAGTGAGTCGCATTCTAAACTATGGAGTCACTTGAGTAGAGTAGGTTTGTAGCATCCTAATTTAGTTCCACCAAATATTTGTCTATCTCTCATCACTACCATTCAAAAAATTTCATAACTTGTGCCCTTTCTAGCTCTTAGTGATGAGCCCTCACATCTTACTAGTTGCGTGGAGTTAGGAGTGGGGCAAGTTCATCCGCTCATCATACCAGTTCATCATCTCATATTGTCAAAACAAATATAAAGTATCAAAATTACTTGTAGAAACTAAAGTTCAAAACCACATTGTGTCTACATTATCATACATCAACATCATGAAATATAAAAAGAAAGAAAATATTTGTATCATTTGTTCTCCATTGCATACATTCTAAAAAGCATATAAAAAGAACATTATATTTTACATACGAAAGAAAATCACAAGAACATTGATGCCAAGAGTCTGATCCAAAAAGAATATATCTATAGTCAAAATTCCTGTACAATGCCATCATGCACTAAGCATGGTCAAAATGCTCAAAGAGCCCGGAAAATACAAATACATCATACAAACAGTTTAAGAGAGCCAAGCGGCCTCTCAACCCCTATGAGATCCCTATGATGGTGCACGCCCATGTCTAGGACTCCGGCTACGCTAGCACTCTAAGTGCACAGAGGGCTCACGGTCCTAAGGAGCAACTGTGGCCTCGCCATGAGAGTGACTCCTCATTAGGCACTCTGGTGTCTGTACCTGTCAACTCAAAGTATGGAGGAATGTCACCATCCCGACCACATGCTAGATAGGGAAAAAAATTTCGTGTATGCTTATCGAGTGCTTTGAAGGCTCCCCTGCATCCATGGATAGCTCCGCACGGGTCTTCTCCATAGGGATCATCAGGGTATCAGTGCATACCTAGTGAATCAGGTCTCGCCACTCATAAGCAATCTTTGCAAGAAAAGGAAAAAAACCCAATTAGAAATAATCAAGAGATAGAAACAAATGTAAACAAAAGGATAGATAAGCAACTAAGACAATCCTAACTAGAAAAAAACATTAAAAGGAAGGATGATAACTCACTCGGATCTCCGGGCCTCCAAGATGGATCTCTAGGGTCGGCACCTGCCATAGATGCCACCGCTGACTGGTGTACTCCTCCTGTGCCTGGGGCCACATAACATCCTACTACGGACTCATCCTCTCTGCCCAAGCCCTGAGAGAGTGGATCCTCTCGAAACCGCAGTCCCCCTCTCCACTCTTTACTCGCCTCTCCACTGTAAGATATCCTAAGTGTCATGCCACTCAGGATCACTATCCTCCTCTCTGCCCGACTCACTGACCTCAGCCTCGGTCTCCTCCTCCATCTTCCCCCTGTGAACTCCTCGGACTCAGAGTCTATATAAATGGGGTCATTGCTGCTATGGGCGGGACCAGTGGTAATCTAAAGTAAGGGTGCATGAGGAGCACCAGCTCTCCCTTGAGCTCGTACTACCCACCTAGTTGTAATGGGGACACTAGGAATAACAACTATCCAACGTTGGCCTCTAGGACCTCCCCTGGCCTCTCGAACTTATTTGTATACCGGCACCACTAGGGGAAGCATACCCATGTAAGGCAAGCCAAACTACTGAGGCACCCGACCAAAAGGATGTATCTCCACCCTTCCCATCTTGTTAACAAGCTATCCTGTGGTGGAGAAAGAAATCAAAGTAAGAGCCTCCTTGCCCCATAAACTGGCCATGGCCTGATAAGGTGTGGCCTCCATGTCATCAGTGGTCAAGGAGGTGACTGGCTGATGAGGTGCTCTAAGCACCGACATATCTATCCATCTGGCTGCCCTCACAGCTCCGGGATCTGCCACCTCTACACCTCTCCCATAGGGGATGAAATGCTCATAGACCCAGCTCATAACCAGGGTTGGATGGCTCAATGACTACCCCTATAAACGGACCACCCAGGTACAAATCATGATAGGTGGTCCCAAGAATGTCGGCTCCCCAAGCGTAAAACCGGCCATGCTCCTCAATCTATGCAATGCTGGGGGACCAACAATACAGTAAAGTGTCTCCTCCCTTGTCCCTGATCAATCTCAAGGCAAGGATCCCCATAATGGCCTGACAAATCAATGGGATAGGCAGGCTAGGAATAGATCGGACCCTCACCCCATTCTTTGAACCAAAGTGGAGATAATTGCATCTCCCATATGTGAGGCCCACTTTGTGCTGTTTGAGCCCGTGACCCTGCTGTCTCAAGAGTGAGCCGTCTCCCAATAATCAGGACCCCCAAGATACGGTAAACGTCCTCCAAAGTAATGGTCCACTCACCCCGGACCCCTGGTAATCAAAAAGTGTTCCGATCGACATCCCAATATGAAAATAAGTCACAAAGTATGTGACTAGACGGTGCAACATGTGGGACATGTGATATGTGTAGTATACCGGCCCTCTGAAGAGTGTCCTACTCATCCTAAGAAAGGGCATCTAATACTGCCGGAAGCCAATCACACTCCCTCTCTCGGCTCCATCAGATATACTCCTCCTTCGCCTGCGTACACCCAAAAGCATACAAAATAGAGTAAGTTAGTATCCAAATGACATTAGAAAAATCATGAAAGCAAGTAAGGATGCTAAAAATGCAAAAAAACTCAAATAAGTGTTATTTGTACATTCTATGTAGGACCATCACCTGAGCAAGGCGGCAGTCTTGTAACCGCCGCCCGAGCAAGGAGGCGGTCTTGTAACCACCGCCTTGCTCAAGGTGGCGGTCGTGTCCCAAAAACCCACACGGGTCATATGCCCTAAAAATGGCTACAAAAGCAAAATAAAGACCATTTTGATTCAAACAAGGCCTACCCAGTAGGTGCCCCCCCTAGTTGACCCTATTAAAACTGACATTTTCAAAAATAACTCCCCGTGACAAAGATTTCACCATTTTAACATTTTGAAGACAAAAGTGGTAAAACAAGAAAAACTAACTTGTGATCTCGCGGGTCGGTGTTCCGCTCGTGGAGGCATGATCACGATCTTGCCTCAAATGTTTTCACTATACTCTCGTGAGAAACCGTCACCATGGGTCCCAGAGCTCAAAATCAACCAAATCAACATGCGCAAATGAATAGGAAAATGGGCCCAATTTTACATATATAGCAACCTGACTTGTTTTGAATGCCCCTTTTTGCAGGTTTGGAGCACTAACGGAGGTAAGTTCTTATCCCCGCACAAATGGTAAGTCCTCATTTCATATTATTTAGTGTTTATTTTCCGATCTATTTTTTCTATCTGCACTTGAGTCCTCTTTTCATTTTGCAGTGGTAGGAATTTTGGATGCAATCATTCCGACACACGGACGTATCAGGTATAATTTCTAACTTCCCATTTCAGGACCGCCATACTTGGACCCACCATTTTACGCCTCTTCATGGCTAAAACGCTTCTTTGAGGGGGCAATATGTACGTACCCAAAATTGTAGGGTACTGCACCACGAACAACGTTACACATGCCCCAATGATGATACAGGTCTCCTCGCAAGGTGTTTGGAATCTAGAAAATCTCTCCAAGCATGTGTTAACATCCCACATGCCCCGCTTAGCCCCTGCATGCTTTTTTTTTCTCTTCTCCCCTCCTTTTCTTTGTGTTTTGGTCTTTAGTGATGAAAGCGCCCGCCCTGGGTGACGGTCTTGTAACCGCGACCTAAACCTTAGGCGGTGGTCCTTCACGTGTTTTCCAAAATGCTCTTTTTAATGCGACTCATGTAAATTTTCAATGTTTACCAGCTTTTTTCACCGCCTTTGCTTGTATTTATTATTCTAGTTCCCTGGAATAGTGTTTTGGCATTGTTTATGGTTTAAGAGATCAATTGGGTTTTCACCTTTGGGTACATGGGATTCTATAAATAGCTAGCTCGTGCTCAAGTAAATGGCCCCTCAAATTTGCCTATGAATTTCTCATTTCAATAGCTTAGCCTTTCATTTTGCTTAGGATTCATAGTTTCATTTGTTGTATGCATGGTTAATGTTGTTTAAGTTGTTAGAAAGCCACATATTATCCTTGTGCAAGTCTTTGTTATTATTTCATCCAATAAATTGGAGTACGATAGTTTGAGTAGGAATCCATTAAAGTTACTGAGGTTTTGCTCGTCCAAAAAGGATAGTTTCAGGTTTTGGACGTTTTATGTTCGCATGACTCGCAATAAATCCTGCTAGGAATTGCATAATCCAAGCTCTATTCTCTTGCACTATCCCTCTCCTACTCACATTATATTCAGTCTGCATCCTAAGCTGCCATTATTTCAATACCAACTTCTATTGATGCTAACATCACAAGATTTTACGGATTCACGTGAGCATGAAGGAATGAGGAGATCACACCGAGGGAAAAGGCCATACACAACCAGATTTGCCACTGTTCTGCAAAGTCCAAGTTCATGCTTTCAAAATTCTAAGTTAAAATATATCAAATAGAATAGTCAATCATTTCATTTCAGTTAATTTTACTTTCGATATTACCAGTGGAAGTCAGGCATTGGTAGTTTTTGAGAAACTATGATTCACTCCTCACTTCGAGGTAGGATTGAGAGTCTTTCAAATAGAGTAGATCAATTATCGTTTAATTAGAGTAGATCTACAACCGCATGATGAGTAGCTATACTCGGTTGATTTGTCTATTTTGATCATGTTATTAGTTTAGTTGTCAATTGCAAGATATATTAGATAATTTCTCTTTTAAATTCTATTCAAGAGCTTATCAATAAAATTAGATTTAGGAATATACATAGATATATCTTGCGTAGTTAATTTATTATGTCATTAGTTAGATTTATATCATTTCCTTCTCACATGACAATCATGAGACCTAAAGAGCCCGGAGAATATGTATTCGAGCTAGTCATGCCTCAACCCAATATTATTATGGCAATAACTGATATAGATAAGAACCTTAGAATCCAAGTCTTCCAAACAACAACAGACTTACAACAAATCAGCTCACAGTTAAGACGATTAAACGTAGAAGATGACAAAGCGTATATGTTTTGGTCAAACCGGTCGGACTACATGTTAATCTAGATAAATATCCACATGACTGTAGAAGGGCTTGAAAGAGAGTAAACATTTGGTTGTGATCCTTTGGTCCCACAGCCAGATGTAGGAGACACTCTCACGGACATAGATACTAGTTTAAGAATTCAGGTTACAAGAACGCACTGTAAGATATTCTAAAAAGATTGCACAAATTAATTCCGAACATAGGGGCTGAAAAGGCATACGACTATTGGATACTAGGGATTAGGGATTGATTCCACACATGACCATAACAGGTCCACAACAACCATGAATCTACGGTTGTGATTCACAAATCCCACAACCCAATGAGTCCATAGGTCAATCTGACGTTGACGCTAGCTTACGCACATTAGTATTTAGATCCACTCCACTTCCACCAATCATAATCACACAACTATCCTCACTAGACACAAGCACTAATCAAGCCAAGGATTTCTAGACTAGACTAGAGAATCACCCATAGAATCCACCATCAGTCCATCATTCATTTCCATGACCCTGTCGGGAGATATATATGAAGCACCCACAGGTTATCTTCCATGTATTCCACAACCCATAGATCAAATCATGCCAGAACTCGATATTGATTGGAGCCTTTGAGCATCATCCTCGCCAATCAATCTATCATGCCCGATTCGAGTTAGGATGGCCTTCTTTACCTTAGATTCATATATTCCACTAGTGCGCATTGAAGACATAAGATTACCTAACTAGTTTGTCTCGCATCCCTCGTGTATTCCATCCCCCACCGGCATTTGTCTCGGCACGACCTCGAGAGGTTGGGTGTGAGGAAGAGTTACTTGTAGATTCCCACACTCGCTTGTCACTTTTCCATCGTACAGTGGCAAAGCTAACCTTCTAGGGCCCCATGCCCTGTAATCGCCGCCTACATAGTCCCAACGAAAAGGGACCTCAGACCGATGTAGTTCTCCCATAAGCTAAGAAAGAATATGAGAAGATAGAAGAATAGGTAGTGAGGTTAATAGTTAGGTTGGATTTGAGGTCATAAGTATGATGAGGTCAAGGTTGATTAGGTGAGGTGGAATATAGGTAGATAGGTATGGGTGATTTTAGGTCGATAGGTAGTGTTGATTCCAGGTCATAGGTATAATTAGGTTGAGGGCATTGATGTTGGGGTTGAGAATAGGTAGATAGGTAAAGGTGATTTTAGGTTGATTGAGGTGGGAGAAGAAAATCTCAAAATACAGGTGTCGAGGCTCTAGTCCTATATAAGAAGATCAAAAGGTAATGAAGAAGAGAAAAGATAAGAGGGGGCAAGAAAGCCACCCGATTGGCAAGGATCAAAATGTATGAAACACATCTATATATAGGCTAATGAACGTAAGACCCTAAAGACATTACATGATTGATAATTCTAAGAGTGATGAATAGTCACATGATCACCAAATGTCATAGGTTTAGTAGGTCCCTTGAGGTATGAAGTGAAAAGACAACGGGTAAGGAGGTGTAGGTAATTAGGTCATAAAATGGGAAGTAGAATGCCTTGGGCAATAGAGCTAAGATCACAATAGGAAAGTCCATGAAAAAAGGTTATTTTTATTTTTCTTTTCTTTTTTACTTTGTAGATAGATTGATTGATGTGGTAAGTCTATACGGGAGGAATATGTCTCCTCAAGGTCTTCTTGAAGTGATCGATGTGGGAAGCTTCTGAATTTTGATTTTTGAGAAAATAGTCCTCTTTTTGGAAAGACTATGTAAAGATTTGCGAGCTTTTTATAGCTATCCTTCGAGGGAGTAATCTACTCATAATGACAATTAAAGGCGGAAGATGTCCTTTTGAGGGATTCATCTTTTATATTGTAAGTTTGAATCAAGGAGTTGATCCCTTATTTTGGAAGATGTCCTTTGAGGGATTCATCTCTTTTTAAAAAAAAAAAGTCATGGACAAGACTATAACGAAGCATTTGGTTCTTGTTGAGAAGGCAAGGGTGAACAAACATGGGATCTCATCTAAAGAAGCTGAAAAGTATCCATGAAAATCATGCCATGTGCAGAGCTGTGGTGCACATATTTAAGATAAGGTAAAAGGGTGACGGATAATCACATGATTCTTGTTTAATCGTTAGGGAGATGGATGGATTGGATTGTGCTCAAGGGACGAGCCTGTAAAGAGACACACGATAAGGTAGGAAAATGAGTCAACAATAGAATGGTCAAAGATGTAATGCATTAAGGGGCTCAGGTTCGGGTTTACCCTCAAGTGAGGAAAAATGATAGGCATCCGATCCATAGGTATGAGTTACGATGTATGGTCCAAGCCAATTAGGAGTGAATTTTCCCCATTTAATTTTTTTGCTTTGGTTACATGTTGATTTTCTTTCAAAACAAGGTCACCAACTTGGAAGGTTCATTCATGAACACATTTTTCATAAGCACATTTGATACATTGTTGATAAAATTGAAGGTGATCCAGAGCGTTAAGACGACATTTGTCTAATAACTCTAGTTGTGCTAAGCGGTCCTGACGAAAGTCATCATTAGTAAGCATGTCATGGAGAGAAATGTGAAGTGAGGGGATATGGACTTCAAGAGGCGAACAGCGGTCTTTGTAGACTAGTGAAAAGGGTGTAGCCGCAGTGGTAGTGCGAATACTAGTGCAGTATGCCCATAGAGAAAAAGGAATGTGCGTATGGAGATAAATCACCACCACTTTCAGCTTTTATTTTTTCTACTTTGGTTACATGTTGATTTTATTTCAAGACAAGGTCACCGACTTGGAAGGTCCGTTCATGGACATATTTGTCGTAGGCACGTTTGATACATTTTTGGTAAACTTGAAGGTGATCCAGAGCATTAAGAAGACGTTCATCTAGTAACTCTAGCTATGCTAAATGGTCCTAATGAAATTCATCATCATTGAGCATGTCATGGAGAGAAATGTGAAGTGAGGGAATTTAGACTTCAAGAGGCGGACTGTCTCGTACCATAGACCAAAGAAAAGGGTGTGCGCGGTGGAAGTGTGAATACTAGTGCGGTATGCCCATAAGGCAAAAGGAATGTGCTTATGCCAATCCTTCCCGATATCATTAACCATTTTCATGAGAATTTTATTGAGGGTTTTGTTAGTGATTCGGCTTGGCCATTGATTTGTGGGTAATAAGGTGATGAGAAACTAAGATTTGAATGCCAAAGGTGTCACAAAGTTTTTACAATGTTTTGTTTTTAATTGTTTTCCATTGTCGGTGATGAGGCGATGAGGACACCAAAGCGAAAAATGATGTGATGGTTAATGAACTCACATATTTTCTCGGCTTTCATGGAGATGAGTGGTATGTCTTCCACCCATTTTGTATAATATTCGGTAGTAGTGATGATCCATTGATGATGTTGGGAAGAATGAGGATTGATTTCTCGACAAGATTCAATCCCCATTGAGAGAAGAGCCAAAGGTCACGGGCGACCTGTAAGGCATGACTAGGTGTATGATGAAGTTGGAATGTTGTTGAAATTTCACGTAGTGTTTGACATAGTCACAAAAATCATGGTTAAGGGTTGGCCAGTAATAGCCTAGGTGAAGAATACGCTTAGCAACAACAAGGCCACTAAAGTGACCTCCACATATGCCATCATGAACCTCCTTGATGGTATAAGGAATTTCAGAACTTGTGAGGCATCGTAAGAGAATACCATCAAATCCATGCTTATAGAGGAGTCCCCTAGGATAACGAAATGGGAGACCTTCTTAAGGAAGGTGTGTTGTCCGTTACGGGTGAGATCAGGAGGTAAGATGGAGAGGGAAATGTAGTCGAAGTATTGTTTATACCAAAGGTCACTCGGGTCAGGGGTGTCGGTTCGATTGAGTAAACATCATGAGGTAAATAAGAAGGTGAATGGAGGTGTTATATAGTGACAAATATTTTGGAATCGGTAGGGGAAGCGGGTATTTGGGAAGCTAAGCAGGCCATAGTGTCTGCAAATTTGTTGGTTGACCGTGGGATGGTTTGAAGGGTGTAACGATCAAAGGTGGTCAAAAGTATGTCTACATGATGTTTATACTTTTGAAGTATCTCGTTATGACATTGGTACATACCATTGACTTGGTTTATGACCAATTGTGAATCACCAAAGATGTGGATTGATTTGACATCGAGGGCATAGGCGGTCTGGAGACCTAGTATGAGCGCTTCATACTCAGCAATATTGTTGGTGCATTCAAAGTCTAGTTTGAAAGACAAAGGCATGGGTTCTCCATCCAGAGGGATGAGGATAACACTAGCTCCACCCCCACGTTGACACTTGGAACCATCGAAGAACAATGTCATTTGGTAAGGGGGTTCATCCAGGGAAAGGGTAGTAATGGATTCATCGGGAAAGTCAAAATTAGAGGGTTGGTCCCCGGTAATAGGTGCGTCAGCCAGTTGGTCAGCGATAGCCTGGCCCTTAATGGACTTTTGGTGAATGAATTTGAGGTCAAGATCAGCTAAAAGCATAAGCCATCGTGCGGTGTGCTGATTTTGATAGGGTTTGGCATACATGAAGTGTAAAGGGTCGGTGTTGGTCACAACATAGGTTTTGTGGTTGAGTAGGTAATGGCGGAGTTTGGTGGCAACAAAAACTAAGGCTAAGAAAATCTTTTTGGGTGGTTGTATCGGGTTTCATAGTCAAAAGAGTATGACTTATGTAATAAACCACCTGCTCCCTATGTTGTTCATTGTGATGAGCGAGCATGGCTCCCAAGGAATGATCGGTAGCTGATATGTATAGGTAAAAAGGTTGATCATCTTTCGGTGGAATGAGTACGGGTGGTTGGAGAAGGTATTGTTTTAGGGCCTCAAAAGAATTGTTGTGACAGTCATCATCCCATTTAAAGGAGACATCCTTCCTAAGAAGATGATGAAATGGTTGACACCGATCCGATAATTGTGAAATGAAATGGTGAATGGATTACAATTTACCTTGTAGGCTACGGAGTTGTTTGAGGTTCATGGGTGGAGGCATTTCTAGAATGGCCTTGACTTTAGCGGGGTCAACTTCTATACCACGGAGGGAAACAATAAATCCAAGAGTTTTCCTGAGAGAACCACGAAGACACACTTTTTAGGTTGAAGGTAGACGTAATATTTAATGAGGTGATCAAAGATGGTTTTGAGGACAGTGAGGTGCTCGGCACGGCATTTAGATTTAGCCAAGAGATCATCCACATAATCTTCCAATATGTGATGCATGATATCATGGAAGATGTAAGTCATAGCATGCTGATATGTAGCACCAAGTGTTTTTAAGGCCAAAAGGCATGACTTGATAGCAAAAGGTTCCCAAGGGGTAATGAATGTGGTCTTGTGCTGATCTTCTGGGGCAAGAAAAATTTGGTTATAACCCGAGAAACCATCCATGAGTGAGAGCATCTCGTGACCCGTGGTAAGGTCCACCAGTTGATCAATACCGGGAAAGGGAAAGTCATCTTTCGGGTAGGTGAGGTTGAGGTCTCGAAGTCCATGCAAATGCGGAGTCCCCCTGTTGCTTTAGTAACTAGGGACAATGTTAGAAATCCAATGAGGATAATCAATGGGTAAGATGAAGGAAATGGAAAGAAGACGCTGAAGTTCTTCTTTGATGAGAAGAGCAATGCGAGGGTGCATTTTCCTCATCTTTTTTTGATAGGTTTGGCATCGGGAATGGTTACGATATTGTGGACCACTATGGTGGGGTCAATACCGGGCATGTCTGTAAGACCAAGTGAAAGCGTGGTTATGATCTCAGAGAAAGGAAGTGATGGCTTCTTGTTCAACAACATCTAAAGATTGTTCAATCTTTAGGATGTGTGGGTCATCTTGAGTATGAATGTTGATCTCAATAGTCGATTCATTCAACATGGTTTGTGTCTCAGAGGGTAATGACCGATGAATATATGAGTCTTCTATGCACCAAGGTAGGTGAGTATGGATTCATCATCCTAACATTGAATGATGTTAATGGTCGGTGTGTCATCGTCGATCATCTTAGGATATAGGAATGGGAGAGTGGAAGGGGCCTCACCTTCGTCGTTGATAAGTCAAAGGCCCCAAGGAAATGGTGTTTATGAAAAAAAAAAAAAGTTAGGAGGGATAGATTTAGGATCCATCGACTCCGTCGGTGAGGGTGGTGATGAAGGTGGAGAAGGGCTAGGGTCCTCAATGAATTCAATGCGGCCTGTTTGGTAGAAGGGTCGGGGAAGCCAATACCACTCTCGGTCATTATGTTTGTGGGTGGTACATGGAATAATGGTATGGCGACCTTGCTCATAAAATCCAAAACCAAAACCCTTCCATGTGAGTGTGAGGAAGGTGTGGGTGAAACAATGATTGGTAAGTGATTGGAAGTCCATGGAAAATGGGTGGGGTTGTGATGGTGGTTTAGGTGTGTAGGTGGTAGTATCAAGTCCCCCATAGGTGAGACTAGTACGAAGATGAGGAGGACCATAAAGGAGGTGTTCTCCTATATGGTGATCATAGCGAGGGTGTTGGTGAAGGCTTCCATACTCGTGTGGAGTAAGGAAGGTGTTGACACTATATAGGTGGTATTCCCCTAGAGTGAGGCATTGAAAAACACCTTCAAGGGATCAGTGGTTGGTATGTGGGTAGCTGGTATGGATGATGTGTCGAGAGGTCGATGTGGAGGTGGTGTTAATGGATTGGGAAGCTAATGGGTCAGCCGTGGAGGTTATAGTAGTGGTAGGCATGGAGGAGGTATGTGTGGTGAAAGAAATGTCTATCTTGGTTGGTAGGTAGGTGTGGGTGTAGGTGTAGGTGAAGTGGTATTGGTTGCGGAAGTAGACGGCTTGACCGGTATGAGTACATCATTGGGTCGGTAAAGCATGTTGCATGTTTTGAAAGGTGATGGGTCAGTTGGAATGGTATAAGTGTGTCCTTTGTGTTCAAACTTTACACAATGATGCAAAGTGGAGGAACACAACCCATGACATGGATCTAGGGTCTACCAAGCAACAAGTTATATTGGAATTCCCCCTCCAAAACATAAAACAATTCTGGAATAGTGTGGGGGCCCACGCGAACGTGAAGGATGATAGTGCCTAGTGTGGAGGTGATAGTGTCGTTGAATGAACGCAACATGACCAGATGTTTATGCATGTAATTGTTAGGTATGTGCATTTGAGAAAATGCATGGGATGAAATGATGTTAATGCTAGCGCCTCCATCAATCATCACACGGCGTACCCGTATGTCATCAATGTGTATAGAGATGAAGAGGGCTGGGTCAGGTCATCATTTTGGTATGGCGTGATCTCTACCTCTGAGAAGCTGAGGGAGGCCACTTGGTGAACAAGGTGAGGTGAGGATGAAGGTGGTAATTTGGTGAGGAGGCTACATGATGGGGTGTGATAATGGAGGCTACGGGTGTAGGGTCATTGGGTAAAACCTCGATAGATTGAAGAACCTCCATGAGGGCTTGACGATGGGATTCGAGGTTTGGATGAGGTCATATAAGGACATTTTGAGTGGAGATTGGTGTAATTGTTTGAGCATGGTGTGATGTGTGACGCCATTAGAAATGGGGTATGTGGGGCTACGAGATAGTTATCTTAGGTATGGGTGTAGATGGTATGTTGGGTATAGGATTGGTTGGTGGGTCAGCTACCTTTTCTTTACCCTTCTGCATGCATGTGTAGTGACGTGTACCATGTTGATTTGAGGGAAATTGTCAAATGGAGAGGGTGTAGGGTAAGTGGTATAATGACATGAAGGGAAAAAACCTATTGGAGGAGAAAAACCCTGTGAGGTCAGTTGGGTGCAGCAATGACATTTGGGTGGTGGCGTGGCAAGTTCTCTGATGTGAACCATGTTAATTTCAAATTTTGTGTGTGGTTCTGGGAGCTGTGAGGGTGGAGGTTGTGGTTGTTGAGTGGGTAGTGTGGGAATGGGTGTTGGTGAAGCAGGATCCTCATCAAGAAGGTCATCATCATCAAAGTTGGTTTTGGGTGGACACAATTGGATAAGGATGGTTTTCAAGGCCTTGCAGTTCTCCACATCATGCCCTAGCACATGATGGTATGCACAAATTTTGGTATCATCAAACCCCTTTGGCTTGGGTTTGAGGGGGTCGTAAGGTCGGAGTGGCGGTAATGTGATAATGAAGTCTCGAGGAGGTTGGTTAAAATTTTGGCATAGGACCCTGCTAGTGGATCACAATGGGAAGTGAATGTGGGTTTGGGTGTAGGTGTGGTTGGTTGTCTGGGAATTATTTTTGGAAGAGTAGGAATAGGTCGAAGCTATGGGTTTAGGCACCGGTGTGGTTTGAGGTATCGGTCGGGTTCGTTTAGGTAGGGGTATAGTAGATGGATGGGTAGGAGGTGTGGGGTTGTTTTGACTACCTTGTTGTGGGGTAGTGGGGTTTTGTTTTTGGGTTGCACCTTCTTGGGTAAAGGTGATGTGGGTATACGGGTCTAGAAGGAAAAGTAGATGGAGGAAGAGGGTGAGTTACCCATGGGGATAATGGGGGTGCTATGAAGGTAGATGACGCAGGTCGTGCTTGGGGTGTGAGGGACAATGACTGAAGTGTAGTAGGTAGTGAAGCAATGGTTGAAGGTATCAGAGGTATTGGTGGTAAAGAGACTGCAGGTGTGGGTATGAGTCATGTTGTGTGCCTAGGTAGGTTAGAGATTTGTGAGGAAGGAATGGGTTGTTGTGTTATTGGGTTATGAATGGGTGAGGGGTGCTTGACCATGTTGGGCAGTTGAGGTCTTAAGGTAGATGGGACAAGTGTGGGTGTGATTGGTGTGGTAGGGGTATGAGGTTGATGAGTTTGTTTCTTTAGTTTGGGTGTCGAAGTAGGTGTGGTTTTAATGTTGGAGGATGTAGCTAAATCTAGTTTAATAGGTGGATGAGTAAGGCTGGTGGTTGGGGTGACCCCTAAAGTGGTAATAGGTTTAGTGGAGGTAAATATTGTGGGTATGGGTTTGGGTTTAGGCATAGGTCGGGTTATGGGTAAGGGTGTGGTGTGAGTGTTAACAAATATCATGGAAGGGGTTGTAATAAGTAGTGGTTGTATGTGGTTT
Source organism: Taxus wallichiana var. yunnanensis (assembly GCA_018340775.1). Classification (NCBI taxonomy): domain Eukaryota; kingdom Viridiplantae; phylum Streptophyta; class Pinopsida; order Cupressales; family Taxaceae; genus Taxus; species Taxus wallichiana. The sequence continues at coordinate 418,463,483 of CM031243.1, forward strand.
GATGGGTGGAAATGTGCTTGGGTAGATAGTGGAGGTGTCATCGAGGGATCTCTACATTTGTGTTGAGATAGGGAGTAAGAGGCGCCCCCATAATAAAGCCCTATCCACATAATCCAAGTGATCGGCCAAACGTGAGAATGGCACGTTTGTGGGTGGAGTTGGTGAAGACCTAATGGGAATTCCCATAAAATGCATCTTAGAGATGGGGAATCGGTTGGCTTCAGCTTCCGTGGGTAAGAGAGCTGAAAGTAGGTCTATTGGATGTCGGGTAGTGGATGGAGAATGCTCGCCAAGAGGCAAAGGTATCCCCACCGGGTCTATGATGGGTGGAAGGGATGATGGGAGTTCCTCTATGAGTGGAGGAATGGATAGGTGCTCCTCTATGGGTGGAGGAGGTAATGGGTGCTCCTCTATGGGTGGAGGAGGTAATGGGTGCTCCTTTATGGGTGGAGGAGGTATGGTAGGTAAAGGTTTCACTAAGTGGAGAAGCTAGGGGTGAGATGGTCTCAATGTTAGCAGAAGACTCCTCCGAGGTGATGTAGGAGATGAAGGGTGTTCTTCTATTGGTGAAGGAACAGTGACGGTTGGTTCAGATGTGGAAGGAGGATTTTGGGCTAGGATTTCCTCTATGGAAGGGATGTGAGGTAATTGAGAGGTGACAGGTACCTCGTTAAAGATCGCATGAACCTCACGAGTATGGGTATCGTGAGTGGATGTCTCACTGTTTGATTGGATGAAGGGGCATGATTGGGAAATGGTTTTTTAAAGATTTGTAGATTTTGGTTGGGGGTGGTGTTGGGATTATCCATAGTCAACTCACCTTTCTCGAGCATTTCTTGGACAATATTCTTAAAAGTGATGCAGTTTCCATCACTATGACCCTTCACTCGGTGATAGTTACAGAAATCTTGTTCCTTATACCATGTGGGCATGGGGCGAGCAGGGTCAAAACTAGTGTGTGGTTTTATGGGTGGAAGGGTGATGGTGCCAAGCTTTGATAAGCTTTTCTAAGACAAAAGAGTAAGGTTCCCCAATTGGGGTATATTTTCGCTTGCTCTTGTCTGAATCGAAAAGCTGAATGGGTGATAGATTAGATGAGGGTGTAGCTTGATTAGATGGATGAGTTGGGCCGGCCTTGAGTACCACTGCATTAGTGGTACCTTTAGCCTTTGAATAATTGGTTGGTGGTTTGGAAGAAGAAGAGGTTTCATTGACTTGAATGCCGAATTCTTATTTCGTAATTGGATTTTCTTCTCTTCGATGGCTCGAATCTCTAACTTTCGTGCCATAGTGAATGCCTCATCGAATGTTTAGAAAGTTTGGACCTGCAAGGTCGGGGAGATATGTCTAGTGCAAGCTAGGTAAAGAGCTCGATGAGTTCAGTTTGTGGCAGTTGAAAGGTAAGTTGATTGATCAAGGTTGTGCCAAGCGAGTGAAAAATCTATGATAGATTCATCCTCGTACTGACGTGTGGAATATAGATCGGTCATGGTAACTTTCTTGGTGATATTGATAGAGAAATGATCCAAAAAATCTTGGGCTACCTGATTGAATGAAAATATGGAGTGTTTGGGTAACCCACTATACCAATCTAATGCAGTCAGTGAGGGACATGGGAAAAGTTCTCAAAAGTAAGGCATCATCATGAGCAATCAAATAACATCCATGTTTAAATGAGCAAAATGTTGTTGTGGGTCTTCCTTACTATTGAAGTGGTTGAATTTAGGCATTTCCCAATGCACAGGGTATGAACGGATGGGAATGGATGGGTGAATAGGCTCGTTGCAAATCTCATCGTAAGTGAGAGTGTTGTGGGAGCGGAAACCGATGCCTCCAGTGTTTGCATCTTGTCCATCATCAATTTAATTAGGTCATTGGTGGGTTGTGATGATTGGATGCCTCCTATAGCATGAGGAGGTTGGTTTTGGACATATAATGGGTGTGGCATTCCAGTGTATGGGGCTGCCATGTAAGGTGGTGGAGAAGAAGGCAATGAAATAGGGGGTACGTACCGGAATGAATAATAGATGAAACAAGTGGTTGTTGGTAGTATGTATATGGGGGAGGAAGGGTTGTGGTAACCCTAGTGGCAATAGGGGCTAATGATTGTGGAATGGAAAGAACTACATTCTGAAATGGGGTAGAGGTCACTGACACTGGAGGTGGGAACATAGCTACATAGGTATGTGTGAGACATGAGGGTGGATGAGGTTGTGTTTGGGGTAATCGTTGAGGGTATGGTGGATGTAATGGGTGCCACAGAGGTAACAAAACATGGAAATCATGGAGGGTATGGGACCTAACTATGAAATGACTGGGGGTAAGGTGGATGCAGGTAGCATGGAGCTAGATGGGGCTGATGCGGAAGTGGGTGTGAGAGTCAGGGGGGATAGATACGGGCATGTATATATCAACTAATAGAGGCATCTCGAGTGGATGAATGGGAGAGGTAAAACTGCAAGGCGTAGGGTTTTGGTCAAGGAGTCATGTGCAAACTCCTCATCTCGGTAGTGATATTAGTAGGTTGGATAGGATCCATGGCTGGTGATAAAATAGAAGGTGGTGAAGGACTAGGTGGGAGTGGTTGGCAACTGGCATGGAACACGAGGGCATTTTGCTTGTCTTGGGTTAGTACCATGTGAACCAGTATTGATCAGGTGGGGTTGCTTCTCTGTAAATGGTACAGAGAACAACAAGAAAAAAATGGATGAAGTAACAAATGGTGGGTGGAATGTGAAACAAGCTAACCGATGTTGGTTAGGGAAAGCGTCGGTTGGGAAAAATGGTAACGGTCGGGGGTAAGCTACATCATCGGTCACTTTGTAGAAAATAGGTAGTGAGTAATCAGTGAGGCAGAAGAAAAATCGACAAGTATGCCAAATCTGGGGATGTGTAAAATGTTAATGGGAAAAAAATGATAGTGACAGAGACTGTGGAAAGTGGAAAAAAGTGAAGTGAGAATGTCCTTTTGAGTAGGTTAGCAAAAGGACCTGGAACCGACGTCGGTTGAGTTTAACCGATGGCGGTCAGAGGTAACCGATGATGGTTATTGTGATTGAAATAGTGATGAGAAAAAGTGGTTGTGAATTAGAATTTGATGTGGAATCAGACCCAAAATTCTAGGAATGATGGTGATATGGCCCAGGCACACTCAGGTGAAGCTAGAATACACCAGCTATGATGAGGAGCGTGCAAGGATGAACAAAAAAAGTGATGAACGTGATCTTTCACCTCAAAATGCAAACCAAGTAGAAACACTAAGAAAATGTGATCCTAAGAGTGCCCTTTTCTATTATGTTTGTTTAGCTTATGCTATTTAGGGACTGACACATGAATTGTGAAATAGAGTTTTTGGTGAGGATGGCTTCCTACAAAGAAGGAGATCTAAAGGGTGAGGTTTCAGGTTTGTTATGGTGGGGGTGGGCTTCGCTCTAAAGTATGACTCGACAGAGTAGTGAGGTGCCCATTGTGCCGTGATCATGTGATCACCTATAGCTTCTTCTAGGTAAGATGTTGTTTAAGAATGTATGTATTTGAATTTTTGTGTGGTTTGGTAAGACTCAGAGAAAGAGAAAAGGATAGAAGTGCTTTTCTACTATGATTCGTTTGTCAACCATCAGCTGGTCATGACCTCCAGCATATAGGTTGCCCTCATTTAATGTGAGCTAATGTAGAAAATTAGAATGAAATGCGATTGATTTTAAAACCCAAATAAAAAATATGAAATTGGATGACACAATAAGATGAAGAGGAAGAGGGATGCTCTTTCACTAAAATGTAGAAAACATGAAGAAATGATTCTTTTTAAATACACCAAAAGAAAAGTTTCCTTTAGAGAAAATAGAAAGAAGGAGTGGATTACCAGGGAAGAAAATTAGTGTGTACGCTTTTAGAGGGAAAAAACACACAATTTTTTCCTAGGAATGAATGAAATGCAAGGAACCCGGATGGGTCCCACTGGGCGTGCCAAAATGTTTCACCTTTTTCTTAGATTGTTTCTTTGAATTGTTGATGAAACAAATAGGGTAATGGGCATAGGAGGAATACCTGTTCAAATGTCGGTTGATGGGTTGTTGTGTGCGTATGACTTCCGAATCCACAGCTGACCATGAGAGCTTCCTTTTGGCTAGGAGGAACTACCTGTAATGAAAGCAAGACCACCAGAAAGAATTAAACAATATGGGTAGTGAACTGCCTAGCGTGAGCTAGATCGGGAAGCATGATACTTCCTAGATGGCTGTCAATCCACTATTTTAAACAAATTAATGCTGAAAACAAGGTAAATCCTATTGTTATTTTGAAATGATTTAGGTATCTCACTTAAAAACACAATAAGAAAATAGATCTAATCTAACAGGCTAAGCTAGAATAGAATCCACGGGTCAAATGGTTGGTTATGGGTTTCTGCAAGTCTGATAAAGGTCTTAGGGTAGGTCAAGTGAGTGAGGGTGAGGTAAAATTAGGTGGATAGGTAGGTCTCTGTTTAAGGTGTGTGGGAAACACATAGAGACCAGGCGTCGGTCAGAGGTGACCAACCGCGGTTAGGTATAACCGGCGCCGGTTACTGTGAGATCTGGAAATGTCACAAAATGGGGTTTTGGTCTCCTTTGTGATTGCACAAAGGATTTGGTTGGTGGGATGAGGTATTGGGTGATTGGAATAGGTTTTATGAGGTTTTGATGGGTCTATGGAGGTAAAAAATGTTGGAGATGGTCAATAGGGAGCAAGATAAACAATGGATGATAAAATAATGATAAAATGAAATAACCAGGAAAGTATGATGTTGTACTTACTTGGATTTCATTCTGAAAGTCTATGTGTGAAGGATGGAGGTGCTGATGATGGGTTTGAAGGCTGCAAGTGATCACCAACTGAAGAAAAGATTCTGCATGGGCTGCATGCACACTCCTCTTTTCTTGGATAGATCAGAATGTGGTTGGGAAGGCTGTGCAGGAGAAGATCCTCAATCTCCTTCCTTGGATGTCAATTCTTGCTGGAATTGGCTCTCTAAAGATGCGTTATCTCTTTGAGATTTCATTCTTGCTCATCCACTTTTCTCCCAATGTTTTCCAACCTTGAGAATAAGGTTGTTTAGGGGATAAAAGGGGTAACCGATGGTGGTTCGGCTTAACCGGTGACGGTTAGGGGAAACCGACATCGGTCAAGGTGGGATTTTCTAGGTTTACTAAACTTAGGGAGATCCTCCTGATTTCCTTGGATCTTGTGTCGTTATCCCATAGATTAGACTGGGAGCTTCTTGTGAGCATGTAGGAATGTGGTTAGAATGTGCATTGATTTTTAGGGGGGGTGTCATAGTTAGTTATGGTAACTTGCTAAGAATAGGTCTTAGGTTGAGTTAGCTTGGTGAGGGTTTCTAAGTGAATTGTTTGTGTGTAGATAGTATTTAAATAAAATATTTAAATAATAATGTTTAAATTGACTTACAGGTTGAAGTATGTTAAAAATATGATTAAGGTTTGGAATAAGGAGACCTTCAAAACATCTTTCTTTAGAAGAGAAATATAGTAGAAGATTTGAGAACTGTTGAAGAACTGATGGAGGAAGATGGTATCAACTCTGCTCTAAAGAAACAAGAACAAAATATTTTTATTGAGTATCTTGATCTTCTTTCCAAAGAAGAGATTTAGTAGAGAAAAAAATAAAGGGTCAAGTGGCTTAAAGAGGGAGATAGGAATAGTAGATTTTTCCATTTCACGACTACTACTAAAGATAATCATCTCGGTGGTTCATGAAATATGAAAACCTAATCAGGATCTCACTTCGGATGAGGAGGAAATCAATAATATTATGATTAACTATTTTAAGAAGTTGTTTCTTCATGGTCTAGCCCCGAGGCCCCTTTTTGGGATAAATCCCTTGCTGTTTTTCATAAAGTAATTATGGATCAGGATAATAGAGCTCTCTATCTTACTCCTGGAGAAGAGGAACTTAGGTTTGATTTTTTTGATACGGAACCAGACAAATCTCCGGGTCCTTATGGGTTCCCTACTTTATTCTTTCAGCATTTTTTAGAGATTACTAATCAGGACATGGTGGCTACAAGTCAAGATTTATTTAAATTTGGACATATTCTTAAACAAATCAATAATACTTTATTGGTTCTTATTCCAAATATGATAGGGGCTAAAGACCTTAAAGATTTTAGACCCATCAACTTGTGCAATACCATCTACAAACTGATTACCAAAATCCTCTCTTTTAGAATCAGGAATGTGCTTTCAAAATTCATCTCTCCTAATCAGGGAGATTTTGTTCCTGGTAGACAAATTCTGGATAACATCATTATTATTCAAGAGGCCATCCATTCAATGGAGAATTATGGTAGGTCAACCATGCTTGTCAAATTGGATATGCATAAAGCATATGACAGTGTTTCTTAGTATTTTCTCCGGGATATCATGGTTAATCTGGGTTTTAGTGATCACTTTGTTAATTTGGTGACAACATGTATTTCACATGTCAATTTCTCAATCATTGTCAATGGTAAACCTGAATGTTTCTTCCAAGCTAGTAGGGGCTTGAGACAAGGAGACCCCCTTTCTCCTTTTCTATATATCATTATGGCTGAAACCCTTAGTAGATTATGTAATCAAGCTCTTTCTCAAAATATTATTCAAGGGATTAAAATTTCTAATGGGTTAACACTTGTTTGCATTAATCAATTTGTGGATGATAATTTCTTACTTGGGAAAGATGCAATTCAAGAGGAAACTATATACAAAAAAGTGTTATAGGAATATGAAATGGTTTCAGGGAATCTTGTCAACTTCCATAAGAGTGTTGTGTTTTTATTAATGTGGAAGAACAATTCCAAAACAGATTGGCCTAAATTATTGGTTGCAAGATAAAATCCTTTTCAGACTCTTACCTTGGAATGCCTCTCATTCATAAAAACTAGAAATATATATATGGAATCCTCTTATAGAGCAAGTGATGATGCAGCCTATAATTCACTGTAAATGACCAGGCACATTGAGACATCACCCATCCTGAAATGAGCATTCACCCGAAGCGTGTAAAAGAACCAGTCCCTCTTTAGAGTTACTTGTTCAAACTTTTTACATGATAGTGCATATGTATATTCATATTCATAACCAATAGTAAACAACACATAGTGCATAAACCAGATCTAGATCTTAGAATATATGTAAAATGACCTAAACAATGAATATAACAATATTTTCAATGCAAGAACCAGATTCAATCATGTTCAACACCATTATCCAACCGATAACATCAATTGTATTAAATACTATAAAACACGAAGCTTTTTACATTGCATAAGTATCTCCCTGAGTCATGTGCATGAAATTACCAGGAGCATAACTCTGTAATAATTCACACACTCTTGATCGTGAAAATCAATACATATATATAGGGATGGGGAATTTCCCTTCATCTCCCATGCACTATCTTAAAATAGGTCACATGCTAATAATAGCCATGCACCTTTACAAAAAGGATGAAAAAAATGCAAGTGCTCTAATAATAAACTTCCTATAGTTAAGTCTGAGTAGAAATCCTATAATTAGACTAAACCATACATGACGCTCAAACTGATGCTTGCTCCCAAAATACCATTGTGTGCATTGCAAGTCTTCCTGTCTTTATGTGCCTAGCATGCTAACTCCAAAACTAACCTTCACAATAGAAACAACTAAGTCTTGATTGATCGGGGCACGCCAAACTTACTGTAGTGCAGTGCCGTGTGTTTGTCCTGCACCCTAAATTCATGTACGCAACACTTAGTGCTTTTTTTTTCCATCCAACATTAGCCCACACTAAAATGGATTTCCACCCTGTCAATGGGTAATCAAATTGTCATTACAAAGAATAGAGGATAATGAATGAAAAAATAACGAATAAGTTAAGTCATCTTATTTTGGACCCTTTTCCTCCTATGATAGAATGAAATTTGGATATTCACTCTGAATTTCCCCCTCAAATTTATACCAGTCCTTAAGTGCTATTTTTTATCAAGGATGTTTGTGACTATACCATCTAACTCATCTAGAGTCATGTTTCCATCCTCACTCTTCAAAATTCTAAGGATGTTAGCCATACCTGAGACCATTCCTTCCTTAACATCCATCTTTTTGGAAATGAGCTTTCTGATGCTCTTTATTCAGTCCATGTGTTCTTTCCTTACAGCATCCAGCGCATCACGCTTTGTTTCTCCTAGTGTAACCCTGTTATGTGTGACTGAGTGTTTCATCCTTTGTTGCTTGCAGAACTTCATTTTCCTTTTCTTTTGTTATCACCTAAACTAAGTTATTAGGTGTTGTACACATGGGAAACACTGAATCTTCCTTCTTCATTTTATCTCACAAGGCTTGCAAAACAACCTCATAGCTAGATATCTTTCTTACAATTAAAGCCTTGACCGTGGATGCTTCTTCTACAATATCCTTTGGTTTAGGGAGTTGTATTGGTTTCTCCTCTAAAAGTAAATAAATTATGGTATGGAGGTAGTGCAGTTCTGATTTGAACTCCTCTAGCACCTTCTCTTGAAAATTAGGCCTTTTCGTAATATTTAATCGGCAACTGTTCGGACATGTTTTTGACATTACGTGCCTTGGCCATTGCATTTCCCCTCTCCTAGGTGAGTTGTTTGATTCCTCTATCCTTATCTTTCTTATATTCCAGGAGCACCCGTAATGTTGTTTCCTTATCAATATTTTGGTGTGCTACTTCAATGGACACTTTAACCAATGTGTTTCTTACATATTCATAAGAAAATTATGTGGGTTTGATGGTCATATGACACGTATGTGGTGCCTTCCTCATCTTCTTTGAGATATATGCCTCCTTACAAACATTAAATTTAGGATCATCCATATGAGTCTGAATTCTCCATGACAATTATTTGTGAGTGCACATATTGGCAATATCTGGGTCCATCTAGTCCCAACCATATAGTTGTATATTGGGCAAGGTGCTCTGGAAGTGGACGCGAATGATTTTTGCTTGGTCATCCAAGTAGACCAACTTTTGAGTTCCCACTGCCTCTTCACCTCCATACTGACCTTTTGTTCCTCCAAGTCTTCTTGAACATGTGAATTTTCCCTTGTGGTTCTTCATCTTCGCATCTTGTTGTTCTTATCCTCCCACATTCTGGCTTACTTCCCCCTCTTTCTCTTCTCCTTTAGGCACGGGGCATTCTAGGACTTTTTGTATCCCCACCGGAACTTCTTTCCCTTCACCTAAGTGTTTCTCATGGGTACTCATACTGTTGTCAATAGTTTCATATACGACTGGGTCCCTAATATCTTCATCCTCCTACATCTCAACACTAGGGGTGTCCCCCTTCTCCTACGTTCTTTTCGAGGGGACTCTTCCTTCTCACTATATTTTAAAGGAACATATTTTCTATGTTTTCTCATTTCTTCTTCCTCATTATTCACAGGAGTTACACGCGGTTATCTTCTTTTTGGCTGCGAAGTCCTTACGCGTGTCTCTAGATGTGCTCTTTTCCACAGTAACTCTCCTTATCTAAACCAATATGGTGCTATCTTCTGGTTCCTCCTACTCTAGGACATTCTCTAACTTGGTAGGCTCTAGATCCTCCTAAGTAGGAAGCAGTAATACAAATTTCCTTAAGGTTCTTAATGTCTATCCGTTCTTCAGAGATCCCGAAAATGCCATATTAGTGCCCTTCACCACCTTCCCATCTTTGAACCTTGGTGAAGATAAATGTACACACGTGCTGGTTCAATTTATCCTACGCATAGATTCTCTGGCATGATGTCTACATTTCCTAATTCCATGGTTTTGACATAGGCCTATTTTCCTAGCCATACATAGGTCTTGCCCATAATTTGGACATCTACATCTACTTTGTTTGCATCAAACTAGAGCTTGCGCACGTTATGGAACCTTTTCACTGACTCCTTGAAATATCTGGTAGTAAAAGTAAAGGGAAACTTACACCATGGGCTATTACATCCTGAATGCATTTGGAAGCGCCCAAGCTGAAGTGATGGTAGAATGCAAACTCAAATTCTCCATTCAGCACTTTGGGAAGCTTATGCAGAATACGCCATTCTACCTCAAATGCCTTGTGCAGCCTCCTTAACCACTTCCCCAAGCACTCCTTATACGTGTTAGAAATAGTTCTGCGTAGAGTGTATTTGGAAAAAAATTTAACTGGATATTTATTCTCTAACGAAACTCCCAAATGTTCTCCCTCGACCCTTCGGGTACGCCAATTTCACGAAATTCAATCAACAATAGGATGACACCCCAAGTTATTTTATCACCTTTATCTTCCTGGATGTGTGCGTCATTTACCAAGCTCTCTGTACTGTACCTTGCAATGTTTTACTATGTCTTGTTTACCATCTTATGCACTATATGTAACCAACACATATTCACCTCATTCCATCATTCAATGACACCCAACTTGCTTCTTGTCAAACATGTTACAACCCTAGTGGCCATATCTACAATGTTGGTTACTTTAAAGGCTTAGCCACCCTTCTTATATTCATGTATGGTGGCCATTGCATCAATACCCTCATCATCAAATAAATTTTTGACAATATTTCAGCCCAAGTCACACAACCTTGTCACCTTTCCAATAAGATTCATGATGATCCTCATTCTCCTACCCACGAAGTAGAAAAATTCCTCATACACATGCAACATGACCCACTGGTACAATTGCTTGGGCTTCTAACAGGAGGGAAACTCCGGGAATTTTGTGAACCCCACGCTTTCGAGTAACCTCTTCATGGAGGTATCCAAAACTCTAGTACCATATGCTAAATGTTGGTTAGTTTTCCTATAAACATGTGCGATAACATCCTTCAGGAACATCTCAGTTTAGTGGTTAATGTTAGAAACCCTACACTATATTATTTTTGTCTCCCATGGCCACCCTTGATCACTCTTCTTAAGGTAAATATTTCTTCCATTCATTCCTCTACTAGGTCATCAAATTCCTTCTCCATAACTCTGGAGCCTTTTGTGGTGCCATTGTTCCTTCCAATCCATAAGTGCGGCAAAACCCTAGCTACTACAGACCCGAATTGTGCCTAAACCCCTTTGGCGTGCATCCACACACCACCGCTTGAGTCCTTCTGTTCCTATATACTCGATTAACATGCTTCAAATCTTGTTAGGTATAATAAATCTACATAATGCTCCTCATCTTTAGCTCTTCTTCGCACTTCGTAATTTTCTTCGAACTTGTAAGGTAAGAAATGTTGTTACAAACACTGACTTTACTTCAATTTTTAAAAATCCCCTTAATTTCTCCACCTACCACCGTACATGAAATTAATTCCCTTTGAGCACATTTTGTGCCTCTTTGTCCTGCGCCTCAATCTCTCACACCTCAAACTTTTACACCTCAGTCATAACTTTCTAGCGTGCCAACTACTTCTCCGTCACATATCTCCTCTCCTCGCGCCTCCTTATGCCGAAGTATTTATCCAATGTGACCCAAAAATACGTAGTCTCAAATGTTACACCCTCCTTGAGTTATACGAGCGCTCACCACCTTGTGTGTGGACTTTAACTTTGAACAATTCTCTTGAAGTTTTCACCACTTTTCAAAGCCTTTTCCTATTATGGTCACCCATGAGTTTATTTCTTTTCTATACTAGACTAACCTTATTTATCCACCCCACACTAAGTGTATGTGCAATCCTCTAGGCGTAAAAAAATTTAGATTGAAACAAGCTTCCGATGCGCAAGCATGCTTATTACACATAACATTGAACTAAATTGGAAAAGCATAGTGATAATGAAGGAAACACATCTACAGGATATACAGTATGGGAAATTTAATCTAAAAGGAAATACTGTCGTATTAAAAACCCCAAGAGGACTTATTTATATTAGGGCTTCAACCTAATCCCATTGAAATAACCATGAAACTATGTTCCATCAATCACCTCTAACAGGAAAGGGCCTGTGTCAAGTATATGAGTGATAACATATGGTCCCAACCAATACACCTTAAGATTTCTTTGGTGGCGTAGAAAATTTGAATCATAAAGAAGTACCCATCTTCCCAACCTCAAGCTTCTTGTCCCTAATGTGCCTGTAGTTCCATGCCTTTTCCCTGGATTTTTCTTGCTTCTAACTCCATCGTGCTATTGCACACCTCTGATCTAGTTGTATCAACTTGTCAATTTGTTCTTCCAATGCTTGTTCATCAGCCAATCCTCCTGCACATGAAATACGTGAAAAAGGTAACATGAATTCCATGGGTAGAATTGCCTATGCGCCAAATACCAACTAAAAGGGTGTTGTCTTATTCAACTGTTTGTAGGTTGTTCTATATGCCCAAAACACAATAGAAGATTTATCATCCTAGTCTTTCCTTCCAACATCACAAATTTTTGTCAAAATTTGGCTCCATATATTGTTGAAAGCCTCAACAGTCCCATTTGGTTGAGGGTGATAGGGAATTTTCTTATGGTGTGTAACCATAAATTCATCCAATAATATCCTAATGGTATTATTAAGGAAATAAGTGCCTCTATCACTTTTCAAACTTAAAGGACATCCATACCTAGTAAGAATATTTTCCTACAAGAATATTATTGTTCTTGCTATTGTAAAATCCCTTATAGGTTCCGCTTCCACCCATCTTGTAAGATAATCTGTACAAGTGATGATGTAGCATGATTCGGTTCTGCATGTGGTTGGGGAAAAAGGACCCATGAATTCAATTACCCATTTCTCAAAAGGTTTTTCACTAGTAATAGGCCTCAACGACATTTATTCTCACTGTTTAGGTTTCCCAAGGCACCGATGTGATCACACACCTTACAATAGTCTTTGCAATCCTTGTATAAGGTCTCCCACCATAAACCAACTAGTAAAATCTTGCACGCAGTGGCATCACCTGCATAATGTCCACCTGGAATGTCACCATGAGATTCCTCAATATTTTCATTCGCTCATGCTCCAAAGACACACCGACGCAATACTTCATCTTAACTTAGTTTGTATAAGTCGCCATTGATCAACATAAAAGGTGTGACATGAATTTTAAGTTTTTTATTTTCTAAGGCCTTCATTCCTTCGAGTGTCATACCTATTTGTAAAAATACAAAAATATCCTCTAATTCCAAGGGTGCATGATTAAACTCGTATAAATATGCATCGACATTGTATCTTTAATACTCTGCATGTCCTCTCCTAATTAAATCCTTGATAAATGATCTAGACTAGAATTTCTTTTACTTGGCTTTACCACCACTATAAAGTCAAACTCCTAGAATAAGAGAACCCATCGGCATATGTGCCCCTGTAAGAGAGGCTTATTCACCAAGTATCTAAATGTCATTTGATCTGTATAGAAGATAAAAGGTATTTCTAACAAATCTTTATCGAACTTATGCAACACGTAGATCATTGACAAAGCCTCGCGCTCCATAGTTATATAATTATGTTCTGCAGGAGTCAACTTTCTGCTAGCAAAGCAAATAGGATGATCTACAATACCTTCTCTAGGCTGAGCTATAATTGTGCCAATGACCTTCATGAGAGATGTCCACATGTACGTGAAAAGGTATTTTCCATGAAGTAAAATGTAGAATAGGCACAATAGTAAGCCTTTCCTTCAACACTTTGAATGCACACTACTGCGGTTCTCCCCAATAGAACTTGCCTTTACAATTTAATGAATCCTCTAAGGGTGCATAAATATTAGCATATCCTCTGATAAACTTCTTGTAATATCCTGTGTGGCCTAAGAACCTATGCACCTCACTCTGACTAGTAGGATCCTCCAAGCCTAAGATGAGTGCAACCTTAGGTGGATCTACCAACAAACCCTCCTTGTAGATGATCTGACCTAGCAGAGTTCCAAAAGGTGTAGAAAATATGCACTTCCTAATATTTAAAGAGATGCTTAACCTATCGCACCTCTCGGACATTAGCCTCAAATTGTCACAATGATCCTTGATAAACCCATACATAGTCCAATCATCCAAGTAAACCTACAATAATTTATGAATAAAATCCTATAATGCTTGAACAACAATGCGCGAAAATACCTGTAGTTGTGTTCTTCAATCCAAAGGGCATCACCTTGTATGAAAAAATTCTCCATTCAGTGGTGAAAGTTGTCTTCTCTTGATCTTATTTATCAATTCTTACTTGATGATACCCAGAGAATCCATATGTAAAAGAGTAAATTCTGCACCTTGCAATTCCTTCTAATATTTCCTCATTGAATGGTGTAGGGAAATGATCAATCACACTTGAAGCATTCAAATCCATTTAGTTCACAAAAATCTTGATTCTTCCATCTTTTTTATGCTGATTACCATAGGGATAACCCACTCTAATTCCTATATGGGCTCAATAATGCCAGATTCCAACTTTTTGTCAATTTCTTCTTTAACTTTTATGCACAAGTTAGGGTTCATCCTTTAATGTCTCTTCCTAACCATGCGTGAACCTTCCTTTAACCTAATTTTCATCTCACCCAAAGATTCATGCATTCCTTTCAACTCATGGTAGCCCCGAGGAAATAGGTCATGGAAACCACATAGTAACTCAATCATCTTAGCCACTTCAGGGTAAGACTAGTAATCTACAAGTATGGCCTCCTTAGGTTCAACATTTGTGCCAATGTTCAATTTCTTCATCTTTATAGGTTCATGGTAAATGCATGCCTTCGATCTACACTTTCTAAGACCTCGCACGTACTCTCTAAATGATCTATGTTTAAATTTTACACTTCTTAATCATCCACTATTTATACCTTCTTTCCTTTCTCCTTCTCTAGGTAAGCACTCTCAAGTAGTTCTACATTTGTATCATCTACATCTTCAAAATGTGCTTCTAGGTTTGATTCACCAAGTAACTCTGAATGAGTTCTTTAGCCTTTGCACTATCTCCCATAGTCAAGTGATTCATAACCTGTAATGCCTCTTTCCCTAGAGGTTTAGTGAAAAAGTAGTCAAAAGTCTAGATCATTCCCACAGTCAAGTCTTGTCAATTTTGAGTCTCTCTATGCAACTCCGCATAAACATACCAAGTGCATGCGCAGCCTCGCAAGGTGAAATAAAGTTTGTGCACCCACAACGAAGGTGGTAAATCTTCCTTCCCCTTTTTCAGAGTCTCTCACACTGCTGAACGTGGTGCTAAACAAGATTATTACCATGATATTCATAGATTTGAGTAGGTGCATTACTTCTAAGAAACCTTGCTGATAGGGAAATTCTCACCTCTCTCCATTCTATGAGATTATCCTTATGAACCATCCACTGTTGTGTTGTTGTCACATGCGGGTATAAACTAACATGTTCCTTTTGTCCACTTGATCCTTCCACTGTACTTCCATGGCTCATAGGAATACCTCAAGGTTTCCTTCACCAGTGTACTAGGCTATAGGGTTGTTGCCTAACAACCTAACATAACTCCGCCTACTTACATGTGCATCTGCGCTTCTTACCTCACGCACAACCATATCGTAAGTGTAATGTGCCCAATTATCATAGGTAATACTTGTAGTATCACTGATGGACTATGCATCATCCCATTAGAGAATTCCTTCCTTAAATGGCTCAAGCGCTTCCGGATCTCGGATGGTGCACACATAAATTCTATTAAGATATTCTTCACTTAAGGGATCAACATAAGCTCCAAATTTCCCATCTATCAAAGGGATAATAAATCATTCCTCATTGTTCTCAAAATTGATATATCCCTTATTGAACCGTAGATCAAAATTATTTACATAACACCAAGGGTGACCAAGTAGAGATGGGAAATTTTTTGTTTTTGCAAGCACTAAGACCTCAAAGCCCCTAGTTAACTTGCCCCCCTATATAGTAATGGAGGCATCCTTCAAGACTCCAATTGGCATGGCCTTAGTCTGATTTTCCATATACAGTGCACTTGAAGATGGCTGCAATGGAGGTTTGCCCATCTGAACCCATTCATCTAAGGTAAGAACATTCACTTTCATGTTTTTTTCAATCAAAATATTGCTCAAAATCCATCCATCTAAAACAACATTCAGAGTGATCTCCTTGTCATAATCCAAGCTATGAGGAGGGATATTAGCATGCAAAATTTTCTGTCCATTCTCAATACCAGAGTGCAGAGTGTTTCCTTTAACCAACTCCCTAGTAATGGAATAATGTTCCCCGACACAATATCTTGCATACTTACTTCAAATTATCAACATTCGACCAAAAATTCTTAGCTTCCTACTTTTGTTCCAACTTCCGTGACTGTTTCTTTAAACATTGTATTTTACCCTACAACATTTTTAGTACCTCCATGGTTTCCTGATAAACCCCCTTTTGATGTATATGGTCTAGATATTTTACATGTAAAACCTCATCCTTAGTAATGGTAGGCTTATGTTGCAACATTTCTCTGTCGTGTATAGCCTCAACGCGTGTAGTAATATTCAAAGGCACTACCTCAGAATATAGTGCTAACTTTGACATCCATTGGATATCCATGACGTGTTGTATTCTAACCATCCCTGCGCCCTTGTTCTCCTGTTTGTGCATCTTTCTCAAATGTTCATACAATTATGAGAACTCTTCATAGTTATGATTATTTCTCGAAGAAAAAGTAATGTTCTGAGGAAACTTGCACCTGTAATCGTTAGGAGTTCTACATGTATAACGTGTTCCACAAGGGAACTCACCTCGTCCACTGTCGATGCCTTGGCCTCTAGATCCACCATGGTATCTTCGACCTCTACCATGACCTCCCTCAAAGTGCCCTTCATTATGATCATAGCGCCCTTGAGTGTTTCCATGATCATGTTGCTCACTTTTATCCTTAGAGTTATTTGCAACTCCAGTCTATCATACACAATTATCAATGACATCATGGATCTAATCAATCAACCTACAATCTTCAGTATTATGAGTTATGGACTGGAAAATCTTACTAGTAATAGGACACATTCTTTCTTATTGTGCGTTGCAAAATGGATAACGGATTGCATCATGATCCAAATGACATATCTCACAATCTAGAAACAAGGAGCACATTGATCTACAAGGAAAACTATCCTTAGTATGTCCCTCTACTTCACAATCAGGCACCAAATTCCAGTGTGTGTCTCATGTGCTATATTGGCTGATAGTTTCTTTAACTATTTTTCCATTGCGAAATCTGAGCCTCCAAGAATGGGCTCACTCTAGTGTCTATGCTCCTAACTACCTCAATGCGCAAAGCTACTTCAAGTGCCTTGCATGGGTTTGTATAATTCTTATGTGAGAGTGCCCTCCTAAAAGGTGTGATCAAGCCTCGAAGAACCACTGTGCATGCTGAATTTCATGGATATAATATGATAGTCTAGATAAGAGTTTTTTGAAATGATCATCATATTCCTGAACACTCTTGGTAGTGCTTTGCTTGATATCTTTGAGCGCACTTATAATTTTCTGTTCAAACTTTGGGATATAAAATTATTTAATGAAAGCATCTCGTAACACCATATAATCCACACAAGTCTGATCAGGGTCAAACTTCTTATACCAGCTGTGTGCGCATCCCTGTAATGTAGTTGCAAACTGACTGGCCTTGCGCTTTGAAGTTGTAATTATTTTTGTGTACCACTAGTATCTCACACATATGAACATGCTCAGAAGAATATTCTATTCCCCTATACTCACGGGAGACAAATTAACATCTCCATGTAAATATTATGGGGATGATGAGGACAATGTCCATCGATCTAGAACCTCCTATGTTACCTTTGCCTCTAGGTCCACTAGATCACGAGCCACCTATTCCACCTGATCCTCCCCTATAATAGGAATTGAACCAGAGGATGTGTTGCCTCGTGTCCCAATAGTTATGATAAACTGAACTCCTACAGTATGTGAAGCTGCACTACTCCCATATGTGATTCCAAATTTTTACGTGCCTATGTTTTGTGTCGATGACGTGCCTGAAAAGGTACCTCCATCCAGACTTCCAAATAACAAAAAGACGTCTTCCGACCATAAATGTACTTGTTATCTGATTTAATCATGATCCTAATGATAAGTCAACTTTATGTGTTGCTACTCTCATTGCCCAAACTAGATTACTCGACTACTAGATGTAGTGAAAAATGGAAAACCAAGCGCAAGGGATAGGTTACTGTGTAGATTAATATGTATGCATGCGGCCTATGTTTTCTCTGTTGGCACACTCTCATAAGAGGCCGATGAGGGTTCCTTGTCATGATTTCCCAAATGGGGGAGTTCCAGATGCTCTGGCTCCACATCCTCTATGTGAGCTCTAAATCCTTCATAAGCCATCTCTCTCCACAACACCATCCATTCTGAAACTTCACGCTACTTCTCTAAATCCCTCTCATGCGCCTCATTGAACTTAAGTAACCTTTCTTCACTTTTCCTCTCTACCACTAGGTCTGCCATTCTTTACCACACACTGCTCCTTGTTCGTGCGTGGAGGGGTTTAGATAGCCATCAAATTCTCTTCCAAATTTAGGGTTACCATTAAGATCTTGATTGCCAGTAGAATTTCATGTAGATATGATCCCCTAGGATAACATAAAAATTGAAACTCAGCTACCTCCGAAAAGAGTAAGTGGAAATTGAGTACTCCAAAATATAGCTATTCAAAACACCATGGAACCAAGTATCTATAGCGTATGCGTTCATATTAGATCAACATCATAGATAGCCTAAAATTATTCTTGCATCTAGAAAATTTTGTGAAACCTCCAATTCCTTTTAGGCATGCAAGCAAGCAACCACTCGTATAGCTCTATGGGGAAGATAACAAAGAGTACTTCATATAAGCAGTCATAATTTTTTTCTAAACCCATGCACATTTGTCAAACTCAGATCAATGCTGAATATTTGAGTGTACTCTTCTTCCGATCTACTATCCACTCCTCAAAACTTTCTAATGTCAACTAATATATGTTTTCATCACGCAACATTCTTAAAACAACTCTGAAAAGAGGTCTTGGAAACATAGCGATGATGTAGCCTAGAATTAGTTATAAATCACCCAGCACACTAGCACATTACTCGACCCGAGTTGATCACTCACTCGAAGCACGCAAAGGCACTAGAACCCTATTTAGAGTTTCTTGTTTAGAATGTTTGCAAGATAGTGCATATGTATATTTAGATTCATAACCAATAGTGAACAACACACATTGCATAAACCAGATCTAGATCTTAGAATATATGTAACATGAACTAAACAATGATTATAACAAGATTTACTATAGAAGAACCAAATTTAGTCATGTTTAACACCATTATCCATCCAATAAGATCCATTGTATTAAATACTGTAAAATGCAGAAGATTATTACATTACAAAAGTATCTCCATGAGTCATGCACACGATAAAACTAATAGCATAACTCTACAATAATTCACACACTCTTGACCATACAAATCAATACATATATATAGGAATGGGTAATTTCCATTCACTTCCCATGCACTATCTCAAAATAGGAAACATGCTAATAATAGCCATACACCTTTACAAAAAGGATGTAAAACATGTAACTGCTCTAACAATAGACTTCATATAGTTAACTCTGAGTAGAAATCCTATTATTAGACTAAACCATGCATGGTGCTCGAACTAATGTGTGCTCCCAAAATACCATTACGTGTGCTACAAGTATTCTTGTCTTTATGTGCCCAACACGCTAACTCAAAAATATCCTTCACAATAGAAGTGGCTAAGTCCTTATCTTGGGTGTGTCAACCTTCTTTGTAGTGCTACACTACGTGTTTGTACCGTGCCCTACATTTATGTGCCCAACACTTATCCCCTTTTTGTCCATCCAACGGGTGAGAAAGAATTTGTCTACTTGGGCTGGATCCTTGTTATCTCAAGCTGACAAGATCTAACTTATTCAAATTTCTTTACAAGGAATTCCAATTTATGTTATGTCCCTTTTCAATCTCCCTACTAAAATCATTGTCTTGTTGGAAATGAATAAAAAATGTTTCCCTTTTTCAAGAGATGAGGATCATTTGGAATAACCCTAAGTAACTTGGAAAAATTTCACCAAACCTAAGAATTGTGGGAGTTTGGGGGTAAAATATATTAAATTAATGAATGAGGCTCTTCTGGCTAAAATTGGGTGGTAGGTTACCAAGTAAGAAGGTATTTGGGTTGACATCCTTATAATAAATATATGCTAGAATATTGATAGACTAGACACCTTTTATCTAAGAGATGATCTCTCTTTAGGATCGACCTTACGTAATTACTTGTGTCATCTAAAGATTTTTTGGGATAGGGTATTAAATGAAATATTGGAAAAGGCAATAAAATCTAATTTTGGTAGGATAGTTGGCTTGAGGACAAACCGCTTGCAAATGATGAACCTTGGAAATCTGTGTTCCATCTCTTTGAGGAGAATGGTAGAAAGATGGTTCAGGATTACTGGATTAGGAGTGGAGAGGGCCTAAAGTGGATCTCCTTTTTCATCCTAATTTTACTAGTCCCATTCAAGATTTTATTGACATCAACTTAAAGCTTCACAATTTTCACATCCCTCAGTTTAACATCAAGAGGACTCTGTTATTTGGAGAGAAATGGGATGATATTTAGGGATCAATATGCTACCATTAATAAGGTGAGTGTCTGGTTGTTCTCTTCCCTAAAGGAAAATGTTAGACTTTTTAAAAGGAAAATTTAAGGCCCCCTATTCCAAGATAGAGGTTGTAGTTCTTAAATAGTTCCCCTTCAATTCTCATAGTTTCAAGGCTCCCCATCTAGGAGTTAAGTGGACTAAACCATGTATTAATTGGCTAAATTTCAATTTTGATGGGGCCTCGAAGGGTAACCTAAGTTTTGTTGGGGGTGGGGGCATTCTTAGAGATTACGAAGGTAATTGGGTTTTTGCTTATGCAGGGCCTTTAGGGGTCCAGAGTAACAATGTTGTTGAAGCTATGACACTTCTCTGGGGGGTTAATTTTACAAATGCAAAGGGTTTCAAGATGATATAGATTAAAGGGGATTCTATGCTCATTATAAATTCCCTTAGAAAAGAAAATATCCACAATTGGGATTTAGGCAATATTCTCTTTGATATCATGAAGTTGTTTAAAACCTTTGATAATTCACTCTTCCTTCACAACCCTTGTAATGTTAACAAAAGTGGGGATTTATTGGCTAATTAGGGGGAGATAAGTAATGTTTTTAGTATTTGGGAAAAGGGGGATGAGAGCCCAACCATTATTAATAATACCATTAATCATGATAGAAAATGATTTGAAGGCCATCTCTCCCCTAGGATGCTTTCCATTAATATTTTTATTAAAGGAAGGACCATTTGCATGTGCGAGATCTTTGATGGGATTTCTAGTTACTACAGGATTTTGGGTGGTAATGTCTATCTATTTTCCATATATCAAATATTTTTGATAAGGAAATCTATGGGAGGAGAAAGGATTAGGGTAGAACCCTTGAATTATGGACTTCTCTAGAATAATTTGTCCATATGGCACATTTTCAAGATGGGGAGTTTCGAAGTAATTACATTTCCAAGTTTAAGGGTTGATCCATCTCTTGCCCATCATTTTGTGAGGGCATGAGAGGCTAGGAAATTTGTGGTCTTTGGAATGGAGGTGCATGTTTTTGAGCTGTCTATCACATAGGATATTGGTATGGATATGGAGGGACTAAAGATTTACAAGGATGTTACCAGATGAAACCATGAAATTCAAACCTTTTTCAAAGGTAAAGAAAAGGTTTATTTTCTCATTGATGGAATTACGTGATATTTACTACCTGGTATATATAATACTTTATGTCTTCATATTATGTGATACATAACACTCGAGGGAAAGTATAGGAAGATTTATACACACCACCTCTCTATGCTAAACATGTTTAGACATAAGGTTGTTATGAGTATACCCTTCTATTTTTCATGTTGGTCTTGGCGTCGGTCAAGAAATTTTAGCAGGGGAGACATAGTATCCCCTACATCATGGAATCATCCTCCTTAATTATCAAAATGGTAAGCCCCTCATTCCTAAGGAGTTATAACTATTCGTAGAGGATTATGATGATAATATCACTTTACTGAGCATATGACCAAAATCGAAGGGAGAAGGGCTTCGAAACAGGGAGAGGGTAAGGAGTTCAATATGTTTATGAATTTGTTGGAGAGTATAAATGATGAATTCTTCAAGGAAAAGAATGAGGTTTAGCCAGATTGGGAGGAGACTATAGAGAAAATTTCTCTTAGGATCCTACAATTGGAGAAGGACATGGAACTCATGGGTTAAATTGGTATGGAATTGAGGGACAACATGATAAATTGCATTGAGGCCTCAAAGAAGATCTGCATTTCTTAGAACTCCATCAGTGAGGATTTGATGGGGATTAAAAATATTGTTAGGTACTTTTAGGAGAGGCATGTAAATTACAAAAGGGTCAAAATAACTGAAGGTTTAAACTTTATCCGAACATCTCTCGAAGAGGAGGATGATGGAAAGAACGACACCTAGAAGGCAATAAATCTCTATCAGGAGCATAAGGGTCAAGTACAGACCCATGGTGGTTTTTCTAAATGCCTCAAGACCAAAGAGTTTCTATTGGATGGGGACTTTTTTGATTGTGGGAAAACTTTCCCTGTTGTGATTTGCTAGTAGTCTATTGTTTTTTCTAGCTTCTTTTTATACTATTCCTTTTAGGCCTGGTTTGGGGTTATGTTGTTTTAACCCCCTTTTGAAGCCATGTTTCTCTTTTTGTTTTTGTATGGTTGAAATAATGATGTATCTAATGATGTAAGGCCCTTGGGAGCCATAATCCATGTTTATTACCCTATCTAATAAAAAATTGATAACAATATTTCATGTTTTCCACATAAAATAAAAAAATTCATACAATTAAATTTGTAATAATTAGATGACATTATTTATCTTCTTAAGGACTTGAGTATCTCTTACTCAACCCTTTGTTAAATGAAAGTAGTTTTCCTTTCATAATATTTTCATAGTAGTAATTTATTTAAATGGTAGTAATATTCTTATTCCTTCCAACTAAGTTATATGAGAGATAGCCAAAATTATCACCTCATTCTTTTCCTTTGTTCTACATAAATTTTATATTTCAAAAGAGTCAAACCTTGTGATTTTTGTACTAACACAAGAAGATCGGACCAATACAAATCAAGTGCACTAAAAGTGAAGAAATTGTAGGAAATCTAATTTGATGTAACATGCCAGTCAAGCCACCATATTTTTTTTTTTTTTTCTAATATGACCTTATACCCCTCAAGGTGGTTTCAAACTGCATCAATCAATTAGCTAGATTAGATTGAGGAAACTTTTCCTTATGCTTAGGAAAATCATTAATGGACATTGTATATCTTGAATTCTATTTAATGAGAAAATTTGAAGAATTTTATGCATGATGTCTAATGATGGGATTAAGGCACATCATTCATGTGCTTTAAAAACTCATTCATGGTCATTGAAACATATGGAATTCTATATTATGAATGTTATATAAAAACTTTATGCACAATGTCTCATGATATTGTTCATCATATAATATTGGAAATGTCAGTTTCATTTGAACTGGTGATCCCTATATTAGAACAAATATTTACCAAATCAATGCAAATATACTCATCTTAAGCATGGTACTAGACAATCACATATTCTATCTAAAAATAATTTAGTTAATTTCATATAAAGTGAGCCTTATGCGACACACTCATTAATGGCATGTGATTATATCCCTAACCAATCAATCAATGCTCTCTAGAATCAACACCAAGGTAATTTACCCATGCATGGATTAATTTCATTTCTCTTGGGGCGTTGAGTGGTATAGAGGACATTTATGTTATGTGATTAATAATATTTCCTTCATCCATCTCCATTAATGAACCCAAAAATACAATTTCATCGACATTTAAATAAAACTCCACATGGAAAGAATTAAATTGGTTTAATATGTTTTTATTATAGTGAGGTGAAAGTCCACTCAAAGAATTTTCATCAATATGAATATATGAAAAGAAATTTTCAGGTTCTAATTTGTATTTAGTGCCTTAAATACATGTTCTTTATTGGTTGTAAAGTTGTAATTTGTTTCACATTAATCCCTCCTCCAAAAAATAATCATTGGAAAATATTTTAATTGATGTGGAAAAACTTTAGTAATTTCTTCTTCCTCTAGATGAAAAACTTATTATGTATCCTTTATATTTATATTGACCTCTTGTATTTGTAGGTCCACCTAACTCTAAATTTGATCTCCACATTGTTTAATTCATTTTGACATGTACATATCAACATTCCCATACCTTACGTTTAGTTTGCAATTTTTGGTGGTTTGTCCCAAGATCTATATTGTTAGATTCTGATAATTAATGATGGAATTTCTCTTGTTGACATGTATTGCATATAAGACCTTTAGGTGATTGAGCCACATTTATAATGCTCGGTAACACTCTTTGAAAAATGTAGTACATGTTTGTCGATACAATATTATATAAACCATGTCAAAAAATCATTTGAAAAGCATTTAAATATCTATGAAGAATTCCATTGGGATTAGTTACAATTTGTTCTCCTTAAATTTCTAAAATTTACATCTAAACTTCTGAAATTTACATCTAAACTTATTTTAGGTTGTCATGATGAATATTATTTTAAATTATTATTTTGCATTTGTTTATTTCTTGTAATATGCAATGTTGTGTCCTCTCATATGTCATTATTTTGTGCATTTTTTGTCAATTGCCATCCATTGCATCTTGAGCTACATTATGTCGTGTGTTGAGAACATGATCGATGGATATTGAAATCACATCTTCATAATCAATTTCAACATTAGCAATCAGTCAATAAGAGTTCCTTTGAAATGATTCATGATGAATTTCTTCTCTATGTTGTCTTTCTACCTAAACCAATTCATCCAAATGCATTTTCATGTGTAGTAATTTTATTTATACATATTTCTTGAGATGTAAATAGACATATCAATATTATTTTATCTACATGTTGTATCTTTTTTCTTCCTTGTAAATTCAGCCTCACATTATGCAATTTTTTACTATCATTATCATTTTAATGTTATTTTGTTCCTCATTTTGTATATTTATATTTTTTTATTGTCTTATTTTATGATTTTGATATTCTATTTGTTGTTTTTCATTTTCAAAATTCAATCTTGGTCGGTTCTAATGTATTTAATAATATCTAAATATTTAATAATATTTATTAAATATAAATGTAACATAAGTATTTAATATCCTTTTTAAACACTACATGAGAACATCAAAATAAATCTATATTGAAATTCGAACTCGAATCGATTAATTTGTAAATATAAGTCCATACCAAAATGCCATATCATATTATAAATATAAATGAGTTCATTGTAGATTATATTATTCATGTTTAACTCTTTATAATAATTTGAGTCTAAAATAAACTAATAATATAATGTAATGTTCTATGCAACACAATAAATCTTGAGAAAAGGAAAAGCAAGTTTAATTGTAAATAATATAGTAAAATAGTTGAAATAAAAAAATTGGAATTTAATTTATGTCTTAGGGGTTCTCATAAATAATAAATAAAATTAAAGTTTTCCATCAAATGAGAATAACTAAAGGTCATATTAAAAACTATTCCAAAATATTAGGATTAACTTGAGAAAATTAAGGGAAAAAAATTATTATATTAAAAATGAGCAAGAAATATATTTAATTAGGATTCTTATTGTCTTAACATCCATGTATCCAAAGAGAAAGATAAAATTAAAGAATGTTAAAACCATGTGTTGTTTTTATTCCATATACTTTTCCTTTCCTAAGATGATATATGAATATGTTATTTGATTACAATTCTATTTACAAGTGTCAATCAATATTTTAAATATAAAATATATTTTTAGAATTTCTATTCCATATACAAAGATTGAACCCATAAAAAACAATTGTAAAGTAGAGAATTCAACATAATATTCATAACCTTAGGTATGATTTGAAAGTGTAATAAAATAGTTTTTACATTGTTAAATTTGGTGTAATGTGATCTTGTGTACCAAAACAATTTAAATTTATTTTTAACTTTTTTATTTTATTAATAATAATATAAGGGCAGTTCCGATAGTAAAATGTAAAATAACTTGCACCTATTTTTCTATATCTTAAATAAAAAAAAAAATATAATTTAATGATTTAAAAATGTAGATACATATTCTCTAATATCTTAAATTGGAAATATAAATAATTTTTATGGTTGTTGAATAAAGAAGTTTATATTATTATGTCTTTTTGGATATAATATGCTCTAAGCATAAATTAATAAAAGATAAATTAAAATTAAATGAGAAATAATATTAAATTATAAAAGATAAACTTAATCTCAGGAAATAAAAATTGAATTAAAATTTCACTCTCTTTTCATATATTATTGTTTTCATTATTTTAAATTTTTCAACAAATAGATAATTAAATAATCTTTCATTTTCTCACACACATACACTTATACACATGAGGAGACCAGTATTAAGAAGTGGCATCACAATTAAAATCTAAACTCATATTGTTAAAGGTGGATTAATCCTAGGTAACCTACCTAGTTGTCTAGGGCATTATAGTTAGGGACACTCTTTTTTAATATTTTCATAAGTCCGCTACTCCCAAATGCATAAAATAATTACTATTATTATGTATCTTTATTAAATGACATGAATCATAACATGTCTTGTTATTTGCTAACTTATTATCAAAATCCTTAACCATTATAATTAAATTTAACAAATTAGAGTCTTGATTTGTTTCCAATGTTGCATCTAGATTGATTTTCATCATTCTTGTCAATTCTAACAAGTATATATTTTTGACAATGCATTACTATCAAATCTTGACCAACCATATCTGCGTTCCATCTCTCTTAGGTTTGTTTTGTTTAGTTAATGTTGTTGAACTAAATTTCCAAGTGTCCCCTCTTGTAAGAAATCATAATTCTAATAAGACAAAAGGTCTTCATTTTTTATTTGACTTGGCCATTTTCCGTAAGATGCAACAAATAATTTCTACATTAATATTTCAACATTTCCTACAAGTATAGAATCTATGGCTAGAATAATATCGGTTATACCGTACTATTTACTATAACATCTATTAATATAGGATCAAGATAGTTTACCAACATTTTATATAGGGATTTTAGGTAATCAATTAAAACTGATAGACTTAAAGAATTAAGTGGTACACAATTTTGAAAAAAATATTATGAGGCCCCTAGATCTTGAATGCATCCATTTTAAGTAATAACAAGACTGAAAACCTAAAAATACTATCATCAATGTAAAAATATTTAAGAAATGACCTAAACACTTTGTTTCCAAATCTAAATGTTGTGGAACATGTTTAGCAGATAGAGTATGAAACTAAATAGAGGGAACACATAATATTTGCACGTGGGAGCAAGGCATATTTGAAGGCACAAAAGGATAGGGAAGGAAACGCGCATGAAAGACAGATTGATTTGGGACTTAGCCATTTTCATGGTTACGGGCTATTTTTGGAGATAGCGTACAAAGTACACAACCGGATGGAGACTTACGCGACACACAAATGTTATTTTGGGAAGAGCGTCTAATAAGTGCCATGCATGAGTTAGAGTTAATAATAGGATTACTACTTCCATTGAACTGTAAGAGATCTATTATTAGCGCACTTTCATGTGTGCATGTTATTGTAAAGGCACATGACTATTTTTCAGCATGCGACCTATTTTGGGAAGTGTGTAAGCGGTGAAGGGAAATTCCCCACCATTATAAATATGATTAATCTATGTAGTTATATATAGATAGTGAGTGAGAACTATTGTGGAGTTATGCTTTATCGAGATATGTTGTGCGCATAAACATATGATATTATTTATTGTAAGGAGATTTTGTATTTTCTTGTGTTTAATATAATGGAGTGTATTGGGTGAATAATAGTGTTAAATGTGACTGTAATTGGTTCTTACATGGTTGATTCATTATGTTTATCGTTTGATTCTTGATTATTTAAGACCTAGATCTGGAATATGTTCTGTGGAATAATTATGCTATTTATGGATCTGAATACATTATATCTTCATCATGTTCACATCCTACAAAAACAATTCTAAGGAGGGGCTTGCACTTGTTACACACTTTGGGTGAGCACTCAACTAAGGTGGGTGATGTGCTAACGCGCCCTGGGTTGTTCGTTGTAGATTCTAGGCTACATTATTGGTTTTATTGGTGGGACCTCTTTTTTGGTTGTTTTTAGGATGGTTCACAATGAAGACATACTACTTGACCCTAGAAATTTTTAAGGAGTGGATAAAATATCTAGAAGAAGAGTACACATTGAGGATCAACATTGGATCTGAGTTTGATGCACGTGCGTGGGTGGAAAATAATCTATATGACTATTTGTATGAGAGCTTATTTTTTATTTTCTCGGTAGAGAATGCATTTAATGGCTGGTTGCTTATGCATCTAAAAGTAATTGGAGGTATCACACACTTGTCTAGACACATGAATAATTTTAGGCCTTGTATGATGCTAGTTTGATTTGGAGACGTGTTGTGGATACTTGGTTATGTGGTGTTCTGAACAAATATATTATGGAGTACTCAATTTCCACTTATTATTGCCCAGAGGTAGCTGAGTTCCAATTTTTATGATATCCCAGGGAACTTACTTGCAAGGAATTCCATTGGCGATTAAGATCTTGATAGTAACAACTTCGAACTTAGAGGAAAATTCGATGGCTAGCCAAACCCCATCACGCATTGGGGTAGGAGCACGTTTGGTGAAAGATGAAGGACCTAGTGGTAGAAAGGTAGAGATAAGAAAGGAGGCTTAAGTACAATGAGGTACGTGAGAGGGAGATAGTGAAGTAATGTGACATTGCAGAGTGGATGGCATTGAGGAGAGAGATGGCTCATGAAGGATTTGGAGCTCACATAGAAGGTGTGGAGCTAGAGCATAAAGAACTCCCCCATCTGAGAAATCATGACAGGGAACCCTCCTTGACCTCATACGAAGTGTGCCGAAGAGACAACCTAAGATGTAGACGTGCATTTGAATCTACTTGGCAACCTAACCCTTGCACTTTTTGATACCTAGTACATCTAATAGTCAGTAAGATAATTTATGCAATAGGGAAGTAGGATTAAGTCACATAGCAAGTAAATCTATGGAAGGGAAAACATATTCATTGTTGTTTGGAGGTACTTTTTCAAGCGCATCATCTGCACATAATTCGAGCGTGAAAAACTGGGATTACTTTCGGGAGTAGTACCACCACACAAACCGTAGGAGTTCAAGACAATACTATTTTTTGGGACACAAGGAAGTACATGTTTTGGTCCACTTCCTGCTATAGGTGGAGGATCAGGGGGTGTAGGTGGCTTTAATTTTGGTGGATCTTTTGGTTCTAGAGACAGAGGCAACATAAGAGGTTCTTGATCAAGTGGGCAGGGTCCGCACTAACCCCAAAATATTTACATGGAAATATATCTCCATCTTCTAGAGTATAGGGGCACAAAAGATCTTTGCTGAACACGTGTACATGTGTGAGATAATATGGTGTGCAAAAGGAATCATAGCTTCTAAGCACAAGGCAAGTCAATTTACAACTACATTACAGGGACGTGCACACAGTTGGTACAGAAAGTATGACCTTGATCAAACTTGCATGGATTATGCAGTATTCAAAGATGCCTTCCTTAAAGAGTTTTATATCCCTGAGTTTAAGAAGAAGAGTAGAAGCATGCTCAAGGATATTAAGTAGGGAGGTCACTGAGAATGTCCGGGAGTATGACGCCCATTTCAAAACACTTTTATCTAAGATTTCTTATGATATTCACATAAGCCAGGATGAACAATGGTTCATTAGTGGTCTGATCACACCTTTTCGAAGGGCACTGTCACATAAAACATATAATGATCCATGAAAATCACTTGAAGAAGCTTTATGCATTGAGGCAGTTGAGATTATAGACACTGGAATCAGCCCATTCTTGGAAGCATAGATTGCGAGTTATGGTGAAGCGATTGGAGAAACTATCGATGAATTTGGCACATGAGACATGCACTGGGATTTGGTGTACATACTGTGAAGTAGAAGGGAACACCAAAGATAGTTTTCCCCATAGAACAATACGTTTATTATTTCTAGACTGTGAGATATGTCACCTAAACCATGATGCAAGTCATTGCCCATTGTTACAATGTGAGATAAGAAAGAATGTATCTTGCTATTGTAAGAAATTCTCGGTCCATGACTCACAATACAAAAGACTGTAGGTTGATTGGTCAGATCCATGATGTTATAGATATTGGTGTGCAATAGACATGAGTATCAGATAACTCTAAAGGTAAAGGTGAGCACCAGGATCAAAATCATAATCAAGCACAATATGATCGAAATGAGGGGTGCTATGAAGGAGGACTTGGAAGAGGTCAAGGATATCATGGTGGATTTGAAGGTTGAGGCCATGGTGGTGGATGAAGAAAATTCCCTCATGGAACATGCTTTACATGTGGATCACTTAACCACTACAGGCACGAATGTCCTCATAATATTACATGTTATTTCTATGGGAAGAATCATAGTTATGAGGAATGCCTAAATCTATATGAGCATCTTAACAAGCAACATAAATAGGAAAAAATGCTCAAGGATGGTTAATATACAACGCTTATTTGTGGAAAATCGGTGGATGCCAAAGTGGTAATGGAGCCCGAGGTATTTCTTGTGAATATCACTACACATGCTAAAGCTACGCATGCTAGAGAAGAGTTAAAGCATAAGCCTACCATCACTAAGGAGGATGTTTTTCATGCAAGGTATCTAGATCCTATGCACAGAAGGAGGTTTATCAGGATACCATGGAAGTACTCAGAGACCTTCAAGGGGAAATATAGTGTTCAATGGAGCAATCATGGAGGAAAGAAAGAAGAAGGTAGCGAGAGAAAGTCCAATCAGCTATTGATGACTTGAAGGAGGTATGCGAGAATCGTCTGCACCAGGATAATATCATTCCATTACTAGGGAGTTGGTTAAAGGGAAACACTTTGCGTGTGAATATTGAGAGTGGACGTAAGATTCTGCATGCAAATCTTCCCCCCCATAGACTAGATTACGACAAAGAGATCACTCTAAATGTTGTTGTCGATGGATGGATCTTGAGTAATATATTGATTGACATAGACGTGGAGGTAAATGTGCTTACTTTAGATGCATGGGTACAGATGGGGAGACCTTCATTACAACCATTTTATAATGTATTTTTTATGGCTAATCAAACTAAGGCCACTTCTATCAGAGTTTTAAAAGATCCATCCATTAATATACAAGGGGCCAAGTTCACTGGGGATTTTGAGGTTTTAGCACTTTCAGAAGTAGATAGTTTCCCAGCTCTACTTAGACGCCCTTGGTGTTACACAAATAATGCTGATCTTCAGTTCAAAAAGGGATATATTAGTTTTGAGAACAAGGAGGAAAGAATTATTATCCCTTTAACAAATGGAAAATCTATGCCCTATGTTGAACCTTTAAGTGAGGAAGATCAGATTAGGATTTATGTACGCGTATTTCAGGACCTAAAAGTACTCGAGCCATCAAAGAAAGGAATCCTTTAGTGGGAAGATGCACATCTATTAGTGATCCTACATGTATTTCCTATGATAATTAGGCTCATGGTACTTATGAGATGGTTGGGTGTGAAGTAAGGAGTGCATTTGCATGGAAAAGAAAACCTCGTTGCATCAGGAGGATAGGTAACAAATCTATACCTCGGTACACTGGAGAAGGATACCATATGGTATTCTTGTGTGCCATGGAGGAACAATGGATAGACCAATTTGAAATAAGAAATATGAGAGCATATACCTTGCGTGGGATAGTAGCACACTGGTGGGTGGTTCACAAGGATAATCTTGTAGAATGGAATAAATTCATGATTGCTCTTACAACTCGATTTTCAGGAGTAATGCACCTACTCAAATATGCACTTATCATAGTAATCAACCTATTCAGCACCACTTTCAGCGGTGAGAGGTTACGGACAAAGGAGAAAGAAGCTTTACTACCTTCACTATGGGTGTATAAAATTTATTCCACTTTACAAGGCTGCACACACGCTTGGTATGTATATGCAGAGCTACATAGAGAAACTAGGAATTATCAGGATTTTGTTGTAGGAATGGTCCAAAATTTTGACTACTTCTGTACTAAACCTCCATTAGAAGAGGAATTAAGGGTTATAAATCATTTAACTCGTGGGAGACAAATGAGACGCTACTTAGAAGCGTAGAACTCGGATCGTGCTACATCATCACTTGCAAATATTATCTTACAAGGTGGGAAGAAGAAACACCTACCAAGGATTGTACAACAGCTATAACAGTCAAGTTCTTATGGGAAAATGTTCTTACAAGGTATGGATTCTGTTGAGCTTGACAAGTGATAGGGGTACACACTTTCTAAATGAGATGATCAGGATACTATTGGATGAATTTATGATTACGCACCATAAGACTACACCCTATCATCCTCAGGAAAATGGGACTACTGAGGCCTTTAACAATATTTTGAGCCATACATTGACAAAATTTTGTGACGTTGGAAGGAAAGATTGGGATGATAAAGTTTCTTCCATTCTTTGGGCATATAGAACAACATACAAGAGGTTGAATAAAGCCACACCATTTCAGTTAGTGTTTGAGAAGCAATTCTTCCTATGGAATTCATGTTACCTTATTTGTGTATTGCATGTGCGTTGGAGGTCTAGCTTATGAGAAATCCCTAGAAGAAAGAATTGAAAAGTTGATAAAGTTGGATGAGAGACAAATAATAGCACATTGGAGTCGGAGGAAGAAGGAAAGGGCGGGTAAAAGGCATGGCATGCCGGACACATTAGGGACAAAAAGCTTGAGATGGTACAAATGGTGCACCTTTATGATTCAAATTTTCTATGCCATCCAGGAAAGCTTAAAGTGCATTGGTTGGGACCGTATATTATTACTCATATACTTGAATCAGTTGCTTACCAGTTAGAGATGCTTGATGGGATATGGTTACCTAGTTATTTCAACGGGAGTAAGTGAAGCCCTACCATAAATAAGTCTTCTTGCTATTTGTAATAAGGCAGTGTTGCCATTTAAAATAGGTTTTCATTTGTATTTCCTTAATGTATTTCCTTTATCGTCATTGTGCTTTTTCAATTTAGTTGGTGGTACGTGTAATAAGTGCGTTTGGGCACTAGAAGATAATTACCATTTGAAGAAATTTTATGCACTGAGAGGACTACATATACCATTGTTGTGGGGTGGCTATTTATAATCGGGTACACATAAAGGAACAAACTACTACATCTGCTATTCAGGTTTGGAGAGGAGTTGTTAGAAAGGAGATTGCTTCAAAAAGATGACTGTAGATGGAGATAAATAAGGGAACTATATAATGTGAGGTAAGTTAAAGTGACCGTAGATAATACTAAGGGAAGATGTAATGGTGAGGTACTTAGGCACATGGAAGTGCGCTAAAGAGAAGTATGTAGCCAGAAGGTAGGAAGGCACACTAGAAGGTTATAGATGGGGTGTGAAGATGTACTATGTGGATATTGTGGAAATGGCTAATTAATGCGAGGATTTTTGGTTGGTGAAGGAGTAATAAATGCACTAAATTTTTAAAAATCTATATAAAGACGTGATAGGGGATCATTTTTATTATTGCAATCACAAATATTTGAGTGAGCTAAGTATAATCAAGCCAGTCATATTGACATGTAGAGAGTGTGAAACTAGACAAAGAGGGTGAATTATTGAAGAGGCTTGTGTCCCCATTGATGAAGGGTTTGAGTGAAGTAGAGGCATTGAAAATAAGGTAGAGCATATAGTTTTAAGCTAGGGCACACATATTCGAGCTACTATTTGAACTTGCTCATTACAGACAGCAAAAGTGGGATTTTCATGATGGCACCAAAGAAAGCACCTACCGCAAGCATGAAAGGAAAGAAGGTAGAAAATGAAGTTTAAATGGCTCTCGAGAGTAATTTTTTAGAGATGCAATACCCAGAAGGTGTGATAGTTAGACAAGAGTGGGATTCCCACATCCGTAGGTGCAAAATAAGTGACTACAACCACCATACATCTAACAACAAGAAAGAGTTGGATGCATTGTTGAGTACAAAGACCAACAAGCACACTGTGGAGGATATGCTAGTATACGATGATGCTAGGGAGAAATTGTTGAAGTAGGTAGGAGTCTATCAGTTGTATGAGCTCCCATTTTTTTGGCAAGTATGAACCATTATACAAATGGTTGATGATCAGGGTCCATGATGACTTCTTCTATTTTGCTAGACAAAGAGTTAGAATCACAATAACCTTGATTTCAACACTGATAGGATTGAAGGGAACATGGGTAGACCTTACTAGTGATCTGACTGATAAAGAAAAAATCATAGAGACAAGAAAGGAGTTGGGGTATACTAAGGGTCCGCACAGAATGGACATTGATAAATTGAAGAAGTATCCAGTGGTGTAGGCAACAACACATTTGGTAACCAAGTTGAATGATCAAGAGAGATGGTCGTAGGTGAATACCATGTGGCTGCATGTTGCGAAGAAAATGTCTCAGGGAGTATTCTACAACCTAGCAGGCTACATTATAGACACCATTATTGAGGAAGCGTGCACAAGAGAGAAGATAAGTTTTGGCACTATCCTCCTTTCCCTTGTGTTTGTAGAAATTGGAGTTCTGATGGGCCAAAGAACAAGATCTGGGAGTATCCCATGGAAAAGAAGTCCTTACGGAAAGGTTTGAAAAATATTTATGTGAAGGATCAATGAGTGGGCCATTTAAGTAGAGGGCGGAGATGTGGTATGACTGACTTCACGTGGCATTTGAGGAGTGGAACATTCCCAAGGAGCTACCTTTGGTGGTGGGAAAGGTAGTACAGTTCGTGGTGTACTAACACTTCTACATCACATGATTTCCAATGAGGGATGGGGCATGGACCCCATGGTAAAAATTCCGTATGCCTTCACAACACACTACTTCTATGCATTAGTCCATTAATTTACTGATGTGTGCCACTTGAAATTTAATGTGGAGAAGGTAGATCCTGTGACTACCACACTCTCTAGAAGGCATATGTGTATCTAGGCCAAAGTGCCTACATTTAAAGGCTCATCTCAGATGTCATAAATATGAAGCCAATAATCTTGGCTATTGGGGATAGTGGATCCACACTCGTATACCTTCAACTTAAGCCTAAACTAGAGAATAACAAGTATGTAGAAAATGAATTTGCGCTCCTAGGGCTGCCTAAAGGAAAACATACAATAGAGAATGTTCCATCCCCATAGTCTACAGGAACTATAATGATAGATGAGGAGGACGAGGAACATGAAGATAGTGGTGGCTTAGATCATAGAGGCCAAAGGTAGCCCATAGACAGAGTAGAGAATGAGTGTGTAAGTACTCCACCTCAAGTACAAGAAGAAGATAAAGACTTGGACATGGAAGAAATCCATGAAGAGCACCACTTTAAAAGGGTATTTAGAAGTACAAGTACCCAAGGTGTGGGAACCCCAAAACTTGTGAGGTGATCATCACGAATCTCTCCTCAAAAAGAGATAACTGAGAGGAAGAAGATAAAAATAAAGTTGAATGAGGAGGTGGAGGAGTCTGCAAAGTGCGCACCTGGAACCCTTGTACAGCCAGAAGTTTTAGAAGAACCTAGGGATGAGGATATGAAGGATGAAGAGGAAGGTGTGAAGGAGGCGAGGAAGAAATAGAGCATGATATTTCTCAAAACATAGAAGATCAAACTCTAAACCTTGGCGCTCAAATTCTTAAGGGGCCAAGAATGAGGAGAACCAGTGGGGATTATGTTGGACCAAGTATGGGCTATGCTGAGGACACTAAAGTAAAATTATCTACACCTATTTCGTAGAGCATAATGGGTCTTAAGGGGTTGTATGGTTGGAAGTTGATGGACCCAGACATTGAAACTATGCACATGAGGAAACAACTATCCTGGTCCACACAAACTCACATGGACGAGCCCAATTTTGATGTATGTGAGGAGTCATGTGTGTCAAGAATAATTAAGAAGGCACCATAGAGAAAGAACATGACTATAAAGCCCACTCTCATGTCTGATGAGTAGGTGATCAATGCCTTGGTTAAGGTATCTACAGAGGTTGTGTAGAGGAACATAGATAAGGCTACCACTATTAGAGTGCTATGAGAAGATAACAAGGAAAAAGCTATAGAAATAGTGTGTCTAAAAGGAGAGAAGGACTTAGAACAGAAAAATAATGAAGCCTTCATCAAGCAT
The DNA here is from genome assembly GCA_018340775.1 of Taxus wallichiana var. yunnanensis. NCBI lineage: Eukaryota > Viridiplantae > Streptophyta > Pinopsida > Cupressales > Taxaceae > Taxus > Taxus wallichiana. The sequence goes on from CM031243.1 coordinate 418,499,809, forward strand.
GGCAGAATAAATTGGTGATTATGTCCTGAAAGTAAGATTGCACTTAGAGTCTAAGGTACCTAAAAAGTTTCCTTCAGCTATGCATTATGTACATATGTTAGTTGATTTGGTGCTTGAGGATGGACCAATTCACATGCTAGCGTCAAAGGACCCTAAATAGGAAGTAGAGAGAGAAAAGGCCTCCATGATTACAAATATTTCATCATACGATGCATTGCTCCAAAATTTACAAGATGAGCTGAAGAAAGCAGATCAAGCTTTGAACATATGCGCAGCTCTAGATGCAGTGATCAAGATCAGAACTATATTGGAAGATAATGAAGTTCTAAAAGAAATGAAGGATGAGACTTTAGGACGTGCAGAGAGATTGGACCTAGTAAAGAAAAAGTGTGAACCCTATGTAAGAACACAACATCCGCATAAGGAGAGGTTGGATAGCACAAAAGATGGATCGTTTAGAGGGAAGGATATCTGTTATGGATAACATTATCATCATATTATAGAATGAAAAGGGAGAGATGATTCAGACGAGTTGGAATCCATCGTTTGTAGAATTTCGAGAAAAGACTAGAAACATGCTAGATTATTAACAAGCCTTAGAGGTTGAGATTAAGGAAGAATATCCAGAGTTTATCCTACCAGTTGAAGTAGAGGGTACAACAGAGTAGAAGTATATTATTTATAAAGTAATTATGTACATTATTTCATTCTTATTATTTATTCTTTTGGAACATAAGGAGGAACCCCATTTCCATGACGACAATGTAGTTTAGTGTGGGGTAATGTTGAGCAGACAAAGTATGACACTAAGGAGAGGGCACACTAGAAGATTCACGCATGGGAGCAAGGCATATTTGAAGGCACAAAAGGATAGGGAAGGAAACACGTGTGAAAGATAGATTGATTTGGGACTTAGCCATTTTCATGGTTATGAACTATTTTTGGAGATAACATATAGAGCACAAAACCGGATGGAGACTTGCTCGACATGCAAATGCTATTTTGGTAAGAGTGTCTACTAGGCGCCATGCATGTGTTATAGTTAATAATAGGATTAATACTTCCAGTTAACTGTAAGATATCTATTATTAGTGCACTTGCATGTGTGCATGTTATTGTAACGAGGCATGAATATTTTCAGCATGCGACCTATTTTGGGAAGTGCGTAAGCAGTGAAGGGCAAGTCCCCACCCTTATAAATATGTATTAATTTGTGTAGTTAGATATAGATAGTGTGTGAGAACTATTGTGGAGTTATGCTGCCAAATCTATTGTGCGCAAAAGCTGATGATACTATTTATTGTAAAGAGATTATGTATTTATTGTGTTTAATATAATGGAGTGTATTAGGTGAATGATAATGTTAAACTTGATTGTAATTGGTTCTTACATGGTTGATTCATTATGTTTATCATTTGATTCTTGATTCTTTAAGACCTAGATCTAGAATATGCTCTGTGGAATATTTATGTTATTTATGGATTTGAATACATTATATCTTCATCATGTTCACATCCTACACAAGAAACTATAAGGAGGGGCTTGATACCTTTGTGTGCTTCGGGTGGGCACTCAGCTCAGGCTGGGTGATGTTCCAACGCACCTGGGTTGTTCATGGTAGATTCTAGGTTACATCAGAACAAAAGTTTTTACATTCTTATTGAAAACAATATCAATCATACGTGAAATGTCCGATGTGAATGCTAAAAGAGATCTAGCAAAGAAGTGAAGCGTGATGAAGAGAAAGCATGGGAGAGGAAGAGGGTGTGGAAAAATGTGGGTGAGGGTATAGAAGTTAATGGGAAAGGAAAGAGGAATTAAGGAGCCAATGTGAAAATATACACTCTAAGAAGTACAAGACATGTTTATCCATTGTAAGAAGGTGAAAACCCATGTTACACAAGTCATTGATGAAACTTCCAAGGGAGATTTCTCAAAATGCAAGCGTCAATTGGAGAATGTTCTTTGAGGCGAATACTTGTTTGAATTTGTAGCTCTTGAATTTATTGGGTAGTCAGGAAAAATGTAAATGAAAGGGGAATTTCATCTCTTGCAATTTACAGTTAGTTAGAACACAAATAAGGGTAAGTGCACCAAGTTGGGAGGCCAAAAGGGGGTCTTAAGTAGATGCATTTTTTTGAAAAAAAAACTTCAACTTGTATGAGTTTTTCAAAATAGTTACACTCAAAATTGGAAGATTTTGTAGAAATATGAATCGTAGCATTTTGAGTCTAGTTTCTAAGCTACTAAATTTTATTGAAAATGAGATAAGTTTAAGTGGGTTAAACAACTAAAATACTAACAGATGCTCCTGTTTTGTTAAAAACATAATAGAGTGACTTTCGTGCCCCCACCACTTTTTAAGCACCATTTAGTATTTTTGAAAACCCTTTGGTAGAAAGATAACTATGAGCATCCAGTTTGGGCTCCATTTTTTTATAGATTTTTTTATTTATGATTTTTCTAGTACAAAAAATTTATTTTTGAAAAATAATGGATCTCTACCATGCCCCCCCTAACTACCTCAAAAAATATCGAAAATTAGATTTTTTTTTTTTGAATATGTATAGAATTATGCCTAGTTTGGGCTAGTATAATTTTTAATAATTTCAATCACCAAAAAAAAGATACACCATGAAAGATAGACATATTTACACTTCAAAAAATAGCTATAAAAAGGCATAGTTAGAAAATAAATAATATGGAAACCTTATATTAGTCAGAAAATTTGGAAAATTATATTTTTAGAAAGAAGAGACTCTGCTCTACGTCGTGGTATAATTTTTTTAAAAATGGATCGATTTTTTTATTTTGATTTATCATAGAGGAAGTGTCATTTTTACATTTTCTTATAAAAACTCATTGTTTTCTATGTTTGTGTAGGTCCATGCCTTAGGCTTGGGGATCCAAACCAGATCCCAAGCCTTGAGGCATGGCTTTGAAAAAGAGAAAACAAAAAATCTGTACGCATTATGTAACTCGTACGCGTTACGTAATGCGTATGAATTTTTCTTTGTTTTATATATTGTGGCCCCCAATGTCCCTTTCATCTCTTTCACGGGAATTCTACAAACATTCTATTTTGTCTACAATATTCTCTACATTCTTGCACGATTTTTTAGTATTTCATTTTGTCCCCTACCCCACTAGTTGATTTTTTCTAATCATGGGTGATAAACATCGAGCTAAGGACAAGAGGAAAGTCAAGAATAAGACACTAGAGCAATTGGAAGAGAAGAGAATAAAGAAATTGAAGAGAATGCAAAAACTTCGAGCAGGGAAAGGTACATCCGCTATATCAAATGTAGCTAATGTATTAGAAAATTGGGATGAAATACATAATGAAAATGTAGAGAATAATGATTTTGCAATGAATAATGATATTGAATTGAATGATAATGTTGGTATGGATGAAGAAATTGATATGAATCCAATTGTTGAACCCTTACTTGAGAATCCAAATGTTAACCCCAAAATTTGTATGAAAACACTAAATGAAGAAAGTAACCTTGTAAACGAATCTTCACCTCTAAGAACACCTCCTTCCATTTCGTGAAGAAAACCAAATCACTTAATTGAAATTGATGAAAACATTATAAAACTAATGCCTAACAAAATTTCTGAAAGCAATGCGAGAAGAAAAGCTAATGTAATTTGGGATAATTACTTTGAGACTTTAAATGACACACAAAGATGTCAATTATTTGTTTCATTGATGAAATTAATTAAGATGAGACCTATAATGAAGACCCTAGGGTTAAGAACATCTAATGTTGTTGATCAAAATGTGTCAATTGTTGAAAACATACATAAAGCATACCAAACTGTAGGTGGCAAAAGATGCACCAAAGATAGTAATGCTACACGACGTGCACTAACTAATTGTATAGTAAGTGATAAAATAGTTAATAAATGCTTGATTAGAAAAACAAGTAGTGCTTTGAAGCTAAACAGAAAAACACTAATGAAAGCAATAGAGAGACGTAAACATCTTGAGTTAGTCAATAACACTGACTATTGGGCTTTCTCTAGCAGACTTCCACGAAAAGACAATAATACATCTGATATTCTAAAAGAATTAATTGTAAAATTTTGGAATGAGAACACAAGGGTGTCACTGAATAGAAGAGATACAATAAAAATAAGAATAGGTTCTCATAATCGTGAAATGTGTGCAAAACATTTCTTAGATATGACTCAAATAGAATTTTTCTCTAAGTTTAAAAATGAAAATACAAAAATTAACATTAGCCAAAGATTCTTTGAAATGAGCAAACCCTTTTATGTGAAAATCAATCACTCACGTACCACTTGTTGTTGGAGGCATCATGTTGAATTTTCAATGCATTATGATGTTTTTTGTCAAATACGTAGTGTTTTGCATACTGACATCATGTTGTCAAGAGTGTGGAATAAATGTCCCACAAAAAGCTTCAAGGGAATTTATTCTTACAATATTTTGTGAGAAATCAACAAGACAATTTTTTTTATAAAAAAGCATGTTTGGATGGAACGTGCAATGTGTGCAGTGCCTTGCCCGCCGAAAAGTTGTATCCATGAGGAGAGTACATATTCAATAGGGAAATAATTGGTTGATTTCAAATATAAATCGGTGGCATATCAATTAAAATATGGAAAAGAATCTAAGAGGTGTGAGCTTGTTAAAAATAATTACTTGTATCAGAATATATGGTCAAATTCTAGAGAGGAAATTTTTATGAGTATGCAAGGCACACACATAGAGCTTGATGGTTGGATGAACAATTCAAGTTAAGAAAGGAAACATTCCCACTTGGTACTATTGTTTCAATAGTTGACTTCACAGAGAATTACACATTGCAGCCACAAATGGAGGTTTAGTCTCAATATTATAACTCAGTGCAAGTTTCTATTTTCGTGCATATAACATTCATGCACTCTCCTGAAAGCATTGAGCAAGATAAAAAAATATTAAGAGAGTATCATTTCTACATTAGTGATGATCGGACACATTCTACAAAATATGTACAAGGGTGTTTCAGGTGTTTTATGTGAACTTGAATGAGAGGAACATTAGTTTCAATCAACATTACATTTGGTCGAACAACTATACATCACAATTCAAGAATGCACGAATGTTTTATTGGCTAAGCAGGATGCACAAAGAAACAAATGTACAACATATCTAGAGTTTTACTGAGGCATGACTTGAACAAGGAGAGCTTGATGGTACGTGGATCATGTGTGAAAAGAGCACTTGCAAGAGAAGAGTTAAAGTTCAAGGATGGTGCTAAATTTACAGATGCAAAAAACATTGTTGATTGGTGTGTCAAGAATATGGGCCATGAATCTCAAGAGAGATCAATGGTTCATAGATATTTTTGGTTGATAGAGAAACAACATCTGACAAACTTTGAAGATTATATGACAGTTGTAGGATCAAGTGATATGCACTCATTCCGTAGTTCAGATGCAAATGCTTGGACTATTTATACTAGGTGCATGAAATGTTTTTATATATCATGCATTGATTTTGCGTGGAATGAACGTGATTCATAGTAGTGGGTGGATGAGTGGATTTGTAGACCTCTAATTCCACTCAAAACACATCAAGTTCCATGAGCATTACAACTTGCGGGGTCTTCGATCAAATGACAACATCACCGACTTTAACCAAGTCTCGATTTAGTGCAACAAGGTACATACATATATGCACATGCCATGTTTTAGATTTATAAATTATCAAATGGTTAACTCTTAATGTGTTTATAAATTGACTGAACAATTTTACTTTGTGATACAAAGGGCACATTTTTGCAGTTATTGCGATGGAATTTAATGAAGAGGGAACAAACTAATTCTTATCTTGTATTGTAGAGGGGGAAAAAATTGACTTCCACAATCATTGATGGTGAAGACCTTGAGTATCCCACTTTGGATCGGTGGTATTCATTGGAACTTGGCTTCAACGGTATCCTATCAAAAAATCAAACATTTGATTGTTTGAAGACTATGAAGTACATCACAAGATACTTCACTATTCATATTTTGTCCTTGCAACAAATATTAATTTGATCAAATATCGAGGTCGACCATTAAACAAACATATGTGGAAGGTTCGTGAATCGAGATCATGAAACAATTCTTACTACTTTCAAGAATACGAGTTGATCCTTCTAGTTCATTGGATTAAATTTGCAAAGGTATGTTCTTAATGAATTTAATTTGAATATTTACTTAAATGATTTTGTTTAAATTTTGTATGATTTAAAATTCTATTTTATTTCTTACTAACATTTTTATGTAGGTTAGTGATGCCAAAAAGATTCCACCTTCACGTGGTTGGTAATCATCGAGAGAATTTATTATTCTCGAAGCCAAGTGAAGCTAAGAAAAATTAAATATTAGAAAGGAAAAAAATAGAAATTCTCATTTCACCACCTACATTGTAAAAATATCTTATTAAAATTCTCATTTCACCACCTATATTGTATGAACCACCTATATTATTCGGGAGATTGGCAATGAACAACCTTACACTCGACTCGGTCGAATGGAAATGGAGAAAACCATGAGAGGATTTTGTAGAGGGCCTCAACATGGAGGTCTCGAGATCCGACACGACGTCTTTAGGTGCCACGAAGTTTGAAAACTGTCAAAGATATAGCGTGTTTAGGCATCAAGGATCTTAAGCGACTACCCGGATGGGGTAGCACAAAGCATGGGGAGCATAGGGAACCAAAATGAAGCCTCCACTAGCATTCACTGGCCACCCCGATGTTTTGGTGTAGTTGGTTCAGTCCCATGAGCTTCCGTTTGCAAACTACAGTGTCTAGTAGCCCTACATTGACTTAAACTGCACTATTTCACGCATTTGCAAACAATAGCACATCGAGAGAACCAGATGGAGATGGAGAAAACCATGAGAGAATTTTGTAGAGGGCCCCAACATGGAGGTCTTAGATTTGATGAGACATCTCTAGGTGTCACGGAGTCCGAGAAATCACCCGTCAAAGATATGACATTTTTGGGCCTTAGGGCTCTTAAGGGACTACGCCCGGACGAGGTAGCCCGAAAGCACGGGGAGCGTAGGGAACCAAAAAAATCCTCATGTAGCATTCATTCTTTGGGACATTTGGATGTGTTGGCGTAGTTGGTTCAGTCCCACAAGCTACTGTTTGCAAACTACAGCGTCTGACAACCTTAAACCGACTCGAGAATGCACTATTTTGTGCGTTTACAAACAATAGGACAACGAGAAAACTGAATGAATATGGAAAAAACCGTGAGAGGATTTCGTAGAGAACCCTAATGTTGAGCTTTCAGATCTGATGAGACATCTCTAGGTGCCATGGATTTTGAGAAATCACCTGTCGAAGATATGATGTTTTTCAGTCTTAGGGATCTTAAGAGACTACGCTCGAACGAGGTAGCTCGAAAGCACGAGGAGCATAGGGAACCAAAAAAAATCCTCCATTAGCATTCACCAGGCCATTTGGACGTGTTGGCGTAGTTGGTTTGGTCCCACACGCTACCATTTGTAAAATACAACATCTAGCATACACTGACTTAGACTACACTATTTCACACGTTTGCAAACAATAGGACATAAAGAGAATCGAATGGATATGGAAAAAACTGCAAGATAATTTCATAGAGTTCCCTAATGTGGAGCTCTTGGATATGAAGAGATGTCTCTAGGTGCAATGGATTTTGAGAAATCACCCGTTGAAGATATGATGTGTTTGGGTCTCAGGGCTCTTAAGAGACTACGCCCAAACGAGGTAGCCCGAAAGCACGGGGAGTGTAGGGAACCAAAAAAATCCTCCAGTAGTGTTCGCTAGGCCATTTGGATGTTTTGGCATAGTTGGTTCGGTCCCACATGCTACCATTTGCAAAATACAACATCTAGTAGCCTTATACTAACTTAGACTACACTATTTCACGCGTTTACAAACAATAGACAGAGAGAATCGAATGGAGATGGAAAAAACTGTGAGAGGCTTTCGTAGAGTACCCCGACATGGAGCTCTTAGATCTAACGAGACATCTCTAGGTGCCATAGAGTTTGAGAAATCACCCATCGAAGATATGACGTGTTTGGGTCTCAGGGCTCTTAAGAGACTACGCCCGAACGAGGTAGCCCGAAAGCACGAGGAGCGTAGGGAACCAAAAAAATCCTCTAGTAGCATTCACCAGGCCATTTGGATGTGTTGGCATAGTTGGTTTGGTCCCACACGCTACCGTTTGCAAAATACAACATCTAACAGCCTTACACTAACTTAGACTACACTATTTTTGCGTTTGCAAACAATAGACAACAAGAGAACCGAATGGATATGGAAAAAATGTGAGATTATTTCATAGAGTACCCTAATGTGGATCTCTCGGATATGACGAGATGTCTCTAGGTGCCATAGAGTTAGAGAAATCACTTGTCGAAGATATGACATGTTTGGGTCTCAGGGCTCTTAAGAGACTACGCTGAACAAGGTAGCCCGAAAGCATGGGAGCGTAGGGAACCAAAAAAACTCCTCCCTGTAGCATTCTCTAGGCCATTTGGATGTGTTTTCATATTTTTGGTCCCACGAGCTTCCGTTTGCAAACTATAGCCTCTGGCAGGCCTACACTGACTCAGACTACACTATTTTGTGTGTTTACAAATAATACGATAGTGAGATAACCAGATGGAAACAGAGAAAACCACGAGAGGATTTTGTAGAGGGCCTTGATGAGGAGCTCTCAAATATGATGAGACATATCTAGGTGCCATGGAGTCCAAGAAATCACCCATCGAAGATATGGCATGTTTGGGCCTCAGGGCTCTTAAGCGACTATGCCCGGATGGGGTAGCCCAAAAGCACAAAGAGTTTAGGGAGCCAAAATTAAGCCTCTAATAGCATTCACTAGGCCACCCTAATGTGTTGGCATAGTTGGTTCAGTCCCATGAGCTTCCGTTTGCAAACTACAGCCTCTAGCAACCCTACATTGACTCAAACTGCACTATTTCGCACGTTTGCAAACAATAGGACAACGAGAGAACTAGATGGAGAAAGAGAAAACTGCGAGAGGCTTTAGTAGAGGTCCCCAACAAGGAGCTCTCAGTTTTGATGAGATATATCTAGATGCCCACGAGTCCTTGAAATCACATGTCGAAGATATAAGGTGTTTGGGCCTCAGGGCTCTTAAGCAACTACGCCGGACGAGGGTAGCCCAAAAGCACGAGCAGCATATGGAACCAAAAAAATGCTCCACTAGTATTCACCAAGCCATAACGATGTGTTGGCGTAGTTGGTTTGGTCCCACGAGCTTTCGTTTGCAAACTACATTCTTTGGTAGCCATATATTGACTCAAACTGCACTATTTCACGCGTTTGCAAACAATAGCACATCTTTCAGGAGGCATTTCTTCTTGAATCATAGTGACATCTTCACCTAATTGTTTTTCTTCACGATGTTCATTGTCATCTAAAGTTGAAGACTGAATATTTATATGGCCTTTGGCTTCTTTTTGGGCACAAACAACCTTTTGTAATGTCCAAAAAAATTCAGGCTCTTCATTCTCTGTTTGATTGAAGATATTCATTCTTTCAAAATGAACAATTGGAACATTGGTGGTCTCCCCAACAAAACTAATTTCATAGTCTACATAGTTGCATCCTATGGAAAAATCATTGAACATTGGTGGTTTCCTCCACCCGTGCTTTCGGGCTACCTCATCCGGTGTAGTCGCTTAAGAGCCCTGAGGCCCAAACACGCCATATCTTCGACGGGTGATTTATTAGACTCTGTGGTACCTAGAGATGTATTGTTAGATCTAAGAGCTCCATATCAGGGACCTCTACAAAAGCCTCTCGCAGTTTTCTCCGTCTCCATCTGGTTCTCTCATTGTGCTATTGTTTGCAAACACTAGAAATAGTGCAATGTGAGTCAGTGTAGGGTTGCAGAGGTTGTATTTTACAACCGGAAGATTGTGGGACCAAAAAAACTATGCCGGCACATGGGGTGGCCTTGTGAACACAAAAGGAGGCTTTGTTTTGGTTCCCTATGCTCCCGTGCTTTCGGGCTACCCTGTCTGGGTGTAGTCGCTTAAGAGCCCTGAGGCCTAAACACACCATATCTTCGACGGGTGATTTATCAAACTTCGTGGCACCTAGAGATGTCTCATTAGATCAAAGAGCTCCATGTTGGGGACCTATATGAAAGAATCTTGTGGTTTTCTCCGTCTCCATCTGGTTACATCCTTTGTATTTTGTATGCAAACGGGAGGAATAGTGCAGTCTGAGTCAGTGTAGGGCTGCCAGAGGCTGTAGTTTGCAAATGGAAGCTCATGGGACCGAACCAACTATGCCAACATGTCGGTGGCCTGGTGAATGCTAGTGGAGGCTTCATTTTGTTTCCCTATGCTCCCCGTGCTTTCGGGTTACCCTGTCGGTGCGGTCGCTTAAGAGCCCTGAGGCCCAAACACACCATATCTTTGATGGGTGATTTCTCGGACTCCGTGGCACCTAGAGATGTCTCATCAGATCCAAGAGCTCCATGTCGGGGCCCTCTATGAAATCCTCTCATGTTTTTCTCTGTCTCCATCCGGTTCTCTCGCTATGCTATTGTTTGCAAACGTAAGAAATAATGCAGTCTGAGTTAGTGTAGGGCTGCCAGAGGATGTAGTTTACAAACGGAAGCTCATGGGACCAAACCAACTATGCCAACACATGGAGTGGCTTGGTGAATGCTATTGGAGGCTTCGTTTTGGTTCCCTATGCTACCCGTGATTTCAGGCTACCTCGTCCGGGCATAGTCCCTTAAGAGCCCTATGGCCCAAACATGCCATATCTTTGATGGGTGATTTATCAGGCTCTATGGCACCTAGATATGTTTTGTCAGATACAAGAGATCCATGTTAGGGCCGTCTATGAAAGCCTCTCATGGTTTTTACGTATCCATCTGGTTCTCTCGCTGTCCTATTGTTTGTAAACACACGAAATAGTGTAGTCTAAGTTAGTGTAAGGCTGTTAGATGTTGTATTTTGTAAACGGTAGCTTGTGGGACCAAACCGTCTAGGCCAACATGTCCATATGGCCTGGTGAACACTAGTGGAGCATTTTTTTGGTTCCCTACATTTCCTGTGCTTTCGGGCTACCCCGTCCAGGTGTGGTCGCTTAAGAGCCCTGAGGCCCAAACACGCCATATCTTCAACGAGTGATTTCTCGGACTCCGTGGCACCTAGAGATGTCTCATTAGATCCAAGAGCTCCAAAATAGGTCCCTCTACGAAAACATCTCGCGGTTTTCTCCGTCTCCATCCGGTTCTCTCGTTGTGCTATTGTTTGCAAACGTAAGAAATAGTGCAGTCTGAGTCAGTATAAGGTTGCTAGATGCTATAGTTTGCAAATGGAAGCTCATGGGACAAAACTAACTACGCCAAAATGTCTGTATGGCTTGGTGAAAACTATTGGAGCATTAATTTTTGTTCCCTACACTTCTGTGCTTTCGGGCTACCCTGTCTAGGCGTAGTCACTTAAGAGCCCTGAGGCCCAAACACCTTATATCTTCGACATGTGATTTATCGGACTCCATGGCACCTAGAGACATCTCATCGATACGAGAGCTCCTTATTGGGGAATTCTATGAAATACTCTCATGGTATTCTCCATCTCCATCCGGTTCTCTCGTTGTCTTATTGTTTGCAAATGCGCAAAATAGTGTAGTCTAAGTCAGTGTAAGTCTGCTAGATGTTGTAGTTTGCAAACGGAAGCTCGTGGGACCAAACCAACTACACCAACACATCCAAATGGCCTGATGAATGCTACTAGAGGCTTTGTTTTGGTTCCCTACCCTCCCCGTGCTTTTGGGCTACCTCGTTTGGGCGTAGTCGCTTAAGAGCCTTGAGGCCTAGACACGCCATATCTTCGACGGGTGATTTCTCGAGACTCCATGGCACCTAGAGATGTCTCATCAGATCAAAGATATCTATTTCAGGGGCCCTATATGAAATCCTCTTACAGTTTTCTCCATCTCCATCTGGTTCTCTCGTTGTGCTATTGTTTGCAAACGTAAGAAATAGTGCAGTCTGAGTCAGTGTAGGGCTGCCAGAGGCTGTAGTTTGCAAACAAAAGCTTGTGGGACTGAACCAAATATGCCAAAACATTAAGGTGGCCTGGTGAATGCTAGTGGAGGATTATTTTTGGTTCCCTATGCTCCCCGTGCTTTTGGGCTACCTCGTCTGGGCGTAGTCGCTTAAGAGCCCTAAGGCCCAAACACCTTATATCTTCGACATGTGATTTATTGAACTCCGTGGCACCTAGAGATGTCTCATCATATCTGAGAGCTTCATGTTGAATCCCTCTATGAAATCCTCTCGTGGTTTTGTCTGTCTCCTTAGGTTCTCTCGTTGTCTTATTGTTTGTAAATGCGCGAAATAATGTAGTCTAAGTCGGTGTAAAAATTTGCTAGATGTGGTAGTTTGCAAAAAAATCTCGTGGGACTGAACCAACTATGTAAACACATCCAAATGGGCTTGTGAATGCTACTGTAGGCATTTTTGGTTCCCTATGCTCCCCGTGCTTTCGGGATACCCCATCTGGGTGTAGTCGCTTAAGAGCCCTGAGGCCCAAACTTCTTATATCTTCGACATTTGATTTCTCAGACTCCATGGCACCTAGAGACATCTCATCAGATCTAAGAGCTCCATGTCAAATCCCTCTACAAAATCCTCTCACTGTTTTATCCATCTCCATCCGATTCTCTCGTTGTCTTATTGTTTGCAAATGCGTGAAATAGTGCAGTCTAAGTCGGTGTAAGACTCGCTAGATCTTTGTAGTTTGCAAATGGAAGCTCATGGGACTGAACCAACTATGTCAACATGTCCAAATGGGCTGGTGAATGCTACTAAAGGATTTTTTGGTTCCCTATGCTCCCTATGCTTTCGGGCTACCCCATATGGGAGTAGTCGCTTAAGAGCCCTGAGGCCCAAACACGCCATATCTTCAACGAGTGATTTCTCGGACTCCGTGGCACCTAGAGACATCTTGTCAAATATGAGAGATCCACATTAGGGCCCTCTATGAAATAATTTCATGGTTTTCTCCATCTCCATCTGGTTCTCTCGCTGTCCTATTGTTTGTAAACGCGTGAAATAGTGCAGTCTGAGTCAGTGTAGGGCTACCCCATCTAGGCATAGTCGCTTAAGAGCCCTGAATGACTAGATTGGCTTAAGAATGAATTTTATAGGGGTATGTCTAAGAACACATGGGATTTGTTAATCACCTAGTAAATATTTCTTTTTTAGTTACGGATGGGAGTCAGTTGGCCTACGACTTAGTGACCTTTCATTCATTGATAATTTATGTTATGATAAACCCATGGATGCTTTCAAAAGAACCTTATAAAGGATAGGGGTAGTCATCAAGCCTAGTGAAGGGTGTGATGTGATTTCCAAATAACTTGAAATGCCTACAGATTTAAAAGTAGTAACATGAATTGGACAGGATTAGACAATCAAGAATCATTGAGTGTCCGAATCGAATGTCATTGCATCCGGAGACATTCTCAAGCATTAAAGAAATGTATATGGAGATACATTCTCAAAATATCAATAGATGAAAGGCATCAAATTATGACGAATTTCAGGTGTTTTAACAGGGAGAAGACTATGAAGCATAGAATAATGTAGTAAGTGCATGATCAAATAAAAAATAGTATAAAGAGACCATGAGCAAGAAGAAGTGCAAGTAAGGTAAATACACATATACACATTGATAAATTGAATGAATAATTACTTAGATTAGGTAACTCTTTATATACATACATTATATAAATATTAATTTCCAAATTTTGATGCATATTATACATTGAAAATGATAGTACATGTACATCACCAATAAATGAAAAAATAATCCATAATGTCTTAAATATTGTCAAGTGCACATCATATTAGATTCATGCGAAAATAATCTCATAAATATAAGGTCTCATACAAAATTATCAAGTACCAAATAGTATTTTAATGCGCATAATAAATAAAAAAATGCCCAAATAGGTCATATACCATCAACTTCAAATGCCATATAGGCTTACATACAATGCCATGCACATAGACATACAAAAAAAATGTCATGTAAGACATATATATTTCCTACTCATCAAAATCTATCCCTCTCTTAGTCTTGCTCAAAGAAGGCCCTCTCTTAGGTGAAGATGGAGATTCATGAGATGACTTTGGATCATCGAGACCATGCTTCGAGTCCTCTTCCACTGAATACTTTCTGTAGATGAGCTTATAAATGCAAAAAATGTTTTTTTGTCAAAACTTAATTTATATATGTTTTCAACATGTATTTAAGACCATGCTAGAATGAAAGTATTTACATAAATACACAAACTTACCACAAGTTGTCGTTCACGCCGAATTTGTATCTCACGCTTAGATGAGTCATCGGAAGCTCCTACAAGTGCATTTAACGGGGTACAAAGATGATGTGATGGAGGAGTTTGTGCCCTCGAAATAAAAATGGAGGGGTTGAAGTTCCCTGCATACACATAAGATCAGAAAATATAACATCAAAATTAGAAAAATAGAGCTAAGTACATGTATCTACATAATGAAAATATTTTAACTAATTTTATCAATATAGAACTATTGTTTTTACCTATGCAATGCCCTGTGAATCAAATGAACATGGCTGCGCCCTATCGTAGATAACTCATGCATACACACAATGAAGGACATTATTAACATAATTTAATAATTCTACAATGAAATACATTACTAACATGTAATTTAACATAATATGAATTACACAAGAAATTTAACAAAATTTACGTGTTGTTTGAATACCTCAGTGAGTTGCTGCGCAGATGAAATCACAACGGCAACACCTTTATCTACTTTTCATAGAGATGGTGGGGTGTCTAGTGAAGTCAACATCTTTATCAAACATGTATATCACGTGAGTTAGATGGACATACAAGAACATACATATATTCGACTTCAAAACTGATATATACATATACATACACACACACACACACACACACACACACACACACACACACACACACACACACACACACACACACACACATATATATATAGAGACATATATATACATGCAAATACACACACACACACACACATGTATGTGAAAATTTTACATAATTAACATTCTAAATTACCTTTGTGAATGTATGTGTATGCATGGTGCTTGCCACCTGTGGTCGGGATGAAGATGCACCTCCCGCGCGTTGTAATATCAATGCATGTACATGTATAAATACAATTATTTCAAAAATTTAACATATATAAGTAAATCAGGTACTCCAAACTTTTTGTAACACACATAATAAAACATAAGAAATTTACTTGCGAAGGTGACACCGATGAATGTAATCCAAATGTCTCACTCAAAAGGACATCTGACATAGTGACACTATCATGTTCATCCCTAGCACCAGGTGCACCAAAATTAGTACGCATGAAAGTATCGTCCTCCTCAGGCCCCAAACATATGCTACCACATGATGAGAAAAAATGTGGCCTCATGCTAGTACTCCCTGAGGGAATACTCTGTGTACCTCCATGAGCATTTGGCTCAAAAATCTCCCTCATATTTCAAACAAGGGCCATGAGATAGCCCCTGAAGCGTGTGGAGTGTATCAATCTCTATTGTCTCCTTCACCACTCGAGGGACAATCTCGGTGAGGAGGGGCTTCTATGCGAGGAATCTCTACCTGCTTGAATAGGTGCACATTGTGCACCCTGGTCGATCCTATGCGAGATTCTTTTCCTTGGCCCTAGAAATATCGAAATCAAAATAATTTGGGATCTCGTTGAGGATAATCTCGCAATAGAGTTTCCTCAGAAATTATACTGGCACCTTGTTGTTATTACAAGGTGGAAAATCAAACACCATCCACCATCGGTCCCAAAAATTATTTTTAATCAAATTATTATTGCACCAATGGATGGGAAATCGTTTACATGTCAACGAAACAATAAGATTAGTGTGGGGGTCCGTGAATAAGGTGCATATGAGTTCTTTTGAAATTTATTTTTTCTTTACATCCACATATGACAATTTCTTTGGAATAATAAACCCTACAACCCTCTCTGTAAGTTGTCCAACGATCAATTTTCCCCATTTCCACATCAATATTAACAAGTAATGCCTCAATGTGTTTGCAAGAGAGGTGTGGTGGGGGTTTGTAGATTGTGCATCCCTCATTATTTTGATTAAATCCTCAATTTCAATTTTGTTTTCAACTATTTGGGCTGCTAAATCTTCTTGACTACCCGAGGGATGTTGAGCAATTGTGGGAGTGTTGAGAGGGATGTCAGGAATAACAGGGTTTGGTTGTGGTTGATTCCCTCGACCTCTAACTATAACAATAAAAAATATGTACTCAATTCAAATTTTAATCTATAATTATCATATTTCAATGCAATTTTGAGAAAAGAATTGTGCTTACCTCTTCTCGTGGTGCCATCGTCAATTCAGATCTTCCCGATGATCCAAAAATGATCCTTTGAGCTTGAGATCTAGTTGAATGAAAAACGTGAGGGCACGAACAAGCTCTAAAACTCGTGTTTGAGGGAGGTAAAATGATAGAGGCTTAGGCCTCTTTTTTTTGTTTATAGTCGGCATAACGCATACGTGTTATGTAATGTGTACCCATTATGTAACACGTACACGTTATGTAATGCGTACGCGTTATGCTTTGGTGATTCCCGAGGAAAAAAACTAAAATGTGAGTGCATTTTGCTTTTTTCTAATTCTTGTCCGCTTTTTGGCCCCCAACTTCGTGCACTTACCCATAAATGCAAGGTCAATTTAATTATTTGTTTCAAGGGTTAATTTAGAAACAAGGATACGTGGTGTGGACCTAAAATCCCAGGGTATGGGTTATATAAAAAATTACAATCAGGGTTTCTTTGTACCTATTAGGGCGATGAAAAATGTTTATCTCTACCCGACATACACATAATTTTTCTCGGTGTGGAAGATGTAGGTGAAGTACACATGGAAACATGAAGGATGTTGTAATGCATTTTTGGCCAGGAAGATGTTTGCAATCGAGAGGAAGTTTGTTGAGAATGCAACCCTTTGGATAAAGTGGAAAGGATGCGTAAAAGGAATGTTCAAGGAAGGAAAACACATGAATTGAAGGTTAGAAATAAAAATGCATTATTTGATCCATTTTTATCATTATCCACACAAATGCAATTTACGTTTAAATGAATGGAAATGTTAAAAAATAGGAAAACCAACAACTCATTCGAAGGAAAGGGCATGGATTATAGTTGGAATGGCTCATTTGGATCAAATTCTAGACAAAAAAATCAAATATATTCTAATCGATATTGATGTTAGTAAATACAAATTTGATCCACAAATTGATTGCATATTGAAAACTATAAGCTAATAATCTAAATTCTACACCTCTGTATTAAGATCACTAATTCTGAAAAACATTAAACTAATTGTTCAACATTACACTATGTTTTGAAAAAGGATTTAACCAACTTCAACAGTGCCGCCATAGGTTCTAACTGATTCATATTTACAGTAATTGCACCAAAATATTATTATCCATTTTGAGTTTTGTACATGTGATATGGGGGAAGGGCATTATTATTATTCATTTTGATTTTTCTCGAGGTGATATAAAAGACACAATGATAATTTATTATTATTTTGATTTTTCCCCATACGATAAAGGGAAAAACACCACCAGACAACCTATTTTAAGAGAGATTAAGACTCACCAAATTATACAAGGAAGGGTTTTGAGGAAACTTGTTATCAAGATCATTGTTTGACAAATCAAGATACTCCATATACTTGAGCTCTGCAGATATCTCGGTATACTACCCGTGATATTTTATTTGATAGGAAAACACCATCAAAATTCCCTGGACCTATTAACATCAGTATCATGCCATCAAAAATATTGAATGACATCCGAACAAGTTGCATCTTTGGGCAAAGAGCCAAGAAATTGTGGCACCATTCCAGAAAGTAAAATTTGAAAATCTAGTTGTGGGGAGTCTCGAAACTAAGCATTCGAGTGACAATTTCAATGAAGGAAATAATTGTGACAAAATTTATATGGCATTGGAGGGAGCTAAGCACATAGATCTACGTACTCTGAATGGTGTGGGATTCAAATATGTACTTGGCTTCCTCAACCTAGGTAGTAAAACACCCACATTATATATATTACAGCTCTGCATGACCATGAACTGATGAAAAAGCTAAAGGAACTTGGTGAGTCCAATGGAAGCCGTACATATCTAAAATCCAAATTTAAATCACCCATAGGTCGAGGAGGAGGGGAACCTGTCTCTTCCACTTTAAATATAGAATAATTCCAACATGGTGGAAGGTGGATCCAAGGGGAAGAGTCTCCTTGAGACATTTTGGTTGGACCATATTTTAGCGTTGTTGTTGAATGGATTTAGAGGAGATCTGGGATCCATGATCAGCTTGAATTTGATTTTAAAGAATAATTCACAGAATTTGATGGTTTTTACCATGGCTTTGGTTGTTATTGTTGAGTGTGTTTTCTTCTTCATGTGGAGGAGGGGAGGATTGGATACGAGGCGGTGGTGCGGATGATGTCTTTGGTGAAGGAGGAAGATGAAAATAAAAATCTAAGTGGTTTACACGTGACAGAGACAATGTGAGACCGAGAGTAATATAAATTTTTGTTATATGTTTGATGAATTAGCTACTGTGGTCATATCTTGTTAAAATTTTATTCAAAATTTGTCTACAAAGAGTTGTCTGACATCACTTTCTTGGCCATAGCTTCCTTAAGCTTCAACACATTCTTTCTTGGTTCACTCCCTTAGTGCCTTGTCATTAGTGCTTGAATGACTTTCTCTAACTCCTCTCTTTTCACCATCACGTTGTTTTCTTCTAGCTGGGATTCAATATCCATCTCTATGTTCCACATCTCTTTCACAAATCTAGTTTCTTATTCGCCTCAATCCCAAGAGCGAGTTCTTCCAACTGCAGTATATAGATCATTACGATGCTTCAAAAAGACACATACAGTCTTGGAGACGGTGTGTGTGTCAAACCATTTGAGGTAGTCTAGATCGTCCTCCCAAAGGCTATAGTAATATTTGCAGAAGTGTCAGGGCCTTCTAGAAACTCCTGGAGGAAAATGGGGCCAATTTTTAGAAAATGGCACCCTATGGAGAGCGTTGCTATAGTTTTGGGAAATTTCAGCTCTTTAAACTTGTTGAGAAGTGTATAATCTAATTTCTTCTGCATATCGGTGATGAGTACATTATTTGGCTTATTAATATAATTCATATGATTGATAATTTTTGTTTAAGCATGGTTTGCTAATGCATGGGGATGCTTTGTATAGGTATATCCTAGCGAGTTTAATGCATTTCCCTTGCTTTTGTTCATGCAACATGATTAACCATATAACCTCCTACTAACTGCCTTCATGACAAAAATGTGGTGGTGTGTGCATAGTAAAATAGTGAATGATTATTGCCAATGAAATTAAGAAGCCCCGAGTTTGGAGTTTGAGTGCAGAAGAATAATACTTTTTCTATCTATTAGCCTATACGTATGGGTCTTGTGTCTAGCATTATTATAGGAATTTATGAGTCTTAATCAATACTGCTAATGGAAGACATTAGTCTCGGCAATTTTGGCATATTCTGTAACTGCCTGTTTCTATATAGAGACACCTCCATGAAGAACAATGGTAGCTAGTAATATTTTACATCTGTAGTATAACTTGTTGCATTTAGTACTTTTCCTTTCTGCACTGGATATGGCATGGAACTTATTTGAATAAATATAAATTGACATCATTTCGATTATCTTGAGTTGTTAAGATTTCCTCTGTCCCAAGGAAGAGAAAGGGCCCACTCGACTATGGAGACAAAAGGTTTTTTATGTTTACATACACATATGGTTTTTTGATAAGTTATACTCACTCAGTTTCCTTACTGTAATTTCTATTTTAGTCTGTCTCATGCAATCCATGCTCAAGTGTGTTTAGTTTCCTCATTGAAATTTCCATTCAGAATGTGTGTTTCCTCTTATGTAAATTATAGTTAACGCATGCTTTTAATTTTACTGCAAGTTTTAATTATGAGTGTGCAATTTCAATTTCGTTCTTTCAATTCTGTGTGTGTGCATTTCCATTTGAGTTAGAAGTATAGCTTTTAGAATTTATTTTATCACAATAACTTAATTATGTAGATTTATATTACATTTTCGTAGATTAGTAGCAAATCCTAGAAGATCTATTAGAAACCCCCGACAAAGGACCCAATGGTAGAACTCCATTGTATATAGCCTAGGACACAACCTTGGTTTGATAACGACACTAGTAGATTAATCTATTAGTTAAATGATTGGAAGAATACAACGACCCATTAATCGGATTCACATAGTAAGATCTGGAACATAGAATTAGACTCTTAGCCACGAAGAAAATGACCAAATTCGTCACGTCCAGCGGTGGTATGTTTCTGTGCATACATGTGATAAGATTTTCTAGATGTTGGGCCTCCTTAACTAAATGTAAACACCTTTTGACTGTTATTGGATTTCAATGACTCTACAAGAAGGAATGTCATCTGTCTAATTTCTTACTTTTGTCGAGAATCAACAGGTCGCACTTCACTATGTAACGCCTTGGACTTGATTATGAGAGATCATTCTCCACTCTAAAAAAATAAAAAATAATTTAACAATTTGAAAAACTATAAGCATTCCATTTTTATAATTAAATATGACACCACTACAAAAATAAATAATATCAATTTCATTAACAATAAATTTTATTGTGCAACCTATTTGATCTCGCTCACTAATCTCTTAGTTTTGTTGCGTACTCTTGGTTTGATGAAGTTCTAAAGCCATGAAAGAAACGCACACACTAAATGTTTTAGCCCCCATACACAAGACTAAGAATATGGCTCCATAATCAGAGCAACATGGGTGTGTACATTGGAGTTAGTAATACCAAATGTACTTTGTAAATATAAATGGGCGATTAAGTTATTAATTTTTTATTTTACGAAAGCCAAACCGTCATTTCAAATTTAAATGATAGGAAATTATATACTACACATGTTTATGATTGTGACTCAAACATAATTTGTGTTGGTTTGAAGTGGTGTGGTCAAAGTATGTTCTTTATTTGATTCCCTAATTGTGCATGAAATATTTAGTGATCATTTGGTATTAAATATAATTTATTCCATGCAAGTGGGAATGGGTTTTCTATTTTCTATATTTATAAACATAAGTGGAAATTTGTGAAGAAATCTTGTAGTGAATAGCATTGGGTAGAAGGTGTAAAGGGTGTGAATATTACAACTACTTAGGTTTCAAGGAAAAGAAATGGTTCATATAGGAGTTTTTTTTTTTACAAGATAATAAAGAGCACTCAAAGCACAACGAGTTTCAAAATTGGTGGAGTTGATGAGAGTAATGCAATTTCCCCTCTTGTGGCTATAAAGCCACTTGATGTAGGGGAGCCGTAGATGAAGGTTTTAGCAATAATGAAGTCATTGTGGTAGTAAGTGATGCATTTAAGTTGTAGAAGAAGAATATATTGATGAACAAAAAAATGAATTTTTGTATGTATTCACAATAATGGATAACAAGCTTAAGATGGATATTACGAGTTATTCTTGGGGTTTGAATCTTGAATATCTTGTTGATTAGACCACCGTGTTAGAGAATTACTTTGAGTATAAAGGTATGAAGGATCCAAAAAGGTCTAGTTTTCCTACAACAGTAACTTTAAAGGTCACACATCCTTAACATGCGAGCATATACAAACCAAATGAGTACATAAGGGTAAAAATAAAATTAAAAGATTGGTTAAACTATTCAAAAGTTGAAACCCAAATTCATACATGCAAATTACAATTGTGTTTCATAAGTTACACAATCTAGGGAAAAAGAAGTTTAGTGTGAGAAATTATGTTAAGGAATTACATAAAATCGCTATCAAAGAGGGTCATGTTGAGGATGCCAAAGATATTTTTTTATGTGATCAAATTGCATATAACCATCGATGATGAATTTGGTATCATATGAGTTTGTTTTGTTCAATATTTCTACCAACATGTGTCAAAGGTGGAGGAAAATATCTTAGTAGCGAGATATGATTTATTTTTAATCCACTCCATAGGGATATTTTTGAATGATTTAATGTGAAGATTAAAATGCATGGACCCATTATTAGTTAGAGATTCCAATATCCATAACATCTATAAAGGGATTCAAAGGTTATTTTTGGATTAAATGGAACACCTTATTGGCTATGATAGGTTGCAAAATTAGAATTCCATAGGGACATATAAGAGGAGGTGGAGATATGCATGTCCTACTAAATATTTATGTCTATTAGTCATTCATGCAAGGTTTGCTTGCATTTGAAGAAATTGGTTCTTTGTAGTAGCTTCATGTTACTCATTTGTTTAATTAATTTCAAGATGAGTTGGGTTGGATGATTAAAAGGATGATTTTGAGGAGTATTATGAGGAGGTGCATTAGTGGTAGTAAAATGGGGGATCATCTTGGTAAGGTGATATATAACACGTGTGATCATACAAGGGATACAATGTTTTTTACATTTTTTGCAGTAATGTGTTGGTATAAATACATGTAGTATTATAAATAGGGGATTCGATTATTATAATATGTAGTGGTAAATCCAATAAATAAGGGGTGATATTTTGAGTCTCACAATCACACTTGTTTTGTACATATTTTTATATCAAGTGACACACCTTGTGGGTAGCACCATAGGGGGTCATCTTGGTAATCTATTGTCAAACATGTGTGATCATACAAGCCATAATTTTTATTTACATTATAAGCATGCGGTATGTTCATATAAATAGGGCTAGTAGCATAAAAAGAGGCCCCAATAATGAGAGTGTGTATAGGTAAATTCATTAAATAATGGGAAATATGTATAATCTGATGATCACATGTGTGTTAGACATTTTTTACCAAGTGAAACCATCATGGATAACACCATGGGGGGCTCATCTTGCTAAGGTGGTATATAACATGTGCAATTATATAAGGGATAATTTTTATCTACATTTTTTCACTTTGGTATACTTGGTAGATATATGGGCATTAATGTAAAAGAGGGATCTAATAATGAGAACATGTAGCTAGTAAATCTAATAAAAAGTTATAATATTTAGAATCTTACGATCACATATGTTTTGGAATTGTTTTATGTAGTGACACAATGTGGGTAGCACCACGGGGAGGTTTTCTTGGTAGTATGTTATAAAATATGTGTGTTCATACAAGCAATAATTTTTATTTACATTTTTTGTACCGATATGTTGGTATAAATAGGGTTTGTAATCTAAAAGGTACATGCTAATATGTAGTGGTAAATCTATTAAAGAAGGGGTAATATTCAAAATTCGATGATCACATGTGTTTTAAACTATCTTTAACAAGTGAAACCCCTTTGAGTACCATGACGAGGAACCATCTTGGTAATGTGGTATATAACATGTGTGGTCATACAATGGCTAATTTTTAGTTACAATTTTTACCTTTGGTATGTTGGTAGAAATATGTTTATTAGTGTAAAACGAGCTCCAATAATGAGAACATGTACAGTGATAAATCTAATTAAAAAGGGACAATATTTAGAATTCTTTGATCACATGTGTATTGGAATTATTCTATAGAGTCATGCACCCTCCCCCTATACTAACACTTATTGTTTTAGAACAACTGATGTTAGAGATATAGGTAGGGAATAAATGTGATTTGTGTCATTATCCTCCTCATTGAATGATTCCTCTTATAGATTGTTACGATTAGATCTAGTTTCCTTCTATTATTTTTGATGCAACCCAAATATTTAGAATTGGTGGTGAGGATTTTGCAATCAAAGTACTTAGAAGAGTCAACTTAAGAATAAAACCCCAAATTTCGGTTAGGGAATTGGCATTTTGTTAACTCTTTGGATATTTAAAGAGATGATTAATATTATAATATTTTAGGTAATATGAAGAAATATTTAGGAAGATTTTGCAAGAATAATGTATATTTTAGGATTATATATATATAATGTACATATGAAAAAATGTATTAAATAATATCCTCTCTCTTTGGGTAATATTGACTAGGATGATAAAGGATGCATCCTAAACATGCACACAAGATGGTTGTACATTACTAAAGACATGGATCTAGAAAGGAGATATTCTGAATTCTATCAAAGATATAGGGTTCCAAATCCTAGATGAAGATCTAGGACATGGAAGTGGTGTATAACTAACCTCATGATAAAATATTGGCTATAAAAAGATTGTAACTAGATACAGATACTTACGTAAGGTTTGTAAAAGTGGATTGTAATGATCGATAAATTATAAAGCCTCAAAGAGTGGATTTTACATAATGTACTAAAAGATATTATTGTAATATATTAAGGATATGATACTTTATTATAACTTATGGATGAAAAATAAAATAAACCAATCAAATCTAAAATAACATAAAGGAATAAATAGGTTAGAGATACTTACCTTCATGCTGACACCATTGGAATGTTAACATCTTCCTTAGGCGAGAAACACCCGAAGAGATTTAACATGAGGAACCACAAATTAATAAGATAAGATCTAGAAAATACACTATTTGAAGAAAAAAAAGACCTCCAAAGGTTTGAAAGATCATAGAAATCATACTTAGGATAAGCTTGGGAATTCTAAATACCCAATGCTCCAAGTTTATACTCCAAAAATTGTGTATATATTGTAATTTGCATTAGATAAATTATAGTTTCTATTAGATGATGACATCAAACATGGTTGATATAGTTAGATGTTAGAAATGAAATCTAGATGGCATTATACATTAGATCTAGGTGATGCCTCATCAAGGGTCCTAAATGGAAATATCAGTTGATGGAGGAATAATTTCTCTATTATTGAAAGTGGATATGACAAAGCTATGTGTGTGGTGTAATTAGGTATAGAGGTGATCGTAAGAGGATAATAAATTTATGTCATAGGGAAAATGTAAAAGATAACTATAAAGGTATGTATGGTGTCATCATAGAGAGTGAACATCAAATCCCTTTTGTATGTATCGGCGCTAACCAACCTAATGTTACCATCAATGACTACACCACTCTAGGAAAATTTATCAAGGATATCTCTTTGGGTAAGCCAATGCACTATTAGTGAATGCAAAGAGAAAAATTCAATAAGAGTGAAATATTAGATGTATACATGAAGTTGATTCTAAATATGTGTTCTATATAATATAAAAACATACATGAATGTATTGATAAAGATTTATAATATCTCATTTTATATGAATTTTAGAAAAATCCAAATATATAAATTAATCGTAGATTAATTTTGTTAGATCATCATCCAACCTAGAAAGGCTATGTAGTCTATTTGTTCCTTGGGTGAGATTTCAATGGAAACCTTTAGTGAAATGGTAATGTAATTAGTGTAATTCTTCATATGTTTAGGGCTGCACATGTGGATCATAATTATAAGAAACCAAGTATAGGAAAAATGAAACATTTTTTGAGTTCTAAATATGTTTCTTGGGTTCGCATTGATCATTTTGAAATGTATTATTTTCCAACATTTTTAAAATATTGTAATCACACACACATATACCTACCCATATTTTTTGGTGATATATATTTCTCATTTAAAACCTAAATGATCCTAAGTCATTGTATCTCTTATCTTTTGTGAAAATGTAGTAATGTATCTTGTATTTTATAAATTCAATTTTATGATACCAACTAAAAACTAATATTAAAAAAATAAAAATATTAAAGAACTCCGATTATGTGGAACATTATTTTCTTTAACATATTATTATAGTAGGAAAATATATCCTCATAAATATGTGTATAAATGTATAGTGATTCTTTTTCTTACAAAAATTGTTCAAATTGAGTCACCGCTCTATATAAATATCACCTGCTTGCTTTTTAATTTCTTCTTCTTCATGTTGTTGCACATATCTTCTCTTTTATCCTCTTATTTTTTTCTTTGAGATGCGGATAACTATATTTTTACTATCCTTATTTTGTATTCTTTCTTGATCTATTGATGTCATGTCTCTATTAAAAACGAGTGGAAAATATATATCTCTTTGAGTGTGTGCCTATATATTTCTTTGTGCCTCCACGTGTCATTTAATTATCACGAAACATGACCATCTGAACTAGACTATTATAAACTATGCCTCATTTCGGGGCTCTCACGTCCACCATAGTGTATCATGATGATGAGTGACGTAATCATGTCATGTGTCCTGCCATGGACAATTGATCGATGCTCATTGACTACTTTGACCAAGGTGCAAACCCGACTGGATTATTAGTCATGGCTAATTCTAGGGCCTTCACGTCCGTGTTTCCCAAAAACAAAGAGAAGGGGAAGAATCACACCACATGGCCTGTGGCACTAACGGTAAATTCAAAACTCAATAGCCACATAAAATTAAATACCTTAATTCTCTTAAGGATAAAATAAAGAGTAACCTCAATTATGGTGTATATATGATTAATGTTCTTGTGGTAAACCTTACATTGGTGAAATGGGGATGTCGATTAAGACTCAGATTAAGGAACATGATAAAAAATTTAAATATGATCCTATTGATCGTTCTGTGTTGGCAGAACATTCTCTTAATAATAAGCACACCATCTGTATGGAATCAACATTTGTTGTTGCCTTTGAAGCAAATGTTGTCAAAAGACATCTCCTTGAGTCCATTGAAATTATGCACCATGATAATAATTTATATAGTGATAGAGGTTAGTTTTTGAGAAACACCTGGAAACCTTTGGTTATGAACCTCCCTAAATAGCTAATATATTTATTTTGTTTTAATCCTTTTATTCTTTTCATATATTTGTCTAGTTTTTAGAAACTATATTTCTTGTTCCACCAAATTTTCCTCCTTGTTTGTTCCCTTTGTGCTTCCTTTTCTTGCTCTTAATAAGTGATTAGGATTAAGTCCTTTCTATTCAATAATTTCCTCTTAATTTTCCCCCTTTTTTGCATATTTATTTATATTTGTGATAATTATTTAATAATAATCGTGTACTTTGATAAATTCTATTTTAATTTTATCTTAATTTATTATTAAAAACTTTTATCTAAAATTTTTCCTCGGTTCATTATTTTTACGTTTCTCTATTCTTGTTCCAAGTGATTACTAATATTTTCCTCCTAATTGTTATTTAGTAAAGAAATTAATTTCAGAAATCTTATCATTTCTCTTTATTTTGTTTTTCTCTAATGATGGGTTCATATTTGTGACCTGAAATGTTGGACTTCTCTAAACTCTTACACAGTTTTTCCAGATAAAATTTGCAATATGTCTAACTATGGAAATATTAGAAAATCAATTAAATACCTATCGAGGAAGATAGGAAAAGAGGGAAACAAGAAATTGAAATGTTGTGTGGGATTCAAGATTTTTAACACCATTAATTCTGACAAGAGACTTAAAACAACATATAAAAAGAAAAATCAACACATTAATTTATTTTGGAAAAATGGGAAAACTCTACAAGAGAAGATATTTCCCTTCTTGTCTCCATTATTATCATGCAAAAGTTATAAGATAGTTACTTTTATATCAATATTGCAATACTCTACAAATTTCTCTTGATTAGAAAACTTGATCAAACCAAATGATTCATTAATCTACTCAGTTATACATATTTACTAAAACTTTGGAATCAATATGACATGACCTTGATGGGTGCGTTTTTACCAATACAAGAGAAAATAAATAAAATGGAGACTTCAAGCACCGATTCCCATGAAAAAATGGAAGAGGAAATGTTTTCTCTTTTATTTTGGATGTTTGAGTTTTTATTTAAGTCCAATTAGCTTATTACATGGATGGGCGTTCCTCTATCAAATGAAGGGTCCCTGGAACTAAAAATACACAATGTGTTAATGAATAAGGCATGATAATGTATTGATGTATGGTAAATTTTCCATCGTTCATGTGGTAATATAAATATTGAAGTTATATGTTTCTACTATGGAATACTATCGTAGTCCTACGAAATATAATGTACAATCATAGTCTACAATAGAGGATTTTTGTAACATTGATGGTTAACATATCCTCCTCTATAATTAATTCATGTCGGTGGTTGTTTTAAGTTTTAATTATATTCAAGAAATGATATTTTGAATAACTAACATGATGGCAAAGCTCAAACCCACATCAAATAGGTAGTCATGGAAGGAGAGAAGAGTTGTTTAACTAATCATGAAGGAATATGAAGAAAGCCATTAAAGTAAACTTGAGTTAATATAGTGATATAATGATGTGCTGATAGGCTAATAAAGTGGAGATACATAACCTCTTTGTAAGGAAAGACTAGGAGCTTGATCCCGAGAGTAAGATAGGAAAATTAACAAATGTACCTTCACTATGTGAATAAGTGGAGATGATAATTTTTCCCCTTCTACATAGAAAACTATGCTTGATGGAAAATATGAAGTGAAATATATATAATCTTTAAAGAAAATATCGATCCAATAAATTGAATATTATTTAAATCTCCCAAATGTTGCAACATACCTTGTGTTGATTTCAATATTTGAATTTATAGAGATAGGTTGTGAGTGATAAAATGAATGAACTTTTTGCACTCACGAGAGGTGAAACAAGTCAAATTATGTAGAGATGACACAATAGAGAGTCAAAACATGATCCTATTATATTGAGTTGGAGGTGAAAAGATAGACTATTTCAGAGATGAGGAGCCAAGATGATGTTGGTAAGACCTACATGCCTTCCAAATTGAAGTTGATCTGAATGTCTGAAACAAAAGTTGCAAGATATAGAATTTTGTGAGGATTGATGACCAATAACTAAAGGTAAATTTAAAAATTAAATTCACCAAGAAAATTACTATATAATGATAGAAAAATGGCCATTAAGCACAAGGCTGACCATGACTTAAAAGCTTATAGGATATCATGGTGTTTATCCATCACGTGAGTTCACAGTCAATTGGATGCCCATTATCCATTGAATATGAACTTCCACAATTTATTTTTTACTTGTTTTTCTCAACCTCAAACCCATGACCTATAGTTTTTAATGCTCACCAGCTTATCATCTTGTAGTGCATTTTTCTTTGAACATGTTTTGGCCCATTGTTAGAAAAAGGTAAACACACATTATGTTGTTATATTTTCCATGAGTTATAATAGAAAAGGTATCAACATAATTTTTTGTTAATATTTTAAGTAACAATGTAGTGTGTTATTAAACCTTTTATGTTAATATTATTAATGATGGCAATAAAAATACTTTTAGACTAGGAAACCCCTATTATGCAAAATTGTTTAATAGATAGACTCATCCATAGGAGATTGGGGTTTGTAGGAGAAGGAACAATCATTAAAATATAATTTATGATAAATAACATAAAGTTCAACTTTGTTAACATGTTATAATGAGATAAATATATACACTATAAAGTATTTATTATAAATCTTGAGAGGTGACTAGAGATTTAAAAAGTTAGCTAAACCAAATTGACACAACTCAATATTAAATCAAGAGACAAACTCCATTTTAAATCATGTAACCTGAACTCAATTTAATTCCTTCCTATAGCCTATGAAGAAGTTAGATCATTAAGAAATTGAACTAGTAGTGCAATTCTAGACACAAAATCTATGCACTTGGGGGGTACATTTCTAGGTCCTAAAAAATTATGGCATCTACATGGTTCCTAAGTAAGAAAACTAGTGCGACAACTCCCTTTAACATTTTTTCTTTGTCTTATGCACATTTATTGACCTTATGTATCTTGCAATCTTTTCGGCATTTGAATGTTTTATGTTTCTGTGGCTGTAGAAACTAGCACCAAATCTGAACATTAGTTTCAAGCGCTCATGTCCTCTTGGGCACTCCTGTCCCTTTTTACATCTTTCTTATCCTTTTTAACCCCTTTCTCTTCTTAATTAGTTTTTACAACTTTGGCTCAGCCTTTCAGTTTTCAATTATGAAATTAAAACAAGGGAATCATATAAATACACAATTATGTTTTCAAAATAAAAGAGAAAGCACTAAGCATTACATATTATCACCTAAGTTTGCATTTAAAGGCACAAAGGGTAACTACAAAAATCCATTTAGAACTCATTCAAGGAAAAGTGTTGCATCACTTTTGCATACACAACATACAAGGGGAATTTTATTCTATTCCATCCTACACATTCTATACATCTGGTATATTCTAGATCTAGCCCGCTATCACTGTGCAACATGCACAAGGGTATCCTATGGCATCATTTATACACACACACAATAAATACATGAATTCTAAGATGTTGTGCGGTGTTTGGTCATAAGTACAAAATTCAAATTCTGATCGGATTAGTCCGAATACCCATTTTACATTTTCCTTTTTATGTTTGATGTGGTTTGTGGGTATGTGTAGGTGAACTTATTTCTTGTACGTTAAAGGTATCTTTGGAGATCAAGAAAAGAATCTTAGGAGATAGTAAAGGATCAACAATGAACCTCTCTCGACACACGAGAAAATATCATAATCTAAGCATTTTCCGGTCACCATCGCCAGAACCAATCACCAGCACCCATGAACACCTTCCCTCATGTGGGCACCCATGTCCTACATAATTATAAGTTCTAAAGTTTCCATAGAGATTTTATGACACTCTCTCAGTCTGTTTCATCTATTTACCTACCCGAGATCACTTCTAGTCGCTTGAAAATAAGCTAAGTACTCTTATCTATCCTTCTTTCTTAGGGTTCCATATTATATTGTTTGTGTCCTGTTATATATTATCATTAGGTACAATAGTTACTTTGGAATAAGATTTAATTCTATTTTTAATAAATCATTTGTGAACCCCATGGTGATCAATCATTTAGATCCTTCTTGTATCAACTTTGCATTCATGGATCCTATCATTCCTCTAGTCTCTTTGTATCAATTTCTTCAAAATAACCCACCTTACAAATATGTTCTCTAGAAAAACATAGACACTATGTTTCTCCCTAGAAATATTAATCCTACACAGTAAGTGTCACCTTTGATCATCTTTCCAATGACTCTATTAGTACTAATGTCACAACTAATCAATCCATTTACAATTCAATTCAAGATTTGCATTGTTTATTTCAATATTAATGTCAAGCTATGGAAACCACGATTACATCCCTAAAAGAGGAAATTCAACATCTCAAGGCTTCTTCTTAGGACCATTCTAGTTCCTCTTATACACCTCATTCTACTCCTATGTTTACTACATGTTCTTATACAAGTGAACCCCAAGTCTTACAATTGTCAACACCTCTCAAGTTTGATTCAAATGATAAGAAACACAATATGCTTCTTGAGATCCTCACTCATCAGTTTATTAACTTGTCATATATTAATTTCTACCCTCCTTATCAAATTTCCAAATACGAAGGTATACCATTTTAAAATTATCAAAAACTTAATGGACATCACGAAAATGATTTCTATGCTCTAAAATGACAAATTAAGAACCTTGATCATGAAGGTTTTGTTTCATTTACTTCACAAAATTATGCTACATCTTCAATTTTTAAATCACAATGGGCTCTCGAATCCAATCCCTCCATTTCTAATGAGTATCATCCCATAATCACTAAGGTTCCTTCTTTGGCAAGTCAAGATCCACATATCAAACCCATTCCAACTAAGCATACTCCTATAAAAATATGTCCTCCATGCCCTCCTCATATCAAGCCTTCTACAACATTACCAATTCCAAATAAGAAACCACCAACCAAACTATTGCAAAAAAATTCACCCTATGATAGCTAACCTCTATAAACTTCCTACTGTCAACCCGAAATCTATCCTTCATCTTAATGTTGCTTTTACCCACCATTGTGATGATTCTCTCTCTTCTCATGACACATCTAACACTCTCCCACAATGGAATGGTATATTTCATGTTGACACATAGATCTCCAACATACACACACTTGGGGGCATCACATTTTCTCCCCCTTTCTAGTACTATCAATTGTCTCTAGTGTCTACTATCACACTTCATGCTACATGATTCATGTCTAAATATTTTAAATAACTTCTACACCTTTGGTACACACATTGTACCATCATTACCCTATGATCTACTCTCATGTTACGGTTCACACATGAATGTAGAGAGTGACTACATCAATGAACCTCACATTACACACTTCACGCTATGTGATTCATGACATATCTTTTCTAGCATCTACTTGCATGTGACAAACCCATTTACTGATGACACACTCTTATTCTATGGTTCATTATTGAATATTATTGGGGAATTTATAAATGAACCTCTTTTCATCCTCATCCACTCAGTGGGCAACACAGATCCTTCCATTTTCACATTTTTCATGCCATACCATCACAATCACACATCATTTACATTTCTTGGTTACATTTATTATAGCTAGTTTATATTACTTAAATTTTGTAGTTTTCTTATTATGCTAGAAATATTTTTAGTGTCATTATCAAGTTATTATATACACATGCACAATCACTTGGTTTCTTTAAGTGAATACAAATCTCTTACAACTCCTTACATGATGCATGATGCTTGACACTATATCCCTTATCGGTCCCTCTGCGACTCTTGGGATCATCTACATTTACTACTCTTACACATTACATGTTATTTTTTCATCCTTTATTACTTTTTCTTACCATCTCTTACTTTTTCATTGTTATATACATGCTTTGACATACTATTTATCTTTCTAAGATACTAATAGGTGCTTCATATGTAGCATTTGTCTTGTAGGATCAATACAACCATGGTTATAGGTCACTACTTTCTTACTATTGTTTTCTATTGTTTGCAGGATTTAACTTATGTCTTGTTTGTTCATTGTATGCCTTTTCCCACTTTGGGCTTGATTGTCTTATGACATTATGAGCGATGTACCATTAATGAAACCCACTTATCATGGACCATCTTGTTTGTACACTTTTATGTTAAATTGTTTCCTTTTTCATGCTTACTACTTTTCTTACTAGCATAATTTACTTGCATGTTCCCGGGTTTCTACCATGCACATCCCCTACCCCCCTTTAGGTATCCACTTCATATTAGATTTTGGTCCTCTCATTTGGAGTGCATTATTCTATAGATGTCGCATGCACCCAAAACATGGGGGGTATACATTGGGTGAACAAGTAACCCCTACAAAATCTCAGAACTATAGTTCAAATCAGCGTAGTAGTGAAACAACATAGGCATACAATCATCAAACAATCTAGAATAAAACTTGTACTTCACACATAGTACAGACACTAGCACCTAGATCAATATACTAGCATATGGTAGCTCTTATCTCCTAGGGTGCTAATGTAATAGGGGAAGAAAAATTCATTTTTCTCAGTTCACAACAATCTACAACATAGTTCTCTAGTAGCAGGTAGTTGCCTCCAATTACAGAATGCATTCTATCTTCTAGAATCAATTATAATATGGAACAAACATGGAACTAATTGAGATCTACCATTTGCAAAGTGGTTCTCATTTGGGAATTAGTCATGGAAGGAGAGTAAATCTATACCTCTCTCCCCAACACTCTTCTCTTGGCATCGGATTACCCAAAAAAATTGTTCTTGGCATGAGATTTCCCAAATAAACTCATTTGTCATGTGAGATCACCCAAAAACTCACGATTAGTAACAAATTTAGAAACATTAGGAAAAAAATTCTCTCTTATACTATTATACATCAGGTGCAAACTTTTATTTTACACACTTTCACAATTTTACTTATACACATGTTAATTTGATTTATCATATATGGTACTTTGACTACTTTCTTGTTCTTCTTTTCTAGGTCCATCCTTCAAATACAATAAGAAGCGGAGTTACAAGAATAATAATAGGTATAAGATATGTATACACTTCACACCTAAGGTCCACTTTCCTCTTCCTACTCTCGACACTTCACTTTGTGATCACTTCATGCTTCACTTGTCCACTTGGCACACTATTCACCACACACTCTATAGGATCATGAGGTGCACATCTTCTATCTACTTTATGCTATTGAGTATTCACTCAACAACATAAAGTTGGGGAAAATGTAGACACAAAATCTATGCACTTGGGTACATTTCTAGATACTAAAAGCATGTTAGTGATTACATGATTCATAAGAAAGACAACTAGTAATTGATAACTCCCTTTACACTTTTTACTTTTTTTCGCACTTTTATTGACCTTATAAATCTTACACTCTTTCTAGAATTTGATTATTTTATCTTTCTATGTCTGCAGACACTAGCACCCAGTCAAGACACCGTGTCGGTACTCCTGTCCTCCTTGGCACGCCTTTCCCTCTTTAAATATTTCTTATCCTTTTGGACCCCTTTCACTTCTTAATTACTTTTTACTAATTTGGTTTGGTATTTGAGTTGTCAATTACAAAATTCAAACAAGGGAATCATATAAATACACAGTTATGTTTTCAAAATAAAGGAGCAAGTTCTAAGCGTTACATATTGTAATCTAAGCTTGCATTCAAAGGCATAAAGAACATCTAAGGCATCCATTTAGCATAAATGGACAAGTGTTTCATCACTTTTGCATACACAACATAGGAGGGTAATTCTATTCTAATCCATCCCTCACATTCTATACATCTAGTATATTCTAGATCTATCCCGCTATCATTGTGCAACTTGCAAAAGGGCATCCTGGGGAATCATTTCTACACATGAACACATAAGAACTACATGGATTCTAAGATGTAGTGCAATGCTTATTTATAAGTTCACTCTTTAGATAACTATTGGGGTCAATCTGACTCCCCATTATGCATTTTACTTTTTAGGTTTGATGTGGTTTGAGGGTATGTACAAGTGAATTTATTTCTTGGAGATTACATGTATCTTTGACAATCAAGAAGTGAATCTTAAGTGATAGAAAATGATCAACAAGAAACCTCCCTGACATATAAAATATAAGAATTTGAGCATTCACATGGTCACTAACACCCAAATCCATTCACCAGCGCCTAGGAGCTCCTTCCCTCTTGTGGAAAACCCTATACTACATTGTTCTAAGTTCCATAATTTCTAGAGAGATTTTATGACACTATCCTTAGTCTAAATTTTAGCTATTTACCTTCCTAGATCACTTATTGTTCACTTAGAAATTAGATAAGTCCTCCTACCTCTCCTTTTTCTTAAGGTTTTAAATTATATTCCTTGGTTATTGTTTGTGTCCTATTATATATTATCATTAGGTACAATAGTTAATTTGTAATAAGATTAAATTATATTTTTATTAAATCAAGACTAAGTCAAACATGAGATGATGGTAGAAATGGTTTTGAACCTTGAAGATCAAATGAAGGTACAAGACGACATAGATGACATGTTGGAAATGGAATAAGTATCAAGGATTAAGACATATGTAAGATTCTCTATCTATAGGAAGTGGTGGTGGAGAATCTATGATGAATCTACATAGTCATCTCCTATTGTGGGTGTAATTCTCTATCCAAGACACTAACGTGGTTGATGGAAATTTTTTTCTTCCATTGGGCACTACCATGGTTAACATATGGTCAATTACACATGACCCAAAAATATTGTATTTTCTTAGGAATTTTTGCGTAAAGAGGGTCCTTTCCAAATAATAGTATTGGGAGACAACAAGACATGACATGAGGATGGTGGTGTTAGACATGCATAAGGTGGTGGAGATGGAAAAAAATTAGTGTTTATATGTATGGACATGTAGACAAAGGATGGGATGGTGATGAAAAGGATTAGGCCATCATTGTTGGAGAGAACTACATTCCGCACAATTTTTATTATGACATATAAGGATCTTAAGAACATTTTCCCTATCGAAAAATGCACATGGAGGAATCTAACTATAGAAAGAGTGTCAACCTTTGTACATTTTTAATGGGCATCAAGCATGTCACCCGTGTCCTAAAAGAGACAAGAGGGGATCAATTATTTGTATTGGTAAAATTTCATCGATGGTAGGTTGTATGGACCCATATGTGGACACCTTTGTACGATGGAAAAGTGACAAAGAGCATGAGAATCTACAAGTAACTCTTCCTCGCACCCAACCTCCCGAGGTCATGCTTTGAGCAGTGGTGGGGATGGAATATACGTGGGGTGTAGACAAACTAGTTAGGCAATCTTATGTCTTCGACATGCACTAATGGAATATGTGAATCTAAGGAAAAGAAGGCCCTCCTAACCTGAACTGGCATGATAGATCATTCGGTGAGGATGAATTCTCGAAGGCTCCAATCAATATCAAGCTCTGGTGTGATCCGATCTATAGGTTATGGGATACGTGGAAGATAACCTGTGGGTGCTTCGTAGATATCCCCCGACAGGGTCATGAAAAATGGATGATGGATGTATGGTGGATTCTATGGGTGATTCTCTGGTCTAGTCCAGAAATCCTTAGCTTGATTAGTTGTTATGTCTAGTGAGGATAGTTGTGCGATAATGATTGGTGGAAGTGGAGAGGATCTAAATACTAATGTGTGTAAATCAACATCAACGTCGATTGATTGACTGCGGGACCATTGGGTTGTGGGACCTATGGGTCACAACCATAAGTTCATGGTCATTACGGGCCTCTATGGTCATGTGTAGAATTAATCGCTAATCCCTAACATCCGGTAATTGTATGCCTTTTCGGCTTCTATGTTTAGAACTAAAAGTTGCAAAATCTTCTCAGAGTACCTTATAGATGTTACAGCAACTTGAATTCTTAAGCTAGTGCCTATGTCAATGAGGATGTCTCTCACGTCTGGCTGTGGGACCAAAGGATCAAAACTGAACATTTGCTCTCTTTCAAGCCTTTCCCATGATCATACAAATATTTATTAAGGCAATATATAGTTTGGATGGTTTGACTAAAACATATGGACTTTGTCGTCTTCTATGTTTAATCCTCTTAATTGTGAGCTAATTTCTTGTAGGTCTGTTGTTGTTCGGAAGACCTAAATTATGAGATTTTGGTCTATGTCAATTATTGCTGCAACAAGATTGGGTTGAGGCACGATTGGCTCGAATACGTATTCTCTGGGCTCCCTAGGTCCCGTGATTGTCATACAAAAGAAACAATATAAATCTAACTAAAGAAAAGTAAACTAATTATGCAAATTATATCCACAGCATATATCTAAATTCTCTATTTTGTATTTTTGACAGAATATTTAATAGAATTAAGATAACAACTATTTAATATATCTAGAAAACAACAACTAACCTAATAACAAAATTAAAAACAAACAAGGTAGTTGAGTATAGCTACTTGTCTGTGTAGTTGTGAGTCTATTCTAAATAACTAAATAACTAATCTAATTTAATTGAAAGATTTTCAATCCTACCTTAGAAGTGAGGAATGAATCATAGTTTCTCAGAAACTATCGATCCCCATGACTTCCTCGATAATATTGAAAATGAACGTAATTGAAATGAAGTAATTCACTACTCTATTTGGTATATTTTAACTAGAACTTTGAAAGCTTGAACCTAGATTTTGTAGAACAGTGGTGAATCCAGTAGTGTGTGGCTTTGTCCCCTTAGTGTGGTCTCCTCATTCCTTCATGCTCACGTGAATCCAGAAAAGCATGTAATGCTAGCATCAACAGGAGTAGGTATTGGAACAATGACAACTTTGGATGTAGACTGAATACAATGCAAGTAGGAGAGGGATAGCACAAGAGAACAGAGCTTGGCTTATGCAATTCCTAGTGGGATTTATTGCGAGTCATACAACACAAAACATCTAGAACCCAAAACTATCCTTCTTGATGAACAAAACTTGCAACTCTAATGGCTTCAGACTAAAAATGAAACTATCCTACCTCAATTGATTGTATGAAATAGTAATAACACTAGAAAAAGTAGATCATGTGGCTTCTAAATAGCAGAATAAGACTAACTATGTATGCAACAAATGAAAACTATTGAATTCCTAAGCAAGAACTGAAAGACTAAATTATTGAAATGAGAAGATGAGGGGCGATTTTGAGGGGCCCTTTACTTTTAATCAAACCAACTATTTATAAATTCCCATTCACCCAAAGGTAACTCCAACTAGGACTCTTCTACTATAAACAATGAAGAAACACTATTCCAGGGAACCAAAATCATAAATACAAGCAAAAATGGATGAGAAAGCTGGTAAGAGTTGAAAAATTATGCAATTCGTGATCAAAAAAGCATGCTAGAAAATGCATGAAGGGATGCATACTGAGTAAGGGGGTAGTTACATGACCACTTGCGAGGCGGGGGCGGTTTCATCATTGAAGACAAAAATGCAAAGGAAAAGAGGGGAAGAGAGAAAAACAAAGCATGCGAGAGGCTAAGCGGGGCATGCGGGATGTTAATGTACACTTGGAGAGATTTTCTAGATCCCGAACACCTTGTGAGGAGACCTGTATCATCATTGGGGCATGTGTAACATCGTTCTGGTAGCGCGGTACCCTTACAATTTTGGGTACATACATATTGCCCCCTCGGAGAAGTGTTTTAGCCATGAAGAGGCATAAAATGGTGGGTCCAAGTATGGTAGTCCTAAAATGGGAAACTAGAAATTATACCTAACACGTCCATGTGTCGAAATGACACCATCTAAAATTCCGCTACCTGCAAAATGAAAAGAAGACTCAAGTGCAGATAGATAAAATAAATTGAAAAATAAATACTAAAATAATATGAAGTGAGGACTTACCATTTGTGCGGGGATGAGAACTTACCTCCATCGGCACTCCAAACTGTGAAAAGGGGCATCCAAAACGAGTCAAAATGCTATATACATAAAAATGGGCCCATTTTCTTATTCATTTGCTTATGTTGATTTGATTGATTTTGAGCTCTTGGACCCACAGTGATGGTTTTTGATGAGAGTATAGTCGAAACGTTCGTGACGAGATAGTGATCATGCCTTTGAGTGGAACATCGACCGGGTGAGATCTCAGGTTAGTTCTTCTTGATTTACCATTTTTATACCTAAAATGTAAAAATGATGAAATCTTCGCCATGGGGGGGTAATTTTTGAAATTTCTAGTTTTAAATGTGTCCTTAGGGGGGGACGCCTAATGGGTAGGCTCTCATTTTAGTCAAAATGGTTGTTTTTGTGTTTTTGAGCATTTTTAGGGCACGTGACCCGTTTGGAAATGCGGGACATGACCGCCCGCCCTTCAAAGCAGCGATTACGGAATTGCCACCCTGCTCAAGGTGGCGGTCCTTTCCAGAAAGATAAAACAACTTTGTTTTTAACATGTTTTTGCATTTTTCATTTTCTTGTATGCTTTAATGATTTTTCCAATGTGATTCAAGTACTACTTTTTTGGGTGTATGCAGAAGGAGGAATATATCAGATGGAGCCGAGAGAGAGAGTGTGACTAGCTTCCAATAGTGTTGGATGCACTTTCTCAGGATGAGCAGGATACTCTTCAGAGGGCTGGCATATTACATATATCACGGGTTCCTCATGTCGCACCTTCTAGTCACATACTATGTGACCTGTTTTCATATTGGGAAGCTAATCGAAACACTTTTCGATTTTCAGAGTCGAGGGGGTGAGTGGACTATTACCCTGGAGGATGTCTACCGCATCTTGGGAGTCTCGATTATCAGGAGACAACTTACACTTGAGATAGCAGGGTCGCGGGCTCAGATAGCTCAATGGGCTACATATATGGGAGATGTAGTTGTCTCCACTGGTTCGAAAGAAGGGGGTGAGGGTCCATTCCATTCCTAGCTTGCCTATCCCTTTGATTTGTCAGGCCATTATGGGGATTCTTGCCTCGAGATTGATCGGGGACAAGGGAGGGGACACCTTACTCTATTGTTGGTCCCCTATTATTGCAAAAATTGAGGCACATGGCTGGATTTATGCCTAGGGAGCCGATATACTTGGGACCACCTATCATGACTTATACAGGGTGGTTCACTTATAGGGACAGTCTTTGAGCCATCCGACCTTGGTTATGAGCTGGGTCTATGAGTGTATCATCCCTTATGGGAGAGGCATAGAGGTGGCAGATCCCAGAGCCATGAGGGCAGCTAGATGGACAGAGATGTCGGTGCTTAGAGCACCCCACTAGCTAGTTGCTTCCCTGACTACTGATGATATGGAGGCCACACCTTATCAGGCCATGGCAGGGTTGTGGGGTGAGGAGACCTTCACTTTGATTTCCTACTCTACTACAGGGCAACTTGTGGATAGGACGGGGAAGGTAGAGACACACCCCTTTGATCGAGTGCCTCAGTAGTTCGGCCTTGCTTACATTGATATGCTTCCCCAGTGGTGCCAGTGTTTAGATCAATTTAGGAGGCTAGGGGAGGTCCTAGAGGCCGGGGTTGGACTATTGTTACTCCTAGCATCCCTATTACAGCTAGGCGGGTGGTATGTGCCCGAGAGAGAGTTAGTGCTCCTTAGGCACCTTTACTTCAGATTGTCACCGGTCCTGCCCATAGCAGTGATGACCCTATTGATATAGACTCCGAGTTTGAGGAGTTCACAGGGGGAGAGACAGAGGAGGAGACCAAGGACATGGAGGTCAGAAATTCGAGTGGAGAGGATGATAGCGATCCCAAGTGGCATGACACTTAGGAGATCCTACAGGCTGAGAGGGACAGAGCAGAGTCCAGAGAGGGTGACTCTAGTCTCAGAGGAGTTACCCTCTCAGGACCTAGGTGGAGAGGATGAGTCCGTAGTAGGACGTTATGTT
This sequence comes from Taxus wallichiana var. yunnanensis, assembly GCA_018340775.1. Taxonomy (NCBI): domain Eukaryota; kingdom Viridiplantae; phylum Streptophyta; class Pinopsida; order Cupressales; family Taxaceae; genus Taxus; species Taxus wallichiana. Next base: position 418,540,585 of record CM031243.1, read on the forward strand.
ACCCTAGACACAAGAGGATGACATCAGTCAGCGGCAACATCTGTGGTAGGTGCTGATCCTAGGGATCCCTCTTGGAGGCCAGGAGATCTGAGTGAGTCATCACTCTTCTTTTAATATTTGTTTTTAGCTAGGATTGCCTTAGTTGTTATCTCTCCTTCTGTTCATTTTTGTTTTTATCTTTTTATTATTTCTAATTTGTCTTCTCATTTACTTACATAGACTACTGATGAGTGGCGAGACTTGATTTTCCGGGCATGTACTGATACCCTGATGCTCCCCATGGAGAAGACTCATGCCGAGTTGTCAGTGGATGCAGGGGAGCCTTCAACAGCTGGTAGGCATAGTGATGTCTTTGCCCTTGTCTTGAACATGGCCAAGATGGTGACTTCCCTCCGTACCGAGTTATCCGGGTATAGGATTGTAGAGTGCCTGATGAGGAGCTGCTCTCATAGCGAGGCTATAGCTACTATTCGGGACCATGAGCCCTCAGTACACTTAGAGCACCGGCATAGTCGGAGTCTTAGATGTGGTCGTGCACCTTCAGAGGGATCTCATAGGGGTTGAAAGGCCACTTGGATATTTTTAGCGACTCTTGTTAGATTGTTTATATGATCATTTTGTATTTTCGGGCTCATTGAGTGTTTTGACCATGCCTAGATCATTATGACATTGTACATAAAACTTGAGTATATATATATACTTTTGTTTGTATCAGACTCTTGGTGTCTAGGATTTTGTGATTTATTTCCACATGTATATTAGATGCTTATTAGAATTCTTGTTTTTAAATGCTTTTAGAATGTATGCAATGGAGAAAAAATGACACAAATGCTTTCCTTCTTTTTGTATTTTGTGGTGCTGATGTATGATGATACAAATGAACTTGTGACCTTGAACTTTAGCTTCTATGAGAAATTTTCCAGTACTTCATATTTGTTTTGACAAAATGTGATGATGAACTAGTACGATGAGTAGATGCATTTGCCCCACTCCTAACTCCACGCAACTAGTAAGATGCGAGGGCTCACCAATGAGAGCTAGAAAGGGCACAAGTTATGAGGTGTGTTGAAATGGTAATGATGGGAGATAGACAAAGAGATGGTGGTACCAAATTAGGATGCTACAAACCTACCCTAATCAAGTGTATCCATAGTTTAGAATGTGACTTGCTTTGCGGTTTATCTAGACTTAGATCCGTAGATGGCCACTTGGTTGATAAAATCTGGTTTTCAGGGTTTTGAACTCTCTTGGAATTTTGGACATCTGATCATTTGTTTTTGACTCAAGATTTCAAAGGTTTATTTGAACTATTTGCTTATGACCTTCAATGTTTCTTGTCAAGAGGACCCCTACACCTTGCCCCATACTACTAGTAGGAAGCATGGGCTTATCCATGGACAAGGTACAGGTGAGTAAGGGAATTCCCATCCTTTCCCAACCCTACCTCACTAGTAAGAGATGCAAGTTCATTACCGAAGGTTGGTAGGGCAAGGAAATGTGTAAAAGTAAAATTTTCTATTTGATCTATATTCAAGTTATTTATTTGAGCAAAATGTCGGTATGTTCTTATTTCTAATGAGATCTATATACGGGATAGATGTGACACCATGAAGCTTCTAGAGCAGGACCATAGGCAAGACACCTATCCTAGGAAGAAACAAAAGTGAGAAAAAGCATGCGAGGGCCTTGGTATGGCTACCGTTAAGGCTTTGTCATATCTAGCTTTAATTGATGACATGATTTTGAGATAGTTGATGATGTTATGAAAATGAAGAAGTATGATTTGAATGTTTCTCGCTAATACCATTAGAATTTTGTAATGAATTGCTTAAGAACAAGTCCCTTGAACACAAAATTTTACGAAACGAAAGCGAACAAAATGAACCTATCTAAATGAAGATGCAATGTAGATGTAATTATACAAATAGTTTGATGCTTCATGCGCAAAACCGTTTAAGGTGCAAGGAATTGACAGTTTCACCAAATTCCTCACCTTCTAGTGTGCACAAGAGATACACACCATTTCCATAGTCCTTCATAACTCGATATGGGCCCAACCACTTGGGCCGGAACTTTCTTCCTTCACCAATTTTCTTATCGATCCAACTGTCTAGTCTTAGAACTAGATCTCCTTCATATATTTCTCATTCATAGACCTTTTTGTTATAATGCCGACACATCTGGTTAGCATAGACTCTATGCTACTTTTCATCATTTAACCTGGCCTCATCTAGGCTTTCTAGTTGGGAGAGGCGTGCCTCTCTATAAGCTTCCTCATCCAGAATCCCTTGTAATGAGATGCAGAGACTGGGTATTTCAACCTCAAGTGGGAGAACTACTTCTACTCCGAATACCAATGAGAAAGGAGTTGCTCCTATTGGTGTTCTTATTGAGGTTTGGTGGGACGACAAGGCCATATATAACTTTAAATGCCAATATCATTTGTTTTCTTTTACCGTCTTGAGGAGAATAACTTTCAACGTCTTGTTTGTTGCTTCATCCTGCCCGTTGGCTTGAGGATAGTAAAGAGAGGCTGTGTGATGGTTTATTTTGAACTTTCTACATAGCTCATGAACCTCATCATTCTTAAAGGATGTTCCATTATCGAGATAATGACTTTCGAGGACACCATACCTGCAGATAATTTGGTTCAAAATGAACTTGGTGATCACGGCACCTGGTACAGTGGTAAGAGGCATAGCCTCTACCCATTTGGTAAAATATTCGGTGGCCATGATTATGAAGTTATGGCCATCCATTGATGAGGGAGAGAATTTCCCTATCAAATCTAGGCCCCATGTAGAAAAGGGCCATGGAGTCGCGATTGGTTGTAGAGCTTGTGCCGGCATGTGAATCTCATGGGAAAATTCTTGACATTTATGGCATCTGCGTACAAACTCTACTACGTCATGTTCAAGAGTGGGCCAAAAATATCCCATTTGATGTATTTTGTGAGTGATGGCATGACCACTGAAGTGGCCTCCACATATTCCACTGTGAGACTCTTAGAGAATCTTCTTGGATTCTTCGTCGTGTCAACACATCTTAGAAGCATTCCATCGAAAGCTTTACGATAGAGCACTTTTTCTATAATAATGTATTTAGCTATGATAATGTGTAACCCCCTTCTTTTTGTGGTGTAGCACCCTCTGGATACACATGGTCCATGATAAAATTGATAATATCGGTATACCAAGGACATTCAGAGAGGGAGGTCTGGTTTCAATGTAATATATGCATTCACCGGGAAAATCTAGATCTACTAGATCACCTCCGTCTAACGGGTTGTCAGCTAACCAGTCTGCAATGATTTGTCCTTAATGACTTCTGGTTTATAAAAGTTAATTCAAATTCACCCATTAAGGTTATAAAGTTTCCAAAGCCTTTTAGACAAAGACCCTTGCCACGAGGAAAGTTTGTAAATGATCTATTTTACAATGACCCTTGTTTCTTGATTTAGCATGTAATGTATTAAGCATTTGGTTGCAAAGACTATGACAAGTCATTCTTGATCTTCCTGCGTATAACATGTTTCATAATCGATCAACATTCGGCTAATAAAATAGACCGCACGTTCTTGTTTATCGTCATCTTCTTGAGATAACATGCAGGCTAGCGAGACATCCGTAGCTCGTGAATATAAGATCAAAGGATGATCTGGTCTAGGTGGCATTAACGTGGGAGGAGATAGTAAGAAGTGTTTAATTGCTTCGAAGGCCTCATGGAATTCCTTTGTCCAAATAATGCAACAATCCTTTTTTAACAAATTGTTGATCGGATGTACAACAAAACTTAAGTCCGGAATGAATCTTTGGATTGCACTGAGCTTTCCAAGAAATGATCTAATGCTAGAGTCATCTGATGGTGGGATCATCTCAAGAACAACCCAAATTTTGGTTGGGTATACATTGAACCCTCGTGATGATATAATGTAACCTAGGAGTTTTCCTCCTGTCACACCAAATACACATTTTTTTGGGTTTAGTGTGACTCTGTATTTGATCAAACGTGAAAGAATGATGCGGAGCACTTAGGGTGATCACGACGCTTCTCGGATTTGGCCAACAAGTCATCTACATATGATTCCATGATTTTACAAATAAGATCGTGAAATATGTATGTCATTTCCCGCTAGTATCTAACACCAACGTTCTTGAGACCGAATGGAATAACAACATAGCAATAAGTTCCCCAAGGAGTTATAAACGTGGTTTTGGCTTGGTCTTGTTCAGATATTCTGATTTGATTATATCCGAGAACCCATCCATGAGGGACAAAATCTCAAATCCAGCTATTGCATCAATGATGATGTCAATGGATGGTAACGAGAAGTCATCCTTGGGGCATGCCTTGTTAATGTCTCAAAATCTATGCAGATGCGTATCTTCCCATTCTTTTTTAGAATGGGGATGATATTAGATACCCACTGAGAGTAGTCAACCGGTTTGATGAACCCTACCTAGAGAAGCTTCATTACTTCTTCCTTCACCATGAGAGCTACCTTGGGTTTCATTGGTCTTGATTTTTGTTTAATTGGCTTTGCATCTAATTTGGTGATGAGGTTATGTACCACGATGTGTGGTGCAATTCCCGTCATTTATTTATAATTAAATGCAAAATACTTTTGATATTCTTTGAGGACTCGAGTGTGTATTTCTATTTCTTTTGGAGTTAAAGAAGATGGACTAGTTTCAATATATTTGGTTCTTCCTCCATTTCGATGTTTATATCAATGGTTTATTCTATCAAAGAAGCGTTACCTTATTCAAACTTAGGTGAGGCTAGAGGTAGTTCCGAGATCTTCTCCATTCGTACCACGTATATGTCGAGTTCCTTTTGTGGGGAAGCTCTACCATGAAATTTCCAAAGTAAGAAGATGAATGTTGGATTAAGGACAAATCTACCATGTGATGGGTGAGATGTAACTTTGCATAGGCATTTAGGTAATCAAGAGTGGCTCTATCACTGTCAACGTGATCTAAGATAGTATATTTATTCTCAGCTATGTGTGTTAGAAGAGGGTTTGTTGATGTTTTCTTTACTAATAGTTCAGCACAAAGGGATACCATGAAACGGGTGTCTTCCAACTCACTGTTTGGAGTGAAACGTGAAGCTGAGGTTGCTATCGAATCTGCGAGAAGGTTTTGTTCTTATGGGATTGCTTCAATTGATATGAAGTTAAATCCTTTGCTCAAATCTAATACTGTTGTTTTGTAGAGCTGTAAATGTTCAGCTCTAGTCTCATACACCTCAGAGACTTGGTTTTCTACTAATTGAGAGTCTCCTAACACTCTGATGTCATTAACACCGAGCCTTTTAGCTATGATGAGGCCAAGGAGGAGGGATTCGTACTCAGTGCCATTGTTTGTACATTCAAAATTTAATTTAAAGGTGAACGGTAGGATCTTTCCCTCGGGAGAAGTAAAGATCACACTGCCCCAGCCCCATAATGACATCTAGCTCCATCAAAGTGGAGAGTCCAATGTTTATTTGGGAAGATGGATGTTAGGAAATTCATTACGTCTATTTCTTCTACTTTTGTTACTTCTACCATGTAGAGTTCCTCTGCTAGAAGAGAACCAACTCCTAGGGTACATCCCATACACTGTGGAATCAAATGGTAGGAAAATTGGTAGATCTTGTTCTAGCATTTCAACAATTTTTGTAGTAGTTCCTAATGACATTGTTTTACAATGTTAGCTTCATCCTTGAGGGTTGGGATGCTCTTGACTAGGCTCGTAATCTCTAGTTCTATTGTAGGTATTAATTTTTCTTCTAGTTTTGAGTTGGTTGGTTTATTAAGTTGGTTTGTTGGGAGTTCAAACTCAGAGTGAATTCTGGCCTTTTCTTTAGGTCTGCTAGGTGTATATCAAATGGTTTTGGATCACCTTTTGCTATGAATATCTTTTCTAAGTGCAAGAATATTATTTCCTGAAATAACGTAGAAGGGATTGCCTTCATACGGTGTATCCATGGTTGGTTGAGGATTATATTATAGTTGGTTTCTTGATCTATAATATAAAACTCAGTGAGGATTATTTTGGGTCCTAAGGTGACTGGTAGTATTATAGTTCCAATCGAAGTGGCTTTAAGGCTATCATAGCCTCTTAGTGTATTCCGAGTCATGGAACAATTTGTCTCTCCATACCCTAGCTTTTGAAGGAAAGAGAAGGGGACTATGTTAATTGCTGCCCCATCATCAACCATTGCACATTTAATGTAATTGTTATAAACCCACACTTGTAAATGTAAGGTTGGATCACCTCTACGTGTAATCTTAGCGTCTGTTGGCATTTTGCTTATGTTGAATATAAACTTAGTATCCCTATCCAGCTTCCCCGAAGGGTGGATATCAAAGTCTATATGGTTTACTGTGTTTTGGGAGGAGGATTGATGTTAATTAAATGACCTAAACCTAATGCGTCTAAAACTACAGCCCTATGGATAGGAGAGTTCTTCAGCAAGTCCAAAAAATTAGATGTGAGAGAAGGTCTTTATTAGGTCATTAATTAAATCATAGGCACCTATGGGTTTTACTAATGTTTGTTGAATGTTATATGGCTCTAGTGGGTAACTTGGATTTGGTGAGAGGAATACTCTTGTGTCCTTGTTATGGCTTCCACATGTAGCTCAGTGTCTGATTCCACTAAACCGACTATCTTGGTTTGTGGCTGATTTCATAATTGTGGTGTGACAGGTGGATTTAGTGAAGTTGAGGCTTCATGATCATTGTTTCCTATCATTACACCCTTGTTCGTCCCATTTGGATTTAATTTGTTGTTATTGTGATTTGGGAGCAGATCATTGAAGATCTTAAGGGGTGCGTTTTGAGGGGAGACCACCCTTGTGAAAGTATTTGGCTCAGGTGATGTAGGATCTGCTAAGAACATATCTATGAAAAGTTGTCTTCGTTCCTCACGGAAAATGTTGCATGAATTTGTTGTAGTCACAGAAAGTCCTAGTGTCATGGCATCGAATTTTGTGGAAACCACAATACGAGTTGGGATTGTAATTCCTAGGTTGTTGGTTTGGCACGTGTTGTGGTACAAAACTCTAATTAAACCGTTGACTATTAGGATTAAATTTTTATGTTTGTTGCCTTTGGTTTTGATATCCAGTTGAGTTTTGACTTGGACCCTATGTCTGGATCTGCCATTGTTGTTGTTGTTGTGGATGATTAAAATCCACTACGTTGATTGTTGGGGTAAAATTGTTGTTTTGTTGATTGTTAATCGGTGGTGGAGCATTTACAACATTTACCTTTTTGCTTGGTCAGTTACTCCATTTGTTGTGACCCGCGGTTTTTGTTAAGGATTTTAGGTCTTTGATTGGCATTTGTGGTAGTAGGATAAGTCGTAGTATTTTGGTTGGGGATGATTAACCTCCCATTTGTTCCATATGCCTTGCAACCGCTATCTATTGTAGCTTGATCTATTCAGAGGGTGCTCTCAAGCACTTCATCGTAAGTTCTTAGTGGGAACTTCTGGACTTCTTCCTTTATCTCTCTACTGAGAGAATGAAGGAATAAATTGCATAGTTCCATCTGATCCATGTTTGGAGCGCTTGTTGAAGAATAGAGGACTGTACACCATCTTTGGATGAAATGAGCAATGATTCATTGTGTTCTTGTTTAATATGCAAGAATTCCCTGATTCTGTTCTCAACAATTTGTTCATGTCGAATGCCTTGATGAACTCTGAAACAAGTTGTTTAAATGAATGTATTGAGGCTTTAGGTATTCTATAATACCAATCGAGGGCAATGCCCTCTAAATTTTTGGGGAATATTTTAGCAACAACTCCATCCCAAGGGAGCAGTTCTCGAATGGTTGTGGCATAGGCCTTAATATGTGCATTCAGATCTCCCTCCCCTTTGTACTTGGGAAAATCGGGAAGAGGTCTTGGAAGCATGATGCTTTGTATAGTGAAGTCTAAGGGCTCTTTCAAATATTCTGAATAAGTTCCTATCACATAGGTTTTGACCATCGATGATGCCTGCTGAGGGGGTGGAGGTGGAATGGGTTGTTGATATGGTGTAGTGTATGCATTTGCAGGGACATAAGGAAATCCCTATGGTTGAGTGAACATGCCAGGAGAAGAGAACATATCTCCCTGTGGTGACTTGGAATACATGTTTAAATATGGAGGAACATTGTTTAGAAATGGATTGTTTTGTACTAAACTGGGAGGTATCATATTTTCCACTAGAGCGGCGTTAGAGAACGTAGTTATAGTTGGTGTTTATTGTGAATACTGAGGAGGCATGCCCAACGTGCTGTTCTTGTGAGGTGGTCTACTTGGCTAGGATGATGTGGAGGATTAGAATTTCTGCTGCATGAATTGCAAATTTTAATTTGTTAGAGCAAGTTCCAACCCTCTAATTTTCTCAACTAAGGCTGAGATGACCTTGTTTGGTGAAGATACGGTATTTTTCCTTAGTGGTGTTTGTTGAGGTTGTATAGGCATATGGTACCCAGCTATGAATTGATCGGTACCTTGCCAAGTTTCACCGAGGGTATTCCCTATAGGTGGAGGAATGGAGGTGTTTTCTTGAAAAGATACCTCGGGTTGTGTTTGCAAACCTCCTATAGGTGGGTACATACTTTGAGAGTGTTGTTCACTCCTAGAATAATGCACTAAATGTTCATCATCTAAAAATAGATATGGATCTGATTGTCTACTGATCTGCGGTCTAAGCAACACTTGAGGAGATGAACCAGATTCTCCAGTGAGCGTCATGTTATTTGAGCCTGAAGGCTCTTGTTTTTACGTTTGTATGAGCTGATCCAACTCCTCTATTTGGAAAGACAAACTATATCTAGTCCTTTGAGACAGAGTTTGTGTTGAAAGCCAGTTAATTGAATAGTTTTCACCCCATGCCGAGAGCGAGGGCGATGGCTATCTATTCGGATTGATCATAGTATGCTTCAAGACCTAGGAGAGGTCTGCCATATGCATCGAATCCCGACATATTCGGGGTATATGAATACCTACTGAGAATAATGGGAAGAAGCGAAGATGGATGAAAAAAATAAACACTAAAAGGGAAAGGGTGAAAGTGAAGCAAGCTGTTCCTTTCACGTCGGGTTCACCAATTTTTATGATGGAAAAGTGACAAGTGAGCATGATAATCTACAAGTAACTCCTCCTCGCACCCGACCTCTTGAGGTTGTGCGAGAGACAGTGATGGGGATGGAATATACATGGGGTGCAGAAAAACTAGTTAGGTAATCTTATGCTTTCGACGCGCACTAATGGAATCTATGAATCTAATGCAAAGAAGGCCCTCCTAACCTGAATTGGCATGATAGATCATTTAGTGAGGATGAATGCTCGAAGCTCCAATCAATATCGAGCTCGGCGTTATCTCGATCTATAGGTTGTGGGATACGTGGAAGATAACTTGTGGGTGCTTCATAGATATCCCCTGATAGGGTCATGAAAAATGGATGATGGATGTATGGTGGATTCTATGGGCGATTCTCTGGTCTAGTCCAGAAATCCTTAGCTTGATTAGCTGCTATGTCTAGTGAGGATAGTTATACGATAATGATTGGTGGAAGTGGAGAGGATCTGAATACTAATACTCGTAAATAAGCATCAATGTCTGATTGACCTGTGGGTTTGTTGGGTTGTGGGACTGTGGGTCACAACCGTAGGTTCGTGGTCATTGTGGGCCTCCTATGGTCATGTGTAGAATTAATCCCTAATCCCTAATATCCAGTAGTTGTATGCCTTTGTGACCTCTATGTTTAGAACTAAAAGTTGCGCAATCTTCTTAGAGTACCGTACAGGTGTTCTAGAAACTTGAATTCTTAAGCTAGTGTCTATGTCAATGAGGATGTCTCCCATGTCTGGCTGTGGGACCAAAGGATCACAACCGAACATTTTCTCTCTTTCAAGCCTTTCCATAGTCATGCAGATATTTATTAAGGCAATCTGTAGTTTGGTTGGTTTGACCAAAACATATGCACTTTGTCATCTTCTATGTTTAATCCTCTTAACTGTGAGCTAATTTCTTGTAGTTTTGTTGTTGTTCGGAAGACCTGAATTCTAAGATTTTGGTCTATGTCAATTATTGCTGCAACAAGATTGGGTTGAGGCACGATTGGCTCAAATACGTATTCTCTGGGCTCCCTAGGTCCTGTGATTGTCATACAAAAGAAACAATATAAATCTAACTAAAGAAAAGTAAACTAATTATGCAAAGTATATCCATAGCATATATCTAAATTCTCTATTTTGTATTTTTGATGAATATTTAATAGAATTAAGATAACAACTATTTAATATATCTAGAAAATGACAACTAACCTAATAACAGAATTAAAAACAAACAAGGTAGTCGAGTATAGCTACTTGTCTATGTAGTTGTGAGTCTATTCTAAATAACTAAATAAATGATCTAATTTAATTGAAAGATTTTTGATCCTACCTCAGAAGTGAGGAATGAATCATAGTTTCTCAGAAACTATCGATCCCCACGGCTTCCCGGCAATATCGAAAATGAACATAACCAAAATGAAGTAATTCACTACTCTATTTGGTATATTTTAACTAGAACTTTGAAAGCTTGAACTTGGATTTTGCAGAACAGTGGCGAATCCAATAGTTTGTGGATTTTTCCTCTCAGTGTGGTCTCCTTGTTCTTTCATGCTCACGTGAATCCAGAAAAGTGTGTAATGCTAGCATCAACAGGAGTAGGTATTGGAACAATGGCAGCTTTGGATGTAGACTGAATACAATGTGAGTAGGAGAGGGATAGCACAAGAGAACAGAGCTTGGCTTATGCAATTCCTAGTGGGATTTATTGCAAGTCATACAACACAAAACATATAGAACCCGAAACTATCCTTCTTGATGAACAAAACTTGCAACTCTAATGGCTTCAGACTAAAAATGAAACTATCCTACCTCAATTGATTGTATGAACTAGTAATAACACTAGAAAAAGAAGATCATGTGGCTTCTAAACAAAGCAGAATAAGACTAACTATGTATGCAACAAATGAAAACTATTGAATTCTAAGCAAGAACTGAAAGACTAAATTATTGAAATGAGAAAATGAGGGGCAATTTTGAGGGGCCCTTTACTTTTAATCAAACCAACTATTTATAGAATTCCCATTCACCCAAAGGTAACTCCAACTAGGACTCTTCTACTATAAACAATGAAGAAACACTATTCCAGGGAACCAAAATCATAAATACAAGCAAAAACAGATGAGAAAGCTGGTAAGAGTTGAAAAATGATACAAGTCATGATCAGAAAAGTACGCTGGAAAATGCATGAAGGACCACCACCCTAAGCATGGGGGTGGTTACAGGACCACCACCCTACCTAGGTGGTGGTCACGAGACCGCCGCCCAAGTAGGGTGGTGGTTTCATCACTGAAGACAAAAATGCAAAGGAAAAGAGGGGAAGAGAGCAAAACAAAGCACGCAGAGGCTAAGTGGGGCATGCGGGATGTTAACGTACACTTGGAGAGATTTTTCGGATCCCGAACACCTTGCGAGGAGACCTGTATCATCATTGGGGCATGTGTAACATCATTCTGGCAGCGCAGTACCCTTACAATTTTGGGTACATACAGACACCATCTACAAGACCATCATGGCCTAAGCTGCTTTTTTCTTCTCCCGATGATGCTCCACCTCTTTGAGATCTTTGATAAAATTTTATCATCTAACAACATTGGTACATCTATTCGGTTTGGGAACTAGACATTTTATAACTCGCATGGATTATTCCTTAACATCTATGTAGAATTATATGGTGGAATTTCAGGTAAATGGTAAACAAATCCCACTAATAGAGGTTGACATGGCATGTAAGGTATTATTTTTGGTGAGTGAGGTGAGTGGGTACGAGTGGACATAACCTCATTTTGGACTATGGAAACACCGTTGTGAAGCCACCACATATTCTTTATTTTTCTCTCTAATTTTCTACTTTTCTTTGTTCATGCTAAGGATCCATTCATGTTCATGGTTGTATAGGGAAAAGGAAAGGGACAAGTTGGAGGGTTTTGTGGTAAATATCATAAGCATGATGGATTTAGAAATATCCAAGCTTTCCTTTCTACATGTAGTAGTGAGCGATACTATGAATACATCCACTTGGTCCCATCCTCTTATGGATCTACATCTCCATTGGTATGGTTGATGTAATGTTTTGTGCTTTTGTGAGCACAAAAACCATGGTCGATGTGTGGAATCTCATTTTTATCTTGCTCGCCTACTAAGGGTGCCACTTAAAGATTAAATAATGCTAATTTTTTGATTGATTATACATGGGGAGTTAATGTATTTTCATTTTGATGTATATGATGTATATTTTGTTAATAATATTGAAAGTTATTGAATATTTTGTTTCCCTTAGAAAATGTGTGAAACTTATTCTTAATATACTAGATGTTTTACTATTATGTTTACCTTATATTTTATATTAATTCATTATTTAAATGTTATTAAAATGCATAATAATTTGATTTCTTATCTATCCCAAATACTTATAAATCCTAGAAAAGTAGGGATTTTCATGTTAGAATCTATACATGGGATGTCAAGTCACCCCAACATATCCTATCTCTATAGCTTCTCATAGTAAGCACAAGTGACTTCCCCTCAATATGTTATGGCTATGACTATCCACAACACACAAAAGGTTGACATTATGTGAAGAAATTATTGCTAGTAAGAGTATTGAATGAAAAAGAGATTATTTACATAGTTATCTCCATAGTACATTTCTTTAAGGATTTTTACATTACACCTCATTTATCCTTTGATAGGTTCACAAATGTCACATGATGTCCATATGCGACTTACTAGAAAAATAAATAGGATAAATTGTATTCCATGTAATAGATTCTATAACTTATATATTATCCTCCCTCAACACCCTTCTTGATTACCTCTCTTCCCCATGTAATATTACACCTTTAATCCTTTAAAAATTGATTAAAAAAATAGAGTTTGTAGGTCCATCACTATTTCATTATTCATCATGAAGATATTCATTACAATATTGAAGTGTTATAGAAAGGGTAACAATATACCCCACAACCATAATTTTTTTAAAAATATCACACCAAATCAAACAAAGCAGTTGAGTCTTTTACATAAAAATAAATCTTCATTAGCAAAAATAGGTCTTTTGTAGCCACTAATAAATCAAAATATGTGCATAATTTTACAATTCTTATAATTGCCCCTATCTTCGTAGCTAATAATTCTTTATCCCCATCCCTCAATATCTTGTATAACCTTGCATGAAGTCTTTAACTTTAGAATAAATTTCCATTTTTGACCAAAGTCCACTCATTTGATTTCACCAAGGAAGAAGACTTCCAAAAGAATGGCCAATGACCACCAATCCAAAACAGTAGAGTAGATTTAGTAGTATTTTTAGGAGAGGAGCCAGAATCCCAATTAGAGAAATGCACAACAAAATTTAGATCCATCATTTTCTCGAGAAGGAACCTTTTAGGTGACTGCAAATCCATTTTCCTTAGATTAATAGAGATATTTTTGTTGTATTCAAAATGTTAAACCAACTCATCCACCACATTTTTAACCTCTCGGTTGACACGAGACATGAGGATGTACAAAAATCCCATTTCCACTATGTAAAATACTTGCCCCTCTTTTTGGAAAGAATATCTTGTATTTTTGGAAAATATTTAACTAATTAAACAACATCAAAACAATATATGCATAAAAAATCCAATCAAAGTCTAATTATTGAATCCATTTTTCAATGACATACCATTTTTCAAGTAGACTGAATGAGATAACATTTTTCCAAATGGATTTGAATGTACATTTTCCAATAGTTGAAAGACAAGAATAATCTCACAAATGTAAAGGGATATTGTCTTGTCACACCCAAATCAATGAAATTGAAAATCTATGTGTTAAGGTGATTAAATATGGGAACCACCACTATAATAAAATAATATTTGATCTTTGGGTGTATTGTATTGAAGTCAATATCACCTCCCAATTTACATTGCCAAATCAAAAATAAAAATCAAATATACTAAATGTCAAAAGGATAAATAGAATGGTCGGTTAGCTGGCAAATAAGGTTTCTAATGATAAGATATATAGGCGTTAAGATTAACCAAAGAAGGCCATAAATTGTGAAACCTATAGATGATTCATTGTTTAGAATATATTTCTTACAATTCTTAGACATCTCACAAATCGGATTCCTCCAATTATAGCACAAGAGTTAGATTGCATACCTTAAAAAAGGGAGGAGAAGACCAAGACTTTGAAATGAAAACCTTAGATCTATAGTTTGAAGAAAAAATATAGTGTCCAAGAGCGTATCATAAGACTGAGTCTATAATTAGGAGGCACTATTGTGACGAAAAAAACCTTGAAGTGAATCATTATTGGTTACACTGGTGGGAAAACAACATGTAGGTTAGATATGTGAAGAAGCAGATGTATGGCGAATCAACATGATCCATATGTAGTGAAAAAAATATAAGTCAATCCTTTAATTTGAACTTCTTTAATGCCTCCGTATTTGCATCTCCATTACACTTCTCAAGTACAATCTCTAGCATATTTGTTGTTGTGATAAACATATTACCTTCTTCTAATTATGATTATATTTTTTCTAGTTGTCAAAAACATTACAAATTATTTTCACATTTGATGTTGTCCCTAGTAGGTTTAGATAGTCCTTAAGAATTTATGTGACTTTATTTTATTTATACACTTTTTCTAGTTCTTAGATTCCTAGAGTGAGGAGGAGAATGTATTTGAATTATTCATTTCTCATATTATGAAGCTGATTATAATATCACAAACAAATTGAATTATGAAATTATATCTAAATCAGGTTAAACTATACATTCAACTTATTCATTCCAACATAAAGAATTCTGCAATTATAATTCAACTAGCTACTAATGCGATGATATAAGACTATGGGGTACATTATCTTGATGGATAAAAATAACACCTTCTGATCCTACACCTTTGTGTTGGGACCCTCTACGAAATCCTATCTTGGTTTTCCCTTCTCAATTTTGTCCTCTTGTTTTCCTATTGTTTATAATAGTGCCGAATAGTCTAGTTTGAGTCAATGCAAGCCTTTCCAATCCAAAGTGTTTTACAAATGAAATCTGCTAGCACCAAAAAAAAGCATACACATACATCAGGATGGCCTAGTAAACCCTTGGAAAAATTATTTTTGGTTCCAAATGATGTATGTGCTTCCAAGTCATCCAGGCGTAATCCCTTAAGATCCTTGAGAGAAAAAAATTCTATAAGTTCTCTGGGTGATTTCTTTGTCTATGTAAAAAAATTAAATGTATCTTTACATTCTACACCTCCATGTTAGGTCCCTCTATGAAATCTTATCTCGGTTTTCCCCATCTCAATTTGTTACACTCGATGTCCTATTATTTGTAATTGTGTCGAATAGTCCAATTTGAGTCAGTGTAAGGTTGTCCAATGTAGTATTTTTCAAACGAAGCTCCTGAACTGAATCGACTACACACATGCATCGTGGTGGCTGGTAAATACTTGGGGAGGATTCATTTTGGTTCCCAATAATATCGGTTCTTCGGGATACTTTGTTCGAGGGTAGTCTCTTAAGAACCCTGAGATAAAAAAGGTTATAAGTTTACCGATTAATTTTTTGGTCTTCATGGAACCTTGAAAGGTCTTGTCGATATTACATCTCTACATTATGACCCTATAAGAATCATGTCTTGGTTTTATCTATCTCAATTTAGTCCTCTCATTGTTCTATTGTTTGCAACAACACCGAATAGTCAAGTTTGACTAAGTGTAAGGTCATCCAATGCACTATTTTACAAACAGAATCTCCTGGAACTGAACTAACTATGCACAAAAGTTTGGGTTTCTTGGAAAATTTTTAGGGAGGCTTCATTTCGGTGCCCAACGATGCCAATGATTCCTTTCCAATTTTTTTGGGCATAGTCCCTTAAGATCCCTAATAGTAAAAAAGGCTACAAGTTCATTGATTTATTTCTCATTATCCATGGCACCTTGAAAGGTCTCATCATATCATACACCTCTGTAGGGAACCTCTAAAAATCCTATCTCCATTTTCTCCATCTCAATTTGGTCCTCTTTTTGTAGTATTATTTTCAACAAAGTGACAAATACTACAGTGTGAGTAAGTGTAACACTGTCTAATGTCATATTTCTCAAATGAAATATCATGGCACCAAAGTGACTACACACATGCATCAAGGTGGCCTAGTAAACACTTAGGGAGGATTTTTTTGTGCCCAATGATTTCATTGCTTCCGGGATTGTTCGTCTCTGGGAGTAGTCCCTTAAGATCCCTAAGGGAAAAAAAAGGCTATAAGTTCGTCGTGTGATTTCTTGGTCTTCATGGCACCTTGAAAGGTCTCGTTAGAACCTACACATATGCATTAGGAACCTATACGAAATTATGTCTTGGTTTTCTCCATCTCAATTTTTTTCTCTCTCTATTTTTTTTGCAACAACACCGAATAGTCTAGTTTGAGTCAATGTAAGGTTGTTCAATGCATTATTTTGCTAACGAAATTTCACGACACTTTGAACATACTATGCACATGCATCAGGGTGACTTGTTAAATGATTTTGGAGGCTTATTTTTGGTGCCCAATGATGTTGGTGCTTCTAGGAAACTTTGTCTCAGTGTAGTCCCTTAAGATCCCTGAGAGATAAAAAGGATATAAGTTTTCTGGGTGATTTCTCGGTCTCTATGGCACCTTGAAAGGTATTTTCTGATCCTACACCTCCATGTTAGGACCCTCTACAAAATGATGACTCAGTTTTCTCCATCTAAATTAATTCCTCTCACTGTCTTATTATTTCCAACAACGTTGAATATTGTATTGTGAGTCAATATAAGGTTGTCCAATGCCATATTTTGCAAACAAAATCTCATGGCACCAAACCAAATATGCACAAATGTTAGGGTGGCCTAGTAGACACTGGGGTAGTATACAAAATCCTATCTTTTTTTCTCCATCTCAATTCGATCCTCTTGTTGTCCTACATTTTGCAATGCTAAATACTGCAGTGTGAGTCAATGTAAGGCCATCAAATGCCATATTTTGGAAATGGGAGCTTGTTGTAACAAATTTAATGTACACATGCATTGGGTTGGCCTTTCATACATTGATAAAATATTTTCTCGGTTCCTAATGGTTCCAACACTTCAGGCTACATCATCCAGCAATCGTCCCTTAAAATCCCTAAGAGAAAAAAGGCTATAAGTTCTCTAGGAGATTTCTCGGTCCCCATGACACCTTGAAAGGTGTCATCTGATCCTACACATCAATGTTAGGATCCTCTATGAAATCCTATCTTATTTTTATACATTTTAGTTTTCTCCTCTTTTTTTCCTATTATTTCCAACGATGTCAAATAATGCAGTGTGAGTCAATGTAAGGTTATCCAATGCCATATTTTGTAAATGGAAGCTCATGGCACCGAACCAACTACAAACATACATCGGGGTATCCTGGTAGAGAGTGGGAAAGGCTTTGTTTTAGTGCCCAATAATGATTGTGCTTCTGGGCTATGTCATGCAGTGTAGTCCAAAATCCTTCAATGCAAAACAAGTGTTAGGAAACATATTAAGAAAATATTGTTCATACACTATAAGTGGTGAAATAAGAATTATAAAAGATATTTTTCATACAGTATAGGTAGTGAAGTGAGAAATTATGCTTGTTTTTTTATTCCAATATTGGATATTCCCTAGCTTCTCTTAGCTTCAAGAATAATAATCTCTCTATTAATAGTGCCAACCACGTGAAGGTGGAAGTTTTTTTTGGTGCCACTAACCTACGTAAACATGTTAGTAATAAATTAAATAGAATTTTAAAACCTCCAAATTTTATTTCAAAATCATTAAAGTAAATATTCAAATTAAAATCATGTAGACGTATATATAGACTTATGTGAACATACATTTAGAAATTCAATCCAATGAACCACAAGGATAAACTCTACTCTTGACAGTAGTAAAAATTTCTTCATGATATGATCCAAAACCTTCCAAAGGTTCTTGTTTTATGGCCTACCTCAATATTTAATCAACTGAATATTTTTGAAAGAACTAAATGTGAATAGTGAAGTATCTTTCTATGTATGTCATAGTCTTGAAACAACCAAATATTTGATTTTTGTTAGGATATCTTCAAATTTAAGTGCTAGTGACTGCCACTGACCTAGTTGGATACTCAAGGTTTTCATCATCAATGAATGTGTAAGTCAATTTTTTTCCTATAGAAAACGTGACAAGAAGTATTTTCCTCTTCGTTAAATTCTATCGCAATAGCTATAAGAACATGTTCTGCATCACAAACTAAAACTCAATTCAAATTTAAAATACATTGATATTATCATTTAATAATTTATAATATGACATGTATGTACCTTGGTACACAAAATCAAAGACTTAGTCAAAGTCAGGTGATGTTGTCACATGCTATAAAGACAATGTAAGTTGTAATGCTCATGGAATTTGATATATGTTGACTGGAATTAGAGGTCTACAATTCCATTCATCCACCCACTTTTTTGACTCACACTCATTCCACATGAAATCAATACATGATATATAAAAACATGCCATGCACCTAGTATGAATAGTGGAAGAACTTGCATTTGAATTATAGAATGAGTGCATATAACTTGATCCTATAACTATCATACAATATTCATAGCTTGTCAAATGTTCTTCATCTATGAAGAATAAATATATACGAGGTATTGAAGTGTCTTGAGATTCATGGCCCATGTTCTTGTTACACCAATCACCAATAATTTTTCAACCTATAAATTTAGCACCATCTTTGAACTTTAATTCTTCTCTTACAAGGGCTTTTTTCATAGATTTTCCTATACCATCATGTTCTCATTTCCCATGTCTTACCTTAGTAAATATCTAGATATGTTATACACTTGTTGTCATGTTCATCCTTCTTAGCCAATAAAACATCTGTGCATTCTTGAATTTTGATGTGCAGTTATCTGACCAAATGTACTACTGATTGAAAATAATGTTCCTCTCAGCCAAGTTAGCATTAAACAACTGGAAACACCCTTTCACATATTTTATATAATGTGTCGATTATCATGATGTAGAAATGATACTCTCTTAATTTTTTTATCTTTCTTAGTGATTTTCAAAGATTACATGAATGTTATATGCCCGAAAAAAGCAACTTGACCTTTGAGTTATAGTATTATGGCTGAACCTCCATTTGTTTATGCAATGAGTAATTCTCTACAAAGTCACCTACTAAAGCAATAGTAACAATTAGGAATGTTCCCTTTCTTAAGTTTAATTGTTCATCCAACCATCGAGCTCTATGTGTGTTCCTTGCATACTCATAAAAATTTCCTCTCTCAATTTAACCATATATTCGGATACAAGTAATTGTTTTGTAACAAGCTCACACATCTTCAATTCTTTTACATCTTTTAATGGATATGCCATAAATTTATATTTTATGAAACTAACTAATTATTTTCCTATTAAATGTGTACTCTCCTCATGGATACAACTTTTCAATTTCAGAAAGCCATCACATATGTTGTACATTCCATCCAAACATGTTTTGTTATAAAAATATTGATTAATTGACCTTTCACAAAATATCATAGGAATAAATTCCCTTGCTTATTTTTGTGGGACATTTAATCCACACTCATACAACATAATTTTAGTATGCAAAACACAACATACTTGAAAAAAACATCATAATGTATTGAAAATTGAACATGATGCCTACATCGACAAGTGGTACGTGAATGATTAATTTTCATATAAAATGGTTTGTTCATTTCAAAAATATTTGGCTAATGTTAATTTCTAGATTTTTATTCTTAAAATTAGAGAACAATTGTGTTTAAGTTATATCTAATAAATGTTTTTCATGCACTTAACGCTTACCAGAACCAATTCTTCTTTTTATTGTATCTCTTTAATTCAGTTGCACCCTTGTGTTTTCATTCCAAAACTTTACAAGTAATTATTTTAGAATATCATATGCATCCTTGTCTTTCCAGGGGATTCTACTAGAGAATGCCCAATAGTAAGTGTTATTCACCGACTCAAGACTTTTGTGTCTCCCTATTAATTTCATTAGTGTTTTTCTGTTTAGCTTCAAATGTTTACATCTTTTTCTAATCAAGAATTTCATAATTGTTTGATCACTTACAATACAATTATTAAGTTCATGCCATGTAAAGCATAACTATCTTTGGAGCATTTGTCGACACCTACAATATGGTATTATTTATGTATATTTTCAACAATTTCCACATCTTGATCATCAACATTAGATGTTCTTAACCCTAGGGTCTTCATTATAGCTATCATCTTGATTAATTTCATCAACGTAAAAATAATTGACGTATTTTTGTATCATTTAATTTCTAAAAGTAATTATCCAACATTCCCATATTTTTTCTTCACATATTTCTTTCAGCAATTTTGTTAGGAATTGGTTTTATAATTTTTTCATCAATTTCAATTAAGTGAATGGGTTTTATATGCAAAATGGAAGGAGATGTTCTTAAAGGTAAAGATTTATTAGCAAGATTACTTTCTTCATTCAGTGTTTCCATGCAAATTTCAAGATTAACATTTGGAATCTCAGGTAAAGGTTTAATATTATCATTCATACCAAATTTGTTATCCATAAAAAATTATCATTCGATTCATTATCAATACTCATTTCAAAAATATTATTCTCCTCAATTTCATTATTTATTTAATCATCATTTTCTGTAACATCGGTACATTTGACATAGTATATGTACCTTTCACTTCATGAAGTTTTCACATCCTCTTTCCTTAGTTTATTTTATTCTCTTATAACTTCTTAGGTGTATTTTTATTGACCTTCTTCTTGTCCTTATGTCATATTTTATCCCCCTATGATTAGAAAAATATAGAGAGTGGGGTAAAGGAAAACCTCAACTACTCAAAATTCATGCAGGAAAGTACCCGCTTATGCGAGCCGGGAAGAGTGGGGACAGAAATCCTATGAAATAGATGGAAAAGGATGTTGGAGGGAAGGAAATGTGTAAAAAAGGAAAAGTGCTCACGTTATAATGTACTCACATTTGCTTTTTGTATTTTCCATGGCCTAAAGCTCTAGCCTTGGATCGATTTGGATCCCCAAACCCGAGGTATGGACTCGATAAAACAAAACAAATGACATGTTTTCAACAAAAAATACTAAAATCCATATTCCTCAATTAAAAATCTCATAAAAATGATGAACACGATTATTAAAAAAATTCCTACGAAGTCAAGAAAACTATTCTCTTTATAAATATATGCTTTTTCAATTTTTCTAACTAGTATAAGGTTTCCATACTTTTTTTTTCTATATATTTTTTAGATATTTTAATTAGTTTATAAATGTCTATCATTATCGTGTATCTTTTTATTAACTCATCTAAATTGAATAAAAATTATAGTCACAAACTAGGACTAATTCTACACATATTAAAAAAACTAATTTTCGATATTTTTTGAAGTAGTTATGGGGCACGATCTGCTATCCCTTATTTTTCAAAATTAAAAATCTTTGTACTTGAAAAACCAAAAAAATTCGATACTCACTAAAAATACAAAAAAATATCTATCACAAACTAGATGCTCCTAGCTATCTTTCTACCAAAGGTTTTAAAAATACTAAATAGTTCTCAAAAATGGGGGGAGGGGGGAGCATGACCGATTGTCTACTATGTTTTTCAACAAAAAAATGAGCAACTGTTGGTATTTTAGATATTTAACACACTTACACTTAACCATTTAATAAATAGTAGCTTAGAAACTAGACTCAAAATTCTACGATTCACGTTGTTATAACATCTTCCAATTTTGAGTATAACTATTTCAAATAACTCATAGAAGTTGAATATTTTTATTTTTCAAAAAAAAGTGTCCACTTAAGACCCCCTTTTGGCCCCCCATTTCCATGAACTTACCCATTTATAAAATACACTCATATTATTACATCTTTCTAATGATAGTTTAGGTTCATTCCCCACAAAGTATAGAGTAGTGTATACTACATTCTAGTATGTAATGTGTGGGTGAGTAATTTACTCCTTTCGTAATGCTCAAACCCACCATTTTAGTAAATGGGATGGATTAATGAGCCTTATTCTCTGTGGGATATCTATAATATATCAAATCTTATGCTCATAGGACATCACATACTATGAAGATGAGAAATTTGACTTCCTTTTGAAATTGTATTATTTGTATCTTGGACTTAGATATGTTCCAATAGTGTTTTCAATGGGATTTAAATATTATAACGTAGGCGAGAAAACCTTGTGAAACCTTCATCTGAATTTATTTGTAATTTTATTAGGGTGACTAGAAAACCTTTATTTTGAGGTTCTCCGAATGACTATAAAATCCTTTTGTACCTCTCTTAGGAGTTGGGTACATACACACTTGACTCCTCTTTTAGTTTTGGAAGATCCTTTGAAAAATATTTGGTTGAACATCCCTAATCCTTAAATGATGTAACTTCAATCCAAATACTCATGAAAACAAGTGTAGTTTTTTCATGTTTTTATCTCTTTCAGTTTACAAGTTAGAAATTCAACTTTGAATTTAAAAATATAATTTCAAGTTGAGTTAAATTTCATTTATTTTTATGGATGCTAACTAAATGTTGTGTTTTAGGTTTTATCATGGAGCATGACAACACTCAATCATAATTAACAACCTCTAGAAAAGATAAAGTGTGTTTTAACACTCAAGTGTCTTTTCCTTTAAGAATTTAATTTACATTTCATACTTAAAAGTGGTGAAAGTGAAAACACCTAAATTTTTAAATCTATCATTTGGAAATGAAATATTTGTCTTGATCCTTATGTCATGAGTTTCACACACATGATAACCCTACATAACAAATGATCATCTATTTAGCATGACCTACTTCATTATACACACTACTACACAATCACTAGTAAAATTAGTTGCATCCATCGACTCCAATATATTAGAATTATTGTGAATGTATACATTGTGTTCATGCTTCAAATGAGAAACTAAGACTTTTATAAGGGTGGATTAGGGTTTTACGGTAAATTTGGGTGAGGGAAAGGGTTTTACATGTGTAAAACCTATGGTTCCATAGAGGATGACATTGAATATTTACTAAAGAGCACAAAAAAGAGAACCATTGCACACATATTTGATACCATCCACCATGGAAAAAAATGTCATATAGGAAAAATTGTTCTATATCTACTCTGTTTACAACCCTAAATATAGATGCAAATCTTTATTATGTCATTTCTAGTATAATATTTTGTTATACACCTACAAATCATATCTAGGTTTTTGTATTAAGATAATTATATCCTATTTATAGTGTTTTAAGAAATCTAGTTAATATGAATATTGAATAATTAATAAACTCATTTATGTATTTACACACTCAGTTATTTAAAATAGTTTCAAATCATACTTAATGGAAAGAATCTATGGTAGACGAACATATTTCTTTTTAAAATTAGAAGATGGGATTTTATCCCATTTCTTTAAAAATAAAAAAACAGTAAGGTGCAACTGACTGTATGAAATAATTTGTAGAATATGTGTACAATGAATTATACAAATATTAGTTTGTACAAAATAAAATTCATTGGCTGAATATGTTTATTACTATGAAATATTTTCTCTAGTTGTGAAATTTGATTCTAATTGACTAGTACTCTCCTTAGATATGACACAAGGATGGAATGTCCGGATGGATTGTAAAGATTCCTTCTTCCTTGGAGACTTGCAAGAATTAATCTACATGTCCCAAAAATCTAAATTCCATTAATAAAAATAACTCTAAAAATATGTGAAGATTGAAACTTCCTTCAATAGCTTAAAACAATCTCCTTGAAATGTGTATAAAAATATAGATATGTTTATAGGAAAATCTAATTTTACAAAGAATCCTTCTGACCGTAGAGTCTACAACATGAAATTGGGAAGGAAAAATCCTATTTTGGTCATTTATATAGATTACATAATCATCACATGAGATTCGATGAAGAAATTTTATAATTTTAAAGTACATTTGAATTTTTTTGAGATGATTGAATTGGGGTTTTCACATTTTTCATGTCACTTCATATTTCATAGTATAAATAAGGTATTTTCAACCATCCAAATAAGATTAAGACACTCCCCAATTTTTAACATAGAATAATGTATGTCTACAAAGTGAATCCTTTTCAATATGGTTTCAAGCTTTCTACAAATATTATACTGTTTCTATTGATAGGACACTTTATACGAAGTTGGTTAGAGCATTTTTTATCTAAATCATACATGCCCTAATATTTATTTTGATATGAATCTTGGTAATTTTATTTTCAAAACCCCATGAAATCCATTGGAAATCTATAAATCACATTCTATGGTATCTTTGTAGTACTACTAATTATAGGATTGAGTAAACTTTCAATGGCATAAACTCAATTCCTAGTCAAACCTAGGGGAATAGAAACAATATTACTCCTTTTGATGGTATAAAATAATTATAGGATATTTTTTTATTGATTGAGTAGGAGATCCAAATGATTACAAAATGACTTTAGGATAAATTTATCATCCCGAGGAAGACCTTGCATCTAGTTATGGTAAATAGAGGACCAAAATCCATTTGTATTATATGAAGGATATCATAGTGGATATGGTGTTGTAAAATGTGATTCAATGTGCATATGATGCATGATTTATAAATTTAGGTTTCTCTATACCCAACCCATAATTATTTGAACCGTGATATTAAGAGTATTATGAAAAGATATTACAATCTAGTGGGGCACCAATGTACAAAGAAAATTGAGACTCATATGATGTATATTCATAACATGGTACAAGATAAGTTCAGTGATCATTATTTATGGAATAAATGATTAGGTGCTGACAAGTTATTTACAAAATCATTTATTAGGCCCAAATTTTCAGTTCAATAAAATTTTCAAAGGTATCCGTAAGGGGCGATAATTAAGTAATTCTTTTTCCCTTCCATTCATTTATGCACATGTTAAGTGGGGATGTTATTGTATTTAATCTACCATAAACTATTGTACGATTAAAATACAATTGTAATATTATTTTTAATATAGCATGCGGATAATGCACCCATTAGTATATACATATCCACGTTTATTAATAAAGAAGAGTATCAAGAATGTTTTTTCCTTAATTTCCTTCTACGATTTATAGTATTTCTGAAAATTTCTTTGCAAGTTAACTACTCTCCAAACCCTAACCATAACTTCATATTTTTTCTTTTTAATATAATAAAGAGATCTATTATGTGGGTATTCATTGTTTAACATATTTAATTCTCACCCTATAAAATCCAAGCCCTACCACATCAATAATATATTGGAATTCATGCTAGCAGTTGATAAATTTGTGTTATCTTTGAATTAATTATTCTTTCAAGACAAATTCTACAATAAAACATTGATAGTTTCTTTCAATAGTCACATATAACATAGATAATACTTATTGACTCTTATAATATAGTATTTTCAACTCACCATAATAAATAAAGAAATTCCCAAAATCACCCTATAATCCATCTTCTAGTGATTTGTTATCGTGACTCATGTACAATAATTACACTCACTAATAATGCTAATTATCTATCACACAACTAACTAATATGTGGCTTATTGATGTCCGCCCATTTGTCAAATTTTTGCACGCACATTCGGTTGATGCTCGCTCCTCCCGAGATCTCTTCGCTACCGCTCGCACGCCTATTGATGTGCACGTTGTCCTCGTGATCCTCGCTTGTGGGTCTTCATACCCTCTTACATTGTATCGAGCATATCTCATGGATCCGTGTACTCTTTGGTGTTGCTCGTTCATTTCGGCTTCCAAAGCATGATATACGGTTCTTGTTGCATGTGTCATAATGGATATTCTCGATCATGCTCTACTTTCATTGATTCGAGCTTCATACCTCCATTCAGTTTTTAGGTGTTCATGGTTTGTTTTTGGGGTTTAATGGTTTTGCATCCTTGCATGTAGTTTTAGAGGTGTTTTTGTATTCCAAGTTGCAGATCTATGTGATTTGTGCTGGTTTTGTGAGTTCTTTAGGAGGTGTGTAAATAGTGCTCGGGGCCAACTCGCTGCCTGACTCACCACCCTCCTCACTCACCTTCCGGATCGCGACTCTACAACTTAGTCCTGGTTGCATTTTTAATGAGTTTGCTTGGTTCGACGTTCATTTTCCTTGCATTGGGTTTATGCTTCGCAGTCTTGGACCATTCGGTTCTCCTCACTGCCTTATTGAAGCCTGTGCCCACTTTGCTCGATGGCTCCTCCATTCTCGTGCTCTACACCTCCTTATCTCTACATCGTTGGAGCTTCCTTCGTTCATCATGCTGGTTTGTGCTCATCGTATTCTGATTCATTTAGGCTTGATTTGTCCCTACCGTGCTTCCTATGAACTCTCTTCTTTTGGCATTCTAGTGCTCATAGCCATGTTAAGCTTCGACTTACTTGCTGCAACCTCGCTTGTGATCTGCTGGACATTCTCTGCGTTGGGTTTCACTCGCCTTAGCTCATCCACGTCAATCTCACTATTTCACGCCCGACCAGTCTTCCTTGATCGACTTATGCATGGAATCCACCGCTACATGAGATTCATGTTGATTGCATTGCTTCACCATTTGCTATGCAATCGACCGTTTCTTCTTCTCTCCATCATCCTTGACAAGTGTTATTCAAACTATTTCACTATCATTCAACATTGAATCACTGTCTAACACACACTGTCACCATGTGGTGTTGAATCCTTGGATAGTTACACCTCTGCAGGCTTGGACGTGTTCACGGAAGCTCGGTCAACTTCCCACTTCGCTAATGAGTTAGCTTCCACTGATGCATCCATGGCTTGACACCTCATGTGAGCCCATCCCTTTTAGAATTGTTTGGTGGTTAAAACAATCCCTTTTTAATGTTTTGAGGTTAAAAACATTTACTTTTGGCATTGTAATAATTTTAAAATCTAATTTTTCTTGCATTAATGCCCTTCCTATGTATGTCGAAGATGGAGGGCGAGGTCCAGGGGTTGGCAGGAGGCTAATCCCCCCTCACAAGAAAAACAAAACCTGCCTAAAATTTGATGTCATTTCCAACAAATACCCACATGACACTCTTTTCACCCATTTCGTGCACTTTTTAATCGGTTTGCAAAGTTTATTGG
Organism: Taxus wallichiana var. yunnanensis; assembly: GCA_018340775.1. Classification (NCBI taxonomy): domain Eukaryota; kingdom Viridiplantae; phylum Streptophyta; class Pinopsida; order Cupressales; family Taxaceae; genus Taxus; species Taxus wallichiana. Next base: position 418,567,850 of record CM031243.1, read on the forward strand.
CATTTTCCATCGAACGAGGAATTATATATTTACTATAACTTTTGACTCGCTGCTCATTTTTTAGTGCTTCTTTAGTCAAAGTTGCATGATTTTTCACACAATATGTGATGACATTTTCAGTTTTGTAAATGCACTAATTTATAAAGTTTCACATTCGGGGTTCACTAGTACTCTTGGGTTTTTACACATAGACACATTATCGGTTGAGTCCGACGTCTTGCCTTCGTGCACCTTGCACTTTTGATTCTACATCATGGAGGGTGATCTTTCTAGACTTAAGTGTCATAGGATCACTTTACAGCCTCGCCACTTCTCACCGGAGAGGGAACTATTCAATTTGGCATGCTTCCATGTAATGTTACTTTTCTCATGAGGGTCTTTCACCCTTCTTACTTGGGACAGTTCGCACCCACCGATCATCGTCATCGAAAAACTTCCTTAACATTTGCGAGCATGTTTTTGGTCACATGATGATGCATGTCTTCATATCTCTCTGGTCTCACGTGGCACTCAGATCCACCCCACCATGTCTGGAGCATTCTTCAGTCCCTCTATGGAGACCCTTCACATACTACCGTTGTTGTTCTACTGCTCACGATCTAGTTGTCTCCTCTTGTTCTTCATGTGATGGAAGTTCCACTAACACATAATTCCTTGATTATTCTTATGATGATGAGGATTGTGCTCCGGCCTCGATGCAAAGAGTACTACAGAAGACTTGTCTCCTCCTTCTCTCACTATACTAGAGAGTGTTACCACATCCCACATCTCATCGTATACTAAGCGAGTCTCTATATAGTTTCATATAGTCATCACACCCACCTCTTTTCCACCTTCAGTGTGTGAGGCCCTTTTCACTCCTCTACCTTCATTGGATGACTCATACTTATCTGACATCACTCTTCTATTTGTTGAGCCCCCTCATTGGGATGAGTATCTACCTAACCTTAGTCATCTTTTTGCAAAGTAAAATTATGATGCACTACAGTTCCTCATTCATCTATAGGTATTTCAGAGGAGTCCATCATATCCATTTTTGGGAGTGCCCTTTTGGGACTCTTACCACTTCCATTTTTCGGAGACCTTATTTGATCCACCCTTGCTTGTGGATCCATTTTTTGTTGTGGGGATGTTTTGTTGCCTTCACATCTATTGGACATCATTTCTGGTGTTCCCCTTCTTTACTTTGATAGTTATGCACGCATGATATTACCTTTAGTTACTTGGTGCTCTCTTACAAGACCTATGTCACACCTTCATGGACCAGACTCGAGTTCTTCGTGTTGCTGCCTTCGGTTTCCTTCATGGAGTGGGAAGACTTCTAGCACATCATTTCTATCCTTCCTAAGGGAAGAAACATAGTTCGGTGTGGATGGATCTTCTTTAGTCCAGAGGCAGAGGATCTCGTGATCAACATTCTTTTGGGAGACCTCCTAGAGTGCAGAGTTCAGATCCGTCCATGGCATCTTCTTGCATTCCTCTCATCTCCCTCTTCTTCTCTCTTCTTCTTCTTTCGAGAGATTTCCTCTTTGTACATGGGTACCTTTATAGGCTCATCTGTGGCCAGGACCCATCTTTGGCATCTTTCTTATATTAGAGAGTGTTTTTCTCTTGTGGTGGATGTTTTTCCCACTAGGTTTTCCTTCACTGCTTGGGACCTTTTTCTTGACATGGGTGCCTCTTCAAAGCTTTGTGTCTTTAGGACCTATTCCTCATTTTTCACTTTCTACCTCATCCTAAGTTATAATGAAGGGGGTGTTGGTGTGTATTATTTTCCACATCATTAGGTTATTCATCTCACTTAGGTGAGATCATAGGTCCACGTGTCATTTAGGGGTCATCATGATATTCTCTTATGCGTTAGTGTGTCAGTGCATCATATGCATCATTAGGAGTTACAATTCTATTCTAGGAATGTAACTCCCCCTCTCCACTTAATTTTTCATGATTGTAACACTGGGGGTTACTCAACACCTCCTATTTGTACACCCTTTTGGATCTATGAGATAGAGGAGAGTTTTGTGGCTTATCGAGGTTCTTCCCATTTGTCGAATCTTTGCATGCACATTCGGTTGATGCTCACTCCTCCCAAGATCTCTTCACACCGCCATTCGCACGCCTCGTTGATGTGCACATCGCCCCTCCCGATCCTCACTTGTGGTTTTTCGTACCCTCTTACAAATCCTATAAAAAATTATATTCAAATGGGGAATATGTGTTAGAATATCTAGTTAGGATGAGTTGAATTATCCTTTGAGATGTTTCACTAAATTTTCTATATATGGAATTATGGAAAAAATGCTATGAGAGGGGAAAATTTTCTTCATATTTAGAAAAAAGAACTAAAAAATCATGATGGCATTGTTATACCTTGAAACTAGCATGTGGTGTTTGTTTCCTACTTTGTGCTAGTGTCTTGATCTATTCTACACTTCTATTACTTTATAGTTTTATTTTAATCTATTTGTAAATGTTTTCTAAACTTTCTCTTCTTTTGAAAACCTTAATGCATGCACCTATAATGATCAAAATCCTAAATTCATGTATTCTTTCTCTTAAATAGGCTTTGGTCATCAATAGAAATTGGTGTGTGGTGTAGTAAAATTGGGCATGGTGGCCAATGCCTTTATTTATTATGACAAAGAAACACAATACATAACCCATATTAGGCTATCAGACTCCATGAAGTTCTCTTTCTACTTATGCATGTGTGAATGCAAATATAGAGTATTTCCCCCTATGTTTTCCCTTATACCTCAACACAAATAGTAAGATTAATATTTTTACATCATGTGCACCCTTTGTGAGTGATGAATATAGAGTTCTATAATTAAGTACCAAATTATAATGCTTGTAGATAAACGCTATAGTAAATTCCCCTTGACATGCCATTTTAAGAAGTAGATACTTGAAATCTATTAACCTTGTTTAGTCTTCTCCAAAATTGATTGTGATTGCTTGAGACTAGGTTATCAGTTTTTTTGTAATATATTCTCTTACATTGGGGAATATTTTTATAGCTATGGAAAAATCTTTATAGATGATCGTTAGGGGAGAAATTGAGAATAAAAGGTGAAAAAATGCTTCTACTTATTTATTTTTATACAACTTCACAAGAAATATATTCTTGTCAAATATGACTAGGAAGCATAAATAAGATAAGCATAAGAAATTCTAACCCTTGGAGTGTTCTAAAAAAATTAGGTAGGAAAGAAATTCCAGATACTTTTTTATACTAGAAAGTAGTCGAAATGAAAACAAAATGCCAAAATTTAAGATCTAGAGTTCATTACTAGGAGATTTAATTGATGTGCATGTCTAACTATTTATATCTTATAGGTGTCTGAAAGGTTGAGTGAGACAACATGAACTATTTGCAAGCCTTGGGGATGAGTATGATAATATAACTAACCTTAGATTGTGTGTAACTCAAGATTAAGGGACATAGTCTAAATCACTAGTGTCAAGCACTTAATTACAAAAACTAGCAATCTATTAATAGGGTTTATCATTAGTTTAATATTGTTAGTTTTTTTTTATTGCAATTCTTCACTTTCCTATATCTTTGATTAAGAAAATACTAACCCAAATTCCATAACGTATTACCTTAAATAACTTGACCTAGAACCCCTAACCAAAACATCCAATGCTAAAACACAATAAAGTGAACCCTTTAAATACAATAAAACACATATCATTTGAAATAAAATGGAATTTACAAAACACTAACTATTAAAATTTACTACATTTTACATATGCTCATCAAAATATTTATAAAAAAATTAAACCAACAATATTGACAACGAAACTTAACTTAAATTTGCAAAAACTCAATACTAAGAGAAACCCACATTCATTTTGCACTTAAAAATAAAGAAATAGGATGTTCCTTTTTATAAGAATAGAAATTTCCTAATACCCTCCTAATTCACGTGATTTTCACTTATGATAGTGTAAAAATTCTAATCATAGATGGAATTTATTAAACCTAAACATGAAAATCACTTCTCATACCACAAATACTCAAAACACAACAATACACCTCCAATGTTCCAGTTTATCCCTTGGTTCTAAATGTTACAATTCACAATAACTTTAAAAAATTAAAATGAGATTGATATCTCATGCTTCTTCTTTCCCAATTTAATTTAATATCTTATTACCGTGAGTCACCACAAATACAAGCCACCTCTCAACCTCTCACGATATTAATTTCCATTAAATATACATATGCCATGAAAACACAACCATGTGACTAGGGAATGTATATTATCACCATTATGTTATGTTAATAAATTTAATTTGGTCCTTTTACTCCTCTAAAGGAGAAAGAAAACAAGCCCACTTTTGGTTTCCCGATTGTACATTTAAGAACAACTACTATTTTAATTTTTGTAAAAGAGAATTAGTTGCTTTATCAATCTAATTATTATTGATGTTTCAATTTGAGGGTTAACACTTATGAATGAGGGAAATATAACATCTTATTCATTTTTAGGGTTCCACATTTATGTATTTGTGAATTTTTTTATAGAATACACAATAAAAATATCATCTAATTGTATTGTAAAAAAAATTCAAATTTTCAATATTTATAGATATCGAACAACTAATTACACTTGAGTTACATCAATAGATCAGCTTAACAAGTAGTGGTATAATTTAAAATGATGGGGTTACACAACATTTAGCTCCCGAATCACATCTAAACTCAACTGAATTTAACTATCACAAACCCAATCTTAACTACATTCATCAACACATTAACATAATGTTTTTATTGAGTGATTATGATGAATTAATTAAATAAATTATCCAAATTATATCCTCCATCTATCATTTTTCAACTTTTCAAAACATTATTACGCCATTACTTCAATATATTTTATATTAAAAAGATACTTTGTAGGAGATCATCATAAGATAAGTTATTTCTCATCTAATAGGGTTGCACACAAAAATTATGAATCTAGTTTGTTGCCATATTATGGATATCAAAACCAATAGATTTCACCCACTCCATCAAGTTAGATGTTCCTTTCAAAATATTCAATTTCATCCCTTCATTGGTACTCCCATATGCATATAACGACATGATTTTAAGTTAGCCTAATAGGCCTATTCTTACTCAATACAAAACACTTTTGACATTTGTTACATTTTTCTGTTGACACCTCTTGTTGCAAATTTCTAATCAGTGATTGACAAATCCTGCTACCCTTTTCTATTCAATAATTGAAAAATGTCAACATTACCGACAACAAATTAAAAAATAATAATAAACATTTTGTGCATGCAAGAAACGATTTGTACATGTTCAAGAAATGGTTCATGTATGCAAGAATAAGGATTTCTTGTCTCACCTAGTAATCTTTAATCGTGCCAAACACACTATTTCTGGCATCCTTGTCATTTCAGTAAAAGAGGATGGAGAGACTCAAATACTATTTTAAATGCTCTAAAACTCAACAAATGAAATTAAATGATTGATTATTTGTAGCGAAAATTCATGCAGAAGATTATGATCATGCTCGAGTTCTTCACAACATTTCTGAAATAAACAAGCAAAGAGAAGATGTGGGCATGCTTCGGTATATAAGAATCAAAAACTCAAATCCACTAGTATGTTTATATTTTCTTTGACAATACCTTTTTAGCAGATTATCTAATGATAAAATGGAGTAAACAATTTATTTTCCTGGTCGTGATAATAATTTGTTGCTATTTACCAACATCATGCTCAAAGAAATACATAATCATTTCACTTAGTATAGTAATGACTCCTAGAATACCATAATTCATAGTTCAAATTGTGAGCCTTGCATCTATTCAAATATATTTTTCCCTCTCTCCCAACCACCACCATCGATGACAAGCATTAACTTATATTTTGGCTGTTAAATTTAAATTTCCATCCATAAGACATGACACATGTTGTCATTCCAGTAATCTCCCATCCAAAATCCTCTGGTGGACTTGAATGTAATAGAATAAGCCAAAGTTTATATAAAATTTAGGTCTGGGAAGGGGTCTATGACACGCATTTCCATTCCATCATTATCCCAATGAAATACTAGTGGCGGGTGTGAAGCTCGTGGATTAAGCCGCAGTTAATATATCTTTCGAGTCCATAGTGGGATGAGGTAGAGTTAGTGGACATATATCAATGGTCCAAGGTGGGACATGTGGTGGCATTCCATCACACCTCTGGGTGATGGACTCGCAGAACATGAATTTGGTGAAATAAACCGCAATCTATATAGCTGTGTCTGGGTCATGTGTCAACTATGTATTGAAGAATAGTAGTGTTATATATATGGAATCAATAGATAACATATAAAAAGGAGGAACAAAAAAGTATTATATACGGTGAGGAGAATATAGAGTAGCACTCAGAGGGAAAAATGTAATATTGAAAGAGAAATAAAAATATAGAGCAATAGCTCTAAATTTTTTATAAAGTGTCAAAAATTCGGAGCTATTGCTCGTATTTTTGTTTATCTTTCAATATTACATTTGTCCCTCCGAGTTTCGCTCTATATTCTCCTCGTTGTATATAATAATTTTTTTCCTCCTTTTTATATGTTATATATTGATTCCATATATATAACAATGTGAGTCATCAATACATAGTTGTGTTTTTCCATGTCCTAGTTGTTTTGGCACTATATTTTTCACCGTTTTGGCATTAGAGCAGGGGTTGTTAAAGCTATTGAGTTCTTCTTTTTTAGGTTTGAATTTTAATGGTTTCTAGCAGCAAAAACTTATGGAAACAACCCCAACATTTGATGGGAAGAACTATGATATCGGTGTATCAAGATGAAGACATTTTTCTCTTCTCAAGAGTTATGGGAACTAGTGGAAGGAGGATACATAGAGGTACCAGATCAGGCTACTTTTAATGCACTCACACAAGCCCAAAAGAATATTTTGAAGGAGAATAGAGAAAAGGATGCAAAGTATTTAATATAAATTCAAAATGCTATCACTGATTCAATTTTCCCAAGGATAACAACAACTATAAAATCCAAACAAGCATGAGATACCTTGAAAAATGCTTATCAAGGAAGTGACAAGGTGAAGATAGTCAGATTGCAGATGTTGAGGAGGGATTTTAAGACCCTTCTCATGAAATAATCATAATCAATAAATGTTTTTTTCACAAAAAAAGTGACCATAGTCAATCAAATGAGGACTAATGTAATTGTTGTTAAAGACCATAGGATCGTAGAGAAATTATTAAGGATCCTTCCAACTAGATTTTATGTAGTTGTTGTAATAGAGGAGTCCAAGGACTTGAGGCAAATGATAGTTGATGAGTTAATGGGTTCTTTGCAAACCCATGAACAAAGAATGAGTAGGAAATCCACCTTATCAAAGTGAACATGCCTTCAAAAAAAAAAAAAAAACAAATGTGAGAGTCACGGAAAATATAGGAAGAGGAAGAGTTAGTAACCACCAAGAAGGTGGAAGACATAACTATCAAGATCCATATGCAAGAGGAAGAGGAAGGAGCAGTAAAACTTCAAAGGTCGTTCTACACAAAGGTATGATAAATCGAATGTACAATGTTATTATTGCAAAAATTATGGACATTATGTTAGTGAATGCAAAAATAAAGAGTATGATATGAGAAATCAATTCAATATTTTCTGAAATAAAAGAATTTTATTGTGAAAAGAATGAAAAGAGTGGAGTTTTTTTCTAACTTGCGATGTAGCTGAGCAAGGAAACAAACAAATATGGTATTTGGATAGTGCATACAACAACCATATGTGTGGAAATAAGGAAATATTCAATAACATAGATGAAGCAATCAGATTTGAAGTGAATATGGGAACAAATGACAAGGTTCTAGTGATGGGAAAAGGAAACATATCCATTATTACCAAGCAAGGAGACAAGAGGCAGATTCATGATGTCTTATATGTCCCAAGATTGAAGTATAACCTTCTAAGTATTGGGAAGCTTGTCCAAAAAGGATATAAGGTGAGGTTTGAAAATGGATAATGCATTATATATGATAGAAGTGGAAGCAATAGGCTGATTGCAACAGTGAAGATGACATAAAATAGAATGTTTCCTTTGAGGATGTAAAGTGAGGGAGAAACAATGTTTAAAACAATAGCTATTGATCAATATACTCTTTGGCACCTCAAGTATGGACATTTGAGTTTTGGTGGATTGCATGTTCTTTATAAAAATCAAATGGTTAGAGGGTTTCCCTATTGAACAACCAAATAAAGTATGTGAGGGATTCATATTAGAGAAGCAACATAGAAATGTTTTTCCCTTAGGAAAATCCTATAGAGCAAGATCACATTGCGAGATAATACATTCAGACTTGTGCATTCTCATGAAGACTCCCTTCTTTTTAAAGAGATATTATTTAATTACTTTCATAGATGATTTCAGTAAAAGGACATGGATTTATTTCTTAAAAATAAATTAGAGGAATTTAAAGTATTCAAGCAATTTAAGGCCATGGTTGAGAAGCACAATGACCATTATATAAAGACATTGAGAATGGATAGAGGGGGAGAGTATATATCAAATGAGTTTTTAAACTTTTGTAAGGAGAATGAGATCAAGAAATAATTTACAACAAGCTATACACTATAGAAAAATGGTGTAACTAAGAGAAAAAATTATACAATTCAAAAAATGACAAGATGCATGATCAAGGAAAGAGGATTAACAAATGAATATTGGGCTAAATCAGTTGGAATAGTAGTCTAATTCCTGAATAGATGTCCTACAGAAAGTTTGAGGAACATGACACCTCAAGAGGAATGGAGTGGAAGAAACCCAAGTGCGGAGCACTTGATATTTTTTAGTGTGTAGCATATGTACATGTTAAAAAAAAAAAGATCAAAGTGGGATAATAGAGGAGAAAAGTGCATCTTCATTGGGAATAGTGAGAAATATGAAGCTTATAGATTATATAATTCAATCACAAAGGAACTCATAATCAGCTGAGATGTTCAATTCATTGAGGAAACATCTTGGGGATATGTGCATGAAGTGTAACATCCACAAACAAAAGTAAATGCACCTATCATTGATGCTAGAAAAACATATGGATTAAACAATGTACCATGTTTGACACCTATTTCACAAAGGGGTGAATCTTCAAAAGAAAGTAACCAACGAAGCATACAAGTAGCAACTAATGAGGCATCTTCATCATCATCTAACTCAAATCAGCACCAAGGTCAAATGAGGAGTGTACAAGAGATTTATGAGAAGTCAAGGTATGATGAAATGATTAATTTTTTTATTTTTAGTAGTTGATCCTATTTATTTTGAGGAAGCAATTAAGGAAAATAAATGGTGTGAAGTAATGGATGAATAAATGCATGCAATAGAGAAGAATGGAACATGGGAGTTAGTAGATCTTCCAGTGGGAAAGGAAGTCATTGGAGTCAAGTGGGTTTATAAAACCAAGACTAATCCCAAAGGAAAAATTGAAAGACATAAGGCAAGGTTAGTTTCCAAAGGATACAAAAAAAGGTCTGGATGTGATTATAATGAAACATTTTCTCCCATGGAAAGGCTAGAAATTGTGAGAACAATCATTGCCATAGTTTCTCATCACAAGTGGAAGCTTCATCAAATGGATGTCAAATCATATTTCTTGAATGGAGTGTTAGAAGAAGAGGTGTATGTGGGACAACCACTAGGTTATGAGATTCTAGGGCATGAGAGAAAAGTATACAAGCTCAAGAAAGCATTATATGGACTAAAACAAGCACCAAGGGAATGGTATAGTCACATAAGAACCTATTTGACTAGCAATGAATTTAGCAAAAGTAGTGGTGGGCCCACACTTTACATCAAATCAATCAAGGATGGTGATATTTTTATTGTTGTTTTGTATGTAGATGATTTAATATTTACCGAGACATGCAAACAAGGCTATAAATGAGCTCTAATCAGTCATAAAGGAGTTTGATATGACTGGTTTTTTATTGTTAATGTACTTTCTTGGCATTGAGGTCAAGAAAATGGAGCATGGAATATTTGTTTCTCAAGAAAATTATGCAAAGGATATTTTGAAAAGATTCAAAATGTTGGACATCAAACCAATTGTTATGTTTGTGGAGCCTATTTTCATGTTAGAGTGTGGTACACCTTCTATGTGTTACACTCAGGTATTTTTATGGCGGTCCCCATTATGGGTGGGTAATGGGTACTTTATGGGCTATGGGCTGTTTTGGGCCCATGGTTTTCGGTACCCATTGTTTTGTAAAACCGCCTCTTCGGCTACCCATAGGTTTATGGGACAGTTTTGTTTTTGCCCATTGTTTGATACCCGTGGTTTTGTAAAACTGCTTAAGCAGTTGTCTATTTATATGGTCTTATGCATATGATAGATAGACAAGAAAATGTATTACAGATGTGTTTCGAATTTGGGTGTGAATTCTGTAGAGTTTGTTGAGCATAGCTCCAAACGGATCTAGGTATTGTATTGAGAGAGTGGAGGCTTGTAATAAAATCTAAGAAAGTGATTCTTGGTGGACGTAGCCCATATTGGGTGAACCATGTTAAATATTGTCTCTCTGTGTTGTGTTATTTATTTTGCACTTTTATTTGAGATTTGTAATATTTTCTACATATTAGTTTCTACTTGTTGCTATGATTCTCTGTAAGGGATTATTCCGCATATTTTATCTCTTATTTCCTAACACCAACATCTACACCAACTGAAGTAAGTTTGAAATTAACCAAAGATGATTACAACAACAATGTGGATCCCACAAGGTACAAAAGCATGGTAGGAATCTTGATGTACTTGACTGCAACTAGAATGGATATCATGTATGCAATTAGCCTTATTTCTATATTCATAGAGACTCCAAAGGAGACACATTAGTAAGAAGGAAAACATAGTTTGAGGTATGTGAATGGAACAAGAAGTTAAGGAATTTTATATGTTGCTGATAATGATTTGTAGTTAGATATGTTGGAAGCAAAATGGACTGAGCAGGGGGTGAATAAGTCCTTATAAAAATTTAAATCCGATTTTTGATTGCTTATTCAAATCACATAAGCACTTAGCCATATATTAATGTGTGCACATAATCAAATACCATACATGTTATAAACCATAAGAAAGAGAATCAACACAAGACACAAGATATAAGTGAGAAACCCTCAAGGGTAAGAAAACCCACCTGAATTTTTTCTCGATATTACAAAAAAAAAAAAAAATCAAGTGAATATTACACATCACACGAGATTTCTTTAGTGATGCACCAACCCCGTAAGGAGCACCAACCCCTAAACATTTGTTGATATTACACACAACAAGAGAATTACATGAATATGAAACAACACACAAGATTTTTATGAGAATATCACTTATGATATCTTGCAACAACTCACTGATGGCAATCATAATATTTAGATCCATACACCTTCAAACACTTTCCCAAACCCAAGGTCTTCAAACTTTCTCAAATTAGCACATTTTTCACTTCTCAATGCGTCTAACCCTTGTAAAAATTATTTAAGACATTTCTCAACCTTCCACACACTTTATTAGCTCTCTAATCATGTTAACACACCTTAAAATAATCCACACCTATGTCGCACTTCATGTACACACACAACTAGCTCACAAAAGTGCCCAAAACTATGCTTTTATAAGGTCCTTCTTGATTAAAATTCAAACTAAAACATTTTCCCTATTTTTTCACTACCAAGACATCTTAAAAACATCCTGTAGTTTTCAGTAATAACTAAAAATGACCCATATGGATCGCCTAGCTAAAACCCTTCTTCCATACAAGAAAATCCTTAAATCTCATGCACTTTGGAATGATAAAAATATCCTAATCCAAAGTTTAAAATAACATTTAAATAGAATACATGGTCACATATATCATGAAATAATCAAATTATTTCATTTGATGGGCCCAGAGCTCATTTCCTTCACAAAAACTTGTTTCAACACCCTATCTTCCCCATTTGGCTTCAAGGTCACCCAAGAGCACCTCAAATATAGCATGTGAAAAAAATATGGAAATTTCAAGACCTTAAAAACACTCCTAAACAATTTTAATTCCATGAAACATCCACGGCTTCAAACCACAACAACGTTTTCCTTCACCATATAAAGCTTCCCAAAACATAGTTTCACATATCCAACTGGTTTCCACCATTCCTGACACTTTAAAGTCCTCAAAATGTATTAATTATATTCCAAATTACTCCCTCTTTACATTACAGGTGATAGTAAGCATCACTCAATCCATTCCATGCCCTAACCAACTCAATCTTTCAGAAAAAACATGTTTGTTCTGAATACACAATAATATTATTGTCCACAAATTGACCTAGAAACCCTATCAAAACTCATCATCATGAAAAAAACCTTATATAACTGGAAATATCTCTAAAATATATTTCCAACACAACTTGAATCACCTCCTAACTCCTCTTGGAGCTCTTGCAATGTCAATTGTACTAAGGATTGCTTCTAATTGCCCCAAAAATTTCCTTTGACCAATCAACCTAAATGAAGCATACTTGACCATTTATAAGCTATCAGCATCAGTATGTCCTAAAACTATTATTAACATCAAGTAACACTCACATAAATTATGTAATGGTCATTTAGTTTGCAACTCCTTCAGACAACCTTGTTTCAAATCGAATTGCTTGAAAGTGCATTTTTAACGGTTCCACTCATCACCATAACCTATACCATGCCTTTATGGAAACACCGAGGATTAAAATAAATTTAAAAATAATAATCCAGGAACTAGAAGTCGAAAATAACCACTTAGGAAGAAAATATCAAAACCACTTTCAAGCTAGGGTTTAAAACTCATAAATAGTTGTTTACCTTCTTAACATTCATTCCTAAAAATGACAATGAATTGGCCTCGTTGTTTTTTAAAACCTTATAAACTCAATATAGAAACATCCATGAAAGCCAAAAGGTCTCATGCAAAGCATTCAATTCAAGGTGAGCATCGAAGGTCCAATTCAAGATGGAAATGCTCTTCTTCTTGGCCCCTGTTTCACCAAAACTCGACATAACTTGCAAAATTCTCATCATAGAAACCTATAATTTTTCCCACATCACAAGGAAACAAGATAAATTCATATCCAATAATAACCATGCCACAAATATCTCTCAATATTTCCAGCTTATCTCTTTTACATAGCTATCCCTTAGGGTTTTGCATTATGAAGGATAGGGTCAATTGAAAGAACACTATAACTCATCATGAAATAACTTAAAATGGTCCTAACATACATGGTAAATCATAATACACCTACCTATATGCATACATGACCTCATATATCTCCACAACTCAATCACATGCTATCTAACAACCATATCTGGTCTAAATGAGCACTTGAAACATGGTTACCAACTTGGATCTGCACCTTGAAGCTCATATGAGTTCCCAATAACTCTCCAAAAATTATCTCCATCATTTCAACATGCTTCTTGAGAAAATAAGAAGCTCCAACCACCATGCATTGTCACCTAGGCAAGCTAGATCACCTGATTGGGCTTGCAAGAACAAGTCATCCTCACTGAATCACCATGTGCAATCAAGAACATACCCAAATCTCCATGTCATCATCACTTTGAGAATGATATGACCCTACTTCATCATCCAATTTGTCATTAATGAGGTTTTGCATCAATGACAACACATGTCCAAAGAGCATGCCAACAATCTCCCCTTTTGTTATTGATGGAAAACCACCTCAACTACTTCCCCTTTTACATTAATGAAAATGATACTTATACCTGCATGATATTCACTTTTCTCAACTTCATAGGATCACCTCTTGGTTAGAAACATCAACCAAAGGTCTCAAATAAGCTCAAAATCTTGAAATTTCACTCAAAAACTGATTTTAGCCTCTTTTCAAGCATAGAGACACTAAGCTCCCCTGGGAATAACAAAATATCACGTGAACATGCCATAAATCATGAATAAAATAAAATATTACCTCTTTCTAGGAGTAATTACACCATCATCCACCTCTAAGCATTCAAAAACATGCCATTTTTCCTCAAAAATTTGTTTTTTCCATTATTAGATCACTGTAGTAGAGCACTACATGAAGCATACATTCTAAGAAACATGCCAACAATGATGTATAAGAGATAAAATCTCCTTCTTACCTTCATCTTTGGGCCAACTCTACTTGTTAGGCACAAAAACTTGATTTAGTCACATGCTTTTATTCTTCAACATACCTTAAGAACATAGGTCCTTGAGAAGGCTCTTCAATGTTTTTGGGACCAAATTTTACACGCTTTTAAACACTATTCACACTATAAAAATGCATATCACAACCTCCCCTTGACTTAGAGAAACCGTATATAGTAGACAAGCACAAATTCAAGCAACTTACCTTGTTATCTTGACAGGAAACCAACTTTGTCAATTTGGCCCTACTCTAAAGCTTCATTTCGCTCTTTGACATTCATATTTGACTGAGATAAGAGATTTTTTTTTCATAACATGATTGTCTTTGGATTCAATATCCAATACATACCCTATATGCATAGAAATCATTAATTCATCTTCTAGAAGCAATCATTGATGTTCCCCGACTATATTCGACCATTTACATCACCTTATACCGTAAAGGAACATTTTCACACAATTTGAACACCGCTACCATCAAAACATCAATTTTAATTTCAATTCTAACTTCAAATTTTTCAAATAACTTACTCTTCAAGCACATGAATTGATTGAGATAACCTTCAAGTTCATGTTCCCCCTATCATGGTAGAACCATACACATCCTTGTAGAAGCATTTTTTTGCATACTATTGTAACACCGTGAAAAACCTACCGAGACCTTGATTTATTAATATTACCTTAAACATGACTTTATATGCCAAGTCATTCCCTATTCCTCAATATTTTCACCTTTATCATCCTAAAGAAACATTTAAGACAATTTATCCTTTTCAAATCACTTCAATTATTACTAATAAAGTACCTACTGCACTGGAGGATGTACTTTTGGATCTTAATGACTATACCTATTCAATAAGACATACAATTTCATCCTTAAAATGATATCCATCTTCAATTGCTCATAGAAACAAGATTGAGGGATACTTGGATTACCAAAATATGACTTATCGGACCATTCACACCTATAGAAGCATCACGCCTACCACTCGAGTATACCCTACACCTGTAGCATTCATTTCTTCTTCTTAGTCATGAAGAATATAAAACCAACCATCTCTATGATTGAAACTCCCTATCCTTAGCATCATGATCCTCAAACACCTTGTCACCACCCCGACATTCTTTCGAGTAATTTTATAAGCTTAAGAACTTTTCAACTCACTTCTTACTTGAGAGAGTCACATACTCTTCCTCTTTTATATGCACTATACCTGTAACTAGTCATTTGTCTTAAGACACAAAAAATAGCACCCAAAAAACTTTGTCATTTCAAATATTATATTTTCATTCCACAATTCCTTTAGATATTTTCGCCAGTATACGCATCCTCTTTAAAATTCAGACCTTTCTAGAGATTATGTAAACAAATTCTTACACCAAATAGAGACCTACATGCCTATGGAAATGCAAGACACTATCCATGGAGCTGCAAGATAACATAACACCCAATATTCACATAATTTGACATTATTTAACTTTTAATACCCATTCATAGAGATCACAATATCATTCATACCTCATAGGATCTAAGTGTTATCAAGGAATCACTTCACCTTCTTTAAAACACCAAATATGTACATACAAAGCCAACTAGCCCTAGGCCAATGTAGAACAATACATAAATTTTGTTACATAAAAATTTATGAGGATATATTACATTATATGAATACCAATTTGGCTCTAAAAGCATCTCCTTAATCCTTGAATCAAGCCCACGAAGACAATTTGCACTTTCAGGTCTGAAACCACCTTCATCTTTAATTACACCTAGTCTAGATGCTTTTTACAAAATTTTAGATTTGGAGACCACCAACTTCATCTTCAAATCCAAATTTCCTTATTTATTTCTTCTTAATAACTTCACATACCTAGTTAGAAATAAAGAGCACTTGAATTCACTTCAATTTGCTCATAAATGCACTTGTGATGACCATATCACTACCACATTCTACTTTGAAAGTAATGATCTGATCAAGTCATCATTTGATGATTCTTACCATCTCCACAGAATAAACCAACACTTTATATCATGAAGAACACACCATGAGAGTCAAAGACTCTGACCATTTGACTTACCACACCTTTAGATAATAAAGACACATCAATGAGTAACCTTGAGACTTTGAGAGACTTACACACCCAATACTTGAATTTTTGGACCACTACATAGCTTCACTCAGCATGGACACCTTGAAATTCTTGTTTCATTCCCTTACACCTCTTGAAAAACTTATGACACATCAATTGACTCAAACTTGTCACCATGATACATCTCAGACCATAGACTCAACCAGCAAGACTAACTACTGACTCAAAAAGAAGACATTTCACATGAGTATCATGATATAAAAAACCTCTTAGAGATATCATTGAGACCCTTGCACTCTCTAAGACAACTAAGACTATCAGCACTCCATGATGATGCAAACACACACTTGTGAACATAGACAAACCACACTTGAAACACAAGGGTCATGAAATACAAAAACAACTAAATCAACCATATGGAACCCACATAACCATGCATAAGATAATGAAATGGTATACCTTATCATTAAGGAGGAGATTCATACACATACCAAGACAACTCCCCCTAAGTCTAATGCTTAGTATGAAACAATATACCTCTAAGAAGCATAGTAGAGGCATATGAGAACAATGAAGACTTGAAATAATGTCTTGAATAGGTCCCAAGACCTCTTAGAAACCTCAAAGATTCCTTCATCAACTCTCTTATAATATGATATCGTATTTATATGTTTCCTTCCATCATCACTAGCATTTGATGAAACACCATGATCTCTTATTTGTTCCCACACTCTTCCTTGACTATTGTTAAGCATTCTAGGCCTGTGAAAGCTACTTTCTTACATTTTAGTACCTTGAGTATTCTGATTTTTTAGTAGCCCCGAAGAAAACCCTTGCCACATGACCAACCTCATTATATTTTTAACATACTAGAGAGTTCTTCCTCTTGTAACCTCCATCTTGACTAGGTGGATTATATAAGAAAAACCTAGCAACATGACCTAATTTTGCAAGTATAGCACACCAAACTCTTAACAAACTCACTCCTATTGTCTCTTCATGGATGAGTATCTCTAGAATACCTTCTAAACTCTCTTTCCCTATGACCAAATGCATTACAAGTGTAACAATATCCATTGAAGTTTCTTTCATACCTTGAGGAATTATGTTTCCTAATTGTCCTTCATTTTTCATTGTCCTTGAGAGTCACATTCTTCTTATCTTCCTTAATGCTATGTTTACCTTCCTATTTTCTTGAAATAATGTTTTTCCTCATTTCCTTTCCTTTAGATTCCTATTTGAAACCCAAACCAGTTATATCACCTGTTGATCTGTGTTTGCAAAGTAGATTTTAGATCATTTGTAATTTTCTCAAACTTATCAAAGGATGCAGTATTCTCAATAACCTCTAGTAGTTCAGCCCTTAATTTTTTAAAACTAGGACATTAAGAGGTGGTTGAATTAGTGTCTAATAAAACTTTTATAGACATTTCCATTTCCTTAATCTTGTTATAATGAACACAAGAAAATAGTAGGATAGAACACACAGAGATACATAATTTAATGTGGGAAATCCAACTAGGAAAAAACCCACTGAAACCAAGACCTTTGCTTAGGACCAAATTTTCCTATGTATGTTACATTGACTTCATGGTTGAGCTTTAACTCAACTTAGAGCTATAGCTCCAAAATTTTACCAAGTTATTACTCATTTTGAAAGCTTCAACTCCCAAAATTTGGTTAATATACAACTACCTTAGTGATCTTCAAATCACAAGGAGGCCTTAACCCGCTATAATTTAACTAGCTACGACTGATATTCTGTAAGATACAACTTACAAGGAGGCTTCAACCCCCTATATGCTAAGTTGCAACTTAGACTTGTTCAATAAATTTGGTCACACTTAGTTTAATATCTTACATAGCTGATGATGACCTCTAAATTAGCAAATTTTATTACTCAAGTATACTCCCCAACCGAGCTTTCTCTTGCTTATCAAATCAATAACATTTCTATATCATATAAGGAAAATTTCAAGGACAACTGCTTGTCAAACTTCACTCTATCAAATTGATGCATACACCATGAATTGAAAGACTATTATCATACTTATACATCTCCTATTTATGTAACTTTTCTTATTCACTCTAAAAGGGAACCTATACTTTCTACAAAACCCATTAGCATATCTATGCCTTTTCTATTAATTTAATATTTATTCTCTTCTCAACGCAATCTCATCATTTATCTCTGAATCATATTCATTTCTTCAATAGTTCAATCACCTCTTTTTCACCTAATATTCATTTATCTCGCACCTAACCTTTAAAAAATTGTCATTAATTGTCTAATTTCAAATCCTCAAAGATGTGTTATGCATGTTTGGCATCTACTTAATCAAATTATTGGCTCAATATACTATGTTAGATATTCTAATTTGTGTATATCCTTGATTTACAACCGAATTTTCACTCTACCTCGTATATCAGTTCATATCTTCATCAAGCATCGTGCCCACCTATCCTTGTAGCACATACAATATGTGTTTTCTTCTACTCTGCCTTTGACTATATCAACTACCCCTTTTATTTAAATAATAAGCTTATCATCACTGAAAATACTATCAATAGTTTTTCAATTACATCTTCACCTTCTTTCACTACACTTAATCTCAATTTGTCATCTCGATTAACAATCACATTCATCTTCTTCGCAATTGTTCTTGATCACTCACTTTATTCTTTATCCTACTCGCATTAGCTTTGTTTTTCCAAATTTTATCTTTTATATCTAAGAAGTAGGAAAAGATCATGGTTCATACACACACATTTCTATCTTTCAACAACTTACATATAACACTTTCTTGAGCTCTACCAAGTATAACCTCTTCAACTTCTATCCTCTTCAATGTCATGACCTTTGGACTTACTCATTTTCTTGTCCAATAAAAATGGCCCTTCACCTTCTTGTTTGAGCTTCATAATGTGAATACAAGAGTTGTAACTGTATCACAAAATCTTAAACTTATCCAAGAGCTCATTTAATTTGAGTGATATTTCCACATGACCTTTCATATTCACAACCAATACTAATTTATCATTTCAACCGCATTATGTGATTGTGTACTATACCTTCAACACCAACTGTCCTTTGAAGAATTTTGAAACACTTGGATACCTTGACAAGGTCCTTTAGATGCTAGAAATGAATCCACCTCCTTTGAAGAAAATTGTAGTTTATTAGTTCATAAGATTCCTTTGAAGAAAATTCTAGTTTATCAATCAACTAAGAAATACTTATCCACAACTATCATCATTGTTATGTCTATAAGGTATTTCAAGACAAACCAACCACTCCTTAATGTTCTCTAATTCATTTTCATCCCTTAAGAAAGTGCATGAATATCTGAGTAATTTTTTACAATGAATTTTACATTTGAATAAGTTCACAGGTTCTGCAAAATATTTGTGAATTAACTATGAACCCACTCTCACATAATTTGGATATTTCAACATGACATGCAAGAAATTATTGATAGATTAAGCCATGTATAGCCTTTTGGAAGAGCTACATAAGTTTCTAGTTTGATTATACAAAGGAAATTTCCTTAAAAAACAAATAGCTAAGCTTGTACAAAGTTACACGGAGGCCTCAAGAGACAGTCAAGGAGAATTCTTTGAAACCTTAATTGAAACAAAAATTCTTATTATAACATGATTCTATGCTCCATATAGAGCTATCTTCAAATTTATGGTAATTTTCATTTGTTTTAACTCAAGTTTCAAGTATTTTTGTCCTTCAAACCCTAGAATCAGGGTTTCACCCATTGTTCAATCCCGAGACACCAAAAAAATGATTTTCTAGTGGATTTCTTGATTGTTTTCAAAAATTTCACCTCATGTGGACTTGTGGAAGTTCCCTTCACATTTTCAATGCAACCAAATAGACTGAAACATTTCAATTCATCCCCAGACCAAAGAAAAATTTAGTGCTCATTGTGTAATGGATGATGACAAGGTGTTGTTGGGCAATAAAAAGCTATTTTAAATCTAACAAAGAGTATTTCCTGAGATATTTTAAGAATTATTCATCCTGTACCAATGAAAAATAAGTTACCTTTATAGAAAATATCCTTTACACATGCTAATCTTGAACACATACAATGTAAACTATTTGTACTTTGTTAAAAATGGGCTTTACTACCTTCATATAAACCTTCTACACAACCCAAACATATTAAAACCATTATAAGAAATGTGTATATTACCTCACAAATTTTAATGCTCTGACAATAATCAGCATATGAGGTGAGACTCACATTTTGTCACTTGAAGAGTGCATTCCATGAGATTTGCATAGTATGAAAATCATGGACAAGGAAGGGAATTTTTCTTCACACTGCCTATCTAGCACTCAAATGATCATTTATAATTTACCAGATACTAGAAGAGGGAAAAAAATCTTTTTTTAAGCTCAGCACTTGATTCAATTAAACCTTCAAGCCCGACTCTACTCACAACACACCTATAGACACATACCTTGCATACCAAAGACCTTACTCGATTTTGACCAACTTGAAGAACCTGACACCACAAGGAACATGGAGACATCATTATTTGACCATGGAAAGCTATAAATATGCTCATCAAATTGATTTGAAGACAAATAGACAACTTTTTCTATCACTAACTTAAGAAGGTGTGTGGAGAGAGAAACATATAGATAGAAAAATGATCATAACTTCTCTAATTCTTAGCCAATTTGCTTCAATTTTTTGCAATAATTTAGGATTTGAGTTCTATAAAAAAATTACTTCTATGATTTATCTGAAGAAGGATCCATATTTTTTATTGGATGCTAAAAAGAAAGACATCTAATTTTACATTTCTCAATGAACCAGTTTTAGAACTTCCACATAACTCGTCAAAACTCGATGAAATTTGGCATGAAGCACTAAAAGACACCACTATACACATTCCATATATTGGTTAACCATGATTTTTTTACATCTCAAACCTATCTCATTTGCATCAAACTACAATGTTAGTCCAATTTTTGCGACCTTTTGAATTTCACCCTGAAGCTCAAATGAACCTTGTTATTGCTCATACATGTCCTAGAAAACATCCCTAGGCTCTACAAATGCTTACATGGTATTTTCATGAACTTTATTAATATTTCACTCCTTATTGGGCTTTAGAACTAGGCCTAAATGAGTCGGATTTCAATTGATACTTTCACCAAATAACCACAAAATCACTCCAATAGCTATTTCCCATCATATCTGACGTGTAGAACAGATCAAGCATACTAACCATTTAAATACCTACATAAGACTTCTACCTCACTTTGACCAAAGCCCGAATGCTCAATAAACCATTGATAAGGCACTACCAACCAACCTTAATGCCTCGACTAAGGCTCAATTAACCAATCACTACTTTTCTATCAATGCCACACTCAAAATGACCAGGGTTCAAAAATATCCCCCTTTGTCATTTATGGCAACATACTTAGAAACCTTTGATGGAAAACACACACGAGCAACTCACATCACCCTTCTTGGTTTCTAACAAAATTCTCTCCCCCTTTGACATCTATGACAAAGGGTTATGCATTAAACAAAATAGATAATAAACATATGATTATTTACAAAGCACCGAGTAGTTAACCACGTTTTCTCTTTCCTATCCAAATTAGTGGAATATATACTAAAGAAAAATAAACAACTTCAAAGATGCAAGGGTGTAAGGTACCTTGGAAGAATATGGTGATAAAAGGATGGGTGTAAAGTGGATTTCCTTGTTGCAAATTTGATGAAACTACAAAACAGGGGTAACTATGATGAAAATGGATTATATGGTAGGTGAGGGGGTTTCTCGAAAAATTCAGTTCCAAGAAGCATTAACTTCCTTATGTGGATGTTAATCCTGCGTTTGATAAAAGCGATAAAATCAATAATGAAGGATTGAATAAAATGTAGAAACTAAAGCTAAAAATAATCTGGAAATTACATAAATGGAAAAAAGTGCAGATCTGATCTAAATTAACACAAAGTAAATTTTACCTTGCTAGGTCAATGACGACCTAGGTTTTAGAGGGTAGGTTGACAATGACCTGATGGATAGATTTGGACAACAAGCTAGAAATGCATATATAGAGGGATCGATTGCAAATCGGATGATCAGAGAGTCTTGAAAATACTGACAGACACCTGTAGGGAAAAAACTAAGACAAGGAAATAAAAATATGCAAGAAGATAAGGGTTTCTATGGATTGTATGGCTAGCAAGATACGGTTAGATGGTGACTTGGATGAGTTGGTGGTTACTTGAGACAGAAGAAATTTTTGACTGACATAGAAGCATAGTGATAGATATGAGAACTAGAGATAGTAACAGTAACACTAAAACACAATGATGAGAACATGAAGGGAACAATAGGTGACAAAAAGGGATGGGTCGAAGGTGACTAGGTTAGTCCTAAACAAGGCAGGGGGTGGATGGGTTAGACAAACAAGCTGCAAACAAAATAAGCGAGAGAAGAATTTGGATCTGAAACTTTGAAGGCAACTGGACCTAAAAATGCTAGTGATTGGAAATAATGGTAATGATTAGCACTAATATCATAAACCAATATAAGATCAAGATAAACTCCCCAAAGTCTCCACAAGTGATGCAAATAAGCTCCAAGGGACTCCAAGAAGATTGTATCAGTTGCAAGAAATATCAGACTTGAAGATAGGATCACAAAAATGCAAGAGAATTCTTATTATGCCTCCCTTTGGGAGGAAAGGTAAATGTGACCTTATAGGGTCAAAAAAGGCCCGGGTGGATCATTGCAAACTACGGGAACCATCCATTTTGTGGTAGAAGAATAATTTACTTGAGAGATGTGACTTTTATGGATTGGGATTAGTACTTTAAAGCATTTACACGTGTTAGGATTTCTTATGGAAGTGATATGGGTAAGTTGGGGATAAAAATGGATGAAAATAAAAGCTAGAAAAATATTAGGGATTATGAACTAGGGGTTTAGCGGTGATAAACAACCTAGAGAAGGGAAATTAGGAATAATTAGATAATGAGATGAGGATTAGGGGATAGCTGAGGAAGATTAGTAGTAAATTAAAATAGGTAGAATAATGAATAGGAAAGATGGGAATGTTAATAAGAATATGAATTAAAAAGGGGGCTATATAGGTGATCATGGTAAAAGAAGAGAACAAGTGTGACAAGATTAGTGATACCGAAGTTTCAAAGTGTCTACATTTGCCCCTTTTTGCTGAGTGATTTTCATTGGGCAAGCCATGAGACAAAAATGATGAGAGACAAAAGGGTAAGATGAAGGATGATGGAGGATTGATGATGTGTTCCCCCTCAAACGAGGGATTGATGTCACAAAAGGGAAATTGGTCATGAGTTTGAAAGAGATAGATGAAGAAGGTAGGGTGGGAAAATAAATAAGGGGGAAATCATAAGATAGGACAAGATGTCCTAAGAGAGAAGGATTTAATCAAAAAAGATTAAAAATAAGGTGGTGATATTAGGAGTCACATTAATGGGAAACAAAGGTCACATTCTTTAAGGAGATGACAAAAATGTTCTATGGGCCTAGAATTTAGTGAAAATCACAGTGAAATGGAGGGAATCCAATGGAAAACCACTCAATATGGATGCAAGGTGTTAGGACCAACATGTCATAGGCACACATTAAAATTATGTGCAACTAAATGCAAAGGCAATGTGAAATCCTTCAAACATGAGAAATTGGTGCAAGGGTATGTGTCCATAAAGGACGAGAATTGATGTAACCTAGAATTCACAGTAAAATCCGAGGAGCATTGGCACATCACTTAGCCTAGATTGAGCACTCACCCAAAGTGAACAAAGGTACCATGCCCCTCTTTAGGGTTGAATAATAGCAATATACACTAATGCGTGCATCAGATTTGGTAGCATAGCCTCACAATAACTTACTTATCACATCATTCCCTATTCTACACAATTCACTACATATTTATAAGGGTGTGGACTTTCCCTTTACCACTTATATTATCCCAAAATAGATTTCATGTTATTATTAACTATGTGTCATTACAATAATAGCCACACATGCAAGTGCACTAACAATAGACTTCTTCTAGTTAACTGTTAGTAGTAAATATATTCTCAACTTGTATCCATGTCAAGTGCTTCATAGTTGATCCTCTAAAAATATTCAATGCATGTCACGCAAGTCTCTAACCGGTTTGTGTGTTCTTCTCGCATTCTATCTCCAACAAATAAATCCTCATCGTGAAAATGACTAAGTCCTGAATCTGTATCTCTTCTTTGCGCATGATTCCTTTCCAATCCTCCTGCACTTTTGAATACGTTCTTCTCTTCTGCGAACCTTATGTATGTTCTTCGCTAAGTGCCATATTTTTACTGATCAACATTACGCCACACTAGTTACATTACCACCCCAGTAATGGTTGTCGCCAAAATGAATCAAAGAATAGAAGAATAGAAAGAATTTTGATGAATAAAATAATTTCTTTACCCTACAGCATCTTCTGCTTTAACTTGAAGAATCAATTATGGATATTCTTCTTTTATTTCCACCTCTAAAGTCTACCAATCATTGAGCGTGGCTTCTACCTTTTCTGGGATATCTAATGCAATTGAATCTAGCTCATCTTTTATAATCTCTCCTTTCTCATTCTGCAAGACCAACACAATGCTGGACATGGCAGTCATTCTTCCTTCTAATAAGTCCATCTTTTGTGCGATGAGTTTCCCAAGCTCATCTAGCCTTTCCTTGTGTGGTTCTTATGCTGTTGTAAGGGCCTCACACTTCTTCTTGATAAGCGCTAATCATTATGCGTGGCCTAAGGTCTCATCGTTCATGGATTTCAAGACTTAATTGTCCTTTAAAATAGTCCTGGTTATCTTAATGGCTTCCGGGGATGTATAAATATTTAGTGCTTGATTTGATTTCTTCAATTCCTCCTACAAGCTCTGGAGCAACCCCTCATATGATGTAATATTTCTTGTCACCAAATAATTTTCCCTCTCTACTTCTTGTGCTAGATCCTTTGGTATACCCAAGTTCCTTTCTTTTCTCCAGGATTGAGGCGTTATCAGTTAAATCGCTCTCCATATATACTCTTGAGGTCCTTATTCCTATCACTTTTGAAACCAAGGTAGATGTGATTCTACTCCTCGCCCGACAAAGTAGAAGAAGTCCTCATGGACTCGCTCATCAACCATTAATATAATGGTTCATATTTCCCAAATTATGGCATCTCATATAACTGGTAGACTCCAATCTACTTTAGTAACTTCTCACTAGCATCATTGTACAATGGCAAGTCTTTTGTTGTGTGCTTGTTCATTTTTGTAATCAATAATGCATCTAGCTCCCTCTTATTATCCGATGTACAATGGTTGTAATCACCGATTTTTCTCTTTTGAATGTGGGAATACCATTCTTGACCCATAATCACACCCTTTGGATAATGCATTTATGAGAAATTACACTCAAGAGTGATTTTGACCTTCTTCTTTCATTTTACTTCTGCTGTAGATGCTTTTTTCAAAGTGCCATCTATAACCTTGTAATCTCCTAACTTCAAATACTTCCTTTTTATCTTCTACAACATGCAAACCCAAACCCTAGCATGATTCAACATTCCCTCATTGAAATTACATGCCCTATCTCTTTTGTAACACCTTTCTTCATCAAACCCTTTGCAGAATGGGGATGCAAGCTTTCTCTGTGCATAAATCTACTCGTCTCGTCTTGATTCACACTCTTCATACCCGAATAATCTTCTCGCATCTTGGTCACACTTGGCTCTTTCAAATTATCATGATTGCAATGGTAATAATGAAGTCGCATCCTATCCTTATATAGATTTTCCAAAATTTAGTGCATTATTGCTCCTTCACCCATAAATAATACTCTCATTAATCGATCATTTTTCATTCTTTCGTGTGGTACATCTTTGTGCCCAAGATATAACCTTCTAGCGTGACTTCTTACCTCCTAGCCGCGGACTTCTCTTTAGCACGCGTCAATGCACCTGAGTACCTCACCACTGTGTCTTCTTGTGGTAGTTCCCATGGCCTCTGCTTACCTCGCGTTATACTTGTTTCTTCATTCATCTCTATCTATGGTCCTTGTTTCCAGAAGCAATCTCTTTTTCAATTTTCCAACTTTGAATAGCACTGTAGTAGTTTGTTCCTTTCATGTGGACTTATTTTCAATAGTCATGTACCTAGATATCAATAACCTACCCCACACTAAGGGTATGTGTAGTCCTCTATGCATAAAAATACTTTAAATAGTAATTAGCTTCTAGTGCGTAAACATGCTTATTACATAAAAAAACCAACTAAATTGACAAAACATAGTGATGAAGAAGGAAATACATTAAGGAAATGTAGAATTGAAAACCTAATCTAAATGGAAATACTACCTTATTACAAACACCAAGAAGACTTATTTATAGTATGGCTTCATCCTACTCCCGTTGAAGTATCCGGTAATCATATTCCATCAAGCACCTTTAATTGAAAAGTACTTGTTTCAAGTATGTGAGTGACAACATACGGCCCCAACCAATGTACCTTGAGTTTTCCTGGATGGCATAGAAATTTAAAATCATAGAGGAGCACCATCTGTCCTATCTCAAGATTTTTTATTTGTAATGTGCCTTTCATGCCATGCTATCTGCCTGGCCTTCTCTTGTTTTTGACTCCAACTTGTTATGGCTCATCGCTCATCTAGCTTAAGTAACTTTCCAATTCATTCTTCTAATGCTTTCTCATCAGCTAGACCTCTAGTGTGCGTAATACGAAAAGAAGGTAACATAAATTCTATAGGAAGAACTGATTCTGTGTCAAGCACTGACTGAAATGGTGTGGATTTGTTCAACCTTTTATATGTTGTTTGATATGCCCAAAGTACTATAGATACTTTATCATCCCAATCCTTTCTTCCTACATTGCAGATTTTTGTCTATGTATGGCTCAAACTTTTGTTGAAAGCCTCAATAGTTTCATTTTCCTAAGGATGATAGGGTGTCATCTTATGGTGTGCAATTTAGAATTCATCCAACAAAAATTTTATTGTCTCATTAAGAAAATGGGTGCCCCTATCACTGGTCAAACTTAAAGGACATCCATACCTTGTAATAATATTTTCCCATAGTTACATGGTTGTTGTAGTTGTTGTGTAATCCTTTGTAGGTGTTACTTCTACCCACCTTATCGATAGTCTTTGTAAGTGATGATATAGTGTGATCCAAATCCCGCACGTGGCTAGTGAAATAGGACCCAAAAATCTATAACCCATTTCTCAAATGGTTCTACACTAGTAATATATCTTAAAGGCATTTCATCTCGTTGACATGGTTTCCCTAGACGATGACAATGATCACAAGCCTTGCAATAATCCTTACAATATTTATATAGGGTCTCCCACCATAATCCATCAAGTAGAATCTTGCGAATAGTGACGTCACCTGCACAGTGGTCACCTGCATTACTAGCATGAGCTTCTTCCATAATATCTATGTGCTCATTTTCCAGTACGCAATGACATAATACTTCATCCCTACCTAACCTGTACTAGTCACCGCTAATTAACATATAGGTGTTGCGTGTATAGCAAGTTGTTTCTTTTCTAAGGATTTCATTCCTTCTGGTGCC
The DNA here is from genome assembly GCA_018340775.1 of Taxus wallichiana var. yunnanensis. Lineage (NCBI taxonomy): Eukaryota > Viridiplantae > Streptophyta > Pinopsida > Cupressales > Taxaceae > Taxus > Taxus wallichiana. The sequence continues at coordinate 418,595,766 of CM031243.1, forward strand.
ATGCCTATTCGTAGAAAGAAAAAAATCCTCTAATTCAGATGACACTCATTGTAACTTATATAACTATGCATCTGACATGGTATCTTCAATTTCCTTTTCTTCTTCTCCCGAATGTATTCTGGATAGATGGTCTGGTCTAGAATTAATTTTTCCTTGTTTTACCAAAACTGTGAAATCATATTCTTGAGATAAGAGTACCCACCTGCATATACGCCCTTATAAAATGGGATTTTTACCAAATACTTCAATGAAATGTCATCTGTATAAAAGACAAATAGTGTAGCTAGAAAATACTATCTAAATTTATGTAGCACATAGATCATTGACAAAGCTTCACGCTCTGTAGTTGTGTAATTTTGTTCTTTAGGAGTCAACTTTCTACTAGCAAAATAGATAGTATGATCTATAATACCTTCTCTAGGATGGGCCAATACATCTCCAATGGCCGTGTCAGAGGTGTCCACATGTACATGAAATTATTGGTCCCATGAAGGAAAATGTAGAATAGGCTTGGTAGTAATTTTATCCTTTAATGTATTGAATGTGTGTTGCTTCAGTTCTCCCTGGTAGAATGTATCTTTTTCTTTTAGTAACTCCTCCAAAGGTACAAAAACCTTGGCATATCCCTATATGAATTTTCTATAATACCTCGTGTGACCCAAGATTCTACGTACCTCACTCTGACTGATAGGATCTTTTAGGCCTATAATGACTACAACCTTAGTTGGATCAACCAACAAACCTTCCTTACAGATTATGTGTCCTAACAGTATCCCAAATGGTGTAGCAAATATGCACTTCTTGATGTTCAAAGAGATACTCAACTGCCTACATCTTTAAAAAATTAAGTGTAGATTATCACAATGATCTTTAACAAGTCCATACACTTTCCAGTCATCCAAATAAACCTGTAAGAAGTTGTAAATAAAATCCTTGAACGCTTGAACAACTATGCACGAAAATATAGCGAGAACATTTTTAGACCAAAAGGCATCACAAGATAGGCATCACAAGTATAGGCAAATCTACTCCTAGAGTTGAGTAGTAAAAGTATTCTTTTCTTGATCCTCCTAAGCAATCCTAACCTGATGATACCTAGAGAACCCATCTGTAAATGATAGATTTCACACCTTGCAACAGTATTTCCTCAATCCTTCTAGTATTTCCTCGAGTGAATGGCATAAGAAAGGGATCAATCAAACATGCAGCATTCAGCTCCCTTTAGTCCACATAGATCCTAATATGACCATCCTTATTGGTATTGATCACCATTCGACTAACCCATTCGACTCGTCCGGGGCTTGATGATTCTAGACTTCAACATTTTGTAAATCTCTTCCTTGAACTTTTCACACAACTTGGGGTTAATCCTGTAGGGTATCTTTCTAACTAGGTGTGCACCCTCTTTAATTTTTATACTCATCTCCCCTAATGATTCATGCGTGCATTTAAGTTCATGGTACCCTCGAGGGAATAAGTTCTGATAATCCCGTAGTAACTCTATGATTTTTGCCACGTTAGAGTCTGACCAATAGTCTCCAATTATGGCCTCCTTAGGCTCAACATCTGATCCAATATTCAATTTCTTTTTCTTTATAGGTTCATGATAGGTGCATGTGGTCTTATGTACACTTTTCAATGCCTCACGCCTACCCGTTGAATGGTTTACATACAGATTTTCTACTTCATCATCCACTAACTAGACCATTTTTCCTTTTTCTTTCTCAATGCAAGTGTGCTAAAGTAGTGTGGCATTGACCTTTTTTCTTCAAAAAAATGTGCTCATGTGTCTCCTTTATCTAATAACTCATGAAGGAGTTATTCAGCCTTGAAATTATCTCCCATAGTTAAGCGCTTAATGACTTTTAATGATTTTTCCACCAGAAGCTTGGTAGAGAAGAATTCAAACATCTGGGCCATTCCTGCAATTAAATCTTTCCAATTTCCAGTCTCTCTATGGAGTTCTACATATACATACCAAGCATGCACATAGCCTTGTAAAGTGGAATAAAACTTGTGCACCCATAGCGAAGGTGGTAAAGCTTCCTACCCCTCTGTCTAGAGTCTCTCACACTTCTAAACGTGGTGCTAAACAGGTTGATTACCATGATAAGTGCATATTTGAGTAGGTGCATTGCTCCTGAAGAACCTAGTGGTAAGAGCAATCCTAATTTCATTCCATCCTACAAGATTATCCTTGTGGGCCACCCACCAAAGCATACTACTATCCGCGTAGGGTATATACTAGCATATTCCTTCTCTGCAGTGGTTCTATCCACTGTGCTTCCATGGCCTTTAAGAATACCATAGGATATCCTTCTCCGGTGTAACAAGGTACCGAGTTATTACCTATTCTCCTGATATAATGTGGTTTGCAATCGTTAGAAAATATACGCTTTACTTCACACCCCACCAACTCATAAGTGCTATGAGCCCAATTATCACAAGAAACACTTGTAGTATCATTAATAGACTATGCATCCTCCCACCGAATGATTCCTTATTTACAATGGATCCTAAATGGCGTGTACATAAATCCTATTCAGTCTTCTTCACTCAAGGGCTCATAGGGCACATATTTTCCATCTATTAAAGGAATAATAATTCTTTCCTCATTTTTTTCAAAACTAATATAACCCTTGTTGAACCGAAGATCAACATTATTTGTATAGCACCAAGGATGCCCTAATAGAGATGGGAAGCTATCTGAATCTACTAGAGCTAAAACCTCAAAATCTCTAGTGAACTTGGCTCATTATATGGTAATGGATGCATCTTTCAAAACTTCGATGGGATTGACCATAGTATGATTAGCCATGGACAATAAATTAGAGGATGGTTGTAATGGGGGTATCCCCATTTGTTCCCATGCATCTACTATAAGAACATTGACTTTCACGCTTGTATCAATTAGTATATTACTCAATAGCCACCTATCCACAATAGCATTCAGAGTGATTTCCTTGTCATAATATAGGCTATGAGGGGGAAGATTCGCATGCAGGATCTTTCATCCAGTCTTAGTACTTATGCATGGAATGTTTCCTTTTAACCAATTCCCTAACAATGGAATGATATTTTCCTAGTGCAACATTTTACACACTTATCTCAAGTCATCCATATCAGTTTGGATTGTCTCTGATGCTTTCTTTTGCTCTATATTCTATGATTTATACTTTAAATACTATATTTCACCCTGAAGATTCCTGAGTACCTCCATGGTTTCCTAGTAAACCTCTTTCTGATGGATAGAATCTGGGTACCGTACATGAAGAACCTCCTCCTTAGTGATGGTAGGGTTCTACTGCAATGCTTCTCTGACACATGTCACCTCAGCGTGGGTCGTGATCTTTACTTACAATGCCTCAGACTCTACTTCCAACTTGGGCATCCACTGATTTTCCACATTGTGTTGTATCCTAACCATCCATGTGCCTTTGTTTTCTTGTTTATACTACTTGCTAAGATGTTCATAAAAGTCTGGGAATTCCTTATAACCATGATTATTTCCACAGAAAGAACATGTAATATTTTGAGGAAATTCATGCCTGTAGTGGTCAAGAGATCTACATGTATAACATGTTCTGTGAGGGAACTCACTTCTTCCACCACTACTTGTCATGTCCTCCAAATCCACAATGTAATCCTTGGCCTCTACCATGACCGCATTCAAAATTACCTTCATTATGATCATAGCACACCTGATTGTGATCCCAATCTTGATGCTCGTTCTTACCTTTAGAGTTATCTAAAACTCATGTCTATCGTACACCAATATCTATAGCATCATGGATCTGACCAATCAGTCAGAAGTCTTCCGTGTCATGAGTTGTGGACCTACAAATTTTACAGTAACAAGAGACGTTCTTCCTTATCACGCGTTGTAGTAATTGACAACAGCTAGCATCATGGTTTACATGGCATATCTCACAATTCAACAAAAACTAGTGCACTGATCTATGAGGAAAACTATCCTTTATGTGACCTTCCATTTCATAATTTGTATACCAAATCCCTGTGTGTATCTCATGTGCTGAATTTTCTGATAGTTTCTCCAATTACTTTTCCGTAGCTACGATCTGTGCTTCTAAAAACGGGCTCACCCTAGTGTCTATATTTCCAACTCCCTCAGTGCGTAATTCTTCTTCAAGTACTTCGTGGATAATTGTATCTCTTATGTGGTAATTTCCTCCTAAAGGGGTAAGCAGGCCCCCATCAAACCATTGTACATGTTGGCTTACGTGAATATCATAAGAAAGCTTAGATAACAGTGTTTTAAAATGGGCATCATACTCTCTCACACTTTCAATAGTCCTTTTCTTTATATCCTTGAGTGCACTTATACTCTTTTGTTCAAACTCAGGGATGGGAAACTCTTTAAGGAATGCATATTTTAAAGTTGTATAGTCTACGCAAGTCTAATCAAGGTCAAAATTTTTGTACTAACTATGTGCACACCCTTGTAACATACTAGAAAATTTTCTTTCCCTAATCTCGAAGCCGTGATTCCTTTTATGTGCCACAATATTTCACACGTGTACATTTTCAGCAACATCTTCTATGCCCCTATACTCTAGAAGACGAAGAGACATATCCATGTAAATATTCTAGGGTTGGTGCGGACCTTGCCCACCTGATCTAGAACCTCTAGTGTTTCTTCTTCCCCAAGAACCACCGGATTTACGTAACTAAAGACACCTATGCCTCCTTATCCCGAACCTATAGTTGGAGTCAAACCAGAAGATGTACTTCCCTATGTCCCAATCTGTAGAACTAAAATATACCCGACAGGTTTGTGAAGCGTTATTACTCCTAGAAGAGAGCCCAAAAAGGTACTCCCATATAACAATAAATCCATTTGTATTGCCATCATTGTGCCTTTTATAATACTCTCTCCTACTCTCCCACTACTTGAATTAGCTTGTTGATTGTTTGTTATACTAGATGATGGAAAACCAAGTGCAAGGGAAAGGTTGCCATGTGGATTCAGATGTGTGCCCATGGCATAGGTCATCTCTACTGGTGCACTTCTACATTAGGTTTAGGAGGGTTCTGTATCATGATTTCCCAAATTGGGGAGTTTCTAATGCTCAGGTTCCACGTCTTCTACGTGAACTTCAAATCCTTCCTAAACTATCTTTCTCCAAAACGCCATTTGCTCTGCAACCTCCCGTTGTTTTTATACCTTCCTCTCACACACCTCATTATACTTAAGCCACCTTTCCTCTCTCTGCGTCTATACTTTTAATTCTACCATCTTTCACCAAACGTGCTCCCGCCCCATGCATGGTGGGGTTTAGTTAGCCATCGATTTGCTCTCCAAATTAAAAGTTACCATCAAGATCTTGATCAGCCAGTGGAATGCCTTGCAAGTAATTTCCCCTTGGATATTGTAAAAACTAGAATTCAGCTACCTCTGGGCATGAATAAGTGGAAATTGAGTACTCCAAGATATAACTATTCAGAACACCACAGAACCACTTATCCATAGTGCAAGTCCAAATTAGATCAACATCATAAAGGGTTTGAAATTCTTCCTACGTCTAGATAAGTGTGCGATACCTCCAATTTCATTTAGACGCATAAGAAACCAGCCACTCATACAGTTCACAAAAATATAGCAAAGAAACTCTCGTACAAATAGTCATACAAATTTTAGTCAACCCACGTGCATGTGTTAAATTTGGATTTAGTGTTGAACCTCTATGTGTATTCTTCTTCTAGGTCATGTATCCACTCCTCAACACTTTCTAGGGTCAACTGGTATGTCTTCATCATGGAAAAAATTAGAAAAGAGGTCCCAGAAATGGAACCAATGATGTAGCCTAGAATTCACTAATAAAATCCCAAACATTTTGGTACATCACTTTGCCTAGTCTTAGTGCTCACCCAAAGTGCACAAAGGTACCAAGAACCTCTTTAGGGTTGAATAACAGTAGTATAATCTCATGCGCACATCAGATTTGGTAGCATAACCTCACAATAACTCAGTTCTCACATCATTCCCTATGCTACACAATTCACTACATATTTATAAGGGTGGGGAATTTTCCTTCACCGCTTATCTTATCCCAAAATAAGTGTGCTAAAAATAGAATTCTTCTAGTTAATGTTAGTAGTAAATCTATTATCAACATGTATCCATGAAAAGTTCTTTGTATCCGATCCTCCAAAAATATCCAATGCGTGTTGTGCAAGTCTTTAACCAATTTGTGTGTTCCACATGCTATCTCCAAAAATATATCCTCATCGTGAAAACAACTAAGTCCCGAATCTATCTCTTTTCTTTGTGCATGATTCCTTTCCTATCCTCTCATGCTTTTGAATACACTATGCTCTTCTACATGAACCTTCGTATGTTCTTCGCTAAGTGCTAGATTTTGATTGATCAACAAGAATGGAAATAATGGTGCCTTGGTAAAGGACAAAAATGGCTGAAAAGGAAAGATACAAGAAATTGTGGATATAAAATGCACCAAGGGGAAATAAATATAGCCACAAATATTGACTTTGAAAACAAAGATGGTTCCCTAATCAATTGAACACAAACAGAAAAGGGTAGGTCAGGTCGATAATTCCCAAGGAGATTCTATGGTGCCCAAGGAGAGTCGATGGTGACCAAGGGGTTCGGTGGCTATATAAGCCATAAATTTAGCTTAGAAAGTTCATTTTCATGGGCCTATAAGTTATTATTTGAGAGACCAAATATATAAAAGGAGATCAATATTTGGAGAGGGATGAAGGCCAAAGGAGTAGTCAAGAAATGCCCTAGGGTTTGCGGGATGGTGAGTAACATAAACCCTAGCTTGTTTTTATTTATTTTTATTGTTTTCTTTTTTTTTTAGAAATTTGGATTGGTGCTGAGGGAGGTTGGTGGCGATTGGTTAGGGTTATCATGGAATTATCCCTAAAATGCATCGATCAAGCTGTAGGTGGCTTGACCCAACCTAGGTCGGTGTCGACCAAGGTTAGATTGGATAATTTTGATAGATAGAAAGATTATGGGGTAAAATAATGATGAAAAACTGATGTTTTCTTGTTATTTTTATGATGGGAGGCTAGATAGACCTTATATTTGATAGACCGAGTCCCAACACTGTATTACCACATCATAGGGGATGTAACTGACACTAAGTGTGATCACTTAGTGGTAGTGGGATTCAAAGGATTCAGACACTATCAGAGGAACCCATGAGATGTGATAATGATGATTGCATTACTTGAGACGTGGGATATCCGCATGCACCTTCTCGGTTTAGGACGGGTGAGACAATGATCACCTTGAAGGATGTGTATTGCATCCTTAAACCGCCAATATAGGGGATTAAATAGTAACGATTATAGTAGATAGCATATCGGTAGCGTTGACATGGTTTTTTGGAGCTGATGTACCCCACATTACATTTATATCAAGCACATTCTCTTATGAGATGAGGTATGAGCATGGGGATGGACGAAGTAGATTGATGTTTTTTATGATGGCCATTTCTTGTTATGTGTTTTCTAGACTCAGGTGGATCTCATTTTCCATGGGAATTAGTAGGGGTTCTGACGGATATACTGGATCATTGGACAATGTTCTCATTTGGTAGCGCTCTCCTAGTGCGGGTATATTATGATTTATCAATGTAAAGAGCCGACGGCGAGGAGGACACGAGATGGATGTAGGCTTCCTCCTACACTTCTAGGCTTATGAGCACATTACATTCATTAGGCCACCAGTGGCTACCATAGGTCATTGTTGACCATATAGGACTCATAGTGGGATTCTTAAGATAGTGAGCCCACTAGCCTCACACATATAGAGGAGTGATGGATGTCGATTGGTACAGTGATAGGTTTAAAAATATTGAGAGAGAGCATATTAGATAGCTTCCTTATAAGGACTTCCCTACAAGGCCTGGATTGGATGTAGAGTTTATTGGTATGGGGAGGACGAGGTGGGTGTAGGTCCAAAGGACAAAGATGATAGAGGCCATTCAGTTTGATAAGTTCAGACAAAACTTTGGGGTCATTTAGATAATACCTAGCGATCCCATCTCCTATAGGCATGAGGAGATAGATAGAGATATGCTTATTCTTGACATGGAAGACCCGATAGAGGAGGAAACAATGCCATGGCATGAGGATGATGATGTAGGGGTTAGAGGAGGGTTTTCTGAGTGGATGACCGCTAATTGGGTGGCTAGGGTATCCATTAAGAGGGGATGAGGAGGAGGAGGGGAGATGTATATTTAGGTGGATATTACTCTTGGAGGTGGAGATGTGGATGAAAATTGAGTAGAGAATACAAATATGGCATAACTATGTGTGGAGTTATATTGGGTGAGCACTGAGAGGGATACCACTCATCAAGGGTGATATATTGTGCGACAGAAGTCACAGAACCTTCAGCAGGAGAGGGACCAAGTCATCTAGGAGAGAGTGCAATAATGGAGGCAAAGGGAGGCCTATAAAACCTGATTTGGAGATATTTCCACGATTATAGCCGTAGATTCTCGTTAGTGGAGTATCTGGAAACATCATAGGGAGGAGGAGAGATAGCACCTCCCGACATGATATCTATGGACCGATACATAGCCTTACCCATAAATGCTAAGTATTATGATCATATCGTGGTAAAGAAGCTACCACAAAATCTGAGATATTAGGCGTATTTGTAGTAGTGAGTGGCATCCGAAGTAGGGCCATATGAGAGTGCAGTGAGTGTGGCTTAGCTGAATCGAGGAGAGGTCCAGTGGTAGAGGCGATGAGGCCGAGAGATAGGTAGATGGTCTTCCCTTAGAGGGGAAATATTTTATTCTTTCTTATGTTAACTTTACTAGTTTTGATAACATATTTGCTTTGAGAGAGGACCCTAGAGGTCGGTGATGTACTTGATACACTTTATTTTGACAATATATATGATATATGATTTTTTCATATTCTAGTGTGTGTCAATTATGTGATGTGGATATGTGATGATGATGATGATTATATGTGTATGTTATATTTGATGATGATGGTGACTTTATATGCAATGGTTGGATGTTCTAATATATAATATGTGATGTTTAGTTGAAAAATAGATTTAATAGATGATAAAAATAGATGATGATAGATGATAAACATAGATAATGATAGATACAAAAATTAAATTGGATGTGTTATTGTTGATGGATAATACACAATTGATTTAGATAGAGTAGATGTTATTGTAAAGGAATAAAGGATAGATGTGGAAAATTTTAGAATGGAATACAACTTAATGATAACAACCTATGGGTACAAATGATGCTACATCATATTAAGGATCACATGAGGAAAAATGTCTATAACTACATTGGGGGTAAGTGAGAAATGGATTCAATTAACGAAAGTAACATATAACCAAAACATGTGTTAACACATAACCAACGATAGTTAGTTATACACAATATCATGAAAGAAATATGGAATGAACTCGTAGACCTGATGTCTACATGAAAAAGGGGTTTGTGATGTAACTTGTATGTTGTAAGAGGGTCCTCCATAAGTGGTGTTCCCTAGGTCTATGCCTCAGCTCTGGGTAGGGGAAAGAGATAAAATTGATCTATGCGGGAAGTTTTCTATGAGAAATTTGATCAATGCGGGAAACTTTCTTAGGATGTGAATAAAATAGAAGGATGATCAATGTGGGAAGCCATCAATGCAATGATATAAGAGAGTATCCATCCTTTAAGGGTATGGTCTAATTTATATTATTTATGATTTTGATGGCAAGAATGATATACATGATATTCGTCTTTAGGGATCAATCTCTTTATTTGAAATATCCTTTTTAACATGACAAATTGTGCATTGAGGGATGAGTATGTTTTTGATAACTTTGAATTTTTGATAAGACCATCCATGAATTTTCACTTTTATATGGAGAAGAGGTGGGAATGGCTAGGTAGACCACTTAGGAAATGATAATAGATGTACAAGTGACACATTTGGACCCTTAGCATGGCTCCAAGAGGTAAACAAGAGGGTGATGAATGTAACAATCATGGAGTTCTCATCAAGAAGGGAGAAGTTGTCCATAAGGAAAATGATATGGGAAGAGCCATGGTTCCCATATTTAAGGTCATGTATATGAAAGTGATGGTAGACCAAATAATTTCAAACCATTAAAATGAGAGATGGAAGAGGCTAATGATGGAGGAATGATCTAAGGATATAACTAAGTGATCACTAGTATGTACACTAACAATAGAATGCTCACAAGTTCAATGCATTAAGTGGTTTGAATTTTGGTTTAAAATCAAGGGAGGCCAAATGATAGGCTCCCAACCCATACTTATGCATGATAACCTATGGTAAAATCCAGTTGAGGGAAAAATTTCCATGTTAGCTCCTTTCTAGAGTAGTAATGCTATGATTTTATTTAAGTATGAGGTCACAAAAATTAAAGTCCCACTCTTTGAGGTTTTTATTGTAAGCATGTTTGATGCACTCTTGATAAAAATGATGATGCTAAAGAGAGATAAAGTGGAATTCATCTAACAACTCAAGTTGTTCGAGACGCTCCTCATGATAATCTCATCGAAATGAAGTCGTGAAGAAATACGTGAAAGGATGGAGTTTCAACTTCAAGGGGAAAAACGTCTTTAGAGCTGTAAACAAGAGTAAAGGGAATAGCACTGTGCAAGTAAAAATGATAGTCGATAAGCCTAAAGGGAAAAAAAGGATATGAAAATTCCAATTACGACTTGATTGATCAATAGTCTTGGTAAGAATGTTGCGAAGAGTTTTATTAGTCACTTCAACATGGCCATTATCTTGAGGATAATATGGAGAAGAGAAGCTAAGTTTTATATTGAATGAGTCATAAAACTTTTGGAGATATTTGTTTTTAAAGGATTTTCCATTAACCGTGATGATTTTATGAGGAACGAAAAAGCGGAAAATTATATGTTGATAGATGAAGTTAATAATTGGACTTTCTTTGGTTGATGTTAGTGTGATTTCTTCCACCCACTTGCAAAAATAATCAATTACAGTGATGATATAGTGATGTTGTTTTGAAGACCAAGGATTGATAGTACCAATGAGATCAAGGCCCCACTATGAGAAGGGCCAAAGATCTTAATTTGGATACAAGGATTGAATAGGAATGTGAATAAGATTGGAATGATGTTGCAATTTAACACATTTCTTGACATACTCATAGTAGTCATGATTGACAGAAGGCCAATAATAACCAAGACAAAGAACGTGCTTAGCGATAGCTAATCCACTAAAGTTTTCACCACAAATTTCATCGTGGAAATCTTGGATACCACAAGAAGACTCATAGGATTTAAGGCATTGAAGGAGAATACCATAAAATCCATGCTTATAAAGGATGCTACCGAGAATCACATAGCAATTAGCGCATTGAATAAATTACCTCCTTCCATTATTAGATATATCGGAGGGGATGATGGATTTGGATAGATAATAAAAAATTTGGGAATACATAAGTGTAGACACAAATACTACACATTAGACAATATTTAGCCTATTCTTATAGTACTATTTAAAAGGTTCTCATGTGTAAAAAGTACTAATTAATCCCGCCTTTTGGCCATATTTTTCTTATATTTTATTTCATATTTCTTGCTTCAATTCCAATGCTTATCACCTTATTTTCTAACTTCCCCAAGATTCTAGCCCTAAATCAGGGTGCCCCTGGGCACCCTAGTCTCACTCTGTGGTGCCTCGATCTATGTAAAACCTCTTTCACTCTTTTTTGGGTCACTTCTAGTTATTGGTCATCCTTATCTTCTTCTCAGTTGGCCTTGTTGGGATTAATTGTGAAATTAAACTTCAGAACCCTATAAATATAAAGCTTATAAGACCAAAATGAAGGTCCTAGGTCTTTGCATCCTATCACTATTATCACTTTATCTAGGAAAGCATCTATTACATCCACATAGTACCATATATTCAAGATAGGAAGTCTACATCACACACATTATTAGAGGAGGAGGTATTCTATTCATTCTATTCTCTACATCTTCTATAGCTATTATAGCTTTCTATTGCACAAAGTGTGACTGACACAAGAGCACCTAGGGAAGGACATACACCCACTCACCGTAACTATATTAGGGTTCGTAGTGTAGTGTAATGCTCAGTGATAAGTCCACTAGTTTTGTGGCTGAGGTTAGTCTAACCCCTTCTTCTTCTTCTTCTTCTTCTTGTGCAGGGTGTCATCCAATTCATCCAAAGTGAATCCAATGTGATAGACAAAGAGTATTCAGAGACACTTAACAACCATGCTAAATTAGGTTTTTTAGCATTTACATTATTCCGAGCACCCAAATTATAGTCCATGGCACCCCATGGTACCCTAGTAAACTCCCAGTGTTTGTGTGTCACTTCAGATAGTCTATATCTCCCCTTCACAGGTGGTCTTTGAGTGTTTTTGCACTACCGAGTCACGGTTCTAGAAATGCAACAACCTATGACAATCTCTTTTTATCAGCTGAGTCTATTCCTTACTCTTCTCTTACATATTAGGATTTTATTTCACTTAGATAGGATTTGATTTCACTTAGAATAGTTTATTTACATTTATTTCATATTTCTTTACTTCATTTACTAGCATTTTAGTCCTCCTATTTAGATTAACACTAGAACCCTAATTACCCCATTTAGGACTTCTTTATTTTTGTTAATCCCAAAGAATGATGAATTGGACTCAATAATATTAACGTGAGGTAACTCATGGAATGGTCGATCACTATGATGAACAACAACAGAAAGTTTGGATTCCTCTATTTTCCATGGGATGAGATCTACAAGAGACACCATTGTATCACTAAAATGAATGGATGCTTGAGGATTGGTTTGGATAGTTTAAAATCAAAGGTCTTAAGGTGGAGAAGGATGATATCACTATATTTCTAATGTGTATCATTTTTACATTGATACTCACCCGTGACTTATTTGATGATAAGCTTAGAATCCCCATGGATGTCAATAATTTGAACACCTAAAACGGTAGCAGTATCAAGACCCAAGATGAGGGATTCCTTCTCTTACATATTGTTTGTGGTCTCAAAGTTGATCTTGTTCGTGAGGGTAATAGGAGTATCCCAAGGAAGAAAGAGAATGATGTTGACATCTCCCCCTTGTTGACACTTAGAACCATCAAAGAAAAGGGTCATCTTAAGGGTATAATACTCATGGTGGAAGTGATTGATGGATTCATCTAGAAATTGCTCATGATGAAGATGTGTACTAAAAAGAGGATATTTGGATAATTAATCTGTGATAGCTTGGCCCTTGATAAATTTTTGAGAGATTAAATCTAGGTGAAACTCGGTCATGAGCATAAACCACCGAGTAATGCAACCATTGTGATAAGGCTTAGATTGCATTTTTTGAGAAGATGAAATGTAGTGATGACATAAACTTTGTGATTGAGAAGATAGTGTTGAAGCTTAGAAGTAGCAAAGAAGAGAGTACAACACAATTTTTCAACTTCATTGTAGTGAGTCTCAGAGTCATGAAGGGTGAAAATGATGTAATAAATGAACTACTCACGACCTTGGTCATCATGATGTGCTAACATAGCCCCTAGATCATGATGAGTAGTAGAGAAATATAGTTAAAAGGTCTCCCCATCGATTGAAGGTGTAAGCACTAGTGGGGACAAGGGATACCTGCCTAAAATATTCAAAATCCTTTTGGATGGAATGGTCCTAGTTGAAGTCTACATATTTACAAAGAAGACGATAAAAGGGTTGAAAATGATATGAAAGTTGTGATATGAAATGAAGGACTGATTGAATTTGACCTTAGATCTTGTGAAGTTTCTTAAGATTAGAAAAAAGGGGCATCTCAATGATGGCTTTGATTTTGGAAGGGTAAAATTTGATGCTCTAATGGACACGATAAAGCCAAGGAGTTTTCAAGTTAGCACTTTAAATACACACTTGGCCGGATTAAGATGAAGAAAGAAACAAATGAGATGCTCAAAAAAGACCTCAAGAGAAATAAGATGATCATGTGGATGTTTATATTTACCTTAAAGATCATTGATGTAGTCCTCTATAGTCTTATGGATGAGAACATGAAATATGTAAAAAAGGGATAACGATAAGTGGATCCAAAACATTTTAAATCAAAGGGCATGACGTGATAGCAAAAGTTCCACAAAGGAGTAATGAAAGAGGTCTTATGATGTTATTCGACATGATGAGAATCTGATTATAACTAGAGAAACCATCTATAGGAGAAATCATCTTGTGACCTTCAAGTGAGATCCACAAGTTTATTGATGTTCAGAAGGGTGAAGTAATCTTTAGGGAAAGCAAGTTTCAAATCTCAAAATTCTATGCATATAAAAATCATGCTAGATGCTTTTGTGACAGGGATGATGTTAGAAACCCATTTAGGGTAGTAAATGGGGATGATGAAGTTAGAAGAAAGAAGGCATTACAACTCCTCTTTGACAAGGATGAAAACTCCAAGGTACATGTCGTAAAGCATCTTCTTCACCTACTTGGCATTAGAAAAAATGAGGATGTTGTGGATGACGAGAGAAGGATAAAGACCTTGCATGTCATAGTATGACCATGCGAAGGCTTGACTATGATGAGAAAGGAATGTGGTGAAAGAATCATTGACCTACTTTAATGATGTGCAAGGATCTTGAGGAGTCTCAAAATGTATGTGGATGGTGGACTTGTTGAGAAGAGTGGATGTGTCAAATGGAAAGTTCTTATGAAGATAAGAATCTTTTGCCCCCATGTGGGAAAGGATGACATTGTCTTCAGCGCAATGAAGAATGTGTATGGTAGAAGATTCCTCTTCTATCATCTTCAGATGGTGAAGGGGAAGGGACTGTGTCTGATTTTCACTCTGATAAGTGATAGGTCCCAAGGTGATGGTGGAGACTCTAATTTTTTTAGAAGTGATAGACATTGTGTAATCTGTATACATGGCCTCAAGGGATGGAGAAGTCGAGAAGGCATGTCTCGTAATCATCGTGGATGGTTGATGAAGGAGCATCATCCTAGTAGCTTGGAGAGCACAATACAGTTAAAATAAGCCTTTGAAAGTCATTAAGTGTAAACTATGAGCTATCAAGGTTTTCTCTTTCCATTATATTATTGTTTAAATTCAAGATTGTATGTGCATTGTAGTAGTGAAGGTGAAAAACATTGTAACAAGGGGTAAATTTTCATGTTGACTAGGTATGAGAGGTTGAATAGGTGTGTATGAGTTGTAATGAGCTAGATAAGGTCATGAAGACCATAAAAATAGATATGTAATGAGTTGTGAGGTGTTCTTAGATGAAGATTATCCACTCTTGCTATGTTTAGAAGCATGGTTAAGCTTTCTTAGGATGGACTTAGTCAATTTAAGAGCAAGTTGAGTTTCTTAAGGAGGTGGAATAGGTAAACAACATACAATGAAGGGGATAATTCGAAGGAAAAGCTTATGGCAGGTCAAAGAATGCTAAATGATGTATGTATGAAGGATGGAATAAAGATTTTGCTTTGGTTTTGAGTGAAATTACATATTTTTAGTGGACTGTGCATAAAGAACTCTGCTAGGATAGTGAGTTACAAACCCTCAATCCTCTTTAAAATTTTAATTTCTCTTGATGTCAAGATTGAAAGTTTCTATAAGCATTAAGGAAGGAAAATATAATTTTTATACATTTTAAAACTATATAATATGGTTTTTATATCCATTTATTGGCTCTTGCGATCGAATTAGGGATTCTTGTAGTTTTTGTTTTCCCAAATGGTGCATGAATTTTTGGTAAAAGTTATGTCCTCCCGTGTTTAAGAAGACCTCCAAAGATGAAGGTGAATAAAGTTTTCCTTCAAAATTTATACATGACAATATTATGGACTGAGAAAGGGATTGTAACAGTGAACAAAGAATTGAGTATACAACATACATTTTTACAAAACTTTTATGTTCAAGATTTGTGGTTTGGTGGAGTGCTCATGGGAAGTGTAACCAAGGGGTTTAAATCACATTTAGAGGGACTCCATGAAATAATTACTATTATCTAAGAAAATTAATTGATTGTGCACTTTATCAAACTTACCTAGGTCACTCAAGCTATAAAAAGGACCTAAGCCAGGAAAAGTGTGTATAGAACCAGGACTTTAATACTTAAGAACATCTAGCACTTACTAGAATACATCTAAAACCCATAGTCACATTCATTAATAAGTGTTTATTTTCATTTTGATATTGGATATGTGTTAGTGAAGAGCTACACGGAGCCCTAAACAAAGTACTAAGGACTAGATGGAAGGATCAATGATTGACCACTCGTATATAAGTTTGAATCTGTAAAAGGATGCCTATAATCGATAAAAATTTCATGAATTTTTTCATAAGCCCTAGGTTTAGTATGACTACATTGGTGTCTAAGGCTTAGGACCAATAATCTAAGTAGTATGTTAACAGGAGTAGTATGATCTTAGATGCATGACAGTACAAAGAGTATAAGTAGAATGAAAGATGATGGAACAATCAATGTAATACTTATCTATTATAATTTTGAGTCCACCTATTCAAGATATGGCATAGTCTAAGGGAATAAATTACCATGATATGAATTTGAATATTGAAGGCATATATAAGTTCTTGTATGGTGTTGAAGATCATAAGGGACAGAGGTATAAGAAGACTAGGACAAGGTGAACATAACAATAGACTTCACCAAAGCATGCATGGACCAAATTCCAAGGAAGAGAAAGGTAAGATTAACAATATTTGAATTCATAAAATTATTTCAATTGTTTTAACTCAAGAACAAAGGTATATGTTATGAGAATATCAGTGTGAGATAAACTCCAAGCCTCCCATACTGTACTATATTCCTCATATTGTGCAAGTAAGGTTGTAACTTTTCAAACTTGTTTGTGGGCCAAATCCCACTAGTGGAGTCTTATCTTGTGTGACATGATATGAATGAGGAGCATGCAGATCAGATATAAAACAAAGGTTGGGAACTAAAAATATAGTATTCCTAAAACTTGTGTGGTGGAAACTCTTCAGGGTAAACATGGTATGAAGGTAAAATATTTGATTCCTCCAAGAGATAATTCATGATGCTATGAATAAGAGCACATGTAGGAAGATATAACAGAGATGATGG
The DNA here is from genome assembly GCA_018340775.1 of Taxus wallichiana var. yunnanensis. Lineage (NCBI taxonomy): Eukaryota > Viridiplantae > Streptophyta > Pinopsida > Cupressales > Taxaceae > Taxus > Taxus wallichiana. The sequence goes on from CM031243.1 coordinate 418,612,891, forward strand.
GAACATCATATTATTGGGTGTTGAATAAGACAAGAGTAAAGAGTGTGTAAGACCTCTCATATAAGTATGAACTATCTCCTTGGTAACTAAGGATAGAATGAGGTCTTGAACATACATGTTAGAGACTTATGGGATGAGTATGAACACAAGAAGGTAAAGGCTGAGTTGAGGGTACATCAATGATGGGAGAGGATCTGTGGATTTCTCCCGATAACCTAGTCCAAAATTTTCATGGGGTTTGTGGCATTGGTCAATGATAAGGTCATGCATGTCATGCTCATAATGTCCCATGTCAAATCCCTTCCATGCATAACTGTGAAGATAGGTGTGGGTGAAGGAGGGTTTATCGAGGAAGCCATAACCTATGGTATATGGTCAGGTATGGGGATGATCAATAATGTGAGAAGAAGTGGAATCAACACCAACATAGATGAGATAGGTTTGAAGATGAGGTGGGCCAAAAGGAACGATGTCCCCGATGTTGGGTTGATACATTGGAGCCTTGTCAGGTTTACCGAGATGATGAGGTGTAGGGAGTTTGTTGAGCATGAGAAAATGATACTCCCCAATGTAATTTTTTCCATTACTTTGTCTAGGGAATCAATGGTGGGAATCTTGGATGAAGGGATGGATGAGCTAGTGGATGGTTGAGATGGGTCATTCTTGGGAACGAGGACATCATTAGGTTGATAGGTCATGTTGCATGTTTGGAAGGGAGGAGTATCACTAGGAAGCATCATATTATTTCCCTCACACTCATATTTTATGCAGTGATGAAGTGTGGAGGGGACACAACGCATGGCACGAATTCACCAATACAAGCCCAGGTGTGCTGACACGTCACTCAACCTAGATTGAGTGCTCACCCAAAGCACACAAAGGTACCAAGACCCTCTTTAGGGTTTTTGTTGTAGGATGTTAGCATGATGAAGACTTAAAGCATTCAGATCTATGACTAATATATCATTCTATAGTGCATGTTCAGATCTAGATCTAGAAAATAACTAACTTAAAAGATAACCATGATGAAATCAAACATGCAACACTAAACTATAATCATGATAACACTTTGATTCAGTCCATAATCTCCATTATATTAAATTTAGTAATACACAGAAGCTTCCTTACAATAACAATAGTATACGCTCATGCGTGTATCATATTTGGCAGCATAATCTCACTATAACACAGTTCTCACACACACTCACTCTATGCTACATAGTTCACTACATATTTATAAGGGTGGGGATTTTCCTTTTCCACTTATCTAATCCCAAAATAGGTCACATGCTATTATTAGCCACACACCATTACAAAAATAGCCACACATGTAAGTGCACTAATAATAGACTACTTTTAGTTAACTGATAGTAGTAGATCTATTCTCATCATGTATCCATGCAAAGCACTTTATAGTTGATCCTCCAAAAATAGCCAATGCATGTCACACAAGTATTTGAATGGTTTGTGAGCTCTACACGCTATCTCCAAAAATAGATCCTCATCGCGAAAACAACTAATTCTCGAATTTGTTCCTATTCTATGTGCACGATCCTTTTTGATACTCTCGTGCCTTTGAATGGGATCTACTCTCTTGCATGAACCTTTTGCATTTCCTTCACTAAGTGCGGATTCGAGTGACCAAAATTACCCGACACTAGTGGCATTGCCTCCCGGAAATGGTTTGTCTCCAAAATGAATCAAATATTGTGATAAAGAATAAAAATATTTTTGATGTGTAAAATAATGTCTTTACCCCGAAGTATCTTCTACTTCAACCTGAAGAATCAATTCTGGGTATTATTCTAGAGTCTATCAATCATTGAGCGTGGACTCTATCTTCTCTAAAATATCCACTGCAATTGACTCTAATTCATCCTTGCAATCTCTCCTTTCTCATTTTATGAGACCAACACAATGTTGGACATGGCATTCGGTATCCCTTCTAACAAGTCCATATTTTGTGCGATGAGTTTTCTAATCTCATCTAGCCTTTCCTTGGGTGGTTCTTGAGCTGCTACAAAGGCCTCACACTTTTTCTTAACAAGTGCTAATTGTTCTGATCAGCCCAATGTCTCATCTTTCATGGCCTTCAAGACTTCATTGTATTCCAAAATGGTCCTGGTTCTTATAACTACTTATGGAGATGTATAAATATTCAGTGCTTGATCTTCCTTCTTTAGTTCCTCCTATAATCTCTGAAGCAACCCATCATATGATGCAATCTTCTACATCACTGAAGCCTTTTCCCACTTTGCTTCATGTGTTGGATCCTTTGTTGCTGGCATACATAGAGGTTCATCTTCAAGCACTAAGTCCACAATGTACTTACATAATGTATTGCCAAAGGAAACATTTTTGGCACCTTTGGCTCTAAGTGTGGCCTAGCCTTCATGATATTGTACCCAATATCATCTACCATGCTAATTAAAACAATATTCTTCTTCGTGCCAAGTCCTTCTCTTTCTTCAGGAACGTCATTTATGCATCCTTATTCTTGATTTCCTCTCGCAACACCCTAATTGTTGCAACTTTATCCATATTTCGTCCCGCCACTTCGTCAAGACTTTCACCAAAGCATTGCACACTTGTTCATCTGACATAAAAGTAGGTTTGACTGTTATGTGTCTTTCCTAAGGTGTCTTCTTCAACCTCCTAAAAACACATGACTCTTCACATACATCAAAATCTGGTTCATCCATGTGCGTGTGCATCAACCATGATAATTGCTTCCTTGTTCACACGGTTGTCATATCCTCATCCATAAATTCCCAGCCATACAAATCCTTTTGTGTCATTATGCTTTAGAAATGGGCATAGACAATTTTACCTATGTCCTTGACATAGCCCATGATTGGTGGAAGATATTCTCCACTTGTTCTTTTGATCTAGGATACTTAGGAACTTGGGCTTTAAGATTTGGAACTTGTGTTGTTGTGTCCTAAGCAGTCTTGGTTGTTGTCTCATCTACCTCCTTTCCTCCTTCCTCTCCATCCTTCATATCTTTGTCTTCTAGTTCATCCTTGTTCTCTAGAGGTGTAGGGGAATTGGGCACGCTTTCCTTAGACTCTTTCACTTCCTCATTCAACTTCAATTTCCTTCTTCTTTTCTTAGTTGTCTCCTTTTGTGGAGAGAGTCAAGGTAATCTATGCACTGATTATAGAGTAGCACATTAGGTCCTTGTTCTCCTAAATAATTTTTTGAAATGGAACTCTCCTTAGACTGCATCCAAGTCCTCATCATCTCCCTCTTGTGGGTAAGGTGGTGTAGTTGCGTACTCATCTTATTCCTTATTTAGAGGTTGTCTTCTACGTCTATGCTCCAAACCAACACTATCTTCATGTTCTCGTTCTTCATTATCTACTTTGGGTTTTGGCTTTGGAACATTTCCATTGTATGCTTACCTTTTTTGGACTTGGGAGTGTGAACTCATTCTCCACATACTTAGTGTTCTCCAGCTTGGGTTTGAGTTACAGGTACACAAGCACGCTCTGGTGTCCCCAATTACCAAGATTACAAGATTCATGCTTATAATATCTGAAATAAGCCTTTCAATGTAGGCATTTCACCCTGGATATACATATTTCTTTCTCAGAGTGTGGTAGTCATAATCTACCTTGTCTACATTGAAGGTTAGGTGGTGCGCATTTGAAAACTAGTGAACTGATGCCTAAAAATATCTTGTTGTGAAGGCATATGGTAGTTTGCACCATGGGATCCAAGCTCTGTCCTTCATCACAAATCACATGATGTAAAAATGTTGGTAGACTACAAACTGAACTACCTTACTCATCACTGAAGGCAACTCCTTGGGTATGTGCCACTCTTCTTCGAATGTCACGTGAAGTCTATCATACCACATATATGCCCTCGACTTGAATTGTCTTCCCATTGATCCATCACACAATTACTTTCCAAATCTTTCCATAAGTGAATTATGTTCTATGGGGTATTCCCAAATCTTCTCCTTTAGTCCATTGGGCACTCCAATGTCCATAAACACTAAAGACAATAAAACAATGCCAAATATTATTCTATCACATGTCCGTGCTTCTTCAATTATTGTATTCACTATGTGATCTACAATATTGTAGACCACTCCTTGAGACATATTATTTGCAACGTGCAACCACATTGTGTTTACCTGCGACCATCTTCCTTAGTCATTCAACTTTGTTACAAGATGTGCAACTACATGCACTACTGGGTACTTCTTCAATTTGTCAATGTCCATGCCCCTGGACCTTTGGTATACCCCAGCTCCTTCCTAGTCTCTAGGATTGTAGCCTTATCAATTAAATCACTATCTAGATCCACTCCTGAGGCCCTTAGTCTTGTCACAGTTGAAATCAAAGCAGCTATGATTCTAACCCTCCATCCTGTGAAGTAGAAGAAGTCCTCATGGACTCTGCTCATCAACCACTGATATAATGGTTCATAATTTCCAAAGTATGGAAGCTCGTACAACTGGTAAACTCCATTTTGCTTTAGTAACTTCTCACCAACATCATTGTACAATAGAATATCTTTTGTTGTGTGCTTGTTCATTTTTGTGCTCAACAACACATCGAGCTCCTTATTATTAGTTGATGTTTGATGGTTGTAATTGTTGAATTTGCATTGAAATACATGGGAATCACATTCTTGTCCCACAATCACGCCCTCTGGAAACTAATTTTTTGAGAAATTACTCTCGGGAGAAATTTCTCCTTCCAATTCAACCTTCTTCTTCCCTTTTTCTCCGTCTGCGGGTACTTTCTTCAAGTGCCATCTGAAATAAATATCTATTTTCTTCCCTCTGTAATCGAGAAAATAAAAACCCTAGTTTAAATCTCTATGCCCTAGTGGAATTTATGTGCCCTAGTTTGTTTGTAACACGTCTACTTCACTCAAACCCTTTTCCTATGGGAACACAAGCTTCTCTTGTGCACAACCCTTCTCTCCATGTCTAGTTTCACACTCTTTGCACCTCAACACGATTTCTCAGCTCATTCACACTTAGCCCTTTTCAAATTCTCTCAATTGCAATGATAAAAATGAACTCGCATCCCATCCTTATATAGAATTTTAAAAATTTAGTGCATTTATTGCTCCTTCACCTACCAAAAATCCTCTCATTAATTGACCATTTTTCATTCTTTCCACATGGTACATCTTTACGCCCAAGCTATAACCTTCTAGCGTGCCCTCCTACCTTTTAGCTACAGAATTCTCTTTCAAGACTTCCAAGTGCTTGACTACCTCGTCCTCGCGCATTCCACTGGTAGTCTTCATGGCCTCTGCTTACCTCACGTTATACTTGTTTCTTCATTCCTCTCTATCTATGGTCCTTGTGTCCGAAGCAATCTCTTTTTTTTATTCTCCAACCTTGAATAACACCCGTAGATAGTTCCTTTCATGTGTACTTATTTCCATCATTCTGTACCTAGATATCAATAACCTACCCCACACTAAGGGTATGTACAGTCCTCTGCACATAAAAATTCTTCAAATAGTAATTATCTTCTGGCACATAAATGCGTTTATTACACAAACACACCAACTAAATTGACAAATCATAGTGACAAAGAAGGAAACACATTAAGGAAATGCAAAATTTAAAACCTAATCTAAATGGCAACATTGCCTTATTACAAACACCAAGAAGAATTATTTATAGTAGGGCTTCATCCTACTCCCGTTGAAGTAACCAGTAACCGTATTCCATCAAGTGCCTCTAATTGACAAGTGCCTAATTTGAGTATATGAGTGATAACATACGGCCCCAACTAATGTACCTTGAGTTTTCCTAGATGGTGTAAAAATTAGAATCATAAAGGAGCACCATCTCTTCTATCTCAAGCTTTTATCCCTGATGTGCCTGGCCTTCTCTTGTTTTTGAATCCAACGTCCTATGGCTCGTCACTACTCTAACTTAAGTAACTTTCCAATTTGTTCTTCTAATGCTTACTCATTAGCTAGACCTCCAACATGCGCAATACACAAAGAAGGTAACATAAATTCCATAGGAAGAACTAATTGTGTGCCAAAAACTAATTGAAATGGTGTGGATTTGTTCAAGCTTTTATATGTTGTTTGATATGCCCAATGTACTATAGATAATTTATCATCCCAATCCTTTCTTCCAACATTGAAGATCTTTGTCAATGTCTAGCTCAAAATTTTGTTGAAAGCCTCAACAGTTCATTTGCTAGAGGATGATAGGGTGTAGTCTTATGGTGTGCAATCATGAATTCATCCAATAAAATTCTGAATGTGTCATTAAGAAAATGTGTGCTCCTATCACTAGTCAAACTTAAAGGGCATCCATACCTTGTAAGAATATGTTCCCATAGAAATCTGGCATTGTTGTAGCCACTGTACAATCCTTTGTAGGTGTTGCTTCTACCCATCATGTCAGATAATTTGTGTAAGTTATGATATAACATGATCCATTAAACACGCAGTTGGTGAAATAGGACCCAAAAAATCTATAGCCCATTTCTCAAACGGTTTTGCACTAGTAATAGGTCTTAGAGGCATTTTATCTCATTGACTAGGTTTCCCAAGACATTGAAAATGATCACAAGCCTTACAAAATTCCTTGTAATATTTATATAGGGTCTCCCACCATAATCCAGCAAGTAGAATCTTACGCGCAGTGGCATCACCTACATAGTTTCCACTTGCAATGCCACCATGAGATTCTTCCATAATATGTGTATGCTCATGTCCGAATACACAATGGTACAATACATCATCCCAACCTAATTTTATGCAGTCACCGCTAATCAACATATAGGGTTACGCACATATCAAAAGTTGTTTCTTCTCCAAGGATTTCATTCCTTACGGTGGCATACCATTCGTAGAAAAACAACAATGCCCCCTAGTTATGATGGCACTCATTGTAACTTTGTATAACAATGCATTTTTCATGGTATCTTCAATTACCTGTGCTTCTTCTCCTGACTCTATTCTAGATAAATGGTTTGGTCCAGAATTACTTTTCCCTAGTTTTTACGAATGTGTGAAATCAAATTCTTAAAATAAGATTGCCCACTGCATATGCGCCCTTGTGAAATGGGATTGTTTACCAAATAATTCAATGCCATGTGATTTGTATAAAATACAAATGGTGTAGCTAGTAGGTACTATCAGAATTTATGTAACACATAGATCATTGACAAAGCTTTGCACTCTGTAGTTGTTTAATTTTGTTTTGTAAGAGTTATCTTTCTACTAGAAAAACAGATAGGATGATCTTTAATACATTCTCCAGGTTGAGCCAACACCACACCAATGGCCGTGCTAGAGGTATCCACATGTACATGAAATGGTTGGTCCCATAAATGAAAACAAAGAATAGGTGTGGTCGTAAGTTTCTCCTTTACTTTCATGAATGCACGTTGCTGCGATTATCCCCAGTAGAACATACCTTTCCATTTTAATAACTCTTCCAATGGTGTAGAAACTTTGGTATATCCTTTGATAAACTTTCTTTAATATCTTGTATGACCCAAAAATCCATGCACCTCACTCTGACTAGTAGGCTCTCTTAGGCCTATAATAATTGCAACCTGTCTGGATCAACCAACAAACCTTCCTTGCAGATTATGTGTCCTAACAATATTCCAAATGGTGTAGCAAATATACACTTCTTGATGTTCAAAGAGATACTCAACTATCTACATATTTGAAACATTAAACACAAATTGTCACAATGATCCTTAACTAACCCATACACCGTCCAATCATCCAAATAAACCTGTAAGAAGTTGTGAATAAATTATTTGAAAACTTGAAAAAATATGCGCAAAATATAGTAGGTGTATTTTTTAGACCAAAAGGCATTACAGGATAAAGTGAAGCTACCCCATTCAGTAGTAAAAGTAGTTATTTCTTGATCCACCCGGGAAATCGAACTGATGGTACCTAGATAACCCATCCATAAATGAATAGATTTCGTGCCCTGCAATGCCTTCAAGTATTTCCTCAGTGAATGGCGTAGGAAAGGGATCAATTATACATGCAACATTTAGCTCCTTGTAGTCCATGTAGATCCTAATCTATCCATCCTTCTTGATATTGATCACCATTGGACTAAACCACTCTTACTCGTCGAGGGGCTTGATAATCCCAAACTTCAACATTTTTTCAATCTCTTCTTTGACCTTTTCGTGCAAGTTGGGGTTCATCCTATAGGGTCTCTTTCTAACTAGGTGCACACCCTCTTCAAGCATTATCTTCATCTCCCTTTCATGTATGCCTTTAAGTTAATGGTACCCCCTAGGGTATAAGTCTTGATAATCCCTTAGTAACTCTATGATTTTCGCCACTTCAGAGTCTAACCAATAGTCTCCAATTATGGCTGCCTTAGGCTCAACATTTGATCCAATATTCACCTTCTTTGTCTTCATAGGTTCATGATAGGAACGTCTTTGTCTTATTTGTACTATTCAACACCTCACACCTACCTGGTAAATGGTTTACATCCAGATATTCTACTTCTTCATCATCCACTAAGTACACCATTTTTCCTTTTTATTCAAGGCAATCTCATTAAAGTAGTGTGGCATCGGCCTCTATCTCTTCAACAAAACGTGCTCTTGAGTTTCCTTCATCTAATAACTCCTAAAGGAGTTCTTCAGCCTTAACACTATCCCCCATGGTTAAGCACTTTATGAATCTTAATGCTTCTTTCACCAGAGGTTTAGTAGAGAAGAATTCAAATGTCTAGGCCATTCTTACAATTAAATCTACCAATTTCTAGACTGTCTATGGAGTTCTGCATAAACATACCAAGCATGCTTGCGTCCTTATAAAGCGGAATAAAACTTATGCACCCATAGAAAAGGTGGTATAACTTCCTACCCCTCGCAGAGTTTCTCACACTTCGAATGTGGTGTTAAACAAGTTGATTACCATGATAAGTGCATATTTGAGTAGATGCATTGCTTCTAAAGAACCTAGTAGCAAGAGAAATCCTAATTTCATTCCATCCTACAAGATTATCCTTATGGGCCACCCACCAATGTGTTGTTGTTCCACATAGTGTATATGCTAGCATATTTATTCTTTCCAATGGGTCTATCCACTATTCCTCCATGGCATGCAGGAATACCATAGGATATCATTCTCCAAAGTGTAAAAAGGTATCGAGTTGTTACCTATCCTCCGACATAATGTGATTTACAACCTTTAGGAGATATGATTTTTACTTTACCTTCTACCAACTCATAAGTGCTATCGGCCCAATTATCGGAAGCAACACTTGTAGTATCGCTAATATATTATGCATCCTCCTGTTGTCACCCTCAAAATTCCCCTCATTTTTCAAGTCAAGTTTCAAATTTTTTGAGTTGGTGCTGTTATCCCAATTTTGCCCCCAAAAAAATTGATCAAACATGACCCCACACAGAAGAAAATTAGAAGGGGTGGTTCAGTCATGTGATCCCACATTCCAAATCAAAAAATAAAGGGGAAGGGTTGGCGAAGGAGGCCAACAATGTTAAAGGAGATTAGAACAAGTAGGAGAAAATGAAGAAAGGCAGTGTTTAATCCAGGCCCAAATCGTATAATTATAGAAGGACCGTGGAAGGTGCCACATGTCTCATTGGTCTAAATTCAAAGGCACAACCCAAAGAGAGACCCCAAACTTGCACCAGCCCTCCATGTGTCCAAGGTCTAGAAAAGGGACAGAGTCGGCCATTTAATTGACTAAGTATAAGAGGGTCGGTGGAAGCCTCCATGTGCCTCATCGGCGCAACTTCAGAAGTGAGACCTAAGGGACAAACCCCAAATGAGTGCCACCCTCCACGTGGTCAGAGCCTCAAAAAGTTAAATCAGCCATTGAAAATTCTAAGGCTAGCGAATGATGCCACGTGTCTCATTGGCACACCTTCAAGGGTCGAAGCCAAAGGTGGTTCCCCAAACAAGTGCCACTCTCCACGTGTCTAGGGTCCCACAAAAGTAAAAAGGGGTAGAACTAGACATTGAATCAGCTAAGGAAAGGAGAACCAACGGAAAGCCCCACGTGTCCCTTCGGTGCTCTTTTAAATGTCGAAGCCAAAGGTGGTTCCCCAAAAAAATGTTAGCTCTCCACGTGTCCAATCAACACACCTCTAAAGGTAAGGTCAAACCGAGTCTCCAAATGAGTGGGAAGCCTCCACATGTCCCGGGTCAGACATAAATCCTTCACCAAATAAAGGGACTTAGTCAAAAGACAAAAATACATAACAAGCTAGCAAAGGGACACATGACCATGTTACAAAGTCAAAGTGTGAAGGCATGTCGTCGGAGAAATTTAGGAATTTTGGCTTTGTTTCCATAAAGGGCTTAAAGTTTTAAAGTGACATGCAGCCTCGCCCATGCCAAGGAATAAAGTTAAATGTTGAGCCCGCATTGAAATTCAAAGTGGGTCGGCAGAGCACTTTGAGTTTTTGAGCGTATGTTGAAAAGAGTTAAAGTTATAAAGTGAGCCACAACACCATCCCCACTCAAGTAAAGCCACGTGTCAGGCCTATATCAAAAGTGGATGGGTGGACCAAAATGTAAATAAATGTAGAATATCTACAAAGTCACAAAATGTAAAAGACACCCCCAAGCCCACTTCAGAAAATCTCTTCCACGTGGACAACTCAAATTCAAAGTTTGCGAAATTGGGATGAATGACTGTGATGTGATGCATTTGGTTTTGTTGCTAGGCATGGAAATGGCCAAGGAATTAGAGAAGTTCATACGTTGGTTTCTTGAATCAGTTTCATCATTTTTTGTAACCGAATGTAACTGTTTTTGGAAGCTATTTAGTGGTTTTTCTATGCCATTGTTTGGGTTGGATCTTGGTACTTTGTAGATGTAATAGATTCAAAAGTAATCAATATAGAAGTTTTTCCCTTTCTTCCTCTACTATTCCTTCTTTCCTTGTCTGAAATTTACGAATCATCCATCTTGGATGATAAGAAACTTTTTGTCTATGAAATTATATCTATTATAAATGTGAATGATTCCATTTTGTATCTCCTTTGATCAATACATAAAATGTTATACTCTGGTATCTATATTTCCTAAAAGTATTGTTATGTTCTTCCTCTCTCATCTCCTTAGTTCTTCTATTCTTTTGTATTGATGATCTTTGGGCATAAAACATTTCAAAGTATCAGGAATCCACACTTTGAAAGTTGTACATTTGTATATAAGTTTTGATGCCTTGATGTACCATGACTATGGTTTGTTAAAGTATCAGTTATAAATCCAACAATTTTTGGTGACTATACTAGGGATTTCATTTCGAATGGATCCCTTTCTAAAAGAACAACTTCAAGATCATTTTTGATCTGGTGACTCTAAGATATACATGTGGGAATAAATATCTTGGTGTAGAGGATTTCCATTTTCAACTACTGGAGCAACAAAACTTTTCTCTTCTTCTAACAAGAAGGAACATAAGAACTCGTTCTACAAGAACACCTCCTGTTAAAGACAAAAATTCCAAGAACATCATTCCTCAATAAAAACTCAGTCCTAATCTTCGTGCTTTGATACTTGTTGGTGTTTCAGTTGCCCTTTAGTTAATATTTCCAAAGATGGCAGCCCCTTTGCCTTGGGGACAACAGGTTGGGCATCTTGCTCTTCCTCAGCCATTGCATGAGTTACCTAGGGGTAACAGAATTTTTCTCAAATTCTGGGGTGATGGTAAGGTTCATCCAGCTGAACACATTGCAGCCTTCATTGTTGCATGTGGGATTCTTTGGGTTGAACATGAAGATGTCTCTGTCAGGATTTTGTGGAGACATTGTAGGAAAATGTTGTTGATTGGTTTTATCATCTTCCTATTAGGTCGATCACTAATTGGAATACCATGACAACTTAGTTTGAGTAGAATTTCAAACCTGTTGAAGATGTGCATGCTCTATTAGCTCAAATCTCTCATATCAAGAAGGAACCATTCGAGCCCATGAGGGAGTTTGTGGATAAATTCAACAAGCTAATTCATAAAATTCCATAGAACACTCGTCCAGTAGATCAAATCCAAAAGTGCTTCTTCCTCAATACCTAGTTACCCAAAGTGAGTTATGCACTAAGGAGAGCTAACCTTGAAACTCTAGAGGCTGATCAATGGTTAGCTATCAGTGTGGAGGATGACCTGATCATGTCTGGTAAATTGAAAAGAGAACCTTGTAAGTCTAAATCATCTTCTTATTCCTATTCCCTTAGAGCCAATTCCAATCAGTTACTAAAAAATCTTGCAAATGACCTCATTTCCATTAAGAAACAATTGGCTCAGCATACTCCTTACCAAGATATCCCAAGGAAGAATTTTCATCCTAGAAACTGGTTACCTCCTTCTCAGACCAAATTGGCTATTGAAGGCCCACCCATCAAGGTTCCAGTCAATACAACTTGTGAAGTTCAAGATCCTGATGATGAGGAGTTTAATGAAATCTATGAAGAACCGAGAAAAAGAGGTTGATGAAGAAGCTGGAGGAGCTTGGTGGATCTTAAGTTCATTTCCTCACCACTTTGAAGGTATGGATGATGAAGATGAATATGATGAAAGCATGGTAGATATGAATAGTGAGCCATATCTGTCATGACTCAAGAGAAAACGAGTAGAAAATAAGAATTGGTGCACTTGATAAAAATCCAAGGAGTTTCCTATAACTATTCCAGTGGTTGTAAGAAGAGGAGATCCTATTCCCACTACCTCCACACAAAAGGTGAGTAATATTAATCCTCCTTCTTCTACTTCTATTTCCAAAACTTCTTGTCCTTCAAATCCTAAAACTTATAAATCAAAAGTCTCTCAAGTTCCTAGCAATGATTCCCCATCCACCTCTGGATCTTTTGATATCATTGATCACATCAAAAAGACCAAAATCCAAATTTCAGAGGAAGAGTTTTACCAAACCCATCCAAAATATTTTGCTAAAATGGTAAACTTTGTCAATTATAAATCCAAATCCTTATCCAATACTTCTAAAGGTATTTTTCCCACTCCCTCTTCCTCACCTCAACCAAACCTTGTGGTTGCAGTCACTTCCCCTAATGAGAAAATTGAACCATTTTATGTGAATCCTCTCAAAGCTGGCCATAAACTCGTGTAATTGTGTTATAGACTCGGGAGCATCGACAATGTAATTCCTAGAAAATTAGCTCATGATTTTGGCCTAACTCTAACACATGCCTTTTGTTCCTGCTATTCCATGGAGAGTAAAAAAGTGCCTTTGGTTGGAATAATTAAAGATGCACAAGTAGCTTTTGTTGCTTTTCCATAGAAAAGGGTCTTATCCACTATTTTGGTTGCTAATATTCCTCCCTCATATGGGATGTTCTGAGTAGAAATTTTTGTAAGGAGGTAGGAGGAGAAATTCAAATGGATTGGTCACACACTTTGATTCAGGTCAATGGAAAAATGAAGAATCTGCTACCTGAGAAACAAACTGAATACATTGTGCAAAAGACTGATGATCCAAAAACACATATGGTCTATGAAGATATAGGGCATGGTAACTACGTGATCATGTAACAAGATGAGGAAAATCTTCCTAAGGGAGTGATTCATGATCCTAATGGCATTTGGACTCTAGAGTTTGATGGAAGTTGTTCTTCAACTGGTTTTGGGGCTGGTGTGGTATTGATCTCTTTAGAAGGGAAGATTCATCCTTTTTCATTCAAGATTTATTTTGAAAATACAAACAATACATCTGAATATGAGGCTCTCATACTTGGATTGAACATGGCAAAATAAATGGGAGTGAAGAATATTTGTGCTCATGGAGATGCAGAGCTGATTGTGAAACAAGTCAGAGATATTTTTCAAGTGAAGAATAGGAGATTGAAGCATTATAGAAATCTTGTCTGGGATTCCATTGAGTTTCTTGATGCTTTCTCCATTGAATTTTGCCAAGAGAGAAGAATACTAGAGCTGATTCTCTAGCTATCTTAGGATATCTATTGATTCCTCACCCATATTTCTCTCAGGAGAAATTTACCATTGAAATGATTCATAGGCCCAATGTAATGATAACACAGAAATTGGTAGGTTTTAAATGATGATCAACATTTTCTCTCTTTCTTGGAGCTTAAGGACAACTTCAACCAATTATATTTTGAAGGAAGTGAGACTTTTCCTAGAGAGTGTGTATCCTCTAATGAAGGAGATATCAAGGAAGAGATGGATCAAGATGGCTGCATCAAATTAAAAGGTAACAAGATCCCTAAAGGGCTAGTGAATTTGGAAGATTTTTTGATAAACATGATAGGTACATTAAGTCTAAAGCTTCCTAAGGAGCTTGACAGTCTAGTGAATGTGAAAAGATTAATATAGGGAGTCTTGATGAACCCAAAATGGTGAACATTGGAAAATGTTGCACTCAAGAGGAGAGGAAGAAAGTAACAGACTTATTGAAAAAGTATGTTGATGTTCTTGCCTATTCATATGATGATCTCAAGGCTTTTCAACCAAAGGAAATGTAACACTTTATCCCTCTAAAACTTAGGATCAAACCTTTCAAGTAGAAATAAAGGTAATGCAATCCAAAGGTTGCTGGCAATATTTTTCAAGAGATCTAGAAGTTACTAAATAAAAATATTATTTTCCCTATACATCATTCACCATGGATTTCCAGCATTGTGCCTGTGAGGAAGAAGAATGGTGAGATTCACATCTGTGTGTATTTCAAGAATTTGAATCAGGACTTTCTAAAAGACAACTATCCTCTCCCCATGATGGATCAATTTTTGCAAGTTGTCACAGGCTCTAAGATGTTTTCTATGCTTGATGGATTCTCTGGATACAATCAATTGGAAGTCAGTACCCCAGATCAACACAAAACTAATTTTACTACTCCTTGGGGCACCTTTGCTTACAAGAGGATGCCTTTTGGTCATATCAATGTTTGTGCCACCTTCCAGAGGGAAATGGATTTAGCTTTTGGCAGTCTAAAGGGAAAGTTTATTGTTATGTACCTTGATTATTTGACTATTTTCTCCAAAACAAGGGCAGATCACTTTCAACATCTTGAAGCAGTCCTCCAAAAATGTAGAGAACATGGAGTTTCTGTAAATCCTAAGAAGTTTGTCTTTTGTGTTATAGAAGGTAATTTACTGGGGCATATTGTCTCAAAATAAGGAATAAAGATAGATCCAACAAGAGTTCAAGCAATCTAATAGATTCCTCTTCCCACAAGCAAAAAGGGTGTTCGCTCTTTCTTTGGTAAGATAAACTTCTTAAGGAGATTCATTTTTGATTTTACAAAAATGACTATGAGAATTGCTTACATGATGAAAGGAAAAAAAACTTTGGTTGGAATTCCAAAGGTAAAGAATCATTTCAAGGTTGCAAGAAAGCCATTGCTAAGACTCCATTCTTAACATGTCTTGATTTCGGTAACGATTTTATCATCTATTGCTATGCTACGGAGAGTACCTTGGCTAGCTCGTGTGTTAACTCGGAGAAATCCCGAGGATCATGAACTTCCAATTGCCTTCATGAGCTAAGTTTTGAAAGCTCATGAATTGAAATATACTATGATAGAGAAACATGCTTTTGTAGTGGTCAAAGCTATCAAACAGTTTCATTTTTATATTCTTAATTCTCACTTTGTTGTGCTTGTACCTGATACAACCATCAAGTCTATTCTTACACAACAAGAGTTTGGAACTAAGAGAGGCAATTGGGTAGAAAAATTCCAAGAATATGACCTTGATATCATGCCAACTAAGCTAGTATAAGGTAAAGGCCTATGTGAGCTTATTGCTGAAGGAGCTGATGCAAAATTTTCCAAAGAAGCGTTGATGTTCCTATTGTCCTCTTCCTCAGTTCAATCAGATGAATGATATACTGATATTACACATTTTATTACTTATGGAGAGTGTCCATACCATTTAAGTGCCAAGGAAAAGAGAGCTATTAATTTAAGGTCTGGACATTATGTATTATGGGAGAATGTTTTGCTCAAGCGAGGCATAGATGGAAGATTTTTGAAGCATGTAGACAAAGAGCAACAGAAAAATTTGTTCTCATATTTTCATGATTAGTCTTGTGGAGGGCATTTCTCTTCTATTGTTACTACCCATAAAATCCTCCATGCAGGGTACTATTGGCTTACATTGTTCAGAGATGCATCAAAATGGGTAGGTAAGTGTGAAGCATGTTAGACTTTTGTTGGGGGGCATAAGTTGGATACTTTACCACTAAAACCAGTAGTGATTGATAAGCCTTTTCAACAGTGGGGATTGGATTTCATTGGAACTCTTAATCCACCTTCCAATGCTGGGAATACTCACGTGCTAATTGCTACAGATTACTTCACAAAGTGGGTAGAGGCTATTCTAGTCAAAAGCACTACTTCTGAGGTGGTGTGTAATTTCATCAAAGAGAATATCTTGATAAGGTTTGGGGTACCTTGTTGGGTTTCAGATTTACACTTGATATGAAACCATAGTCAGGGGACAAGCAAGTCCCTCCTCTTTAATGGGAGAGGTTCCCTTATTAAAACCAAGGTCTAGACCTATGTACATATACACAACCTTTATTTCAGCGGTGGTTTCTTGATACTCTAAAATGTGTTTTAAGACCGGGAAGTTATCAATACATTAGGGCAGAAGACTTGGAAGAGAGGAGGGAGGTAGAAGAAGACAATACCTTTAGGGAAAAGAGATGGTAGAGAATACCCTTATATGTATTGTGCAAATGAGATACAAAATAGAACCATCCACGTTTATAATGAGACACAACTCATAGAATCAAAGTTCTAGAGATTATATAGACTAGAACACAAAGTTTCCAAGCACGCAAATATTAGATGATTCACAAATCAGAACCAGAAGGAGAGAGAGAGAGTAGAAGAAAAAGGGGGAAATATTTGTATTGATTTCTTCCAATTCAAAATTACGGTTCCAGAATCATTAGAATTCCAACTCATATAATGGATTTGAAAGCCCATAATATAGCTCACAAGAGGTGGTTACAACTTACTCAAGCAAGCAAGGAACAGTTACAATTTATTTCAATCATCCACACCGTTTTGAATTCTCAATTTGCAAAGTAACGTAAATGACAGAAAAAAGACTTTTAAATATATGGCCATTAGATTATTTTACCAGTTTAAACATGAGCCATTCGATTCACTTTTACAACTCTAAACTGGGCCTCTCGCATGGAAGGAATTAATTAAAGCAATCTTGTGAGCACATCCTGCATTCTTTACCTTGGAAACAATGTGAGGTTGACACCTAGAGAAATCTTCTAGTTCTTTTATACTCAGCTGATCTAGGTTTGTTCTTGTTTGACTCATGTTGACCCCTAGACACATGGAGGGCTGGTGCTGATATGAATTTCTGATTTGGAAGCACCTTTTGAAATTACATCGAGTTGACGCATGGCACCTTCCATTGGGTCTAGACTTTTCAACGGACAACTTTTTCTCCTCATTGACTTCAACCACGTGGTAAGTCGGCACTTCATGGGGACTACCCCTTTGAATTTACTTTTGAAAATGCATCGTTATGACACATGGAGGCCCTCGCCAAACCACCCATACTTAGTCAATTTCTTTAGTTGGCTTTGTCCCTTTTTGGACCTAGGACACGTGGACGCTTGGCACAAGTTTGAAAAATGCCCCCACTTTGACCTTTGAAGCTGCGCCAATGATGTACATCGCACCTTGTCTGCTTGAACCTTCAATACTTAGCTGATTTGAGTTGTTTTACCTTCATTTTGAGCCCAGGACACGTAGCGAGCTAGCGCTTACTTGAGGACTGTCCCCTGGCCTTGCCCCTAGAGTTACGCCATTTGGACACATGGAGGCTTCCGTTGAATCTTGAAATATGGCCAAACCACATCCAATCAAAGAAATCCATGTATTACCTAAGGATTACGGGAAAAATTTAATGGGGAAAATACGCTTGTCATTCTCGAATGTGGGAAGAAAACAAACAGAAAGAAAGGAACTTCACCATACGCCTAACTTTTAAATTGTTCTCCAAGAATATGAAAGTTGTTAACAATGCCAGCTTGACGTGATTCCTTACTCCAAGGCACGAGACTCAAATTTTTTTAAAACTAGACTTTAAAAGAAGGGAATTTTGGGGTGAACAATTTGTCTCTTTCGGGGATGACTTGGCTTGGAACAAAGACACAAGGCAAGATCAATAACTATAGATAACTCGGGAAAGGAGGACCAACGCTTAATCCATTGGGCAACCGAGTAGAAAGAAAAACCAATACAAGGAAACACACACAACAAGGAACAGGAAAGCAAACAAACAAAAACTAGGAAAGACCCAAAACAAAACACAAAATAATGACAGAATCTAGTAAAGGAAAGATAGAAATGAAACACAAGGAACGACCCAAAACCAAAACACTGTACATAATATACAAAAGAACCACCTAGTCACCTAGGACCTAAACAACTTTAGGTGCTGCCCACTATAAGGAAGTGGGAGAGGAGAACCATCCATGTAATCCAAATAAAAAGAATTATCTCTAGCAAAATGCCTGATTCTGAAAGGACCAAGCCAAAGTGAGTCAAACTTACCATGGCTTCCTCGTGGCTCATGTCTTTTGTCCCAAAGCAGCATAATGTCTCCCACTTGGAAAACTCAGGGTTTAGCTTTCTTTTCAAACAAAGCCTTTACTTTGAAATGATGAGCTGTTATCCTATCCACCACTTGCAATTTGTCTTCATTGAGCTTCTGAAGATACAAAATTCTCTTATCCAAAGAATTACCGAAACTTGAATCTTCAATGGCTTTCATTAGGTGCAAGGCAGAAATTCCACCGTGACTGGAAAATGAGATTCTACACCATACACCACTTGGAAAGGGGACATTCCAATTACTCTCTTGGGTGTAATTCTATTTGCTTAAAGTGCATCATATAACATTTTATGCCAATTCCTCTGAGAATCATTTACAAGCTTTCTAACTATAGTTACTATATTCTTGTTTGTTGATTCTGCCTGTCCATTCCCTTGGGGGTAGTAGTCTGAAGAATGAGAAAGGGAGATCCCATACCCATAGAAAAAATCCATCATCTCAGCTGAAGAAAATTTAGAAGCATTGTCGGTCACAATTTTTTTGGGACCCCAAACCCGATCAATATGTTCTCCTTAATGAAGTTTCAAACTACCTCCGAGGTAGTGCTCTTGACTTGGGATGGCCTCTACCCACTTAGTGAAGTAATATATGGCATTCAACACGTGGGTATGCCCAACACTAGAAGATGGATTGAGTATCCCCATGAAGTCTAAACCCTATTGTTGAAATAACTCTTCAATCACCACAGGCTTGAGAGGAAAAGTGGCCAACTTAGGTCTTCCAACAAACGTTTGGCATGCTTCATATTTACCAACCCATTTTGATGAATCCCTTAACATAGTGGGCCAATAATAACCAACATGAAATATTTTATGAGATGTTACAAAAGAGGAGTAATGAACTCCACAAGCCTGGTCATGGAAAGCATAGAACAACTTCTTTTGTTGTTCCTTGTCTACACACTTCAAAAACCTTCCATCTATGCCTCGTTTGAACAAAGCATTTTTCCTTAGCACATATTGTGTAAATATCAGTTTGATGGCTCTCTTCTCTTTGGAACTTAAGTGAGATGGACATTCTCCATAGGTCAAAAAGTGAGCAATATCAGTGTACCACACATTTGTCAAGCTAAGGAACAAAACAATAGGAACATCAACTTCATCTTTGGATAATTCCTTAGCAGCTCCCTCAACAATGAGTTCACTTAGGCCCTTACCCCGAACTAGCTTTGTTTTCCTGATATAAATATCATAATCTTGCACCTTTTCCACCCAATTACCTCTCTTGGTTCCAAATTCTTGTTGAATAAGAATGGATTTGACTATTGTATCGTGCACCAAAGCACCACGAATGAGGATTAAGAATGTAAAACCTAAATTTCTTGACAACTGCAAAATCATGCTTCTCCATCATGGTGTACTTCAGCTCATGATTTTTTTGGACATAACTCATGAATGCAATTGGAAGCTCATGATCTTTAGCATTCTTTTGAGCCAGGACAACAACTAGGGTATTTTTAGTGGCGTAACAATAGATAATGAAATCTTTGTCAAAATCAAGGCACGCCAAGGTTGGATTCTGTGCCATAGCCTATTTAATGTCTTCAAATGATTTCTTCCCTTCAAAGGACCAACTAAAATTTTGATTCCATTGCATCATGTGAGCAATGCTCATAGTAAGTTCTAAAAAATTAGGGATGAATCTTCTCAGAAATTGATTTTACCAAAGAAATAATGGACACCTTTCTTACTTGATGGAAGCGGAATTTCTTGGATGACTTGAAGTTTCTTTGGATCAATCTTAATCCCTTCCTTTAAAACAACGTGTCCCACAAACTTTCCTTTCGTGACACAAAACACAAAATTCTTAGGATTTAAAGAAATCCCATGTTCTCTACACTACTCGCAATCTTGTTTCAAGATGCTAGAAGTGATCTTTTCTTACTTTAGAAAACACTGTCAAGTCATCTAAATACACAAAAATGTATTTCCCTTTAAACCTACCAAAATCCAAATCCATGGCCCCTCCGAAAAGTGGCAGCGGTGTTGATGAGACCAAATGGCATCCTTTTGTATGTAAAGATGCCCTAAGGAGTAGTAAAGAAAGTTTTGTGTTGATCGTAGTATTCACCTCTATTTGATTTTACCCCAAGAATCCATCTAACATAGACAACATCTCCGAGCCTGTGACATCTTGTAATACTTGGTCAATCATGGGGAGAGGGTAATTTTCCTTCAAAGAACCCTTATTTAGGTTTCTGAAGTCCACATAGATCCGGACCTCACAATTTTTCTACTTGACAAGCACTATATTAGAAATCCATGTTGAGTGGTGGATGGGAAAGATGATCCTAGCCTTCAAAAGATTTTTTATTTCTTGGAAAATTGTATCAGCTATTTTTGGATTATATTGCCTTTGCTTCTGTTTGAAGGGTTTGATCCCAGGCTTAAGAGGAATGAAATGTTACATTTATTTAGGCTGAAAAGCCTTGAGATCATCATAAGAGTAATCCAGGATGTCAACATACCTCTTCAACAAATTCACCACCTTCTTTTTCTCTTCTTGAGTGTAGCACTTTTCAATATTGACTATTTTTGGATCATCAAGACTCCCAATATTCACTTTCTTAGTCTCAAAAGATTTCCGAGCTCCTTGGGAAACTTTAGATCTCACATATCCATCATGTTTATCAAAAATATCCTCTAAACTTACCAGCCCTTTGGGAATTTTGTTTCCTTTCAGTTTGATGCATCCATCTTGATCCATCTCTTCTTTGACACCCTCTTCATTTGATGACACACACTCTATAGGTAGATTGTCACTTCCTTCAAAGTACAACTGATCAAAGTTATCTCTAAGCTCCAAGAAATAAATCAAATGCTGGTCATCATTAAAAACATGTCAATTATTTGCATTGTCAGGTACACTGGGTCTATGGATCATCTCAATAGTGAATTTTTCTGAGGAAAACAAGGACCCTAAAACAACTAAAGATTCAACCCTAGTGTTCCTTTCCCTTGGCATGAATTCAATGGAGAAAGCATTAAGGAAGTCAATGGAATCCCAAACTATATTCCTATAGTGCTTCAACCTTTTTTTCTTTACCTAATGAAGGTCTCTAACTTGTTTTAAAATTATCCTTACATCTCCACGAGCAATAAGGTTCTTCACTCCCATTTCCTTCGCCATGCTCAACCCAAGAATGAGGGCCTCATATTCAGCAATATTATTGGTATTTTCAAATTGAAATTTAAAGGAGAAAGGATGAACCTTACCCTCAAGAGAAATGAGCACTACACCAACTCTAGAACCAACTGAGGAACATCTCCCATCAAATTCCAAATTGCACACACCATTATGGTCAAACAACACTCCCTTTGATAGACTTATATGATCTTGTGACACAATCATGTAGTTCACATTCCCAATTTCTTCATACAATATTTGTGCTTTAGGGTCATCTATCTTTTGCACAATATACTCTATTTGTTTCTCAAGCAGCAACTTCTTCATCTTCCCATTGATAGGGATCAAGGAATGTAACTAATCCATTTGGATTTACCCTCCTACCTCCTTTAAGAAATTTCTACTTAGCAATGACCCATACGAAGGAGGAATATCAACAACCAAAATGGTGGCTAAGACCCTCTTCTCTGGAAAAGTGCCAAAAGCTACTTGTGTATCTTTAATTCTACCCACCAAAGGTACTTTCTTACTCTCCATAGAATAACAAGAGACATATTTTTGGGTTAGAGTTATACCAAAATCATGAACCACTTTTGTAGGGATAACATTATCTGATGCTCTTGAATCTATAACACAATTATTGAGTTTATGGCCAGCTATGAGAAGGGTCACATAAAATGGTTCAATTTTCTCATTAGGGGATGTGACTATGGCCACAAGGCTTGATTGAGGTGAGGAAGGGGGAGTGGGTAAAAGGCCTTTAGAAGAGTGGGTTGGGGTTCTAGATTTATCATTTACAAAGTTAACCATTTTGGCAAAGCATTTAGGATAGGTTTGATAGAAATCTACCTCAGAAATCTGAATCTTGGTCTTCTTAAGATGGTCTATAATATCAAAAGATCCAGATGTGGATGGAGGGTAAATAATATAAGTAGAAGGAGATTTTGATCTATTAGATTTATCATTTGTTGGACAGGAATTATTAGAAGCAAAAGTAGAGGGGGAAGGACTAGCAGAGCTTATCTTTTGAGTGGAAGTGGTAGGAATAGGATCTCCTCTTGTTGTAATCACCGGGATAGTTGTAGGAAGCTCCTTAGATATCTTAGCAGGCTGCACCACTTTTTCCTTTTTGTTAGACTCCTCCTGAGTCATAACAGCATATGACTCATTTTTCATCTCAACTACTACATCATCATAGTCATCCTCATCATCTACACCTTCGGTGGTGAGGAAATGAACCCGAGAATCACCAAGCTCCTCCAACTCTTCATCAGCTTCCTCTTCTTGCTCATCATAGATCCCATTTTCTTCCTCATCATATGGCTCAATAATTTCACAAGTAGCATTGATAGGAACCTTGAGGGGTGGACCTTCAATGATCAATTTAGTTTGAGGGGAAGGTAGGCGGTTCCTAGGTTGAAAATTATTCCTTGGAACATCCTGATATGGAGCATGTTGAGCTAATTGTTTCTTGATGGCAATGAGGTCATTAGCGAGATTTTACACCAACTGATCTGCATTACCTCTAGGAGAAGTAGAAGAAGAATATTATTTAGATTTGAAAGATTCCCTTTTCAGCTTACTAGACATAATCAAGTCATCTTGCACACTAATAACCAATATTTGATTAGCATCCAAAGTTGCAAGATTTTCTCTTCTCAAGGCATATCTTACTTCTAACAATTGGGCATTCAAGAAGAAACACTTTTGAATCTGATCAACAGGCCTAGTATCTTATGGAATCTTGTTAATCAACTTGTTGAACTTGGCCACAAATTCTCTCATAGGCTCTGTGACTCCTTCTTTATTTGAGAAACCTAAGCTAGAAAAGCATACACATCCTCAACGGGTTTAAAATGCTGCACAAACCAAGTTCTCATAGTATTCCAATAAATAATGTGCCCAGTAGGAAGATGGTAGAACCAATCTGTGACATTATCTTGCAAGGTCTCCATAAACAACCTAATGAGATACATCTTCATGTTCAACTACCAAGACCCCACATGCAATAATGAAGGTTGCAATGTGTTCATTAGGTGTACTTTTCCATCACCTCTAAATTTGGGAAAAATTTTCCTATTACCTCTGGGTAACTCATGTAATGGTTGAGGTAGAGCCAAAGGCCCAAATATTTGTCCCTAAGGCCAAGGTGCTACCATCCTTGGATATATTGCTTGAAGTGGAATTGAGACACCAACAATAAATAGAGCACGAAGATTAGGGCTAAGTTGTGTTTGTGGAATGCTACTACCGTAAACTATGTCCTCAATAGGAGGTGTGCTTGTTGAGCGAGATCTTCTATTTCTTCTTGTTGGAGAAAGTTGAAAATAATTTTGATTCAAAAGTTGAAATTGGGGATCTTCAATTCCAAGATCCCTTCTACCACGAGTGTATATTAGAGTCTCCAGTTAAATAAATGATCAAATTATTTGTTCGTTTGAAAGTAAATTTGTTGGAAAAATTCCCCAAGTAGAGTCGCCAAAAACTGTTGGGTTTCAGATTTACACTTGAGATGAAACCACAGTCAAGGGTAAAGCAAGTCCCTCCTCTTTAATGGGAGAGGTTCCCTTATTGAAAGCAAGGGCCGGACCTATGTACATATGCACAACCTTTATTTTAATGGTGGTTTCCTAATACTTTGAAATGTGTTTTAAGCCGGGAAGTTATCAATACATTAGGACAAAAGACTTAGAAGAGATGAGGGAGGAAAAAGAAGACAATACCTTTAGGGAAAAGAGATGGTAGAGAGACAATACCTTTAGGGAAAAGAGATGGCAGAGAAGACCCTTATACATATTGTGCAAAGGAGATACTGAGAATAGAAAAAAAAACATTTATAATGAGACACAACGTGAAGACTCAAAGTTCTAGAGATTGTATAGACTAGAACACAAAGTTTCCAAGCACACAAATATTAGATGATTCACAAATCAGAACCAGAAAGAGAGAGAGTAGAAGAAAAAGGGGAAAACCTTTGTATTGATTTCTTTTAATTAAAAATTACATTTCAAGAATCATTAGAATTATAACCTTTATAATGGATTTGAAATCCCATAATATAGCTCACAAGAGGTGGTTATAACTTACCTGAGAAAGCAAGGAACAGTTACAACTTATTTCAATCATCCACGCTATTTCAAATTCTTGATTTACAAAGAAACATAAATGGTGGAAAATCCAAACTTTTAAATATATGGCCATTATATTATTTTACCAGTTTAAACATGAGCCATTCAATTCAATTTTACAACTCTAAATTTGGGCCGCCCGCGTTGAAGGAATTGATTGGAGTGGGCCTGTGAGCACATCCTACATTCTTTACCTTTGAAACAAAGCATGAGGTTAACACATGGAGAGATCCACCGGTTCCTTTATACTCAACCGATCTGGGTCTATTCCTATTTTACTCATGTTGACCCCTAGACACGTGGAGGGTTGACATTGATCTAAATTTCCACTTTGTAAGCACCTTCGAAATTGCACCGAGCCGACACGTGGTGCCTTCCACCAGTCTAGACTTTTCAATGGCCAACTCTATCTCCTCATTGAATTCAACCATGTGGCAGTGACATTTCTTGGGACCTCTTTGATTTTACTTTTGAAAATGCATCGTCGTGACATGTGGAGGCCTCTACCGAACCACCCATATTTAGTCAATTTATTCAATCAACTCTATCCCTTTTTGGACCTGGGACACGTGGAGGCTTGGGGAAGTTTGAAAACCTCCACCCACTTTAACCCTTGAAGCTACACCCATGAGGCACGTGGAACCGCTTCACTCGAACCTTCCATACTTAGTCGATTTGAGCTGTTTTACCTTCATTTTGAGCTCGGGACACGCGGCGAGCTAGCGCTTACTTGAGGAATGTCCCCTGGCCTTGCCCCTAGATTTTCATCATTTAGACACATGGAGGCTTCCATTGAATCTTGAAATATGGCCAAACTACATCCAATCAAATAAATCCACGTATTACCTGAGGATTCTAGGGAAAATTTTAACGAGGAAAATATGCTTGTCATTCCCAACTGCGAGAAGAAAAAAAATAGAAAGAAAGGAATTCCACCATACACCCAAATTTTAAATTGTTCTCCATGAATAGGAAATTTGTAAACAATTCTAGGCTTGACGTGATTCCTTACTCCAAGGCACAAAATCAAATTTTTTAAAACTTGACTTTAAAAGAAGGGAATTTTGGGGGTGACAACATGTATCAAACAAGATTGTGATTGATAATGCTTTTAATTTTTATTCTTCCGAGATGATGGATTTTTGTTATGGCTATGGAATTTCCCTTGCTCATTCTTCATATTATTATCCTCAAGGGAATGGACAAGTGGAATTAACAAATAAGAATCTGGTAACCATCATTCGGAAGCTTGTCAATGAATCTCAGAGGAATTGGCACAAGAAGCTTTGTGATGCTCTCTAGGTAGATAGAATTACACCCAAAAGAGCAATTAGGATGTCTCCATTACAATTGGTGTATGGTGTTGAAGATTAGCTTCCATTAACAGTGGAATTACCATCCTTGTACTTAATGAAGGATATTAAAGATTCAAGCTTTACCAATTCCTTGGACAAGATGATCATGCATCTCTAGAAGTTGGATGAAGACAGGTTGTAATTTTTTTATAGAATCTCAGCTCATCAACTGAAGGTGAAATCTTTATTTGACAAGAAATCTAGAACCAAAGATTTTCAAGTGGGAGACATTATTCTACTATGGGACAAAAGACATGAACCTTGAGGAAGCCATGGTAAGTTTGATTCTCTTTGGCTTGGTCCTTTCAAAATCAGGCACTTTGTTGGAGAAAACTCTTTCTATTTGGATTATATGGATGGATATCCTCTCCCACTTCCTTATAGTGGGAAATATTTGAATTTGTTCAAGTCCTAGGTGATTAGGCAGTCCTTCTGTATATTGTGTATAGTGTTTTGGTTTTTGGCCATTCCTTTGTGTTTTGTTTTTGGTCTTTCCTTTTTGGTTTGTTTATTTTCCCGTTGCGTGTGTGTTGTATTCTATATTGGTTTTGCCTTTGACTCTATTTTCCCAATGGATAAGGCATTGGTCTACTTTCCCGAGTTTTTCTATGGTTCTTGATCTTGCCTCATTCCTCTGTCCTAGCCAAGTCATCCTTTAAGAAAAGAGCCAACTATTGTTAACCTCAAAATTCCCCTCATTTTTCAAGTCAAGTTTTGAATTTTTTTGAGTTGGTGCTGTTATCCCAATTTTCCCCTAGGAAAAATTGATCAAACATGACCCTCGCACGAGGAAGAAAATCAGAATGGATAGTTCATTCATATGAGCTCACATTCCAAATCCAACAATGAAGGGGCGGGGTATTTAGGAAAAGGAGGATAATGATGTTAAAGGAGATCAAAGTGCGTAGGATAAAATGGAGAAAGGTAGTGTTCAATCGAGGCCCGAATCAGCTAAGTATAGAAGGATGGAAGGTACCACATGTCTCATCGGTGCAACTTCAAAGGCACAGCCCAAAGAGATACTCCAAACTTGCACCTGCCCTCCATGTGTCCAAGGTCCGGAAAAGGGACAAAGCTGGATGTTAATTGACTAAGTATAAGAGGGTTGGCGAAAGCCTCCACGTGCCTCATCAACACAACTTCAGAAGTGAGACCCAAGGGACAGACCCTAAATGAGCACTAGCCCTCCACATGGTTAGAGCCTCAAAAAGTTAAATCAGCTGTTGAAAAGTCTAAGGCCAGCGGATGACGCCACGTGTCTCATTAGCGCACCTTCAAGGGTCGAAGCCAAAGGTGCTTCCCAAACAAGTGCCATCTCTCCACGTGTCTAGGGTCCCACAGAAGTATAAAGGGGTAGAGCTGGCCATTTAATTGGCTAGGCAAAGGAGAACCAATGGAAATCCCCACATGTCCCTTTGGCACTCTTTCAAGGGTTAAAGTCAAAGGCGGTTCCCCAAACAAGCGCCAGATCTTGACGTGTCCAATCAGAGAAACTCCAAAGGTCAGGTCCAAACAGAGTTTCCAAATGGTCGGGAAGCCTTCACATGTCCCATATAAGACATAAAGCCTTCGCCAAATAGAGGGACTTAGTCAAAAGACAAAAATACGAACAATTTAGCAAAGGGACATGTGGCCATGTTGAAAAGTCAACGCACGAAGGCAAGCTGTTTGAGCAATTTAGGAATTTTGGCTTTGTTTCCATAAAGGGCTTAAAGTTTTAAAGTGACTTGTGGCCCTGCTCATGCCAAGGGATAAAGTCAAATGTTGAGTCCACATCGAAAGTCAAGGTAGATCGGTGGAGCACTTTGAGTTTTTGAGCCTATGTTGAAAAGAGTTAAAGTTATAAAGTGAGCCGCAACTCCGTCCCCACTCAAGTAAAGCTATGTGTCAAGCCTATATCAGAAGTGGATGGGTGGACAAAAATGTAAAAAAATGTATAATATCTACAAAATCACAAAATGCAAAAGGCACGCTTAGGCCCACTTTAGCAAATCTCTTCCACGTGGATGACTCAATTTCAAAGTTTGCGAAAGCAAGATGAACAAATGTGATGTGATGCATCTGGTTTTTCCACCAGGTATGGAAATGGCTAAGGAATTTGAGAATTTTAGATGTCATTTTATTGAATGAGTTTCATCATTCTTTGTAATCGAATGTAACCATTTTTGGAAGCTATTTAGCGGGTTCTCTACGCCATTGTTCAGGTTGGATCTTGGTACTCTATAGATGTAATAGATCTAAAAGTAATCAATACAGAAGTTTTTCCCTTTCTTCCTCTATTATTCCTTCTTTCCTTGTCTGAAATTTATGAATCATCCATCTTTGCATGATAATAAATTTTGTGTTCTTGTTAATATGATTTTGGGAACTTTGTGTCTATGAAATTATATCTGTGATAAACACGAATTATTCCATTCTACATCTCCTTTGATCAATACATATAAGGTTAGACTCTGTTATCTATATTTCCTAAAAGTATTGTTATATTCTTCCTCTCTCATCTCCTTGGTTCTTCTATTCTTTTTTATTGATGATCTTTGGGCATAAAATGTTGCAAAGTATCAGGAATCCACACTTTGAAAGTTGTACATTTGTATATAAGTTTTGTTGCTTGCTTTCAATAAGGGAACCTCTTCCATTAAAGAGGAGGGACTTGTTGTCCCCTAACTATGGTTTGTTAAAGTATCATTTATAAACCCAAAACCTCCCATTGAAGGATTCCTGGTTTACATGGCTCAAACACTTCTAGATCCCGGATGACATGTACATAAATCCTATTCAGTCTTCTTCACTCAAGGGCTCAACATAGGGCTTAGATTTTCCATCTGTTAAAGGGATAATAACTCTTTCCTCATTTTCAAAACTGATGTACCCATTTCTGAACCAAATATCAAAATTATTTGCATAACACCAAGGACACCCTAATAGAACTAAGAATCTATCGACTCACTGTCGGAGTCTGCTAAAACCTCAAAATATCTAGGAACTTGGCTCCTTGTATGGTAATGGATGCATCTTTCAAAACTTCGATGGGAGTGGCCTTAGTCCGATTATCCATGAACGTTGACTTATGTGCCTGTATCAATCAATATATTACTCAATAGTCACCCATCCACAATAACATTAAAAGTGATTTCCTTGTCATAATCTAGGCTATGAGGGGGAAGATGTGCATTGAGGATCTACCGTCCAGTCTCAACACTTGCATGCAGAGTGTTTCCTTTTAACCAATTCCTTAACAGTGAAATGATATTTTCTTTGCACAAAATTTTGCACACTTCTCTCAATTCATCCATATCAGTTTGGACCATTTCGATGCTTTCTTTTGCTCCATCTTCTTGTGATTACTCCTTCAAATATTGTATTTCACCCTGAAGATTCTTGAGTACCTCCATGGTTTCTTGATAAACCTCCTTTTCATGGGCAGGGTTGGGGTACCAAGAGTCTAGTACCTCCTCTTTAGTTATGGTAGGATTCTACTGTAATGCTTCTCTAGCGGGTGCCATCTCAGCGTTGGTTATGATATTTACCTACAATGCCTCAAAATTTGCTTCTAACTTAGGCATCCACTAATTTTCCATAGCGCACTATATCCTAACAATCCCTACACCTTTGTTTTGTTGTTTATGTTACTTGTTAAGATGCTCATACAAGTCCGGGAACTCCTCATAGCTATGACTCTTTCCACAGAAAGAACATGTAATATTCTAGGGACATTCACACTGTAGTGGTTAGGAGATCCACAAGTATAACATGTTCCATGGGGGAACTCACTTCTTCCACCACCATAGCCTCGTCCTCCAAATCCACCACAATATCCTTGACCTCTTCCATGACCACCTTCAAAATTCCCTTCATTCCGATCATAGCGTGCCTCATTTTGATCCTGGTCTTAATGCTCGTTCTTTCCTTTAGAGTTATCTGAGATTCCTGTCTGTCGTACACCAATATCTATAGCATTATGGATCTGACCAAACAACCAACAGTCTTCCGTGTCAAGAGTCATGGACCTATAAATTTTACAGTAGCTTGAAATATTCTTCCTTATCACGCGTTGTATTAAGGGGAAAAGGATAGCATCATGGTTCAAATGGCATATCTCACAATCCAACAACAACGAGTGTACCATTCTGTAAGGACAACTATCCTTTATGTGACCTTCTACTTCACAATTTATGCACCAAATCCCTGTGCGCATCTCATGTGCTGAATTTTCTCGATAGTTTCTCCAATTACTTTGCCATAGCTATAATCTATGCTTCTAAAAATGGGCTCACCCAGTTTCTATGCTTCCAACTACCTCAACACGTAAGGCTGCTTCAAGTGCTTTACATGGATCAATGTATGTCTTATGTGATAATGCCCTCCTAAAAGGGGTAATTAGGCCCCAACGAACCATTGTGCATGTTGGATTACATGTATGTCATAAGAAAGCTTAGATATTAATGTTTTAAAATGGGCATCATACTCTCTAACACTTTCAATAGTGCCTTGCTTAATATCCTTGAGTGCACTTATAATCTCCTACTCAAAGTCAAGGATGTAAAACTCTTTAAGGAATGTATATTTTAATGATGTATAGTCTACGCAAGTGTGATCGAGTCAAATGTTTTGTACCGTTATGTTAGCACCCTTGGAACATGGTAGCAAATTTTCTTTCCCTACGCTTAGAAGCCATGATTCCTTTTACATGCCACAATATTTCACACATATGCACATGTTCAACAAAGTGTCTTCTATGCCCCTATAATTTGGAAGATGAAGAGACATCTTCATGTAAATATTTTAGGGTTGGTGCAGACCTTGTCCACCTGATCCAGAACCTCTTGTGTTTCCTCGTCCTCTAGGACCACTAGATCCGCTGGAACTAGAGCCACCTATGCCTCCTAATCTGAACTGTATGGGGTCAAACCGAGAAGATGTTCTTCCCTATGTCCCAACAGTACAACTGAACTATACCCCGATAGTTTGCGAAGGATTACTACTCCCAAAAGATAGTCCAAAAATATTTACACGACTTCGTGTAGATAATACACCGAAAAGGTACTCCCATATAATAACAAAGTCATTTACGATGCCAACGTTGTGCCTCTTATTAGAATGTCTCCTATTCTCTCACTTCTTGAATTAGCTTGCTGACTATTTGTTGTACTAGATGCTAGAAAACTAAGTGCAAGGGAAAGGTTTCTAGGTGGATTCGGATGCACGCCTATAGCCCATTTCGTCTCAGCCTGGCACGCTTCTACGTGAGGCCGAGGAGGGTTCCTGTCATGTTTTCCCAAATGGGGAGTTCTTAAGGCTCAAGTTCCACGTCTTCGTGTGAAATTCCACTCCTTCCAAAAATATCTTTCTCCATAACGCCATTTTCCGCAACCTACCACCGCTTCTCTACCTCCCTCTAGTGCACCTCATTATACTTAAGCCGCCTTTCCTCTCTCTGCATTTCTACCGCTAGGTTTACCATCTTTCATCAAACTTGCTCCTACCCCCACATGTGGTGGGTTTTAGTTAGCCATCGGTTTACTCTCCAAATTAAAATTTACCATCAGGATCATGATCGCCAATGGAATGCCTTGTAAGTAAGTTCCACTTGGATATCATAAAAACTAGAATTCAGCTACCTCTGGGCATGAATAAGTGGAAATTGAGTACTCCAAGATATAAATTTTCAAAACATCATGGAATCACGTATCCACTACACAATTCCAATTAGGTCAACATCATAAAGGGCCTAAAATTCTTTCTGCATCTAGACAAGTGTGTGATACCTCCAATTCCACTTATATGCATAAGCAATCAGCCACTCATACAATTCTACTGGAAAGATAACAAAAATATCTCATATAAACTATCATATAGATTATGTTCCACCCACACGTGTGCGTTAAACTCATATCCAATCTCGAACCTTCGTGCATATTCTTCTTTTAGATAGTGTATTCACTCCCAATGCTTTCTAAGGCAACTGATATGTCTTCATTGCGAACCATCCTAAAAATAATTGAGAAAGATGTCTCGGCGACGAGAACCAATGATGCGGCGAGAATTCACCAATACAAGCCCAAGCACACTGACACATCACTCATCGTATATTGAGCGCTCACCTGAAGTGCGCAAAGGTACCAGGACCCTCTTTAGGGTTGTTTTTGTAAGATGTTAGCATGATGAATACTTAAAGCATTCAGATCTATGACTAATATATCATTCTATAGTGCATGTTTAGATCTAGATCTAGATAATAACTGACTTAAAAGATAACCATGATGAAATCAAACATGAAACACTGAACTATAATCATGATAACACTTTTATTTAGTCCATAATATAAATTATATTAAATTCAGTAATACATATAAGCTTCCTTATAATAACAGTAGTATACGCTCATGCGTGTATCGATTTTGCTAACATAATCTCACTATAACATAGTTCTCACACACACTCACTCTATGCTACACAATTCACTACATATTTATAAGGGTGGGGAATTTCCCTTCACCACTTATCTAATCCCAAAATAGGTCGCATGCTATTATTAGCCACGCGCCATTACAAAAATAGCCACTCATGTAAGTGCACTAATAATAGGTTACTTTTAGTTAACTAATAGTGGTATATCTATTCTCATCGTATCCATGCAAATCAATTTGAAGTTGATCCTTTAAAAATAGCCAATGCATGTCGCATAAGTCTTTGTGGTTTGACCGGTTTGTGTGCTCCACACGTGATCTCCAAAAATAGATCCTCATCACAAAAACGGCTAAGTCTCAAATCTATTTCTGTTCTTCACATGATATCCTTTCCAATACTCTCATGCCTTTGAATTTTCTCTGCTCTCTTATGTGAAGATTCTCTATTTCCTCCACTAAGTTCCAAATTCTTACC
This sequence comes from Taxus wallichiana var. yunnanensis, assembly GCA_018340775.1. Classification (NCBI taxonomy): domain Eukaryota; kingdom Viridiplantae; phylum Streptophyta; class Pinopsida; order Cupressales; family Taxaceae; genus Taxus; species Taxus wallichiana. Next base: position 418,645,970 of record CM031243.1, read on the forward strand.
GACTAACAGGAGTATCATCGGGAAGTGTCACATTATTTCCCTCATGCTCATATTTTATGTAGCGATGAAGTGTGGAGGGGAAACAACACATGGCACGGATCTAAGTCTCGTCAAAGAAGACAAATTTATTAAAACTCCCCTACTATGATATAGAATACTTCATGGAGGATCTTCTCACCGACACAAATAGGAAATAAAACCATTTCTTAGGTGGGAGCAATAGCATCATTGAATGTACGATGGATCACAAGTGTTTGGGTGACAATGGATTTATGGATTTTGAGTTGATTGAAGGTATGTGATGTGATGATTTTGATACTTACTCCATTATCAATCATGGATCCTTGAATGAAATTATCATTGATTCTAACCATGATGAAAAGGGGAAGATCATGTTCCATCGGTGTGATATCTAGAAACTAAGAATTATTGAATGAGATGGTAGTAGAAGCCACAAGTTCCTCTACGAGAGATTTGAAAGTTGAGTCTCATCACTAGATGTCAAGATATGCTTCAAAGCCTTAGTGAGATCATGTCTATGGTCCTGGAGAGATTTTTATAATCTCGTAAAGATACATCTTAACTGGGGTGTGATGAAGTTGTTTGACAATGCTTTGTTCAATCGGATAAGGTGTGGCTAAGATAGAAAATTTAGGTTTTGATGATGATGATGGAGATGAAGTGGGCTTGCTAGAAGGAGCGTGATGAAAACCTTGGGTTTTGATAAAGGCATGGATGAGGTATACTCCTTATGAGGAGTGATGATAACTTAAGTCATGGATTTTGGTTGGGCTATGGTTTAGAATCATGTGGGCCAGATCGAATGGATATCCAAACAACATTGATGAATAAGGGGGACCATCCTTGGAGGAATCATCACTTGGTGGTGGGATGGTTGAAAAATTCTATGATGAATGAGGGGACTTGTGCACTTTAGTTGATGAATTTGATGATGTGGATGTTGGAATGGATGTGGATGAGGAGGTGGAAGGAGGGGATTGATTTTCTTCAATAAGAAGGTCATATTCCTCAATAATATTGTGGACAATGGTTTGGAGTATTTTTAATGTTCTGTGTCATGTTCAAGGGTGTGGTGATAAGTTCAAATGAGGTTAGAGTCAAACCATGATGGCTTATTACCATGTGGATCAAAGGCATTAATAGGTAGAAGTGTGATGGTCAAAATTTGAAGCAAGTGTTGAAGGATCTCTGCATATGATTCAACCAAAGTATTAGGAGATACCTTATCTTTGTGAGAAGTTTTGGATTTAGAAGAGGAAGTGGATGTTTGAGATATGGATGTGTGATATGTCTTGGATGTTGAAGGTTGAGTCTAATTATTTTGACGTTTTGATATCTTAGATTCAGGTTTTGTGATGGTTTGTTGTCAGAAGAAGAAGTGTTGGATGATTTTGGTTTTTTGGATGATTTTGGTTTGGGTTGATTGATTTATCTTGATGTTTTGGATGAAGGATCTGGTCCTATGAGAGATTTATGTGGTCATATTATATATTGTGAGATTGGAGTGTTTGATCATAGGTTGAGTAATTTCTATCTTTTTATGGGGATGTGAAATATTCCTTTGAGGAAAAGTTCCAAGGGTCTTAGATTTTGCTTGTGAGGAAGTACCCTTGGGAGGAATGAAAAAAATGTCAACTAGAGGGTTTGAATATTGTGTGGAGGAAGTAATTTTTGTTTGATGAGATCTAAAGAAGGTGATGATTGGTTTGATGTGGGGATGTTTGATCTTGTGGATGAAAGAAAGACATCATTTTAAGTTATTGTGAGTTGGAGTGATTTTAAAAACTCTTGAAATGATGATTATGATGTGGGAGGAGAAGATAGTGTAGATGTGGTCACAATAGTCTATGTGGTTAGTGTAGGTAAAAGTGAAGAAAGAGGAATTGGGATAGGCACTAAATATGGATTCGATAAAATAAGTGGTGGTGGAGTAGATGTAGGTGAGGTAGTGGTAAAATCCGATGTAGTAGATGTGACAAGTGGTGGAGTAAATGTAGGTTTAGAATCAATGGTGGATGTAGATGTGGATATGATTGGTGTAGAGATGGGGATAAGTGTTAGTAGAATTGTATATATGGTGAAAATTTCCAAAGAGGAAATGGGCGTAATAGTTGGTGAGGTAGGTAGAGTTATTGATGGGGTAATATCTTGATTAGTAATGTTGGTAGTGTTGATGTTGTTAATGGTATGAGAATTAGGTGGTTGAGATGTATGAGGATCGGTCGATTTGTTGGCACATGATTAGGAAATGGTTGGTTAAAAACATCAAGTGGTTTATTTGGAGGTGCGTTAGGGTTATCCGGTAGAAGCTCACCTTAGTCAATGAGGTTTTGAATAATATCCTTTAAGGTTTGACACATTTCTATATCATGTTTGTGAACTTGGTGATATTTACAATAATGGTCCTTATGGTACCACGTGAGTTTGGGTCTTGATTCATCGAATGGTTGAATTAGGGGAAGATTGATGAGATGGACCACCATAAAATTTTCAAATATTGAATTGTGTGTCTCTTATAGAGGAGTGTAATTAGGTGTCACCCTAGGAGCTCTTTGTCGAGGACATGTTCTGGAGGTGGGTGTGGAAGAATATTTAACCACCACGACATTGGCCACACTCTTAAATTTTTCATTATGTGCATATGGATTAGTAAAATCAGTATTTGGATTGTTTTATTTAAGTTTAAGTTGGCCTTGCTCAAGGGCATAAGCCTCAAGCTTACAATCCATAATAAAGGATTTTTCAAATGTTTGAAATGATTGGATTTGTAAGGTGGATGAGATTTGTTTGTGGAAGGGAAAATGATAATTTATTTATGATTCCATGCCATCATCCAACAAATTCTGCGATATACTCATATTTGAATTGTTGAATGGAGTATACATCTATAATGGTGATCTTATGAGCAATGTTGATTGAATTTTTTTCTAAGAAGAGATGCGAAAGTTGGGTAAAAGAGAACAATAAGTGCTAGGAGATGCCATTGTACTAATCCAATGTGGTACCAGCCAAGGACATAGGGAAAGTGCAAATAATGAGGTCTTGGTCATGGTCAATGAGATATCATGCATGCCTAAATGCACGAAGGTGTTTTTGGGGGTCTTCTTTACTATTAAACTTGGTGAATTTAGGAAGCTCCCAATGAAGAGGATAAGGCTTGATTGGGAATAATGGATTGATGGGTTTATTGCAATTTTTTTCATAAGGTAATGTGACCTTAGGTCTCAAGGTTACAACCTCTAGGCTAGCCAACCTATTAATCAAGGCATGCATAGGGTCATGAGAGGTGAATGATTGTGGTTGCATGACATGAGAAGTAGCTGGATAAGGTTGTTGGTGGACTTGTGGATGAGTAGGTGTTTGAGGAATTGCTTGATGGGGGTGAACATGGTTCATTGATTGAGATTGGATGGGTTGTTGCAATAGTTTATGTTGATAAATGGGGATGTAATGTGATTGTTGAGATTGGGTTGGTTGTTGAGGCATATGATGAGTGGGGATATGAGTGTTGATGGATTCAAATTACTGAGGAGGTGGATTAGACACTATGTAATGAGAAGCACTCATAAAAGGAGGTCAAGAGGTAATGACATTTACATGAAAGTTAGATGTGATAGGTAAATATTGACTATCTTATTCAGATATGATGGGGACACTAGTGATGATAGTGGTTGAAACGGTGATAGGAATGGAAGTGGTGATAGTTGTGTTGATTGGGGGTAAATTAGAAGGAATGGGTGTGACTACTTGAGTGGTTGGATGAGGTGGAGGATTGGAAGAAAATAATGGATCAAGCTCATGTTAGGTGATAGTGAGCTCACTCATGGCTTGAGGGAAAAACATCGCAAGTTGTGAAGAGATAACTTGGGTTGTTACATGGTTGGAATAATAGCCATATATTTTTTGGAGAGGTGGTTGTACGTACCCAAATTTTCATGTGCTACATTGTCAAAAATGGTTCAAAAGTCCCCAATGGTTATTCATGTCTTTTCCAAAGTTGTTCGAGCCCATTTACCTCTTTGTAGTTCATATTTGTAGCTTAGATTACCATACTTATCCATTTCCTACTTTTTGTGGCTTTCTAAATCATTTTTCCTTAAGTTTTGGACTTGAATTACACAATCGCGCCCTTCTTGGATGGTGTTTGCGTGACCGCCACCCTACTTGGGTGGAGGTTATGAAAGCTGTTGCCCTATTTGGGCAGTGGTTGTGTAACCACCACCCTGTGCAGACCTACGGTTCCGTGTGAATTGGCTGAGATTTCCCAAGCGTTATTTGGATGCGTGTTAAATCTCTTCAGTTCACCCGTAGCACACGTTTCTTGGTCAATTTGGCTGATTTTAATCTTGATTGATTCCTATCAACCTTCTCTTCCATTTCTAATTGTTGGTTGAGAGTTAAACTGTCACTCTTTGTGATGTGGCATCCCATTTTTGTCAAATGGATTAGACCATTTCTGAGCCTATGTTTTATAAAATCAACGCTTCTTCTAAAGAAAATGGCTAGAGATTTTTATTGTGATTGTATTGTTATGCTATTGAAATATTACTAGAGACTACATAACCAAGCATTGTTCTGCCTCTAACTGCATTACTACTAGACCACTTGCAAGCCACCATTACTCCAACACCTTCTTCTTTTCTTCTACTACATTCCCAACATCCTGGAATCACTTGGACATTGAATATTGGAAAATATAACTAAGGGGACATAATAGTAAACCTCATCTGGATTTTCCTTAGCACTACAAATTCTAGGTTGGGGTTACAATTGGATTTCCTTATTTGTTTAATTATTTATTTTGAATCTATATGCACAATATTTACTAGAGTATAAAATAATTTCCATTTCAATTTTTGCAATAGATAGATCAAATATTGTAGCTTCCATTTATTTTTAAAATCTTCGGTGATAGAAAGATTCCTCACCTATCCCTATGGGTTTGTAAGGAATTGTGTCCGGAGGAATGCTTCTGCATTAATTTAGAAGAAACTGAAATATCATTTTATTTATAAAACATCCATTGAATACTTATTTACTTTTTTTGGGAAGTTTGTGGGAAGAAAAGCTTCAGAAAAGATTTTATTTCTTCCTGTTCCTCTGAGACATAACATAGGATTCACATCCACAATTACATTTTGGAAAATATTTGTTTAATTAGGATAGATTAGATATATTGTTGCACAGATAAATAGTTACATTCGACTATTTATTTTTGTAGGATATTTTAATTAAATTGTAGAAGCAATTTCTTCATTTCTTCTGTTTTATTCCAAAAAGTTCAGAAAATACAAAAATATTAGTTTAAATTAGATTAGATTGTTTATATTGCTTCATTTCTTCTATATTGGAAAAATACAAAAACATAGTTTAGTTTTATTTATTTAGATTAGCTTGGTGTTTTCCTTCATAGTAAATTTATACAAGTGCACAAATGATTCTAGTATTTTGAGAAATTTATATGAAGAAAAAAAGGAAAATTTATGGATTCTAGTGAATGAATATATTTTTATGCTTAGAATCCATCAATTAGTTAGAAAGGAAAGAATTTAAGCTCATAAACACATAAACAAAAAATAAATTTTATCCTAGTGAATGAAACCTCCATAAGAGGAGGCTCATAAAACAAAAATTTTTAGAAACCTCCAGAGGAGGAAGGGACACTTGCTCTTTCTTCCCACTTTTATTGGCCAATTCAAAATAACAAGTACAAAATTTACAATAAGTATGAAAGAGAAGTAGATAATATCTCACACTTCCTCCCAAATACTTGCTTTGCTCTATCTCAACACTCCTTTCTTCTACAAAACACAATTCCAACACTAAGAACTTCTTTCTCACTTGCTTTCATGCTTTAATGATCCTATTCTCTTCTACAAACATGTATTTATAGCCTTTCCCATGTCCTCCATGCACTGGAGAATGGGAAAGGTCATGGAGGAGAAGAGACATGAACAACCATCCAAATTATGGGTTGTTTGTTTCATATTTTTGTTTTTTCTGTCAAAGAGCCAAGACCGCCACCCAATGTAGACCGGTGGTCCTGCAGTTAGGCCACCCTGGTTGGGTGGTGGTTCTGTAACCACCGCTCTGCACAGAGTGGTGGTCTATTACTAAAAAGATAGAACCTCCGTGTATCATTTTTCCTTCTTCGTTGACTATTTTGATGAAGTAGATTCATTTTGGATCCCTATGGATCACACCTCCCCGCTTAGGAGGATTTTGGTCCCACAAAAGCTTAGTGGGGAGTAGATGAGGAAATAATTCCCTCACTTGCTCCTTTGAGTACCACCGGGCCTACCTTGGTGTCTTTCCTTTCAGTCCAATCTGCCAAGACTCCTATGGACCTCTCCTAGTCTCTCTGACCTTCTGCTGCAAAGCACTACATCCTCCTCCAATTTGCCTCATGAGTCCAAGATGCAATCCTCAATGGAAGGTAGCAATTGTAGTCCTTCATCTTCATCTAGCATGGATGGCTCATATAGGTGCAAGTTCTCACAATTTACTACAAAGTACATCCTCATAAATGGTGGAAAGTCAAGTCGAAAAGCATTTTCTCCAACCTGCTCCAATATGGTGAAGGGCCCATATCGTAGTGGCTTGAGTTTTTCATGCTTGACCTTGTAATCTCTCCTTGCTCAAGTAAAGCCAAAATCTATCTCCAACATGTAGCTTATGTTCTCTCCTATGCTGATCATGCCTAGCTTTGTACTTGGCTTGAGATTTCTCTAGCTATTCTTTGACTTTGAGATGGATTTTTCCGGATCCTCTCAATGAATTTTTTTTCTCTAGTCACCTCTGTGTCTCATGTCTCCTCCTCATCCTGCTGCCCAACTGCTATGTCCAATGGATTTGTAGGTAGATATCCCAAGCATGCTTCAAATGGTGACTTCATAGTGGATGTGTGTACTACCCGGTTATAGGAATGTTGAATGTAGGCTAAGGACTCATCCCAAGTCCTTGGATATTTGCTATTATACCCTCTGATCAAGTTGTACCAAAGTCATGTTTACCACCTTTGTCTGTCCATCTGTCTGTGGATGGAAATTTGTGCTCCTCTGTAACCTGGTATCCATCTTGTCCCACAAAGTAGTCCAAAACTTCCCCAAGAACCTGGAATCCCTTGTAAACAATAGACTTTGGCAAACCAAAATGCACCCATACATTAGCAAAGAAAAGATCTACTGCCTCATGTGCTTTTACTAATTTTTACATGCCATAAGAATACACATCTTACTGAATCTATCAACAACAACATATAGATAGTCATGGCCATGTTTAGACATAGGTAATCCTCCTACAAAATCCATAGAAATGTCCTCCCCCACGGATGAATGAGTAGGTATTGGAAAAGGCATATACAAACCCTCCTTCCTAGTCTTAGGCTTGCTAGTACAACAAAGTTTACATCCACGTATAAATTTTGATACTTCTTCTTGCATATTGGGCCAATACACGTACCTTTGCAAGTGGGCTAGGGTCTTACCAACACCAAAATGTCCACTACTTTCGAGGTATGTGCTTCCCTCATCAATAGAATTCTTTCTTCTTTTGGCACGCAAAGCTTCCCCATTGGTAGAGCAGCCCGTCCTTGAGATAAAAATCTTCAATCCCTGTCCTTTCAGTCCCTTGGGACTGCAACTGCTGAAATGTCACCCCAAAGTCTTTGTCTGGGCATATGCCTCTCCGTAAGCTTCCTTCGTGAAGGGCTCGATCTGAGAGATAGTGGCCAAACAGGAAAAATTATCCTGTGTGGGTGGCCTAGACAACATGTCTGCCACCAAGTTTGTACTACCCTTCTTGTATTTGATCACCAGATGGAACTGCTGAAGGAACCCCATCCATTTGTAGTGCCTTGCCTGCTGCAATTTAGACTATGCTTGCAAATACTGGAGAGGTTTGTGGTCAGTGTGCACAATAGTTTCTTTACCCAACAAATAATGCTTCCATTTTTTAATTTCTAAACTAGTGCATACATTTCCTTATCATATACTAAATATCCTTTAACTACTGAAGTGAAAGTTTCAAAATGATAACATATGGGTTTACCTCCTTGAAGCAACACTATGCCCATGGCGTAATCACTGCATCTGTCTCTACTTCAAAAGGCTGCTGCAAATTAGGAAGAGCAAGTACTGGAGCATGACTAATCTTGTATTTCAATAACTCAAAGGATTTTCTTGTTCCTTACCCTAGTCAAAACCCTTACTCTTTGCAGCCACTGTGTGTAGAGGTGTTGCAATCACAGAGAATCCCTAATGAACTTCCACATGTATTGTACTACTCCCACAAAACTCCTAGTCTCTATGGCTCCTATTGGTGTTGGCCAGTTAGTGATGGCTTCCAATTTCTTTGGATCCACTCGTATATCTCTCCTCCTCCAACCACGTGCCCAAGATAGACAAGTGATTGTTTGGAAAACTCACATTTCTTCATATTACAAAGCAAATTTTTCTCCTTGAGAACTTGTAAGACTTGTTATAAATGAGTTAGATGTTCTTCCCATGTGGCACTAAAAATCAAAATATCATCTAGATATACAATGACACATGAATCTATGAAATCCCACAATACATCATTCATCAATCTCATAAATGTAGCGGGTGCATTACATAACCCAAAAGGAAGTACTAACCATTCATACAAACCTTGTTTTGTTTTGAAGGCAGTCTTCCATATATCCTCCTCCTTCATTCTAACTTGGTGATAACCAGACTTGAGATCCAACTTCATGAAGAATTTGGCATGCTGAAGTTGGTCCAAGAGATCATCTATGTGGGGAAGTGGATATTTGTTCTTTATGGTGATCTTGTTCAAAGTGTGGTAGTCAATGCACATTCTCCAAGAACCATCCTTCTTTAGCACCATCACAATAGGTGAACCACATGGTGAGGTGCTGATGTATCACCCCTTGGTCTAGTAGTTCCTAGAGTTGTTTCTTTACTTTAATACTCTCAAGAAAGGATTGCCTATACAACCCGATGTTGGTAGAGGGGACTCTAGAAATATCTGAATCTCATGCTCTACTTTCATTTTTTGGTAACCCACTGGGAGCCTGAAATACTTCCTGAAAAGACTGAATAATACTATCCAAATCATGCTTTCCCTGGTTAGAAATCTCTGAAACTTCTACCCCATCTTGTTTATCCTTTAACAAAAGTAAACAAAACTGATTATGATTTACTCCGAATAAGTCATTTTTCTTAGTTAGCACTCACCATAGTAACCCATGTCTTATGTTGGTGTGCCCGGATGTTGTAGCTGATCCCATCCTTGACCCATATGTATCGGTTTTCCTTCTCATAAATATAGCATCCCTGATATACAAGTAAGGACTCTCGAATACAACATCAAAAGCATCAAGTGGAATAACATCAACTTCCAAAACATCAATATACTGGGAATTTATCCCAAACTTGACCTTACATCTTCTTGTTACCTGAATTTCAACACCCTTCTTCACCCAACCCAAAGGATAAGGGTGTGGATGCTCATAAGTCTCAAGACCAAGCTTCTTTACAACTGCTTCAGAAATCAAGTTAGACTGAGAACCGGTATCAACCAAAGCATTTACCTTAGTTCTCTTGATCTGGATTTTGATCTGGAATAGTCTACTCATCTCCTCTTCTTGGTTGTCCATGTTGGTGGCCGTGCATCCAAGCCTTTCATCTACATCAGAGTCATCTTTGATTTCCACCTCCCCTTCTGTTCTTACAAGCTTGTCATGGACTTCTTTGAGTCCTTGGTTTGGTTCTTCGGATGCAACTTCCAACACATAGCATCATATGACCATTAATATCATAGTTCTTACAAAAATTCTTGGGATCTTTACAAGTATTTAAAGTAGTGGCAGCTTGTTTACCTTTCCCTTTCCACTTACCCTTGTTACTTGTTTTCCCATACTCTTTTTTTCTTGCTGATTTTTGACTTCTTTTCCCTCGGCTCTGCTTCCCCTGCTTCTTTTCATCATCTATGTAGTATGCTTACACACACACCTCGTTGAGATATTTGGGCTTGGTGGAGATGAATTTTCTTCGAAGGTGAGTGTGAAGTCCTCCCAAGTACTTAGTCAGAATATCCTCATCCTCCAAGTCCATGTTTAGCAACATGGCCTACCTCCGAAACTCCGTAGTATAGTCCTACACACTTTGACCACTACCTTGTCTAAAATACTGCCATTTAATCATTTGGTTAGTCTTGTGGCCAATAGGATAGAAGTTAGCTCTAAGTAATTCTTTAAATTCTTGCCAAGATTTCACAATAGGACGCTTCTTCTTTTCACAAGTGGTTAGATGGGTTTCCCACCAAACAGAGTGTGTCCCTCCATTTTGAGACATGTGCAAAGGTGATCCTCTATGCCTCAGTGACATTATGGATGCTAAAGTAGACTTCTAACTATTTTAACCATTTATCAAGAAACTCTACATCTACTTGTCCTTCAAAGCTTTTAATATCAACTTTCGTCTCAACTTTAAAAGGAGTATGATCAGATTTTACCTTTTCTCTTGTGTTTGAAGTCTCTTCTTCATGATCTTCCCCATAAATTTCCTCATGGTGGCTCCTTCCTATGCCAAAATTTTTAGCTAAGCCCCAAACCACTGAGTCCATGGAGTCTTGTTTGACAGAAGTTGTCTTCTGTAAATCAGCAAGCTCTTCTTGCCTTCTAAACATCCTATCCATCATGGTCTCCAGCATCTCGATTCTATGGACCAAGTTCTCTTCCTCCATTTGTCCCCGAATTCTCTGTTTCCACTTCTTTGTAGAAATTTCTAGATCGCAAGGTAAATCCTCTTGCCTTTAGATCTTGTCATTGTCATACAAATCCAAGAATGAATACCACAAGTCCTGGATAATTGTTATCTCTGATACCAAAATGATCTATAAACTCTTCAACTTTGGAATTATCCACATAAACACAAAATAAATGTTTTGTTCTACTTTCTATTAGAAAATGACAAAGATAACTAGTGAATGAATTATGCTTATGCTTAGAATCCACAATTGTAGGAAAGGAAAGAATTTAAGCTCATAAACACCAACAAATTTTATCTTGGAAACCTCTCAGAGGAGGAAAACCAATGGGAAGGGAAATTTCTCTTTCTTCCCACTTTTATTGGCCAATTCAAAATAACAAGTACATAATTTACAATAAGTATGAAAGAGAAGTAGATAATATCTCACACTTCCTCCCAAATACTTGTTTTCTCTGTCTCAACACTCCTTTCTTCTACAAAACACAATTCCAACACTAAGAACTTCTTTCTCACTTACTTTCATGCTTTGATGATCCTATTCTCTTCTACAAACATGTATTTATAGCCTTTTCCATGTCCTCCCATGCACTGGAGAATGGGAAAGGTCATGGAGGAGAAGAGACACAAACAACCATCCAAATTCTAGGTTGTTTGTTTCATATTTTTATTTTTGTTTGAAAGATCTAGGACCACCACCCAATGTAGACCAGTGGTCCTAGGACCGCCACCCTAGTTGGGTGGCGGTTCTATAACCGCCACTCTACATAGAGTGGTGGTTCTGCATTACTAAAAAAGATAGCTCACTGTATCATTTTTCCTTCTTCGTGCTGATTGTTTTGATGAAGTAGATTCATTTTGGATCCCTATAGATCACTCATAGAGGACATTAATTTCCTTGATAACTTGTTATCAACATTCACCCTTATTCCACTACATATAATCATTTTTCCTTCTGACACGACCTCGGGAGGAAAAGTGAGCCTAAAGGTCAAGTGATGATTTTTCGTCATACAAATTGGTGAACCCAATGTGAATCTACCTTCACCTCAAAATCCTCCTCAAGGGACCAACAATGGTTCCTCAATCAATCAAGATTGAGGAGATTGATCAACCTACACATGGGCCATAACCTAAGATCTCCAATTTTAACAACATGAAATTCACAAGAGATCAAGGTTCAAATCCTCGGGTTTTGTTCAAACTGAAAATTATCATGTAGTCTGATTCACTCCCATTGTTAGATGAGGAGTACCTAGCATGATACACCCAAAGAGAGTAATGCTTCAATAACATAGACCAGTCCCTGGACCAAATGCAACAATATGTTGATGTTCTTCTCTAGAGTGACTCAACTACCCATCCTCCTACAGGAAACATATCAAAAGAGGGGTGGCTTCCCAAATATCAAGATATAGCAGGACATCATGTACCTTTGCTTCCCAACCAGAATCAAAACGCACCCAAGGTGAATGTAACACCATCTGTGGGTGATGTAATTTTAACATTGGTAAACAGGGTTAGGGAACTAGAGATTCTCCAACCCTCTCAGGCTACATCTTTTGCAGGGAAAGGAAGGATTCTATACTATGTGCAAAACTTTGGCCATGTACCGTCAACACCATCACCACCTCCACTTTACACAGAATTCCTATACCCAGATATCTCCTCACTAGATCGGGCATGTTAGGTATGCCCCCTCACACCTTGTATGGATATCTCCAATAGGCACCAACCAGAAGTGAGTTCTTGAATGCCATCCAAACTGAAAATGTGACATTCCCTAGTTTTGTGCCTCGCACTCTGTACCAGAATAATGCTCACTCATATTTCAACATGGATTCCAAATCTCCACAGGGGGACATGTTTTATTTTCATGGCTCATATACTCAACCTTAGGAGATGCCTTATGCATCTAAAAATGTTTTCATTGCACCATATCAGCCTCTTATGCCTCCTCCACCTCCTCATTAAGGGTGATCCATAGTAGAGCCCTACGCATTGGGAACATATGTTGAATATCTTAAGGATACCATGGAATTTAATACATGAAGCATAATCCTTCCATGACCACTTCCTCACTTGCCAAATTTTAAATGGGAGGGGGATCCAAATGCGTATATTAAAGCATATGCAATTATTGTTAGAGATCTATTCACATGGGATGCATTGTAGCTAAGATGTTCCCCAAGACCCTTGAGGGGATCACTCTCAAATGGTATTATAATATACCTTAAGCTTTGATACACTCCTTTAAGTAACTCGTATCTAAGTTCATATAGGTGTTTGACATGATCAAGTTTTTGAGAACAAGAATCAGGGAATTCCTCCACACAAGGCAAGAGCATAACATCTACTGCCCATTTCATTCATAGATGGTGGAAGGTCTTCTACTGTTTGACGAGTTCTCCCAATATCGATCAAACAAAAATTTATGATCTATTCCTTCATTCCCTTAACCAAGAAACAAAGGAAAAAATCCAAAATTTCTCCCATAGGAGCTATGAAGAAGTATTAGAGGTTCAAATGGGAGATTGATAACTCCCTCCCAACATCATTTAAATCACCCCGAAAATTCCAAAAAAATCAAGGACCAAAATTCCTTAATAATAATTATGGTGCTACAACAGACAACGTAATTGATCAAGCCAATAAGCCAAATGTTGTTAACACTTTAAGTGAAAATAATGCTAACAACAATGCAAATGGAAATAATCAAAGGAGTAACAATTTCAATCATCCTCTAGCTCCACAATAAGTTCAGGCCAAAGCTCCCAATCAATACCCAAACGGGTATCAAAATTAGTATCAAATCTAAGGGCAAAGGCCTCCAAACTTTAATTATAACAACCAATAGTTAAACAACAACAAGAACTTTGGACTACAACAAAACACAAATCAAAGACCTCAAGATTATGATCTTGACCTTTATTGTAGCTTCCATAGGGTCTGAGGGCATTGTTATGGAGAAATATCAACACCACTGATTTTTTTGTAGGTTAATGGTTGAGAGACAGTCAGTGTGATTCATCAAAAATGGAGTTATCCCAAAGTGTGGGACTTTTCAATTGAGATAAGCCTCTAGAGAAGGATGGATTCATGTCCTATCATAATGCCAACCACTCCAAAGTGTAGAGAGTTGCAAATGTAACCCTAATCTAATATTTCCAAGGAGACAGAGATAGAGAAAATGCATGAAAATAAAACCTACTCTAAGGGAAGGTGATGCACCAAAAAGGATGTTAAACAACATGCACAATAAACACAACACTACTAGAACCTTGCAATGAAAACAACAACAATACAAAATAACCTTGCATGCAATGAAAGATTATAAAGATGTAATAGAACACAAATAAGGGTGTGAAAAATCCATCAATATGATTTTATTGCTCTCAAAGTTCATATAATACATCACATTTAGGGCCAAAGGCATAAATTTTGCATTACAATATCTAGTAGGGAGGTTTGAAATCTCCATAAATATCTTACAGAAAAGAAATAAGGGAGGGGCATATACAAGGTGTCAAAACTTTTAAAATGAGCCCCTCCTTACAATATATAAGAAGAATGAGAGAAGGGGAGTGTGGAATTCAAAATCTTTCTTTAACCACCCAAAAATGCATTAAAATCACCTACAACAATGATGGGTGCCACTATAAAACCCATGCCTCCATGTACTTTTCCTTGTTGGGGAAGAAAGGAAGCCCATACCTTCATCATTTTGGTAGGTGAGAAACCTTGAAACATTCCTCTAAAATGATGGATTGTATTTCCCCATTTTGAAATACTTAGTCTCACTAAAATAGAGGACATTGAGAGCTTTCAAAATTTCCTATTTTGTGCAAATATGAGCTCCAGTCAAAATTTATGGCCATTTGAAGATGAGGGTGCCATTTTGTAATCAATGTAGGTGGTTGGTTCTATTTTTTGGACTCCGACCATGCATCACACTCTCTAAAATCTGAAATTTCAGACTTTCGGGATTTAGAGCTTCGGGCATATGTACTTCGGAGGTCATTGTCACTATTTACCTTTCTGAGCTCATGAATCTCCGAAATACCAAAACTGTGAGGTCTAAAATTTAGAATTTAGGTTTTAGATTCAAGTTATGATTTTTGTGCACTTTGGCTACAATGTTCCAAAATTTTGAAACCCCAAAGTCTGAAATTTAGACTTCAGATTTCAGGAGTTTTGGGGGTTTTAGAGGTTCAGGTTTCAAGATTTTGGGGGTTTTGTTTTCTAGATTTCAAGGGTTTGGGATTCAGGATTTCGAGGGTTCGGGTTTTGGGATTGGGTTTTTCATCCATTTGATCATCGCAAATATATGAAATCCTAAAATCTCGAAGTCTAAATTTCAAACTTAGGGTTTCAGACTTCATTTTTCCTCTCCACATGGCACTGTTCATTACTTGACCATGTGGCCAACTCTAAAATACCAAATGTTTGAAGTTCAAATTTTAGACTTCAAAATTTGATTTCCTTCAGACCTTTTGAGTCCGCTGATTTGTAATATTTGATCCTTCCAGCCTGAATTCTTCTATGTCACTTGGACTCATTTGGCTTGATCCCAAAATGTGAACTCCCACGATCGAAAAGATCCCTCCATTTTCTCTGTGTGAGCACACATTTGTCCAATTTTTATTGGGGGAAAAATTAGATAAAAAGCATGATGCTATAAATTTTCATGATCTGTAACAAGTTCATACAATGCCTACTAGAAGACCAAAGACAACTATTCATTAAGATGTTTTTGGAAAATCCTACAGTGTCAATGCAGAATGCTAGCATGGGGCCTGTTTCCCCTCAAAACAATCCTCTTAATATCTTTAGCAACCCTCTTCCTATATGTCCTGACAATGGAAAATTAAACCCCTATGGCACAAACAATTGAAACTCAGTGGGAAAAAATGACCACGAAGCTTTGAATTCTTCAAACCCCTTTGTATCACTTCCATTGGACGGTTGACAACAAACTAAGATTATGGGTCTCATCGAATTAGATACTAAACCTCAAATTAACATAGCTACAAGAACTCATGATTATTCAATACAGCCTATTCCCATCTACCCATCTATGTCGAATGACACTCCAATACTTCCAAGGCCAGTAGGGGTAATGATCTAATTACGGATTTAACCAATACCTTTTCTCACATATCCTTCTTGTATTTTTTAAATAACTCCCCTACCTATCGAGCCCCTTTGTTAGAAGCATTTGGTCTTGGTCACTTGATTAATGTTACACGTATACTGGAGGCACAAATCAACCACATAAACTTTGATGTCTATCCTCCTAGGAAGCCTAAAATAAAGGTTGGATTCATCTTCGACATCAGTAATATGTCCACCGATGCCGAAATGGGCACATAGAGGTTGCCCATCATTGTATTTACAGGTCTGGATCTATAATAATTATGTTAAACATGTAATTATTGAATATTGGGAAGCTATTAATATTGTCCCCTTTTCATTCCTCCAAAATTTAGGCTACGGGGAAACCAACTATTCCTCAACTAGAAATACTCGAGAGGCTATGATAGTCTCAAAGCAATGTCCATAGGGACCATAGTACTTCCGGTTACTCTTGGGCCCAAGACAGGTTCTAACTAAGTTTTATATTATAGATAGGGAAACCAACTATAATATGATTCTTGGCCAACCTTGGATCCATCGGATGAAGGAAATCCCTTCCACACTATTCCAAGAAGTCAGATTCTTACATTTGGGGAAATTCTTCATCACTCAAGGTGACCTAAAGGCTTTCGATATTCACCTAGATAACTTAAAGAAGAAACCCGGGGTCCGTACCAAGTTCTAACTCCCCGTCAATCAAGTGAACAAACCTAAAGATACAACACCAGATTCTAAACTAATTCCAACGAAGGAATTGGAAACCTCCATTTTAATTGAGGGGGTTATTGCAATTAAAGATGAAATTTTTGTTGCTGAGACAATATCAATGGAGAAACACCTAATATTGTCAATTTTTGGAGAATGACTTGTCTATTCTCCTCCCTTTTGAATCCTTGTTCATAGGAAATTCTCTCGGGACTCGGCTCTCTTCTAGCTGAAGAGATTTGCATGGTTGAGGTATCGGAAGTGGAGGAAGAAAATCCTATAAATAATAAAACATAAATCTTCCTTATAACTGTTGGATGTTCAACTATGATGGAGCGATGTGTTATTTTGGTGTTAGGGCAGGCGTGATCCTCACTTCCCCATAAGGTAAGGTTATTAATTTTTCATTTAATCTCAATTTTGAGTACACAAACAATGGTGGCGAGTACGAGGCTCTTCTTCTTGGTCTCATTGTACCCAAGAGAATGGGTTCTTGTAATATTAGAGTTTTGGGTGATTCCCAACTAGTCTCCAACCAAGTTTCAGAAGTTTATGGGATTAGAGTGGAGCACTGTAGCTCTATAAGACTATCATACTGAACTTAAGAAAAGGTTTTGACTTCATATCCATTAAAGCTATCCCACATGAATATAACCTTTTAGTTGATTTCATGGTTACATACACTTCTTTCATTTAACCAAACATATATGTGGAAGATAACAAATTCAATGTTTCAGTCTGATCTGAACACCTGGTTTGAAAAATGCTTTCCAATCCAATTCTAGCATACGTTGAGACTGAGAAAAATCCTGGTACTTTAACACTTATCTTCATCCCACACATCACAAGAGGGGATTCTCTCTTATACCTCACTCTTCCTCATATTTTGGAGATCGTACAATGCGTACTTCCTCATTAGAATGCCATGAGATCTATGAAGTAGAGGAGGAAGGATAACTAGAACTACCTCCAGCCTCACCCAAGTTTGAAGAAGGAAATGCCTCTTTAATTGAAGGGACCATCGATATAAATATCGGGACAGAGGAAGACCCTAATATTTTGAAACTTGGTTCTTATTTAACTCTGGAAGAAGTGGAAATTCATATGAAGTTTCTCAAGGACTATCCAAAGGCCTTTTCATTCAGCTACAAATAGTTGATGGGAATTTGTTCCCATGTTGCAGTCCATAATCTCGTAACCAAACTTGGTGCCAAGCCCATCAAACAAAATTCAAGACCTATGAAGTCAAAAAGTTTCTACGATGGTGAAAGAAGAGGTTAAAAACAATTATAAGTGGGATTCATTAAGCCAGTAGACTACTCGATGTGGATTTCAAACATAGTCCCCATTCTCAAGAAGAATGGGAAAATTCAAATATGCATTGATTTTCGGGACATAAATAAGGTGTGTCCCAAGGATGATTTCCTGTTACCTTCCATCAATGTTATCATGGACTTAACAAAAACTAGATATGAGATGTTGTCACTCATGGATGGTTTCTTGGGTTACAATCAGATTAGGATCTTTGAGGAGGATCAAACAAAGACCACTTTCACTACTCCTTGGGGTACCTATTGCTACATGGACAAGCTATTTAGTCTTAAGAATGTTGGTGCTACCTATTAACAGGAAATTACCTATATATTCCATGATCCTATTCACAATATTGTGGAATCCTATGTTGATGACCTTCGGCTAAGACTAGGAAGAATTGTGATCACCTCGAGGTTCTTCGATCATCCTCCCTTATCTCATTGAATACAGTGTCATATTAAATCCAAAGAAGAGTGTATTTGGAGTAACAGGAGATAATTTTTTGGGTTACATCATCTCTTCACAAGGGATTGATGTAGATCTAGTAAAAATTTCGGAGGTCTTAGAGACGAATCTTCCCACACGAGTTGGGCATCAGGTCCTTTCTTGGAAATATCGGAGCAATCTATAGGTTCATACCTTATTTAACTTGCATTATTCATCTCATCAAAAATTTATTCAAAAGGGATTGTTATAACGTCTTGATGACTCAAAGTCACGAGGCATTTGAATTGGTCAAGAATTTCCTATTACCACCACCCACATTCATGCCACCTAAGGTATATTTTCCACTCATCTTGTATTCTCGAGCTACAGACATTTCTCTAGCTTACATGTTAGCACAAGAAGATGATGATAAATGTGAATGTGTAGTTTACTTCATTAGTCACACCTTGCTAGATTATGAGATGCATTATACATAGGAACATAAGGAATGCTTAGGTATAATGTTCATAACAAAATGATTAAGGCATTATATGCTTAACCAAGAAATGTGGGTAATTATCAAAATAGACCATCTTCGAACATTTCTAACATAGGGTTCCTTGTCTAAGAAATTTGGATGCTTCATGAC
The DNA here is from genome assembly GCA_018340775.1 of Taxus wallichiana var. yunnanensis. Lineage (NCBI taxonomy): Eukaryota > Viridiplantae > Streptophyta > Pinopsida > Cupressales > Taxaceae > Taxus > Taxus wallichiana. The sequence continues at coordinate 418,664,972 of CM031243.1, forward strand.
CCTAATGGGTGAATTTGAGTTAACCTTTATCAATCAAAAGTCTATCAAAGGAAAAATCATTGCATATTGGTTAGCAGACAACCCATTAGATGGTGGAGATCTAGTAGACTTGGATTTCCTCGATGAGTGTGTATACTACATTGAAAATAGGCCTCCCATTTTTATGTGTCCATGGTATTCAGACATTGTCAATTTCATTATGGACCGTGCATACCCTGAGGGGGAAACCTCATAGAAAATAATATGACTACGTGTTATAGCTGCAAAATGTGTGATTATAGAACAAGTTATTTATTGTAAATCCTTTGATGGAATGTTGTTAAGGTGTGTCAATGAGGAAGAATCGGAAAAGATTCTCTTCGGATCCCATATTGGAGTTTGTGTGGGTCACTTCGGAGGGCATGCTACTAATCGTAAGATACACCAATAGGGTTATTTTTTTCCCACCTTAGACCATGAAGTTGTGGAGTATGTGTGTAGGTGCCACAAATGTCAGGAATTATCTCATGAGATTCATATCCATGCTTAAGCTCTACAACCTATTGCAACACCTTAGCCCTTTTCCACACGGGGTTTAGATTTGATAGGGAATTTTTCTCCCTCATTATTGGATAACCACAATTTCATTATTACAGCCACAAAATATTTCAAAAATTGGGTCGAGGGCATGCCTCTTACCACTGTACATGGGTTTGTGATCATAAATTTCATCTTCATTTAGATCATTTTTAGGTATGGGGTCCCACAAGTCATTATCTCAGATAATGGAATGTCTTTTAATAATGAAGAGGTGTGTGAGTTATGCACAAATTTCAAGATAAACCACCACACAACCTCTTTATACTATCCTCTATAAAATGGAAAGGCTAAGGAATTTGAAGCTATTTCTATCCTTGTGGGCCTACTGAATTTTAGTAAGAATGCCTATGGGGAAACCCCATATTCCTTATTGTTCGTTTCTAAAGCGGTTTTACTGCTTGAAGTTGAGATACCTAGTATTTTAATATCATTGTAAGGAATCTTAGGTGAAGAGGGATGTCATGAGGCACAACTTGTAAATCTAGAAAGCATTAATGAAGATCGGTCCAAAGTTGAGCAACGACATAGTTTCTACGCTGACTGGATGAGCTGAAAGTACAAACAAAGGTATACGAGTGTGAAATATTAGTAGGAGATCTGGTATTGAGACTTGAGAACCAAATAGATAAGTAAAATGATGAAGGAAGGAAATTCAGGCCCAATTGGTTGGGCCCATATTGATTCATGGAGGACTACAAGAATGGGGCATAGTGCCTGTGTACATTAGTGGGTAAAAAATTTAGTGAATCTGTCAATTCACTTCATTTAAAACGTTACTATGCATGATTCATCTATATTTTCACTTGTATACTATTGCATCCATATTGAATTTCATCTTCCAGTTCATATTGTAAAATTGTAGTCAAGAAACTTATTTTTCAAACAACTTTCAAACTTATAAACATTGGCAAAAACATTCAATCACGCTTCTTCAAATATCCACCATATTATCATCAACAATCTAATCATTTCTTCATCTCAAAGCAAGTTAAGACAGAATTTTGACATTGATTCTACCAAGGCCTGCATACTTGGTTTTTCCCATAGTTTTCTTCTAGCATAGGTGTCTTTGCCCATAGTTTGTTCTAGAAGCTTACTGATGTCACATCTTTCCCAAGAAACCTCTTTGGTAACAAAATCACTCTAAAAACTCTACCTAGATCACTCATCCGCCTATCTCAACCTTCGGTGATGAGCCCTCACATCTTACTGGTTGTGTGGGGTTGAGGCTAGGGGAAATCTATCCCTCCCAAAAGAACAACTCAAAGTTAAAATTAAAAATGATATAATTTAATCAATAAATGTAAAAATATTTCATTTACAAATAAAACTACACTTCCTTTCCCTACCAATATTTGGTGATGATCCCACACCTCATACTAGTGGCGTGAGGTTGGGAAAGGAGGGAAGTTCCCTTACTCACCTACATTTTGTCCTTGGTGATGAGCCCATGCTTCTTACTGGTAGCATGGGGTAAGATGTAGGGGTATTTTCATAATAAGTTAATAAGGTATAAACAACTTAGCAAATAAAAAGTGCTTTGAAACTTCAAATCCCAAGAAAGTGAATTAGATGTATATGTTCCAAAAGATTTAAAACCTTAAAACCATATTTTTTCAATCAAGAGGCCATCTATGGATCTAAGTCTAGATAAACTTGCAAGCAAATCACATTCTAGACTATGTAGTAAATTGTGTGTAAAGTTAGGTTGTAGGTTCCTAATTGGATTTTTGTCAAAATATTTTCTTTCTCTCATCACTTCCATTCATTAAAATCATACAACTCGCATCCCTTCGACTTTTGATGTTGAGCCCTCACATCTTACTAGTTGTGTGGAGTCGAATTGGAATGGGGTCATTTGTTTATCATATTACATTCATCACATTTTGCCAACAAAAAAGAAGTACTAAATATTGTTTGAAAACCAAAGTTTCAAGTTACATTGTGTTCACATAAGCATCATATAAAGAAAAACAACAAAAATAAATCATTCTATTAACACATCATCATCCATAACATGCATTCAAAAAGCATATAAAAATTAGGAATTCTGAGCATCTAAGAGTACACAAGTGAAATAAACCATCAATGAGTCAAATCTTACACAAGAATGACTAAAACAAAAAGAAGTATTTATATATATATATATATATATATATATATATATATATATATATATATATATCCATAATAATTTAAGTCTATATACAATGTTGTCACACTCTAGGTGTGGTCAAAATGCTCTCAACGAGAACGAAATAAAAAAAAGTCATATACATGTCTCACAAAATGAAATCGAAGCAATAAAGGCCTATGACCTATCCCTCCCTACAGAATCCCTGAGAAGGTGCATGGCTAGGGCTCTTTTTGTGGCTCATATAGTGTGAGTGTGAGCCTCCATGCAGTTGAACAATAAGAATGACCATGAGATGGGGTAGGGGATCTGCTAGTAGTCGCAGCCTTACTATGGGAGTAACTCTACCTCTCCATCCTATGGGATAATCGGAATGAAGTGAGCTCAATCCTCATCTCGGAAATCATCTTTGTGGTTCACCAAACATGTACAAAAACATAAGTGTGACACTCACCGCATCGGTTGTCCCATGTCGCAAAAATCTCCTCTTGGGTCTTCCCCATGGGTATAAGTAATTTATCAACAAGGATTCAATGAATAAAATATCTCCAACCATTAGTAGTGGCTGTAAAACACAAGTGAAAATAATGATATGTTAGAAAACATTCAAAACTAAAAAATAAACACAATGCGTAAATTACTAACAATTATAGCTAACAGAGTCGAGAGAAGAGTATCTACATACTCGGATCTCCTGGCACCTAGGAAGGATTGGCTGGTGTAGCTGGTGGTGGTGGAGCCACCACACACACATTATGAGCCTCACCCTCTCATGAGGTGATGTGTTGGCCCATCACCAACTTCTCATCACTACCTCCTTCATGGGAAAGTGGCTCTTCAGAAACAAGAGTCTCTTTCTCCACCTCTGCCTTGCTCTCTCTACAATAGAGATCTCCTATGTATCCCTCAACTATGAATCACTTTACTCCTCCTCATCATGCCCCTTTGCTCCCATATCCTCACTTGGTCTCTCGCCCTCAGTATCTATCTCTATAGCTGTGTGGGCCTCCTCCTCCTCCTCCCCATTGTGAGTGGGTATAACCTCAATCTAGAGTATGACTACTAGTATTATGGGAACTAAAATGATCTTTGCACTGATAGGTACCCTGGGTGTAACAAATGTCCAACCATGTAGGCCCATAAGGCCTCCAAAAACCTCTGTAATCCCATGGTAAATAATGGGAATGATAGGAAGTGCATCGTCATATGGAAGCCTGAATTGCTGAGGAACTTTGTCAATATGGCAGACCTCCACCCTAGCCATCCTATCTTCTAAGTGTGTCACACCGCCACAAGATATCAGTATAGTCCCGTCAACACCTAATAACCCAATCATATCCTGGTATGGCCTCATAATGAATTCATTTGTGGACAATGTAGCAATAAGATGATGTGACCCTTTGAGAAGGGAAAGGATTGTCCACCTTGCGGATCTGATAGCCCTTGGATGTGATATCTCAACTCCCCTTTGCTAGGGTATGATCCTCTCATAGACCTAGCTCATAACTAATGTAGGGTGGTTGAGGGACTTCCCCATGACTCGAAAACATGGTATAAGTCATGATATGTGGCTCCAAGAATGTCCACACCCCAAGCATAGATCCTACCATACTACTCAATAACATGAATTATGAGAGCCAAAAAGTACAAGAGCTTGTCCCTTCCCTTATCTCCCACCAAATGCAAATCCAAAATACCAATTCAATGGTATTACGTAGGGTTAGGATAGGTGCAGAGGATACAAAAAGTAACCACATGCCCTATTTTGTGCCCGTATTGGGTGACCCCTCATCTCCCATGTATGTTTCCCAACTCTTAGATAGCTTGGTCAATTTTGCCTTTGTCTAATGTCAATCGCCTTCCGATCACACAAACACCCAAAATCCCGTGAACATCCTCAAGATTGATTATCCACTCTATCTTAACACCAAGAAACCTGAAAGTGTTCTGGTAGGCATACCAATAGCTCAGTAAGTCACATAATAAATGACTAATTGGCGCTATTAACATCATCTGTGAAATCCTCCATATGCCAGCTCTATGTAACAAGTCCCTCTCTACCTAGGAAAACTGATCAATAATCCCTAATCCACTTACACTCTTTGGCCCAAATCTACCAAATGTAGGAATCCTTTTGCGTTCACAAAAACAAAAAAAATAGCAAGTTAACAACATGATTCAACACATAATATTGTAAAAATAATACAAAACAACTTAAAATCCAAAAAAATAGTCTAAGTTGGTCAAAACAAGATTTTTCCTCAAAAATTACTCAGCTGTTGCCTTGTGCAGAATGGAAGTAGTGTAATTGTCACAGAGGTTGCGAGACCGCTGCCCTATGTAGAGAAGTGGTTGCATAATTGATGCCCTGCGTAGGGTGACGTTTGTGTCCAGAATGAACAAGTCATCCCCCATGACCCAAAAACTCAAAAAAAATACAAAAATTGATGATTTTAGACAAAATAAAAGCTAAACCCACCTAGATGATCCCCCAAGGAAAATTGTAACCAAAAAGACTTGCAAGCATAACCCCCCGTAGGTAGAGATTTTTCAATTTTTCACATTTTAGGTTTAAAATAAACAAATGTAAAATACTAACCTTTCTCTTAGTCGTTGGATCTCTCACTTGTGGGGCCATGATCATGACATCACACTCTTCAATTTGATTGTATCCTCGCTCAAAACGGTCACAAGTAATCCAAAGCTCCAAATTCTCTATGAGGGAAAGTACAAATGAATTTGAAAATGATGGTTTTAGATATATATATGGCTTTCTTTAACTTTGTTTTGAGTGTGTGTTCTTTGGAAGGATGGAACATTAGCGTAGGTATGTTTCTATCCCCATGGATATGGTAAGTCCTCTTGTCGTTTTAGTTTTAGTATGTTTTTCAATTTTATATCTATTTGCACTTGAGTCTTATTTGCATTTTTCAGGTTGTGTGAGCACTGAAAAGTGTCACTTTGGCACATGGGCATGTCAGGTTTAACTTCTAACTCCCCATTTTGGGAACTCTATACTTAGTGTCTACGTTTTATGCCTCTTCATGGTTAAAACACTTTTTTGAGGAGGAAATATGTATGCACCCAAATTTTCACGTGCTACATTGTCAAAAACAGTTCAAAAGTCCCCAATGATGATTCATGTCTTTTCCAAAGGTGTTTGATCCCCTTTACCTCTTTGTAGTTCATATTTGTAGCTTAGATTACCTTACTTAGCCATTTCCTACTTTTTGTGGCTTTCTGCATCATTTTTCCTTAAGTTTTGGCCTTGAGTTACACAATAGTTGGCCTCTAGGGTGGCGATTATGCAACCGATGCCCTACTTAGGAGGTGGTTGAGTAACCTTTTCCTATACTGAGACCAACAATTCCATGTGAATTGGTTGAGACTTCCTAGGCATGATTTAGATGCATGTTAACTCACTTAAGTTCACCTGTAGTGCACGTTTCTTAGTCAATTTGGCTGATTTTAAGCTTGATTGATTTGTATCAACCTCCTCTTCCACTTCTAATTGTTGATTGAGAGTTAAAATACCCCTCCTTGTTGTGATGTGGCATCCCATTACTACCAAATGGCTTAGACCATTTCCCAGCCTATGTTCTATAAAACCAATGCTTCTTCTAAAGAAAGGCTGGAGATTTTTATTGTGATTGCATTGTTATGTTGTTGAAATCTTGCTAGAGACTACATAACCAAGCATTATTCTCTTGCATTGTTCTTCCTCTACCTGCATTGCTACCAGACCACTTGCAAGCCACCATTGCTCCAGCACCTTCTTCTTTTCTTCTTTTGCATTCCCAACTTCCTAGACTCACGTGAACATTGAAGATTGGAAAAGATAACTGAGGGGACACAAGAGTAAACCACAATTGGCTTTGCCTCAACACTGCAAATTCTAGGTTGGGGTTGTAATTGGATTTCCTTATTTTTTCAATTATTTATTTTGAATCTATACACACAATATTTACTAGAGTATAAAATCATTTCCATTTCAATTGTTGTAATAGATAGATCAAATATTGTAGCTTCCATTTCTTTTGAAAATCTTCTAGTGATAGATAGATTCCCTGCCTATCCCTGTGGGTTTGTAAGGGAGGTTTGTCTAGAGGAATGCTTCTACATTAATTTAGAATCAATTGTAATATCATTTCATTTATAAAACCTCCATTGAATCCTTCTTTACTTTTTTCGAGGAAGTTACAGCGAAGAAAAGCTGAGAAGATTTGATTTCTTCCCATGCCTCTGAGACAAAACAAAGGATTCACATCCATAATTACATTTTGTAAAATCTTTATTTAATTAGGATAGATTAGATATATTTTTGCATATATAAATAGTTACATTCGACTATTTATTTTTTTAGGATATTTTAATTAAATTGTAGAATCAATTTCTTCATTTATTCTTTTTTATTCCAAAAAGTTTAGAAAATACAAAAAGATTAGTTTAAATTAGATTAGATTGTTTATATTGCTTCATTTCTTCTATATTGGAAAATACAAAAACATAGTTTAGTTTTATTTATTTAGATTAGCTTGTTGTTTTCTTTCATAGTTAATTTACACAAATGCACACATGACCATTCAAGGACCACAACAACCTAGAGAAGAAGTTTACGATCCTAGAGTCTTTCAACCAAATGCAACTTATTTTGAGACTGACATTGATACGGGTCTTTGGATTATGATCTTTCGATCTTCACCACTTCCACCCATCACTTTCACACAATTTAACATTATTAACGAAGAAGCTGACAAATTCTATGATTTTTTTGTGTAACCAACCTAAGCGAAACTAGTGCCCATTCATTTGTCCTTATTCATTCGTTTCCTCTAGTATTTCCATGAGCTTTTCCGGAAATTTCTATGAATAAAATGGATAAAAATTTCCATGCATTCTCGCAATGCATTGAGAAGGGTTTCACACACATAAATTGATATAATTTTATGTGTGTGTATCATTCTTTATCATACCATCACACCCTTTCATTTTAGAGAGTATTTTATTGCCCTTGATGAGCATATACCTTTGGTTCCCACGTAGAACATTAGATTTCCTTGATAACTTGTTATCCAAATTCACCCCTTATTTTGCTACATATAGCCATTCAATCATTCCACATCGGCTTTCCTAACACGACCTTAGGAGGTCAAGTGTGTATGAAGGTCACGTTGTGATTTTTCAGTTGTATAGTGGCCCGTCAATAGGAAGTTGGGTTGACTTCCTAATAATGTAATTGTGGAGGGATATGTGATTAACATAGAGAAGATCTTAGAACTCCACACTACCACAAGGGATAATTGGAGTCCTAGAAACTTCAACTGATGCAACGGATGGAGGAGTGGTGATCCTAGATGGGATGGATTGATGATGCAAGAAAGGATTGGTTTCATCATAGGTGGTGGTTTGATCAAGATCTCTTTGATGAAGCACATTAACGATCAAAGGTTGGATGACCATGGAAGAGGTAACCATTGGAATGGATAAGCCAATAGCTACAATGGAAGTTGATTCGGATGACATGATGGGATTTTTTGATGCAATATTTTGTTCCATTTTCTCAGCTAAAGAGCGTGTGATAAATGACATGAAACAAAACAAGAAGAAAAATAACTAATTAAGGTAGAATAGGCAAGCATGTAATATTTTCTTTATCTTGATTAAAAAGATGTGAAAAATAAAAGGGGAAATGGATAACGAAGGTATGCAAGAAATGGAAATATAAGGATGGTTTTGGGTAGTTTTGGATGGTGAGTCCTCGATATACTTGAAGGTGCATGAGGCATGAATTTGTGTAGGATTTATAACTTGTCCAAAACATCGTGGCAACTTTCCTATTGGGATGAAATCCCAATCACTTCCACCTAGTAGGGAATGTCACCATATGTGGCTTAATGTGTGAGTTTGGTTGTGTGTGATAGAATGTGAAATGCAACCAATTAAACCCCTAATTATACTAGATTTACAAGCAAGGATGTAAGAGGTTATTTTTAATCCCAAAACCAAATATGGAATTATGATGAGAACAAACACACAAGGAAGGTAAAATGCAATGCAAAAAGGAGAAAATAAAACAAAAAGGAGAATATTTGGTAAGTGATTTTCCTTTTCAATTGATCTTCAAGACGTAGCAAGTGAAGTGTAAAATCTAAGAAATCCAAAATCCTACCACAAACAAGCAAAAGTAAAAGCCTCTACCTGCAATTTTAGTGAAAAATAGAAGAAATATGGAAAATGAAATGAAATGAAGTGCAAGAGACTCACCTAAAATGGTCGTCCCACCGGGAGTGCTTGAATGTTGACAAATTTATCTCTTTCCTATCTATATTATTTAAATAGATACTAACAAAAACTAAACAACTTCAGAGATGCAAGGGTTTAAGGCACCTTGGAAGAAGATGGTGATAAAAGGATGGGCACAATGTGGATTTCCTCGTTGTAAATTTGATGAACCTTAAAAACGAGGGTAACTAAGAGGAAAATGTATTAGATGGTAGGTGAGGGGTTTCCAGTGAATTCGGATCCAAGAAGCATTAACTTCCTTATGTGGATATCAATCCCCATGTTTGATAAAAGGTGATAAAATCAATAGTGAAGGATTGAATAACATGAAAAATCTAAAGCTAAATAGAATCTAGAAATTATAGAAATGGATAAAAAGTATAGATCTAATCTAAATCAACACAAAGTAAATTTTACTTGGTTGGGTCAATGGTGAACCAAGTTGTAGAGGGCAGGTCAACGACGACCTAGGATGTAGAGGGTAGGACGATGACGACATAAGTGGATGGATCTAGACAACAAGCCGGAATCAGTAGATATGGAGGGATTTGAGTGCAAATCAAATGATCACAGAGGCCTAAAAAACTTAAAGACACATGCAGAGAAAAACCTCAAACAAGGAAACAATAAATATGTAATAAGATAAGGGTTTGGATGGATTGTGTGGCTAGCAGGATACAAGTCGATGATGACTTAGATGAGTTGGAAGTGACTGGAGATAGGTAGAATAGATTTAGACCGATGAAAAGTAGAGTGACATGAGATATGATAATTGGAGACATTAATAGGATATGGAAACACACTGACGAGGACCTTGAGGTAAGTATAGGTGACAGAAGAGGGATAGATCGACGATGACTAGGGCATTCCTAAACAAGTTTGAGGGTTGATGGGTTAGGTGGAAAACCCGCAAATAGAATGACATAAAGAAGAAGTTGGATTTGAAACTTTGAAGGAAGCAGGACCTAAAAAATGTTAGTGACTGGAAATAATGGTAATGATACCATAAACCAATATAAAATCATTTTAAACTCCCCAAATTCTCCACAAGTGATGCAAATAAGCTCCAAAGGACTCTAAGAAGATTGTAGCAATGCAAGAATGCTCATGCTCAAAGATAGGATCGTAAAAATTCAAGAGAATTCTTACTATGCCTTCCTTTGGGAGGAGAGGTAAATGTGACCTAGTAAGATTGACGGTAACCTAGGTGGGTCACCGTAAACTATGGGGAACTGTCCATTTGGGTGGTAGAAGGATGATTTACTCGAGAGATGGGGATTTTATGGATTGGGATAAGTGTTTTAAAGCATTTAAGCAGGTTAGGGTTTCCTACAGAAGTGATATGAGTAAGTGGGGGATAAAATTGATTAAATAAAAGGTAGAAAAATCTTAGGGATTAGGAACTAGGGGGTTTAGGGGTGATAAAAAACCTAGAAAAGGGAAATTAGGAATAATTCTTATTAATGAGATAATGAGATGAGGATTAGGGGAGAATTGATGAAGATTATTAACAAATTAAAATAGGTAGGATAATGAATGGGAGATATGGGACTGTTAATAATTATATAAATAAAAAGGGCCTAGATAGATGATCATGGTAAAATAAGTGAACACATGTGACGAGGGTAGTGATACCAAATTTTGGCATCTACACTAGCTTACCTAAAAAATATTACCCTAGGATTATCATCATTAATTTTCCACCTATGTCTTGACAAGAAAAATGATTTTTTCCACCAATCAGCCTCATACCTCCCCCTTAACCTATGCTCTCCATATCATTCAACTCACTTCACAATTCTCAACTTTTATCCTCAATCCTTCAGATTTTGCATTTTCACTTTTTTCATTGAATCAATCACCTAGCTCCCCCTGTAAAAATGCTTATATCATTCTTATTTTCCTTTCAGCCATTATAATGAATCAATTTTCTCCATTTCATACCTCTTGCATCTTTTCAGTACAATCTACCCTTATCCATATTCCTTCACTATTCCTTAACACCTTGGCTCCTCTATAAGCCATTTTACAACCAAATGCAACTTATTCTTCTCTTTAAGACTGCATGACACCTTAAACATCTTTTTAATTCTAACATTCCTTACTTTGACAGGGTAGGCAATAAACAAACATGTACCTATTATTTTGGTAATCTTCCTTCATTCATATACCAAGATTCCTTTTCATTGATAGCCTTCACAAATTTGTCTCTACTTCTACATGTTTACGATCACACAAGAACTCATTTGAGGTCTTTAATCTTTCACATACCTGGGCACACCTCACCAGGTATTCACCTTCCTTGATAGTGAATTTTAATTATTTAAACAAGTCTTTTAGGCCCAAAATATTAGTTTCATATTCTACAATATTTAGAGACTCTTAATTTTCCTTATTGTAAATTTTCTTAATCAACCTTGAACAAAAAAACACCATAAATAATGTGATAATCATCTGATTTAGCGTGGTTTATATTTTACTATTGTCCTTACTTATAAACAAGGAGAGATCATTCAAAAACAACAGAGACCATTATGATAGTTTTCATCCCAAAAGAGACTTAACATTTTCTACCACCTCTAAACTCATATTTTCATATCTTTTGCAGAACATTGTGCTCTTCTATGGTTATAAACCTTAATGATTTAATTGTGTATTTTCAAGTGTATCTTGATTACCTACAAATTTGGTTAGATTACTGTCACTTGAACCTTTGGAACCATTTCTTCTTCTTGTAGCTCTTGAAAACCCACTTTCTAATATTTATCTGATATTATAAATATCATTTTATTGTACTTTTGTATGTGATAGATGATGACAATCTTATAGTGCTCCAAACACTTTTCTAGCTTTCACTAGATAAATCCTGGCCAATTCAGACTAAGAAATAGATTTACTTATCCTCTTGTTATCATGAATCACAAAGCACCCATATGTTTATACAAGTGCGTATACTTGAACTCACGGTGTGTGATTGGATAACATGGGTACTATCTCTAAGTTGTGGGACAAGGGAAACTAACTATTCTAATCTAAAATTCCAAGGGACCAGGGAGAGAGAATGAATAAAATGAAATCCTACACTACAAAGCAGGTGATACACTAGAAAAGGAGGGTGTGAGAGTAGTCTTCAAATGTGTGAGATACAGAAGCAAAGTGCACACTAGAAGGGGTGATGACAGTTCTCCATAATCTAGCAAAATGCATTTACAACAATATTTCAAACATACACAATGATAATGGATCCCTGCAAGAACATAATAATAGACACAATATTCTTGTAATCAAGGTTAAAGGGGCAAGAAGAATGCAAGAAAACACAGCAGGGGAAGATACATCCACAAACTTGTATTTTATTGCTTCCTGATATGCACAGTTCAATCGGTTACAAGATAAGGGCCTGGATCACCATGCAAGGAGTCCACAACAAGGGCCTGTAACACATTGGCTTCACAAATCAATTTTGGTAGAGCTTTGCTACAAAAACTACCTCCCCTTTACAATGAGCCCAACACTCCAATTTATAGAAAAAATGAGAAGAGAAAGAGAAGGGAAAATGGAAATCCCAAAATCTGTCCTTCAACCACTTGTAAGAGGCATTAAATGGAGTAAAATTATTATATATTACTTGCAAAAGGCTCCCCATACTGTCCCAGGTGCTGCAGCAGAGAAAGAATGATGACCATGCCTCTTAATTGCACTCCCAACCACCAAATAAAACACTGTTATGAACCTGGCCACGTTTTGTGAAAAATCCCCACCAATATCTCATCAAATCTGGAATTTCTTGATTTTTCTATGTTGGCCTCAGAGCTATGATTCCAATGGTACCAATTTTTACAATTCCGTTGAGAGATGCAAAAGTTATCGTCTTCTCGAGTGCGGACACTATTTTGGGTCGCGGGCGTTTCACGTCATTTGATGGGAATGAGCATTAATCGATGGAGCGGAATATGTTTATTTTAATTAAATATATCTACCATCATTAAAAATAAGAAATCTAGTTTCAAGTTCAGAAAGCCAATTTTGTTAAAATTGGAGCTCGGAGTCAAAAGTTATGGCCGTTTGAAGTTCACGGGTCAAACGTTGACTTTTTTCTTCGCCTTCGCCGTTTACCTTTTCGTGTCCCGCACGTAATTTTTTCCCGTGTCCCAGATGAATTCTCTTGCATCGACCGATTTGGGCTTCCTTGTTCCCTTTTGCGGCTTTTTCACCTTTTTGCATCCCATGCGTACTTTTGTCCCGACTGTCCGGATTTAAAATTTCGAACCGCCCGAAATGGACCGTTTTTAAAATCGACGATTCGCGTCCCATGCGTTTTTTTCCCGACTATCCCAAACCGCTCGAAACAAAAGAGTTGATGATTTTTCTTGCTTTCACCATTTCGGCTTTTCGCATCCCTCACGCCCCGACGTCCCAACTGTCCTGCAGACCGCCTGGGACAAAAATGTCTAACTTAGCCAATTTTCTTTGTATTTCGGCCCCAAACTTGGTACGATGAACCTCGGTATGACCCGCACTGGTACGATCCACACCCTTCAGTCCCGAAATGCTTTAAAACAGTCTTGCAACCTTTTTTTTTGCATTTTTTCCATTTTTCTCTACTCATTGGGATTTCTTCTTGGATGGGAGAGTTAGAGAGAAGCCGAGGGGCCCCAAAACATGATTTCGGGCCTTGAATCAATCTACTTGCTCGGGACTGAATAATTTGATGCATGTTATCAAAATTACCTTGAGGGGTGAATTTTGGATAACACCTCTTAAATGATATTCTTGATAATTTAACAATGTTGCTAGTACTTCTTGATTGTTACTTATGATCTCCATTAAATCGAATATCTTTATTGTTTCAATTAGACCTGATTATCGCATCATATTTTCTCGTTTTGTGGACTGTGAGATGATCCAAAACAATCTTGGGAATTCACACATATAAGGAACTCTATGATAACTTTGAATATATTACAACACTTGCTTCAGACAAATGCAGAGACTATCCGATATTAATTTAACCTTGACATTTGAATGAGAGAATTTATCATAACACATTAGATATCAAGAATCAAACTTGAATAAAAATTGTTAAGAACATATTTTGACATTACTTGGCAAACCTTAACAGACCTAGATTGTTTCTCCCAAGTTCATCATCACATATGACAAGAATTAGAATCCTGTTGACTCTATTATAACCACACATTCACATTAAGACTCGGAATTTTCCTAATTCAGATTTCTACAAGATAGTAAACTTGTTTATTTACTCAAGACACACTCTTGAGACACTTATTGATTGAAAAAAAACTTGAAAACATTTAGAATATAAATGCAAGATCTAGAATCTATTGACAACATTCTCTCTCTCTCTCTCTCTATGACTACTCAAGAAGACACTCAAAGACTTTAACTTGTGTTATACTTTAAACATGGAGCAAGATAGTTTTTTTGAAGCTAATATACCTTGTCAACTCTATAGATGTAGTAATTGGCCTCAACTAGTGCTTCCCTCAACTAGTGTATACCTTATAAAATATTAGAGAAGGCATACCATCTTGTCATGTCACCTCAGAACAAGATAAAGTCATCAAAAAAATCATGATGACTCAATTCTTTCTTTCCTTGTCCTTGTTCTCTTGTTATTCTTCTTGGATGCATTCTTTGGTGTGACCTCCACATCACATGAGTTCTCAATTTCTGATTGAGTACCTGATAAAAACAAATGTTGCAGATCATAAACTTGTTCAAACACTACTTGAGGAAGTGATTATTTATTCTTGTCACTAGAATTATCTTCTTTCTTCTTGTCTTTTCCATCACTTGATGATGTCTTATTTTTACTTGCATCTCCTATGACTATCTCGGATTTTTTTGTCTCTTCAACATCTTCCCTTGCTATCTTCTTATCATTATTTGTTCTCTCAACTTCTGAATTTTCTTCCTTGACCTTGTATATCCATTTTTCTTTCTTCTTTCCAATATCTCTCTCAACCATGGCTAACTTGGTCTTACTCTTAGAGTTTTTATTTTCTCTTAATATTATTTTGTCTTACCTCTGGAATGCATTCAACTTGTAAGTAAATCTAAGTGGTTCATGAAAATATTTGGAAAAATGCCCTTGCCCATGAAAGTTGAAACAAACAACATGATTATTTCCTCTTGATTCTTCTTCTTCCCAAAACCGATTGACTGGCTCTTGTAGGAAGTACTTGGCTATGTGATTGTAGACACCAAAATTTGGTATCGCTACCCTTGTCGCCCCCGCGTTCATTTTTTTCACCATGGTCACCTATCTAGACCCTTTTTATTTTAATTCATATTTTTATATTCCCATATTTTCCATATATTATCTTATGCATCTTAATTTATTTTTAATTCTCATCAATTATCCCCTAATCCCCATCTCATTATCTAATCAATCCTAATTTCTCTTCTCTAGGATTTTTATCATCCCTAAACCACCTAGTTTGTTATCCCTAAGCTCCCCTTAGCCTTTATTTACTCCATTTCATCCCTCACATACTGTTTCACTTCTCTATGTGTACCTAACCCATCTAAATCTTCTAAAACCCTAATCCCACTTCTAATGGGCTTGATGCCTCGAGTTAGGCATCCTACCACTTCCCAAATGGACGGTTCGCTATAGTTGGTGGTGACCTACCTAGGTCGTTGTCAACTCTATAAGCCCCATTTTCCCCCCATCCAAAGGATGTAAAAAATAGAATTTTCTTATAGACATGTGAACTTTTCTTCAAGCCTAAGCCTCTTTGTAGCTATTATAATCTTCTTGAAGTCCTTTGGAGCTTATTTGGCATCACTTTTAGAGACTTTGGGGTGTTTATATTCATATTTCTTTGGTGTAATTATCATTTGCATTATCATTATTGTTATCATATGCCACTAACATTTTCTAGGTTTAGCTACCATCAAAGATCTAGTCCCAACATTATCTTTCATCCATATTGTTTACAGGTTTCCATTCTAGCCCATCTGTCTTCATTCAAGCCTAGTTTAGCTCAGATCGCCATCGGCCCTATCCGACCACCGTCAACCCAACCTCTTTTGCATCACCTTCTCCTGTCTAGATACACAATATATCTGTTACCCTGTTTCTTCCTTCATCCATATTTTAGATATGTCAGTTTGCCTTTTTGTAATCCCGATTCATTCTATCATCCTTTGGTCACTACCAACTTAGCCTAGTTCTTGCCAACCCACTCATCCATCTATCATATCCCCTTAGATCCATGTTTCCCTACATCCTTTATATTTTTCTTGTCTTAGATATCTTCTACAGTTTATTAACATTCATCGCAAAGTGTGTACACAAAGGTGTTTAGATCTACATTTTTTGTTACTGTTTTGATCTATATGCCCTAGTCATCATCGATTGGACCTCTAAAGCCTAGGTCTCCATCAACCCAACCAGATATATTTCATTTTAGGTTGATATAGATCATATTTGCACCTTCCTTTTAGTTGTGCAATTTCAGATTCTGTTAAGGTTTAAATTCTGCATGTTAATCAATCATTTGTCATTTTTTAATCCTCTTTTATCAATACAGGGTTTGACATGCACGTAAGGAAGTTCATGCTTATTAGAGTTGACTTCATTGGTAAACCCCTATCTACCATTTAATCCATTTTATTTCTAGTTTTATTTGTTCTCGTAGATCAAAATATTGCGAAGAAGGAGGTTTCTTCCTTTACGCCCTTCTATATTATCACTTTGGGGTACCATAAACACTCCATGTTTTGAGATGCTAGTTTCTTTGATTATTGGTCATTAAATTGAATAGGAAAGAAGAAATTTAGTCCAAAATTGAACCTTTTCTTTGAAATTGAAACACACTTTATTCTTTTCATAGTCAGTATTATAAGCTCTTCATGGATGCTCTTTTCCAAACTTACTCATGAAATCCATAGCTCTATGCCCAAAAATATTGCATGAAAAGAAAATTCCATGAAACTTACCTAATAGTCTTCTTTCATTTGGTTACCTAATGGTCTTCTTGTGTTATTTTTTGTTCTTCTTGGTCTTTGAACATCCTTGAAAAGATACATGGATTGATTCAACCTTCAATTCCCTTTTCCTTGCTTTTTCTAGTTCCTCTCTAAGGGTCTTTAGATCTGCATTTAATTTCTCACATTCTTCACTCTTGGCTTGAATAGTTGTCTGACATGACTTATGCTCTACTTTACCTCAATTTCCTTATTTACTTAGAAATATATCAAACTAGTTATTAACTTGTTCAAATTAAATCTTAATGGTTTTTAAATCCTCTTAAAATTTAATGCAAGTTTTTTTGTCTCTCAAATCCTTTGACACTTTCTCAACAAATGAAGCCATCTCATTAAGTTCTTGACCATGATTTACTTCCTTGAGCTTGATTTTTGTCTTTAACTCATTTATAAGAGCTTGAGAAATCTCATACTTCTTTTTCAACACTGATTTTGCTGATGAACCCATGCTTGTGTCTTCAAGATCACCTCTAAGATGTTACACTTAATTCAAGAGTACTAGGATCGATACAAAATTACCTGGAAGTTTGAAACACTAAGAGGGGGTAAATCAATGTCTAATCAAACTTTTACAGACATTTCCATTTCCTTAATCTTTCTATGATGAACACAAGAAATCATACACAAGAAAATAACAGGAGATAACACACATAAACACATAATTTAATGTGGGAAACCCAACTAGGAAAAAACCCAATGAAACCAAGAACTTTTCTTAGGACCAAATTTTAATATGTCTATTACATTGATTTCATGGTTGAGCTTCAACTCAACTTGGATCTACAACTCCATAATTTGAACGAGTTTCTACTCATTCTAAAGCTTCAACTCCCAAGATTTGGTTAATCTACAACTGACATTTAGGAGATTCAATTCACAAGGAAGATTCAACCCCCTACTATTTAACCAACTACAACTGATCTTCTGTAAGATACTACTTACAAGGAGGCTTCAACACCCTATATGCTAAGATGTAACTTAGACTTGTTTAATAAATTTAGTCATACTTAGTTTATTGTCTTACATAGCTGATAATGAACTCTAAATTAGCACACTTTTCTACTAAATTCTTCTCCCCAACTAATCTCTCTCTGTTGATCAAATCAATAAAAACTTCTATCATACAAGGATGATTTCAAAGAAAATATCTTGTCAAACTTCACTCTGTCAAATTGATGCATACATCATGAGTTGCAAGAATATTCTCATACATCTACACCTACTATTCATGTAGATTTTCTTCTTTTACCCAAAAGGGCACATATACCTACTACAAAAACCATTAGCATATCTATGCCTTTTTCTGATAAATTAATCTCTATTATCTTCTAAATGCAATCCAATCATTTAGCTCTCTAAATCACATTATTTTCTTAAGTATCTCAATCACCTCTTATTCATGTGATCTTCATTCATATGCACCTAACCTTTAAACACTTGATATTACTTGTCGATTAAAAATACTCAAAGATATGTTATGCATGTTTGGTATAAACTTAATCAAATTCTTGGCTCAAGCCTATGTTAGATATTATGATCTTTGTCTATCCTTTAGCTGAAACTAACTTTTCACCCTACATTTGTATATCACTTTATATTTTCATCAACATCGGGCAACCTATCCTTGTAGTACATATATTCTAGGATTTCTTCTACTCTATAAGCCTATATCAACTACCCTTATTTAAATAAGAATTTTACCATCACTATAAAGATTATAAATATTGTTTCAAATACTTCTTCACATTCTATCACATCACTTAATATCACTTTGACATCTCATCTATATCTCAGTTAATAATCACCTTCATCTTCCTTTGTAATTGTTCTTGGTCACTCACTCTATTCTTTGTTCTACTAGCATCAACATTGTTTTTTAGTATTATCTCTTTTATATCCAAGAGTTAGAAAAAGATCATGGTTCGTAGACACACACATTTCTATCATTCAACACATTACATCTTACACTTGCTCAAGCCCCTGCCAAGTACAACCTCTAAAAATTCTATCCTCTTCACTGTCATGACCTTTAGACTTACTCATTTTGTTTTCCAAGGAAAAATGGCCATTCACCTTCTTGTTCGAGCTTCATAATGTGTAAAAAAGAGTATTAACTATCTCAAAGAATATTAAACGTCTCCAAGAGGTAATTCAATTTGAGTGAGACTGCCACATGACCATTCATATTCACAATCAATACTAATTTAACATTTCAACTACATTATGTGCTTTTGTACTATACCTTGAACACTAATTGTCACTTTGAAGAAGTTTGAAAAACTTGGATAAATTGGTAAGGTCTTTGGATGCTAGAAATGAATCCACTTCCTTTGAAGAGTTTCAGTTTATCATTCATAATATTCATTTGAAGAAAATTTCAATTTATGAGTCAACTAATCAAGACTTGTGTGCACTTCTCATCATTGTTATGTTTATCCAAGATTTCAAGACAAACCAACCACTCCTTAATGTTCCCTAATTTATTTCTTATCCCTTAAGATCTTGTAGGAATATTTGAGTCATTTTTCACAATGAAGTTTACATTTGGAGAAGTTCATGAGTTCTACACAGTATTTGGAAATTAATTATAAACCCCCTATCACCTAATTTAGAGCTTTCAACATGACACAAAAGAAATTATTGATTGATTAAGCCATGTATAAGCTTATGTAAGAGTTGCATAAGTTTCTAGTTTGATTATACAAAGGAATTTTCCTTAATACACAAAAATCTAATCCATGGAGATCTCAAGAGACTGCACAAGGAGAATTCTTCAAAACCTTAATGAAAACATAAAATTCTTCTTACAACATGCTCATATGCTCAATACAGAGATATTTTCAAATTTTTGGGAATTTTCATTGGTTGTAACTCGAGTTTCGAAAAATAATTTCCTTCAAACCCTAGAATCAGGGTTTCACCCACTGTGGAAGTCTGAGACATGTAAAAATGATTTTCTAGTTGATGTTTTGATGCTTTTCAACAATTTAACCTCCTGTGGACTTTTGGGAGTTTCCTTCACATTTTCAATGCAACCAAATAGATTGAAACATATCAATTCATCCCCAGACCAAAGAGAGAGTAAGTTCTTAGTGTATAATGGATTATGATAGGGTGTTGTTGGGAAATAAAAAGTTGTTTCAAATATGACATAGAGTCTTGCTTGAGATATTTGATGAATTATTAATCCTATATCAATGAAAAATAAGTTACCTTCAGATTAAAGCTCCTTTATACATGTCAATCTTGAACACGTATATACGGAAACTATTTGTACTATGTCAAAAAAATGGGATTCACTACCTTCAAATCAGCCATCTACACAACCCAAACATATTGAAACCATTAGAAGCAATGTGTAGATTACCTCGAAAATTTCAGTGATCTTACAATCATCAACATATGAGGTAAGAATCACATTTTTTCACTAGTATAGTGCATTCCATGACCTTGGTATTGTAGGAAAGGCATTAATAATGAAGGGAATTTTTCTTCACATT
Source organism: Taxus wallichiana var. yunnanensis (assembly GCA_018340775.1). NCBI lineage: Eukaryota > Viridiplantae > Streptophyta > Pinopsida > Cupressales > Taxaceae > Taxus > Taxus wallichiana. The sequence continues at coordinate 418,685,486 of CM031243.1, forward strand.
GCCTATCTAGCACTCAAATGATAATTTATCATTTATCATTTTCCAATGAGTGGAAGAGGGAAACAAATCCTTTTTAAATCTCAACACTTGATTCAATGAAATCTTCAAGGCATAATCTACTCACAACACACCTGTAGACACATACCTTGCATACCCTGAAAGACCTTATATTGATTTTGACCAACTTGAAGAACCTTGACACTAAAACAAACATAGAGACATCATTATTTAAACATGAAAATATTTAAATATGCTCATCAAAGTGATTTGAAGAAAAACAGACAACTTTTTCAATCACTAACTCAAGAAGGTCACCTGGAGAGAGAAAAATATGGCTAGAAAAATGATCATAACTTCTTTGATTCTTAGACAGATTTCTTCAAAAGTTTTGCAAAAATTCAGGTTTGGAGTTCTCTAAAAAAATTTCTTCTATGATTTATCTGAATAAGTCTCCATATTTTTTCTTGGATGCTAAGAAGACAAAAACTCATTTCACATTTCTCAATGAACCAGTTTTAGAAAATTTTACATAACTTCCACATACCTCTTCAAAATTTGATGAAATTTGACATGAATTAGTAAAAGAAACTCCTATACACATTCTATATATTGGTTAGCCATGATTTTAATTTTACACCTCAAACCTATCTCATTTTCATCAACCTACACTGCTAGTCCTCAAGGCCAATTTTGGTGAACTTTTTATTTTGCCTCCAAAAGCTGAAATGAACCTTTGTATTGCTCATACATGTCCTAGACAATATCCATAGGCTCCTCACATACTTACATGGTCTTTTCATGACCTATATTAAGCTTTCTTTCCTTATTACGCTCAAGAACCAGGCCTAAATGAACCATTTTCAACTGAGAATTTCATCAGATGACCTAAACATCAGTCCAATAGATCTTTCACATGGTGACACCATAATATCTGACCTGTAGAGCATCTCAGTTAAACATACCAACAATTTTCATACATGCGAAGAATCCTACCTCATTGACCAAGCCTGAATTCTCAATAAACCACTGAGAAGGCACTACCAATCAACCTTCACGCTTATGAGTGAGCCTCACTTCACCACTCACTACTTTACCATCAATGCCACACTAGACATTAATAAAAACACCAATGGCCAAAGTTCAACACTAAGAACTCTATATCTTCTTCAAATTTTGAACACACTTTCTTTATCTTGCAAATGTAGTGCCCACATTTTTAGCCTTAGTTATCTGCTGACTTCTTAACCAAGACTTATGATTTGACAAGGATCTTGACATATTTTGGACATGTATGGTGATTCAAGCATGTAGTACCAATTTATCGTTGATTAGCATTATGACATATTTCATTAGATGTTGTGGATACTGACATATTGCGATGTTATCTGGACCAAATTTATATATGTTGGATACTTAGTTAGTCACATGTCTTAATGTGGTAAACTATTCATTTATCGATGAGTAAATATGAAAACTTAGATGTACATCCTTTATATTTATCTCTATGGCTAATTCATGGTGAATTGAGTGAAATGGTGCATGCTTATCAATTACATTTCCATATTGATGTTGTGATGGCATAGAATTCATGTTTGGACTGATTTGTTTATTGAGTAGTTAGTTTACTCTTGTATTAGATAGGTGTTTTTAATGTGTGCATTGAGTATGTAGGTCACAGGTCACAGGAAAATGTGCGATTCAGGGCAGCTACGTAAATTGTGCACAAGCGGCCCATAGGACTAAGCCCTAACCATGTTAGCTGTATGAGGCCTTAGTATTAGATTAATTATTTTGGGTACCATGAGTGACCCTCATTTGTGATGTAATATGTCATGTAAAATTAATCTTGTTTAGAATGTTTTATTTTTTTAAGTAAACTTGGTTTGGGGACTTAATGGTCCCCACTTTCTTTAATTTTTATGTTTTGTTAATTGTGTATAAATAAGAGGGCATTAGGGTCACATTTGAACCCTTGGATGGGCCCCATATCCTCTACACATATGCCCAAAAGTGTTAAACCCAGAATTGGGCTAATTATGGCATTTAATGTGACCTCCTTTTAGCTTTGGGAGTCACTTAGCATGAAATTAGGTCCTGGACCCTACCTATGGGGTAGGGGGAACTTAATTCCAAGGCAAAAAGGGTTTTCCCTCCCACTTTTGCCTCCTTCTTGTCCCCATATTTGTTGGAATGGGTGTGTGTGAGAATTTGCATAAGTTTGTCCCCCTTGTTTTTGAGTGATTTGGGGAGAAGGGTATTTTAATATGAATTTAATATTTCTTTATTTGGAGTAATATTTGACTTGGAGGGAGGAGATAGGTGACACATGTCACCCCCTCATTGTTGAGGAAATTTATTGGCTTCCCTTCAAATTCTCTCTCATGGGGGAGAAAGAGGACTTTTTGATTTTTGGGAGTATTTTCTTGGTTCTTGGATATTTTGGAGATAGAATTGCTTGAGGAAGAAGGTTGGAAAATATTAGAGTGTGGGAGATATACTGGAGGTAGGATTTTTGAGATCATTTTATGTTTTATGTTATTGCTAGATCTTAGCTTGCTTATAGTTGAAATGTATGTTTTTGTTTCTTGTATTGTTATTGATTAAGTATGTTGTTGTATTTATTTTTCTCCATCCATCATATGGCTTGATGGATGTTGGAGTTCTATGGGGGAAGAGAGAGGTATTTTCCCTCTCAAACCTCATGGCTTGATGGGCAAGCTATGTAGGTTCATTTTACTCCCCTCATATGGTTTGAGGTGGGGAAGGTGGTTCATATGGTTTGAACCCCCTTCCTATTCTTGGAAAGGAAACCAATGGGTTTGAAAATCCTCCCAAGAAGGATTTTGGTGGATGGGTGGAGCAATAAGGAGGGTTATGATGTATCGGAGAAATAAGGAGGTTGTGAAGAAATTGTTGTGTGCATCCTATGGTTGGACCACACTTTTGGCACTTTCGGGTATCTCATCGACTCTTACCAATTTGTGAGGATGAATATGGATTTCTCCTCCTTTATTTTATTTGCTAATTGTATTTTTTTTCATTAGTGCATGGTTTGCCTTGTTTGTGAGTGTATTGTGGTGTTTGTCTCCTTAAATCTTGTGCACAAATATGTGGAAGCCATCTCTCTCTCTCATGGGCTTGGGGGAGGCTAGCATGTCTTCTAACCTTGGAAAGGCATGTAATGATGCCTAAAGGTTGGGTGGTTAAACAATATTCTTCTCCTTGTGTTGGTTCTTTGAAAGACACTCAAAGTTGGATCTCAATTTGGGAGTTGGTTGGAGTCCCTTGTCATCTTGGCTTCTCATTGTCTTCTTTTTCCTTCGTGTGAACATAACTCTCATTGTAAATTTAAGGGTATGGCTATGTGGAAGTTTTCTTGAATTGTAAAATCCTCATTTTGTATTCAGTATTACTTGTATTCTTGAGTAACATTGGTAGTTGTAACCTTTCTTCATTCTTAGAAAGAAGACTTGAATGTTGAACTCTTATGTATTTTAAATATTTTGGAATCATGGTGTGATTGTGATCTCAAGCTCCTTGAAAAGAAATATGTTGTAAAATGAATGATCCATTTAATATGAAATTGATGGAAGTCCATTTTGAAAAGAAAGATTGTTTAGTGGAAGTATGTTTTAAAAAAAAAAGGATATTATTTTATTGAATATCTCTCATGTTGAAAATATGAAATATTTATTTAGCAAGAACATTGGAAAATAAATCTAGTCCTAATTTGGTGCTTGAGGGTTGATCTTTGGAATGGAATGAAATTAGTTTGCTCTTTTCCATGAGAAACTTAAAGATTTGATTTTTATTAGAAACTCAATTTTGAGCATGTATTTCTTCTTGCAAATTTTTAGATACATTCCAAATCTCCTCTTGGTTGAATTATTTTGTCTAGAATCCCTTTTAACACTTAATCAAGAAACTCATCTTACATGAGTATATTCAAAAGGCGTAGTGACTCTTCATACTCCATTTCAATGTCTAAACATACTTTAAGAAGGTTACAACTTGGGATAGTTTTCAATAACATTGTATGTGAAGTAAATACACATTAAATAAAATAATACAAATATTTTAGTTATACAAAATAGAGTTAACTTACACTATTGAACCATGTTACGATTTGACATAATTACACACTAATTATGTATTAATACAATAGTATATTATAATATGAATCATTAGTATTTATATTATAAAATGTATTATGACTTATGGAGAATAATATAAATGTATTATATTATATATAATATAGTATAAAATCGTGATCTGCTGAACATTAGAAGTGCCAGTCCCCGGGAGGCACAGATGGATAACCCTTCTAAGAAATTGGAGGCCTTAGAGGTAGAGATTAATTTGCTGAAGGTTGAGGTCAAAAACCTTGCCAAGCAAAAAGGCAAAAAAAGCATGGAGGGGGAAGGGAGCACTGACAATAGTCAGATTGATGACATATACAAAAAGCTGACCTCCTTAGACTCCCGCCTTGGGAAGGCTAAGACCAGACATGACTACAATATTGCAGCCTTTAGGGCCATCGAGGAGTTTATCGTGGGTCATGCCAAGAGTGTTTCAAATCTAAGCGGTGTCCCGGCAGCGCTTTGGGGCAATGATAAAGAGAGCAAGAGAACCATTGAGGAGCTCGATAAGATGGATGCTGCTCAGATGACCGCGTTAGGCATGTTTCAAGCTTGGAAAAAAGTCAAGATCAGCATTGATCAAGCGGCCAAGAAGTAGTCCTGGATACTTCTGCTGCTCTTTTTTGTTAATATTACTGTTTCTTGGCTGTCGTCTTGCTGTTTTTTTGCCGTTGTTTTGCTGTTAAGTCTTCTCTGTGTAGCTGTTTCTGGGTTACGTGGTATTTATTGTAACTCTTGATCTGTGCTACAGCTACTCTGCTCCTCTCTCTTATTCCGGCTTATAGGCCTTATTTTGTATTCAAGGGTATAGTCCCTTTCAAAAAACTATTTGCCAATATTAAAAAAATATAGTATAAAATAAATGTATTATATTACATATAACATAATATAAATATAATGTATCAAATAAACATATTGTATTATATAATTATATTATAATTCACATATTATAATATAAATATATTATATTATATATATTTATTTATATTTATATATATAATATATATTATATTATATTAAAATTTTAACATAAAAGAAAAATATATATAATAAAATTTAATCCAAAGGTGGATGAGGGAGGGTTCAGACCCTCCCCAAACCTGTAGCTCCTCCATACGTAGCCACCACAAGCTCCACCGCCCACTCCATCGATGCCCACGCCCGCCTCAATCCCCACACATGTGCACCAAACCCTACGATCATTCCCCTCACCACCACCCCTTCCTCCCACTCCCCACACACCCACTCCCGCGGCTCAGACCCCCACACTCATGCCATTCTCCACCACAGTCCCCCACACCCTTCTCGCACATATTTACCTCTCCCTCACACTTCCATGGATTCAAACCCCAAACCTGCCACCCACCATCTCTCGGAGTCACAGATCTATACAAAAACTACGGGTTTTCTATTTTGGATCTCTAAAACTTGTTTTTTTATAAATAATTTATACACACACACTCGGGTAGTTTTCCTTCAACACAACTAGAGGAAATACATGGTAAATGAAATCATACAAACTATATATATATATATATATATATATATATATATATGTGTGTGTGTGTGTGTGTATGTATATATATATATATATATATGTATGTATATATATATATATATATATGTATATACATATACATATACATATATGTATATGTATATATATATATATATATATATATATATGTATATGTATATATGTATATATACATGTATGTATATATATATGTATATGTATGTATACATATACATATACATAGACATACACACACACACACACACACACACACATATATATACACACACACACACGTAAATGTGTAGCTTGATCAAATAAGAATCCTCCCTTGACTACAATGGCTCCTCAATCCACCTGCACAAACAAGAAAGGAAAAGAAACAAAATGAAAGCCAAATGGAGAGAAAGAAGAGATACATATACATATATACATATACATACATACATACATATATATATATATATATCGTGTGTAGGTTGATCAACTAAGAATCCCGCCTTGACTACTATGGCTCCTTAATCCACTTGCACAATCAAGAAAGGAAAAGAAACAAAATGAAAACCAAATGGAGAGATAGAAGAGATAAAGATGTGCTAGGGAAAATTTTAGCTGAGGATAAGATCAAGGGCTAAGATATCTTTGATCCTAGGGTCTACAATTAACCCTACTTACTTTGAGGTCATGGGTATTTTTAATGTGAATGGGAAATAAAGTTTAGGATGTGTGTGTGGGTAAACAAGTTAAAATGGGGTGAGCTAATTAAATTAAAAGATGTTTAGGTATTTTATTAGTTACCTTAATAAATATTTTGTATGGTAAACCAAGATAGTGGAAATAAATAAAATTAGAAATTTGTTAACTAGTTAATTAAATTGAGGAAACCAAATTTATATTGATAAACCGGATTTGTATAAATTAATTAAATAACATGGAATTGAGCTAGTAGATTATTTTATAGGGTAGAACGAATTAGTGTAATATAATTTCAATGGGGTTCATAACAAGAACGCGTTTAGTATCTATAAAAAAATTACCCAAATTTTTTTGGTCATATTTTGGTGTGTTTCCTGTGTCCCAAAGCGGGCACAACATTTGGTATCGTGAGTGATGGTTCGCACATGCGGATGCTCTGGGTAGAACATTTAATTGGTTATTAATGTTTTCATAACATTAAAACTTAAAACAATTAAAATTGTTTCCGCTAAACCATTCCATGGGTCAAGTATCCCTCGAGTAACCACACAAGAGCAAACACAATAGGTGGTAGACAATTTTTGATCACTTAATTTGTTTAAAACAATTGGTAAAATTTAATAAAATGTTGTTCTAAAATAACGTGCCAAAATGGCTCCTTAGTCCCCATAGTGGTGATCGATTTGGATAATCTTGTTCTCTAGTGACATGGGAAGTCACATCAACCTTTAAACCCAACTTTTAAGGTTGATTGATCATGTAGTTGAAACATTTTTGAGCTCAGTTGATCATATTGTGGTTAGGGACAACTTAAATTTAAGTAAAATCATTTTGATTTGGACATGTAAATTAGAGAGCGTTAGTATGAAATTAAAATCTACGACTTCTAACATGTAGTATCTCTCCATGTCTATTACCTGCAGCGATTGGATTTGAGAAAAAAGGAATGGAGAGTTAGTTTTCCAAGTGTTTTTAGGAGGCTTCTCTTCATTTGGCACAAAACATAACTTGACAATAACATTAAATAGTTCCGTAAAGTAGATCATAACTAGAGTTTTGGTTATTAGTTTTTCATTTTGTAAGTTGCATTGGATTATCTATATATAGGAGAATTGATGTGAGTTAATAGAACTCATTTTTAAGTTGGGATCACTTGTTTTCAAGACCCATTTTGTAGCAAATTTCACTAAAAATATGTTGAAATGCAATAGTAAAACTTTAATAGTTGACCCCAAGAAGGTGCTTCCAATTCGAAATCTATTTACCAGTTTTTAGAAATGTACATCTTGATTGACTCTCTATATAATAGAGAATTGTCTAGAAGCATTTTTTCACCATTTGGGTATGGGGTACTGGTTTGGTAGGCCTTGTCTCTAGCCATTTTCACTAGAATGTAGAACAAGAGAACTTGATCTTAATAGAATGTTAGACTTCTTAGGGAACCTCTAGAGGGTGTAAAATTTTATAATATGATTATTTTGTTGTCTTACATGGTTGAATATTTCAACCTTGACAAATTTTGTGCCACAAGTCATTTTTGAATGCTAACGGCCTTGGTTAGATTGGTCTTTTGGACATCGAAGAAGGTCTAGTTGTTGGTTTTAGGAATAAGAAGTAGGTCAAGATAAGAATGTAGAATTGTTACCTTGATCTAAGGAATAGGTTTAAGGCATTTGGTTAGTTGCTTCTTGTCTAGTGATCCATTGTTTCTTAGGAATCTCAACTGCCATGTTAGAGGCACCACTTTAGATCTAATAAAACCCTTTCGGTATGGGTGTAAATTAAATAAATGTAGCTTGTAAGAATCACCCAATATGATAAAATAGTCCTTCACATATTGAAATTTCATTATTATGAAATTGGAATAATTTCTACTCCTCTTGTTTATGTTGCTAATATTAGTTTTATAACCCTTTTATAAGGAAACTTACCAAATGACCTTATGATCTTGTTGTTTCCTTTTCAAAATTGTAATTTGAAAATTAAGTATAGTTGGTTGAAAATGTTTGCTAACGTAAACTCCTCTAACTTTTCTCTAAACAATAAATGATAAGGGAAAGGAAAGTTAGTGTCTCTTATTATACGGTGGTGTTGCTTGAAGTGATATTTCTTAGCTAGTTTATCCTCTTCATGTAACGTAGGAATACATTGTGTTATTATAAAATGAATCTAGTTTTCACAACTCCAAATTCTCATCAAAGCTCTTGGTATAACTTTTAGAGTTAGCTTCAGAAATGATCTAGCAGTTTTAATCCTTCTTGAGCTCGACAAACCTATCTCTATACCATAACCACTTACTAATTTTTGTTGCAATGTAACTTGGTTAAAACCTTCTTACCTTAGTAAGTACACATGTGATTATAAATCTCCTCAAGTTGATTTAAAATGTTCTGAGTTAATCATGTTTATAACACTAATACTTACGTGTAGAAATAAGGGAATCACCTCCCTCTCTCAAAAATAAAATAAAATAAAATGATTTAGGGTTGAATACTTTCTTGGTTGGGCATTATGGTGTACCAACGATAGTGTTTTCTTGTGGAATTGCAAGTAACAAGGTGTAATAATGGTGGATGCATTGTTTCGTAATCCACAAAAATATATATCTATAAGCACAATTGTGTACATATACCTTATAAACAACAATAGAAACATGTAATTATATGTAAATTGGAAAACTCATCAAATATATAATTAAACAACGTTGGTTGGATAAATAATGTTATCATTGTTACCCCTTAAAAAGTTAAAATTGAGGTGATCATAAACTATTGCTTCAAATGGGATAAGTGATGTTTACTAATCTTAGTTGTGTGATATACATATGGATTTCACGCTAAATAGTGGGTCTTATGTAAGTAAGTTAGGCATGGTGTTGTCTTCCTAGGTTCTAGGTGAGAAAGTAAAACAAATATTCGAATGATTGTGATGATCACACAAATTAGATATGCCTTTGGCTATTTGACTCTTAGGAAACTCTTTTATAATATTTCATTCACATTAGCAAATGCTCGGTAACTTATTATAAGATAAATGATGTAAAGATTTTTTTGGGAGAACTAAGAATAATGACTAACTTTTCCACCTACCTGGGTGAAGACATCCTTTGTAATCAACATAAACACTAGTTAAAAAAATGTAATTTGGAATTGTTTTGGGGTACTCTTTAAAGCATTATTCCATTTGCTTTTACCACTCAATAGGGTGGCAAAATTTAAAGTTCTTTGTGTAAAATGGATTCACCCTCTACTTAATGAGTATATATATATATATATATATATATATATATATATATATATATATATATATATATATATATATATATATATATACCTCTAGCAATCCGATGGGCCATTTAGGAATAAATAATTGATAATAAGTCTCATATCTTGAGAAGCATTATACTTTACCTTTCCTTAAAGGAAAATGTGTGTTGATCTCTTGTACGCTTGAGGAAAGTATGAACGGAAAAGTTGTTGCATCCCGTCATGGTGGTATATTGTAATTTTCATAAGTATGTTGATAAGATTTGGGAAACATTCTCTTTAAATGGATTTTGTTTTGTGTAACTCATTCATGTTTTCTTTTGATTATAGTATTTAAGAAATGATAAAATTTAAGTAAAACTTTTCTTTTATCATATTGAACTAGAAAATTATGGTTTGTTGTTTCATTAAGAAGTTATGGCTTGTTTGGGGCATAGAAAGTTCTAAAATTGCTTTTTCATAGTGAGAACTTATATAAAAAAATTATAAACAATAATAAATTCAATTTTTGTTTATGAGACTTCTAAAGCAATCTTGGCTCGGAATAGAAATGTTCTATAAAACGACACATACTATGAAACTTTGGAAACCAAACTAGAAAACCAATCCTAACCTAGTAGTTGATTATATATATATTTCACCCACAATTTTGTTTTTAATACTATCATTTAGTGAACATAAAAATAATGGCCAAATTAAGTCACACTTTTAACTATGCTTGGTATTATGTGAATCTTCATCCTTGACCTTAGTGAATAATGCGGATGTTTGAACTTGTTAGGAAATAAGGGATAAAATATGTGGAATAATCCCTCACATAATCACAATAGTAGAAACTAATATGCATAAAATATTACAGATCTCAAATAAAAGTGCATAATAAAATAACACAACACAAAGAGACAATATTTAATGTGGTTCACCCAATTTGGGCTACGTCCACCAAGAATCACTTACTCAGATTTTATTAAAAGCCACTCTCTCTCAATACAATACCTGATTTGTTTGGAGCTATGCTAAAAAAACTCTACAAAATTCACACCTGAATTCAAAACACATCTACAATGTTACATTATACCTACCATATGCATAAAACCATATAAGTAGACAACTGCTTAAGCAGTTTTACAAAACCGTGGGTATCAAAACCATGGGCCAAAACCATCCCATAAACCTATGGGTCAAAAATCCCGCCCATATGAGAAAAGCATGTTTCCCAGTATATCGGGCATGTTTTAAGGCAAAAAAATTCTCGGGGCTGCACCCCGAACCCTTACTACCGAGGGTTGCCGCCCCAAACCCCCACTGGGGCCCGACCCACCATGAACCATGGCGAGACAACTATGGAAAGTGTACAGTACTCTTAGTGTATAGTCTTCAACACTTTCTCACATGAAAACATGCTCCACAACCTAACAATCTCCCATTTAGAGACTAGTTTTCTTCAGAGAAAGCTTCTCAACCCTTCACTAATTTCCGTGAAGACCAACCAAAGTTGAACATAGCTTCAGTTTTTCCCTTATGACCACCTTGGTCATCATGTCTACAATATTCTAACTAGTATGAATCTTCTCCACCTTCAACTTCTCTTCCTCCAAAGTTGTCCTGATGAAATGGTACCTTAACTATATATACTTCATCCTAGAGTGGAAAGAAGAGTTCTTAGCTAGGTGTATAACACTCTGACTATCACTATGCAACTTTCCTTCCTCCTGCTTATGCCCCAAATCCTCAAGCAATTTCTATAACCAAATCATTTCTTTTCTTTCTTCTCGTGGAAACAACACACTTAGCCTCTCGTGGTTGAAAAAGCCACCAACTTCGTAGTCATGAAATCCGTCTTACTACTTTCCCACCTACAATATAAACATAACATGTCATGCTCCTCCTGTTTTCTACATCTCTAGCCATATATGAATCTACATAACCACACAAAGTGGTGTCTGATCCATTGTAGCACAAAAGCTGTCCCCATGGTTCCTATTAAATACCAAAGGATCCACTTTATCGCTCGCCGTAGTGATCTCTACCGGATCACTCATAAATCTACTCACTGCTCCCACTGCATGGGAAATATCAGGCCTAGTGCACACCATGGCCTACATTAAACTACCAACCGTTGATGAGTAAGGTACTTTGGACATCTAGTTTCTCTCCTACTTTGTCTTGGGACACTTCTCCTTTGATAACTTAAAATGGCCTCGCCAAAGGAGTCCAAACCGGTTTAGCATCCTGCATATTACACCTCTCCAATACCTTCTTAATGTCTTCTTCCGAGATAAATTCAGCTTGTATTCCTTCCTATCCTAAGATATCCTCATACCAAGGATTTTTTGGCTTCCCAAATCCTTCATAAGCAAAGGATTCACTTAGCCGCTTCTTGAGTACTTTTATTTCCTGCATGTTTTTACTACGCAACCAACATGTCATCCACTTACAAACAAAGGATAATATAATTGTCATCCTTAAATTTCTTTGTATACACGCAATGGTTAGAATGACATCTAATATAACCTTACTCCATCACGAAGTTATCAAATTTCTCATACCATTGACGTCGAGCTTGTTTCAATCCATACAAGCTCTTCTTCAGTTTGCACACCATCTCCTCTTTACCTTTGACCTCATAGCCCTCTAGTTGCTGCATATATAGTTCCTTCTCCAAATCACCATGCAGAAATGTAGTCTTTACATCAAGTTGTTCTAAGTACAAGTCTTCTACTGCAACTATTCCTAGAATAGTTCTAATAGAAGTCATTTTTACTACAGGAGAAAAATCTCATCAAAATCTATACCTTTTTTCTTTGCAAACCCTTGACCACCAACCGGGACTTATATCTTTTCTTTCCTCCTTCTTCCTCTTTGACTCCGAACACACACTTGTTCTGTAATGGTCTTTTTCCTTCGGGTAGCTTCACCAAAACCCATGTCGGGTTCTCTATGAGAGCCCGATGCTCCTCATCCATGGCTTGCTCCCACTTCTTCCCTGGCATCTTCCCGCATTACTTCATCAAAGCTCTCGGCTCTCCATTATCGGTGAGTAATAAATAATAAAGAGAAGGAGAAAAATGTTTAGGTTCTCTTCTTACCCTAGAAGACCTCCTAAATATAGGAGTTTGGGATTCCTGCTCAGGAGGTTCTTAAACTAATTCATGTGTCACTTTCCCATCTGAAAGATCCTCTACTGCTACATATTATTTCTTGGATTCTTCCCTATTTTCCTGAATCGCTACTTATACATGACTTTCTCATTAAAGACCACATCCCTAGATCAAATGATTTTATTTTCCTTAATGCTCCAACATTTATATCCTAAGTCATCACCACCATAACAAATGAAAGTACATTTTTCTAATTTAGCCTTGGTACTATCATCCTTGTCTATATGGAAAAACACATCACATCCAAAGACTCTAAGAAATGAATAATCAAATTTCTTACCATACCAAGCCTCCTCAAGTATGCCTCCATCCAAGGCACTTGAGGGTCCTCTGTTTATCAAGTACACAACTGTGCTCACCACTTCTACCCAAAAAGAAAGAGGCAGTCCTACATGTAACCTCATGCTCCTAACATGTTCCATTATTGTTTTGTTCATCCTTTCTGACACCCCATTCTACTGCGGAGTTCCTAGAACCATCTTTTTCCTATGAATTCCATTCTTAGAACAAGTAATCATCAAATTCATTGTTGCAATACTCCCCTCCATTATCTAACCTGAGACATTTTAGCTTAAAATACCTTTTTCATTCTCTACCAAGGCTTTCCATTTAACAAAAGTGTCAAATACATAATATTTGTTTTTATTACAATAAACCAAAATTTTCCTTGTTGCATCATCAATAAAATTAACATAATAACTTAAACCCCAAGAGATGATACTGAGCCAGCCCCCATACATCGAATGCACAAGCTCTAACTTACTCTCTTTCTTTGTAGGTCCAGCCTTGAGAAACCTTACTCACTTCTATTTCCCATATATGCAATCCTCACAGAACTCTAAACATGTTTCTGTATATCTAGGAAAATCCTTCTTTATAATCTCCATGCCCTTATGGCTTATATGACCAAGCCTATAGTGCCACAATGTTGTGTCTACTTCTGAAGCCACAAGATTACAAACATTAGTGCTATAAGTTTTTAAATATAAGGTTCCAACCTTCTTACCTCTTTTCACCACAAGAGCAACCTTGGTAACCTTCCAAGAGTCTGTTGTAAATATCACAATACAACCATCACTTCCCAACTGCTTTGCCGATATCAAATTTCATCTTAATGTAGGCACATGTCTCACATCCTTCAATAGCCAAGTATTCCCATTTTACATATTAACCTGAACAAAACCTTTTCCAAATATGCTGCAAGGCTCATTATCACTAAGAAAAACATGCCCAAAATTTCCTTAAACATAATCAACAAAATAATGCCTATGTGGAGTAGCATGGAAAGAAGCCCCGAATCTAAAACCCAAGATTAGTAATATTGTGCAAAGAAAGAATCAAAGCATCCTGACATACACTACCCATTGCCACATTTTCCTCCTTGTTTTCTTCATGTTGTTTCTTCTTGTCCTAAAGCTCCCAATAGTCCTTCTTTACATGCCCAAACTTTCCACAGTGCTAGCACACTATCTTGCTTTTTGATTTTGACCTCGCCCGATCCTTTGATTTTCCATGACTTCCTCTATTCTGTTGTCTCCTCTAGTTTCCACTATCAAAGCATTCCCTAAAGTAGAAGATTTCCGAGAGATTTTTGTTCACATTTCCTTGCTTAGAATCAATGCTACAACATCCTCAAACTTCAACTTTGAGTTAGCTAGAATCGAGATGCTTACCGCCATTACGAGTGCTATGCCCAACTCTTAGGTAAAGAGCATAGAACTAATAAAACCCTAACTTCTTCATCAAATTCTATTGTAATCGAAGATAGCATATTTACAACCATATTAAAATCATTTAAATGATCTGTTATTGAACCATTCTCAGACATCTTCATATTAAACAAATTTTTCATTAAAAATATCTTATTAGAGGTAAAGGGTTTTTCATACAACTTCCCTAATGCATCCATCGGTTATTTTGTAGTCTTTTACTTTAAAACATTAAATAATACTGAAGATGTAAGACATAGCCAAATTGTCCAAAGTGCCTTCCTATCCAGCAAATCCCATTCCGCATATGTCATGCTGAAGGGTTTATTCACCTTCTCGAGAGAGCGGACTATAAAGATCCTTCCGATAAAGGTAATCTTCCATCTGCATCTTCCAAAGACTCGAAATTGTGCCCGTTAAATTTATCAACCCTAGATCTTCCATCATCGCCATAGCTCACACTCAAGATAATTTTTTTCCCGTGATTCAACACTTCAGCAAACCAAACCAGGCTCTGATACCAATTGTTAGGAAATAAGGGATAAAATATGTGGAATAATCCCTCACAGAATCACAATAGTAGAAACTAATATGCAAGAAAATATTACAGATCTTAAATAAAAGTGTAGAATAAAATAACACAACACAAAGATACATTATTTAACATGGTTCACCCAATTTGGTCTACACCCACCATGAATCACTTGCTCGAGATCTTATTACAAGCCACCGCTCTCTAAATACAATACCCAAATATGTTTGGGGACATGCTAAAAAAAATCTATAGAATTCACACCCAAATTCAAAACACATCTATAATGTTACATTATGCCTACCATATGCATAAAACCATATAAGTAGACAACTGCTTAAGAAGTTTTACAAAACCATGGGTATCAAAACCATGGGCCAAAACCATATCATAAACCTATGAGTCAAAAATCCCACCCATATGAGAAAAGCATGTATCTCGGTATATCGGGCATGTTTTAAGGATAAAACAACTGTGGAAAGTGTATAGTACTCTTAGTGTACAATCTTCAATACTTTCTCACATGAAAACAGGTGCCACAACCTAACAAAACTATTTAAAAACAAGGACTCGTGAACCTTTTTTTTCAAAATTTGGAGCAATGATGAGCTAGGAGATGAAACCACATGGAACTTGGAAACTTTTTCTCTCTCATTGTGTGGTATTTGTGACACCTTAGATAGTTTCCTTGAGTGGGTTCGTACACAACTAATATGCAAAACTTGTTAACCCTTTTAAAACAACATTTATGTTCTCTTTTCTCACCCATCATTATTTTTTCCTTTAATTTTAGAACGTGTGTTGTACATCCTCTGATTTGGACCCTTATAGGAAAGTTAGATGATGAGGCAAATGAATTCAGGTTTATACAATTCTTCTTGGTTAACATTCTCCTATTTGAGATATACTCATTCTTGGACCATGTTACATTTGAAGAGACATGTTGTTAAGACAATTACAAAATAAAATATTTTAGTTCCTTTAAAATGACCTTAATGTTGGACTTACACTACGTGTGATATTTTAGATGTTTTAGACAATGAGGTTGATAATAGTTCCTTGGAAGAAATAAATTCCTTTAATTAAAATTAATCTAAGTAAGAGAAACACTTAGTACTTGACCAAGTTTGAATTGGTGGGACATGCTTGTTGTGTCCAACAACCACATGATATGATGCGATACCTCGTAAGATCTTATCCCTACCTCTTCCAGTGACTTCCAGGAGGAAGTATAATTTTAGGAGAGGGGGATGTAGTGCCCACATTTTCTAGCCTCATTTATCTACTAACTTCTTAACCAATAGTTATGATTTGACAAGGATCTTGACATATTTTGGACATGTATGGTGATTTAGGCACGTAGCACCAATTTATCATTGATTAGCATTATGACATATTTCATTAGATGTTGTGGATACTAACATATTGTGATGTTATTTGGACCAAATTTATATATGTTGGATACTTAGTTAGTCACATGTCTTAATGTTATAAACAATTTGTTTATCGATGAGTACATATGATAGCTTGGATGTATGTCCTTTATATTTATCTCTATGGCTAATTCATGGTGAATTGAGTGAAATGGTGCATGTTTATTAGTTACGTTTCCATATTGATGTTGTGATGGCATAGAATTCATGTTTGGACTGATTCATTTATTGAGTAGTTAGTTTACTCTTGTATTGGACATGTGCGTTTAATGTGTGCATTGAGTGTGTAGGTGACAAGTCACAGGAGAACGTGAGATTTAGGGTGGCTACGCAAATTGTGCGAGAAATGGTCCACGGGGATAATCCCTAACCATGTTAGCTTTATAATGCCTTATTATTAGATTCACTATTTTGGGTACCATGAGTGACCTTCATTTGTGATGTAATATGTCATGTAAAATTAATCTTATTTAGAATGTTTTATTTTGTTAAGTAAACTTGGTTTGGGGACTTAATGGTACCCACTTGCTTTAAGTTTTGTTTTTATTTAATTGTGTATTAATAATAGGGATTAGGGTCATATGTTAACCCTTGGGTGGGCTCCATATCCTCTACACATATGCCCAAAAGTCACAAACCCGAAATTGAACTAATTATGGCATTTCATGTGACCTCCTTTTAGCTTTGGGAGTCACTTAGCATGAAATTAGGTCCTTGGACCCTACCTATGGGGTAGGGGGAACTTAATTCCAAGGCAAAAAGGGTTTTACCTCCCATTTTTTCCTCCTTCCTATCCCCATCTTTGTTGGAATGGGTGTGTGTGAGAATTTGCATAAGTTTGTCCCCCTTGTTTTTGAGTGATTTGGGGAGAAGGGTATTTTAATATGAATTTAATATTTCTTTATTTGGAGGAATATTTGACTTGGAGGGAGGAGAGAGGTGACACATGTCACCCCCTCA
This sequence comes from Taxus wallichiana var. yunnanensis, assembly GCA_018340775.1. Taxonomy (NCBI): domain Eukaryota; kingdom Viridiplantae; phylum Streptophyta; class Pinopsida; order Cupressales; family Taxaceae; genus Taxus; species Taxus wallichiana. The sequence continues at coordinate 418,702,898 of CM031243.1, forward strand.
TTGGTGAGGAAATTTATTGGCTTCCGTTGAAATTCTACCTCATGGGGGAGAAAGAGGACTTTTTGTTTTTTGGGAGTATAAACTTAGTTTTGGAGATTTTGGAGCCAGCTTTAATTGCTTGAGGAAGAAGGTTGGAAAATATTAGAGTGTGGGAGATATCTTGGAGGTAGGCTCTTTGAGCTCATTTTATGTTTAATGTTATTTCAAGATCTTAGCTTGTTTGTAGTTGGAATGTATGTTTTCAGTTGTTTGTATTGTTATTGCTTAAGTATGTTGTATTTATTTTCTCCATCCATCATATGGCTTGATGGATGTTGGGGGAAACGAGAGGGATTTTCCCTCTCAAACCTCATGGCTTGATGGCCAAGCCATGTAGGTTCATTTTACTCCCCTCATATGGTTTAAGGTGGGGAAGGTGGTTCATATGGTTTGAACCCCCTTCCCCATTATTGGAAAGGAAACCCAATGGGTTTGAAAATCCTCCTAAGAAGGATATTGGTGAACGGGTGGAACAATAAGGAGGGTTATGATTTATCAGAGAAATAATGAGGTTGTGAAGAATTTTTGTGTGCATCTTATGGTTGGACCACACTTTTGGCACTTTCGGCTATCTCATCTACTCTTCCCCATTTGTGAGGACGAATATGGATTTCTCCTCCTTTCCTTTATTCGCTAAGTGTATTGTTTTGCATTAGTGCATGGTTTGCATTGTTTGTGAGTGTATTGTGGTGTTTGTCTCCTTAAATCTTGTGCACAAATCTGTGGAAGCTAGTTCTCTCTCCCATGGGATTGGGGGAGGATAGCATGTATTCCAACCTTGGAAAGGTGTGTAATGATGCCTAAAGGTTGGGTGGTTAAAAAATATTCTTCTCCTTGTGTTGGTTCTTTGAAAGACACTCAAAGTTGGATCTCAAGTTGGGAGTCGGTCGGAGTCCCTTGTCATCTTGGTTTCTCATTGTCTCCTTTTTCCTTCGTGTGAACATCACTCTCATTGTAACTTTAAGGGTATGGCTATGTGGAAGCTTTCTTGGCTTGTAAAATCCTCATTTTGTATTTGGTATTACTTGTATTCTTGAGTAACATTGGTAGTTGTAACCTTTCTTCTTTCTTGGAAAGAAGACTTGAATGCTAAACTCTTACGTATTTTAAATATTTTGGAATCATGTTGTGATTGTGATCTCAAGCTCCTTGAAAATAAGTATGTTGTAAAATGAATGATCCATTTAATGTGAAATTGATGGAAGGCCATTTTGTAAGGAAAGATTGTTTAGAGGAAGTATGTTTGAAAAAAGGATGTTATTTTGTTTAATATCTCTCATGTTGAAAATATGGAATGGTTATTTAGCAATAACATTGGAAAAATAAATCTAGTCCTAATTTGGTGCTTGAGGTTTGATCTTTAGAATGGAATGAAATTAGTTTTCTCTTTTACATGAGAAACTTAAAGATTTGATTTTTATTAGAAATTCAATTTTGAGCATGTATTTCTTCTTGCAAATTTTTAGATACATTCCAAATCTCCTCTTGGTTGAATTTTTTTGTCTAGAATCCCTTTTAACACTTAATCAAGAGACTCATCTTACATGAGTATATTGGAAAGGCGTAGTGAGTGTTCATACTCCATATCAATGTCTAAACATACTTTAAAACAGATTCTGCAACTTGGGACAATTTTCTTTAACATTGTGTGTGAAGTAAACACGCATTAGGTAAAATAATACAAATATTTTAGGTATACAAAATAGAGTTAACTTACACTATTGAACCATGTTACGATTTGACATAAATACAAACTAATAATGTATTAATATAGTAGTAGATTATAATATGAATCATTAGTATTTATATTATAAAATGTATTATAACTTATGGATTATAGTATAAATGTATTATATTACGTATAACATAATATAAATATAACGTATCAAATAAACATATTTTATTATATAATTATATTATAATTTACATATTATACTATAAATATATATTATATATATATATATATATATATAATATATATATTGTATTTTATTAAACTTTTAACATAAAAGAAAAATATATATAATAAAATTTAATCCAAAAGTGGATGAGGGAGGGTTCGGACCCTCCCCAAACCTGCAGACTCTAGCCACCACAAGCTCCACCGCCCACTCCATCGGTGCCCATGCCTCTACCTCAATCCCCACACATGTGCACCATACCCTACGGTCATTCCCCTCACCACCGCCCCTTCCTCCCACTCCCCCACACACCCACTCCCGTGCCTTACAGAGTCCCACACTCACGCCATTCTCCACCACGGTCCCCACACCCCTTCCATGTGGATTACCCTCTCCCTCACACCTCCATGGATTCAAACCCCCAAACTGCCACCCTCCTTCTCTCAGGTCATAGATTCATACAAAAATGTGGGTTTTCTATTTTCGGATCTCTAAAACTTGTTTTTTTATAAATAACGTATACACACACTCTGGAAGTTTTCCTTCAAAAGGGTATAAAAAATACACAAAACCAAAGGAAATACATGCTAAAATGAAATTATACAAAAAAATATAATACAAATGTATAGCTTGATCAAATAAGAATCCTCCCTTGGCTACCATAACTCCTCAATCCACCTGCACAATCAAGAAAGGAAAATAAACAAAATGAAAACCAAATGGAGAGAAAGAAGAGATAAAGATGTGCTAGGGAAAATTTTAGGGCAGGATAAGATCAAGGGCTAAGATCTCTTTGATCCTAGGGTCCACAATTAACCCTACTTACTTTTAGGTCATGGGTATTTTTAATGTGAATGGGAAATAAAGTTTAGGATGTGTGTGTGGGTAAACAAGTTAAAATGGGGTGAGCTAATTAAATTAAAAGATGTGTAGGTATTTTATTAGTGACCTTAATAAATATTTTGTATGGTAAACCAAGATAGTGGAAATAAATAAATTTAGAAATTTGTTAACTAGTTAATTAAATTGAGGAAACCAGATTTGTATAAATTAATTAAATAACATGGAATTGAGCTAGTAGGTTAGTTTATAGGGTAGAATGAATTAGTGTAATATAATTTCAGTGGGGTTCATAATAGTAACATTTAGTATCTATGAAAAAAATTACCCAAATTTTCTAGTCGTACTTTGGTGTGTTTCCTATGTCCCGAGGTGGGGCACTACAACAAAATTGAAACAACATACTTTACCTTTTATTCTAATAACATGATTGACTCAATTCTCTTACTTGAATCAGAATTTTACTTCTAATCTAGCTTAAAAATTTGATTCTAATATTCCTTGACCTCCAAAATCATCTTCTTGTTCTCATTTTCACTAAAAGACCTCATATCATTTTTAGTCGTGAACAATGCCTCATTTCCAATATCTTCATAATCAGAATCGAGTCAAAATCTTAAACACCACTACCATCATTAGATAAGTAATCATTTTCCTTTGTATAAAAACACATTTTATCCTTATTATATTCAAACTTCCTAAATTTTTTCTTCCTCTTATCATACTTGTTGAACTTGTTTTCATGATCACTATCATACTCATGTTCATCATGATCTTCCTTCTTGTGATTGATTATGCTAAAATGTAATATCCTAGTGTAATCTCATGCTATGTAAAGTAGTAAATAATAAATAAAGGAAATGACCCAAGCCACTAAGAAGATAGAAATTTGAAACCATAATATATAAGAAAGGGTGAAGAAGTCCTTATCTAGTTTGTGAAGGTGCGTAGGCGTGTCGCAATGAAAACTAGGTAAACACAAGGAGTAAATAACCACACAAGAGCCTGAGAAAGCACATATTTAAGCTCTTTGACTTGACTGGGGCACCTGAAAGGGGATAGGGGATCCCGTGGGTGCCTTGGTCTATGGAAATGGCCTAAAAACATCCTTTGAGATGTCACTAGGTATTCTCCTTTGTTAGCTTCCTGTCATTATAAGACCTACAATAGAGAATCACCTGCAAAACCACAAACAAAGCATCAAAACCATAAAAACAAAAGACACATATGAAGGGGCTTATATTGTCCTCTACTACCAAATTGATATACTTTTCACTAATTTTTGCACTACATCTCATTACAAATGTAGTTCTAGGTGTGTGTGTAAATTGTGCCCTAGGTTGATCTTGTGACAGTCACACTTTATGAAGTATTGAGCAAATAACTAGATGTAGAATGTGGTAAATAAGTGCATTGAAACAAAATACTCTCCTCCTAAGAAGTGTGATGCAAATGAACCAACCTTTTGTGCCTTGTTGTGGAGCTAGATGGATGTAGACGTAGCTTTAGATGCCTTTGAAGGATGCAACTCTAGATGGTGATAGTAGATTCATGGTACTCGGTACCTCATTATTGTCTCATAAGTTTATATTTATATTTTTCTCTTGATTTAATTTCATGATTAACCACGAAAAGGTTGACAAGTAAAAATATGGAAAAATTAAATGGCTAGAAATTTCCCAAGAGGTGAGAGTGAAGTGCAAAGAGTTTCATGATGCCTGGGGTGCCCTAGACCTTGTTAGGCACCCCGGGTCAAAAATAGGAATAACGAGAATGACAATATAGACAAGTAAAGTGTGGGTAAAAGAAAAAAATTAACGACATGATGAAAAGTAAAAAGGCTAAAGACATGGGTTGATTATTACTCTTTTCACTCAAGAACCATATGAATATTAGTATGAGAACAAGACTAAATAATGACTCCAAGTGCGTGATTTAGTGACTAAATTTTCCACCACTTTATATTAGTGAGCGGAAAGCTCAGTAACATAAAGTAGATAGATATGTGTACCTAATAATCCATGTAGAGTGATGTAGTGAACATGCCAAAGGACTAGACAAAGAGTGGAGTGAGAAAAAGATGGAGTGTGGAGACTAAATGGGTGGAGACAAAGTGGGTTGTAAACATGGGACACCAATCACAATATCGAGAATACACTCAAGGTCGTCATGACGTCAAACAAAAATTTATGTACATACAAAAAGGGAAAGACTGCAGATAAGACAAACAATAGCAGAAAATGTAACAACAAGTATGGAAACAAGTATCCGCATACAAATGTTACATATAAAACACCTATTAGAATGTTAGAAAAATAGCAAGCATGTCAAAGTATGTATAACTGATAATGTAAAGTGCTAAGATAAAAATGAAACAATAGCACATGTAGCTTGTAATAATGTGGATGCCCCTAGTAGGTAGTGTATGAAGCATCAGTGTTGCATGTAGAAGCTTTGTATATGTGATCACAACTAGAAAAGGAAGTTAATGTGCATGTCTTTATGGTAAAGATAATGCCATGCAAGAGATTTATCTAACATTTGTACTAAAGTGAACATGTAAAAATAGGTGTGAGAAAGAGTAAATGTAACCATAAAATATTGTATGTTGTGGATGGATGGAATGGAATGCAAAGTGGATGATAGGAGTCGCATGCCCCTCGGGTGAATGGAATTGTATGTAGTGAGGTTCATTTAGTACGCCCTCAAGTCAAGAATGAACCAAAAATGAGAGTGTGTCATTGGGAAATGGTCAAACTATGCATTGTGTGTAACACGTTGTGATGAATGTATGGTGGTGATATGCAACATAACGATGCAGAGTGTGTGACTCTATATCCTAAGTGTATATCATTAAAATATGAATAGAAAGTGGGTGGTGATTTAACATAAAGTGTATACCACTAAACAATGTAAGCGAAAGTGATGTTATAATATATCACAAGATGATGTTAGAAGAAGTGACCCTATAGCCTGAGGCGTATATCACTAATATTAGGGATGTCGCATGAGAAATTTAGGATGTGAGTGGATGGGTGAGTGTGATGTGGTCCATTTTGTGATGTATACCTTTAACAGTCTAGTATGGACCGTGAGACTAGATTTCGTCATCGGGTAGTGAGTACAACACATAGAAGAAGATGTAGGTAGTGTATGCTTATGATGAAGGATGACCATGTGATGTTTAGAATGTGTGAGAGGTAGTGTATAATGTGTAGTACGTGGGGTTCATTTACAATATTCCCTCAACAATCAAGTGTGAACCGAAGCACAAGAGTGTGTCATCGGATAATGATGATGTATGTAATGTATGTGATTATGTGGATGCTATAATGTGGATGTGTGTAAATGTGAGTATGAGATGTGTGTTGATGCTAAGATGGTGGGGGGGAATGTGTGAATGTTATTCCCCCAAGTGCATGTGCGATAAAGGTATAGTCAAAATATAGTAAGTGGATCAATGTAAGGAATAGTTCCCTTAACAAAAGTGACGGGACATAGAGGTGGTAAAGGTATGCGACCATCAAATGGTTTATAATCACAGTAAGCTTCATTTGATTCCCGAGAATTGACATAGGTATGGTCTATAATAGATGGCCAAGTTACTGATTTTAACTATCGGAGGTGGTTTTTAGCATGACCATGTAATGTCACGAGATACCTTTGATGGAGGAGGAGTGGGATCAACCTTAAGAGGGGGTTTCTTAGCTTGATTAGGTAATGTTGTAGATGGCTTAGTAGGAGGAAGCGATGGAAGATAAACCTTGAGAGGTGATTGCTTAGATATAATGGGTTGAATAGGTGACACTTGACTGACCGAAGAAGGCATAGTAGAAGTGGTGGCGAATGCTCGGTGGACATAGAAAGAGAAGATTTCAGAACCCATTGAGATAGAGAAATTGTAAATGGACATGCAATGGAATGTTGTGCAAGGTGAATGAGATAATTACATGATGCTCTAGACATTTTATTCTTCATTGTAAAGCGTAAAAAACATTTTCATTATGTCCATTGATTCGATGATAATTACAATATGGACGACCTTGATATTTGGCTAGCTGATAAGGAGGATAGCAATAAGTAGGTGGTAAAGTGATCAATTGATGACTAAGGAGCTCAGTAAGAAGGTCATGTTTCTTAATATTGCAATCAAAGATGAGAGAACATGTAATGGTATGACTTGAGGCTCACTGATATGAGAACATGTAATAGACATAGAATGAGGACAAGATGAAGAGGGAGAACAAACATGAGCCTAAGAAGCATTCGTAAGATGTTGGATTTCAGATTTAAGAGACATGATCATGGATTCCATAACCTGAATTTTTTTGTAAAATATATTATGCAAAGCCTGAATTAACTCCAACATGGGTTGATTAGATGGAGAATCACGAGGACTAGGGTCGTTAAATAAACGAGTAAAAAAGAGCTTATTTCATGTGGAGGAATATTTTTGGAAGATACTTGGTATCTAGGCATTTCTAAAGAGCATCTTGGCAATTGGGATGCATCTTAAGCAAATAAGACAAATAAATTTCAACGACTTTGGGAGCCATGATAGAAAATATAAGAAAATCCCTAGTTTCTAACGAAGGTGGATTCGAAGGTCACGTTCACCAAAATGATTATCTTAAAATGTAATATCCTATCCTAATATCATGTTATTCAAAGTAGTAAATAACAACTAAATAATTAAAGGAAACCACCCAAGACAATAAGTAAATAGAAATGTGAAACCCTAATTTATAAGAGGGGGTTAAGAAGTCCTTAGTTGGTTCGATGAAGTTTTAAGACTCGTGTCGTAGTGAAAACATGTAAACATGAGGAGTAAACGACTACACAAGAGCTTGAGAATACACATATTTGAGCTCTCGACTGGATGGGGTGCGTGAAAGCGGATAGGAGCACTGTGGCACACTGGTCTGAGACCTTGGCACTCTAGTATGCGAAATGGCCTTAGAATGTCCTCTCGAGGTATTGTTAGGTATTCACCTATGTTCGCATCCTATCACACTAATATCACTTGAACTGCTTGGGATGTCTCTATAAGACTTGTAGTAGAGAATCACTGCAAAACCACGACAAAGCATCAAAACCCTAAATAATAAATATGTGTATGAAGGGGGTCAAAATTTCCTTAGCTTCCAAATTTATAGAATTATCACTAAGTATTGCATTACATCTGAGACCCAATGTAGTTTTATAGGTGTGTGTGTGCAAAACATGCCCTAGGTTGCTCTTGTGCGAGTCAAAATTTGTGAAGTAGAGAGAAAATAATGAGATGTAAAATGTACTAAATGTGTGCATGGAAATAATAGACTCCCCTCCTATGAAGTGTGATGTAGATGAACCATCCTTGTGTGCCTTGTGATGGAGCTAAATGTATTCAAACTTAGCTTTATATGCCTTTGATTCATGCAACTCTAGATGGCTATAGTAGATTTTGAGTGATTGGTCCCTCATTATGGTCTCATAACTTTATATTTATATGGTTCTCTTGATTTAATTTCATAATTAACCCTGAAATGGATGAAAACTAAAAATATGGAAAGCTCAAACAGCTAGAAAGTGTCCAAGAGGTGAGAGTGAAGTGCAAAAATGATCAAGGCTCCTAGAGGGAACTAGGGCACCTGGAGCACCCCAGCCATAAAGAGGAAGAATGAAAAATGAAAATACTAACTGAGAAAGTGCACGTGAAAGACCAAAAGTAATAACAGAAAGAAAAGTAAAAAGGCCAAAGATATGGGTTAATTAGTACTCTATTTACTCAAAAACCATATGAATAGTAGTATGAGACCAAAAGTAAATAATGAATCCAACTGCGTGATTTAGTGACTACAATGATTATGAGGACAATTAACAGTAATATGTCCTACCTTACCACATTTTAAGCATTTATAAGGAAGCTTACATTTTTACTTATCATATCTAAGCTTTAATCTTCTTGCCATCATAACAAATATCTCTTCATCTTGAATTTCAAGAGTAGAATCATTATCCTTCACCTTGTTGAATTTAGTCTTCATTTCATATTTTAAAGAAACCTCTTTCTTAACTGGTTTAGAGTCAACAATACTCATCTCATAAGCAGTCAAAGTCCCATGTAACTCATTCATCTTCAGCTCACTCAAATCATTGGCTTCTTCTATGGCATAAAATTTTGAATCATATATAGGAGTTAGAGATCTCAAAAACTTTTGAACAACTACTTCTTCTTTCACATCTTCTCCTAACCCTTTCATGTTATTGACAACCTTGTCAACTCTAAGTAGATATGTAGCAATGGACTCTTCATCATTCATCTTAAGAGACTCAAACTGATTTCTAAAAGTTTGAAGCTTAGAAATCCTTACCTTTGAGTCACCTTCATACAATACTTGAATTTTTCCCATGCCTCTTTTGTTTACTTGTAATGCATTACCTTTCCTAACTCAGATTCTCCAAGACCATGTATAATAACATTAAAGGCCTTAGAATATTTTTCATATGCCTTCTTTTATGCATCAATAGTAGGTGGAGTAGGATCATTGTAACCATCTACCAAAGTTTTCCAAACATAAAAACCTTGAGACATAATAAAGGTCTTTGTCCCCAAACTCCAAAAGGCATAGTTTGATCCATCAAAAATGGTGCCTTGCCAATAACTGAACCACTTGCCATTTTTTTGCCTCAAGGATATCTTTTCAAGTAGTAAATTTCTCCAAAAGGACCCACTCGATACCAATTGTTATAAGCACAATGAGCGAGGGGGTGAATCAGTCCTTACAAAAAATCAAATCATATTTCAGATTGCTTATTCAAATCACATAACCACTTAATGTTCCATTAATGTGTGCGCATAATCAAATACCATACACAATATAAACCATGAGCAAGAGAATCAAAACAAGGCATGAGATATAAGTGGGAAACACTCAAGGGAATAAAAATGACTAAAAACTTTACCGATCTTACACACAATAAAGACTCAATTGAATATTACACATCACAATAGATTTCTTTAGTGAGACTCCTACCGTGGTTCATTTTAAGACCCCCTCCGAAAAAAATTAGTTTAGACTGGGTGGCGAATCTCCAAAATCGAATTTCAAATCGATGGTGAATTTTTGAAAAAATGTTTCATGGTAAAGGTGATTTGGCAGGCACAATTTTCTTGGATGAGGTACAATGATAAGAAACGTTGGCAAAATACATGCATAAGTTAATTTAACATATAAATAGTAGGCGAATTTACCCATATAAATGACTTATCGGTGGAAATTTTAGGTGAATTGGGTAGGAGCTAACTGCTGAAAATTAGCCATTTCCAATTTCCAAAATCCCTAATATTAGTGAGTTTACAAAAATTCGCCACTAAAATAAACCACGACACCAAAGACGATAAGGAGCACCAACCCATAAAACATTATTGATATTACAAACAAAAAGAGACTCACATGAATATGAAATATCACAAAATTTTTTATGAGAAGATCACTAATGATATGTTACAACAACTCAGCTGATGGTGAACATAATATTCAGCTCCATAGACCTTCAAACCCTAGCTCTTTAAACTTGATCAAACTAACACCTTCTTCACTTCTCAATGCATCAAACCCTTGCACACATGCTTAAAGAAAGTCCTAAACCTATCACACACTTGATCTGATCTCTAATCATGCTCGCACACCTAAAAATCAATGAAACTTAGGTTGTACTTCTTGCACACACACACAACTAGCTCACAAAATCACCCAAAACTATGCTTTTATAATATCCTTCTTAATTCAAATTAAAAATAAAACATTTTACCTCATTTGCATGAAAAATGAATCTTGAAAAACATCCCATATACTTATCATAACAGCTACAAGTGACCCATATGGGCCAGCATAGCTAAAACCCTTCTTCCATGCACAAAAATCCTCAAATCCCACGTATTTGAATGAAAAAAATCACTTAATCCCAAAAATATTTTTAGTCATGATTTAAAATTCATCACATGTGTTTAAAATAAAATTTAAACAACATACATGGTATCAATTATCATGAACCAATAAAATTATTTCGTTTAATGGGCCCAGTGTCTCATTGCCTTCACAAAACACATGTTTCAAACACCTTGTCTTCTCCTTTTGGCTTGAAGGTCACACAAGAACACCTAAAATATGTCATGTGACCACTCTATGGAAATGTTATGACCTGTAAAACACTCCTAAACAAGTAATAGTTAGTGAAATATCCACAGGTTAAAACCACAATAACATTTTCCTTCACCAAATCAAGCTTCCCAAAAATGTTTTCAAAATATAACAAGTTATCACCTTTCCTAACACTTTAAATACCTTAAAATGTATTTATTGGATCTTAATTTCATACCTATTCATGTCACAAGTGATATGAAGCATTGTCTAATCTATTTCATGCACTAACCAACTCAATCTTTCAGCAAACGACGTTTTGTTACGAATAGCCAAAATCTTATGGTCCAAAAATTGACCTATAAACCATATCAAAATCATCATCATGAAAAAAACTTACATCACTAGAAATATAACTGAATTTTATTTCCAAAAATACTTGAATCACCTCCTAACTCCTCTTGTAGCTCTTGCAATGTCCATTTTACTCAGGATTGCTTTTAATTACCCCAAAATTGTTGTTGAACAAGTCAACCTAAATGAATCATACTTGACCATTTATAAGCATCACCATTTCGTAAAAATATTATGTACATCAAGGAAAAATCACATACATTACATAATGGTTATTTAGTTTGCAACTCCTTCACACAACCTTTTCCCAAACTGAACTTCTTCATAAAACAACTTTGTTAGGGTGGGGTCCACTCATCACCATAACCTCTACCATACAATTTTATAAATATGAAGGATTATTCTACATGCTGCAATCATCATCCATGTACTAGAAATCAAAACTGGCGACTTTGGAAGAAAATATCACAAACTGATTTCAAGTTAGGGTTTCAAACTCACAAATAGTTGTTTACCTTTTTAATATTTGTTCATAAAAACTTGACGGTGAAATGATATCATTATTTTTTAAAACCTTCAAAACTAAATATATAAACATCCTTGAAAAATAAAATTTCCCATGCAAACCACATTATTCTAGGTGAGCATCAAAAGGTCCAATTCAAACTAGAAATGCTCTTCTTCTTGACCCTATTATAAAAAATCTAACATAACATACAAAATTTTCATCATGGTAACCTTAATTTTTTTCCACAACACAAGGAAAAACCCCACATTCATCTCCAATCATCACCATTCAACAAATAAATCTCAGTCATTCCATCCTATCTCATTTGCATAGCTAGCCCTTAGGGTTTTGCACTATAAAGGCTATGGTCAACTTAAAGTATAATCTAACTCATCACGAAAAGATTTAAAATGGTCCTAACATATGTGGTACATCATAATACACCTTCCTACATGCATCCATGAGCTCATATAGCTCCACAACTTAATCTCATGTTATCTAACATCCATACCTCGTCCAAATGAACACCTGAAACATGGTTACCAACATGTATCTGCACCCTAAAGCTTATATGAGTGCCGAGGAACTCTCCAAACATGTTATCCATCATGTAAACATGATTCCCAAGAAACCAAGAAGCTCCAACCACCATGCACTATCACCTAGATAAGTTAGATCACCTTGTTGGGCTTACAAGAACAAGCCATCCTCATTAAATCACCATGTGAAATCAAGAACATACCCAAATCACCATGTCATCACCACTCTGAGCTTCATTTGACCCAATTCCATCATCCACTTTGTCATTAATGAGGTTTTGAATAAATGACAACACCTATGGAGCAACATGCCAACAGGAAACACAGATAGTGATTGGGCTGGTAGCCTTGATGATAGAAAAATCACATCCAGACATGTGTTCAATGTTGGGTCAGGATCCATTTCATTGGCTTCAAAGAAAAGCAGTTGGTTGTTTCACACTCCACAAGCTGAAGCGAGTATATTGCAACAAACGCAACTATATGTTAAACTTTACCCTTCATAAATGATAGATTAAACAACACATTACCTTTCAATAGAAAAAATGAAAAATTTCATTTCATTTCAATATTAGGCTCACCATCTTAGGTAATCATTGTGTCACATCTTTGAAATCATTTCATTATCAAGTAAATCTGTCTTAACCAATAGAAAACATGAGTATGGAGGAGACACTAAGGAATATAAAATTCAAAGGTTATTATTCTCAAACTATATTTTACCTTCCTAAGGAAACAAATAGAAACACATAGAGTCTTCGTGGAAGGGAACAATTATCCCAACAAATGAGGGAACAATTATGCCTGCAAATGAGAAGAGAAAGGAAGTTGACTCTCATTTGCAAGCATAATTGTTCCCTTCCACGAAGACTCAATGCATTTCTATTTGTTGCCTTAGGAAGGTACAATCTAGTTTGAGATCAATAATCTTTAAATTTTATATTCCTTAGTGTCTCTTCCATACTCATGTTTTCTATCGGTTAAGTCAACTTTACTGGGAATGAAATGATTTCAAGATGTGACACTATGTTTACGTCGATCGATGAGCCTAATATTGAAATGAAATTAACATTTTCATTTTTTCTATTAAAAGGTAATGTATTTTTAATCTATCATTTACGGAGGGTAAAGTGTAACCTAGCACGTCAAATTAAATTATGATGAGCCCCTCAAAATTAATCACTCACTACAACTATTAAAATTAACAATGCACTTAGAATATTCCTTCAATTACCATAAGACACTTGCAACTTTAACCTTTGTACTTCAGATTTTGAATATCGACTACTCTATTTCTGCTCATTTGAAGCCCTTATAATGATCTCCAAGGGATATTCTCTTTTGCTTGATGATTGTCGGTCCTTATTTAGAGCCTTGAGGAAATTTACTTATATGTATGAGTCCATATTCAATTTACCGCCTAATCTTGACCCAAAAGTCATGCCTAGGCTGACCAAAGAAGACATACACCTTGAAAAACTAGATAGCCATTACGAGAACAAAGAACACTTGCTTGGATGATATTATCCAAAATAAATTTCTCTAAGACCATGTTGTAAAGAAGGATTGAATTTGTCAATTAAAATTTTAGAAACAAAACTTATAATCATGTTATGATTTAAGAATAATGTGTAAACGTATAATGGCTGAAAATATGAATCTATAACGTTTCACTATTATTCTTTTATATAAGATTTCAATGTCAAACCTTTATTCAATTTTTTAAAAACTTATGATTACTTATGAATCTTTTTAATATAAATATTACTATGCTTTAAACAAGGAAACAAAAGGAATAGTGAATATAATGAAGCTAATCACTGGATGGTATGAGAAGAGAGAGGAAGTTGATCCGCATTTGACATAACTGTTCCCTTCCATGAAGAATCGATGCGTTTCTTCCCTCTCAAAATTTTTGCATACCATCGAGCAGAAAGATTTGGGTATCTTTTCAAATTTTTATCTTTGAAATCCACATAATAGAGGCCATAACGAATCTTGTAACCAAAGATAAACTCGAAATTGTCCACAAGAGTCCAGACGAAGTATCCACGAGTGTTGGATCCGTTCCTACACCCACACAACCACGTTCACTATAATTCAAAGAATTTAAAATGATAATTTGAATAAATTTGAAGTATAGTTTATGGAACATACTTAATGGCTGCAAGAACATTCTCAATATAGTCATGGAGATACTCCATCCTCGGCCTATCATTTAATGCCTCTGAGGGTGAAAGACGTTGGTTGTTTCTCGTGCCATATCCTGCTCAGTAATTTCGAAAATATGTCATTTAAAAACACTAAATATGATATATGTAATACTTATGCATAACCTGATTATATCCATTGGAAAGTGCCTGACATAATGATTCTCCGTGAAATAGTGTAACATACAAATTGGTTGTTCAAGGAAACTAAATATGGTAGTACCATTTTCAAAGATTATTATAGGTGGATTGCCATAGTGTTGCTTGAAATGTTCCAATAATGCTTGCAATCCCCATGGAACAACTGCAAGTCCAGTTAGTGCTAACTGCCAATTAAATAATAATATTTATTTTTCTTTCAACAAGTTTGATTTAGCATATAAGATTTTGACTACAACCAGAGATAAAGAATGAAGTATTGACTTACCTTCCCAATAGGGATACCATCTCGCAGTACTTTTCAAAGACAAATGTATACATACATCAGTATCTAAAATGCCTTAATTACCAATATTTCAAGCTCTGTAATATGTTTCAAAAGTTGTTATGTACCTGTCTTCTTTGAGCCTATATCTCTTAAGTAATCTCTTTCGGCAGTAACCCAATGATGAGATGAATCGTAGATATAGTTACTGCTGTAATGATTCACCCCAATGAAATCAAAAGATCCATTGAGCATTTCAGATTGTTGTTTGGTGAAAGTAGGCAATCTGGATCCTGCTATCTTCTTCACGCTTGAAGGGTAATCACCAAAAAAGGGGGATCTAAAAACCTGTTGGTCATGAAACAAAGAAAAGGAATAAATTTTATGTGAATAAGAGACTATAAGGTGAGAAGCCCAAAATAATAGATTAGATTCATTGTTCCTCTTCAATACTCTTTTTCCGATGGCCAATAAATGCTTTGAAGTCCTTGAATGCTAAGGGGGTTCTATAAATTCTATTAGAGTTATGACTAATTATTATAGATGGCAAACTCCTATCATAGATTTCCTAGAAGCATTCTCTGATTTCAATTCAGTAGACACTTACCAGCCATATTGAAAATCAAAAGTCCTTTGAGTTGCAGCTATGTCCTTTGACGAGTTTGTCAATGGCAGCAACCAGGTCATCATAATTGTAATGCTCATAAAACCCTTTTGCTTGGCCTGCAGAAAAATAGAAGTATCAAGCTGTTAAACCATAACATTATACAACCTCTGGGCCTCCTAGAAGGCCAAACACTTTGGCCCCACATAAACAGTCAGTGCGTTCATACTGAATGGTGTTGAATGTGCCGGCTTTAACACTCAAAAACACCAAAAGTGCCAAACAGGCTATACATTAGCGTGACTCATCAGCACCAACATACATGCTATTCAAGCTATTCCAAACACTTTCCCATTAATGTGGATCTCCTTTTAAGTCCAGAACCAAATGCACTTTTGTATTTAGTTAATTAAGAGCTAGACCAAAGAAATAGCACTCAGGCACTTCATAAGTGAGAATGAAGGAACTATTCAACCAGTGGGGCTAAATATTATACTATTGAAAAAAATTATAACCTAAAATTTCTCTATGTAGAATAGGACTGTTTCGGCATGTGATAACAAAATATGATGAGGAATAATGATGACTCAGTGTAGTCTCTTGCACAATAGTTGTATAACCCAAATGGATAAGAACAGTGTTGAGGTGAACACCAACATTTTGGTCCTATATGAATAGTCAATATACACATGAGCTGGCCTAATGGTGAAGAACTTGCGCTCTTGAAATAGTGGTCACAAATTCAAATGTTCCAGGGGTAGAATATGTAGCCTCGTATTTGAAGCATTGTTAGCTGCCTCTTGCATACTAGAAATACGAAGTAGTCTCATATGTTATAAGCTGCTTGCAGATTTAAAAACATACCATCTAGCATCGTAGACTATAAAACAATTATTATTATTATTAAATGGTGTTGAATATGTTGATTTTAACACTCAAAAACACCAAAAAGTGCTAAACCACCTAAACATTAACAGCTGTATTTCAAATAATTATCATTTTCTTTACCAACTAATTAAATTAAATAAGTCTATGATCAGCCCCTCTTCTCCATTATGTTATTATATGGGCAGCTGTTGATAAGATTCAAACATATTTCAATGTTTACTCATTTTATGGCCATATTTCTGTTATGTGCCCTCCACTAGTCCTATTTTAATATATTTATCATTTCCTCAAAATAGGTGTTTCCTTTTTTTTTTTTCATTGATGTAAATGAAAGAAAGGGACCTCACCCTACGATAATAAACTATTCATTCTTTTAAATAGCCAACTGAGACACCACAAAACAAAATGTTAATAATAATATTGTGGACTAATATGAAAATTTGGTTTCAAGGTTTGGTATGTAGTTATTTTAATATTTATCCTATTTACATATTAATTGACCAATTTAAGGTACCCTCTTAATTTATTCAATAATATAGTTCCACTTGATGATTACTATTTTTAATTAAATTTTTTGGGGGTTGTTATATGTGTTACTAGTACAAACTTTGACTTATCTCGGCCCTGATTCTTCTCACATCCTAAACATTTTAGTAGCTTTAA
The DNA here is from genome assembly GCA_018340775.1 of Taxus wallichiana var. yunnanensis. NCBI lineage: Eukaryota > Viridiplantae > Streptophyta > Pinopsida > Cupressales > Taxaceae > Taxus > Taxus wallichiana. The sequence continues at coordinate 418,719,991 of CM031243.1, forward strand.
GACAAGTTTGGCCATGAACCTATCCACCGCTATGAACTTGTTCCCTAAATTTCTAATGAATACTTTTTCAAAAGAGTAACTTGGCTTAGACGATTTATGTGGTACTTTAGGTCGTGAGAATGGATAATCATACAAATAGTGACATATAAATACACATGCAACCTATTCTATTAAAGGCATCTTTAGCATCTCTACTGTCTGGCTCTACGAAGGTCAACATTGAAGCATCTAATTGGTTAGAGCAACCATCACAACATCAAACTATTAAATTTGAAGTCATTCATATTGTTGTCTTATATCAATAATGAGACAAACCTAAAATGGAAGAGTGTGCTACCAAGTGGGAGGGATGAATCAAGGACTTCAAATTCATTAATTATTTTATATCACGTGCATATTTTTGTAAGTTGGGGAGAACTACTTGTGCCTCGATCCCTCTTTGGCGTAGTGGTATGTAACTCATTATTCACCATGTTAGTGAGGTTGTGGTGAGACATTCCAACTCGATCATTACTTATTCCTATTTAAGTTTAAATTTCAAGCATGAGGGTTGGGATTTCAAACAAAGAAAAGCCATATCTTATCATAACACAATCATAGTATAATTTCAGACCCAACAATAGATCTCCACACACATGCAAACAAGATCAAAATAACTAGATTAGGTGTACTACCCCAACTGACATGTTTATATCCCCTCAAATATTTTTTGGCATCGAATGTGTCCTGCTGTATAGGCTGATCATAGATTTATACATTAGACCTTCCAAACACTTTCCCATTAATCAAGCTCTGTAACTATTGTTGCTTTAGTGGTACCCTAATACTTACCTCTAGATCTCCTTAACTCGAGAACCTGAGGCCCTATTGTATTTAGTTAATTAAGAGCTAGACCAAAGAGAGAGGACTCGGGTACTTCATAAGTGAGAATGAAGGAACTATTCAACCAGTGGGCATAAATAGTATACTATTGAAAAAAATTACGTGAAATTTTTCTGTAGAATTTGACTGTTTCGGAGTGTGATAACAAAATATGATGAGCAACAATGTATGGCTCCACTGTAGAATCTCCTGCACTACAGTTGTGTAACCCAAATGGATAAGAACAACGTTGAGGTGGCCACCAACCAATGTCATAACTTAAAGATGGAAATGCATTTGGTTCGTTAAAAGTTGTCCAGTATTTCACTCTGTCCCCAAATTCTCTGAAGCAAACTTCAGCAAATGCTCTGAAATCTTCTCTGTTTAACATCATGCCAATCAAAAACTGTTAGGCTTATGATAGGTAGTGACTGTGAAGCATAGTTTCATAAATTACCACAGCCAGTTTTGAGAATACTGAAATTTGTACCTCTATTTTATTAGATATAGCTTACAACTTAGTAACATTTTCAGTAATATATATAGATTGGTAGATTACATTATTTGGGGATGGATCCATCCTCCATAGGCATCTTCCAAACTCTGAGGCAAATCGAAATGGTATAAGGTAACATGTGGCTCAATGCCTGCAAAATATATAACTGTTATCCTTCTCTTGTAGAAAAATCTACATATTTTTGAGTTTTACCCGATTTCTTCAGTTTAGTTTTGTTAAGATCTCTTCAGTTTAAAAGGATTTATTTTACACTAATATTGTCTATCGTAATCAGTTGTACTTTCCACTTCCATCTAACACTAATCTCACTGCCCTTTATTTGGTCATTGTTGCAATTAATGAATGACAGAGTCTCCTTTCAAGTGACCATAAAAGAAAGTTCATTACCATGGAGGATGAGTTCATTGATGAGATTATTGTAGTATTCCAATCCCTTGGGATTGATGGCACCCTTTCCATCTGCAGAAAACATCCAGAAAGTTAGACAAGAATTATTACAGACAAGTTTTTTTCTCTTCCATCGCCAAAGAAGACTTTCGTACCAGGTATTAGTCGAGACCATGAGATGGAAAATCTGTATGCATCTAGCCCCATTTTAAACATCAGACGAACATCCTCCTGAAAAAATGTTTGTAGTGAGCAAAGGAATCATCGACAGAATATAATATTACCTGGACGAATTAAGCAAAGTGTAGGAATTGAAATTACTTTGTAATGGTGATATTGGTCTGCAGAAACGTCCCCAGTGCTTCCATCCACAATTTTCCCTTGAATTTGGTTTGTTCAAAAGGACCCCAAAAACTTAATGGACTGTAAACAGTACAGATAACTCGGAATGGACAACTCAAACTTATTTGTAGCAGACAACTCAAGGTTTTATATTTTACCTCTGAAATAGAAACGTCTCACACTGCCAATTCAAAGTAAGACAATAGGAGTCCTATCCTGAACAGAGTCGTTTTCCAAACAGGGAAATAAGATCTAATTAATGGTACAGTAGATACATTATATTAAGTACACTTTTACTAGAAAGTGGGATCAAATTTCACGATCTAAAATCCTGGCAACCCAAAAAAGAGGGACTAACCTAAATGTGTATAGGTGTCCCAAATGCTGGGTTTACGGCCATCAACTGCTGCTGCACCTTCAACCTGCATATACCCACCCAAAATTAATGCCCAAATACCAGAAGTAATACAGAAGAAAGTACCAAAGTGAAATTGATCGTACCTGGTAAGCAGAAGTGCCTGCCCCAAATATAAAGTTGGGAGGAAAATCATCTCTGCTGAAGTTGTCCTCTTTCCAACCTTGTATCTTTAATTGCACAGAGACATGAACTATGTGAACAACCAAAACACAAATGCTTCCTGCCAATGTTCATTTTTGTTTCCAAGTTATCTCCTCTGTACCCAAAATGCAAATGCTTCTCTCTTGCGAATCTTCATTTATTGCCAACGGAAATAAATGAGTGCTTGCGGGGAGGAATTTGCTTATCAAAAGAGCTCGTCTTGTAGCAACATGCAATATGCATCATTATAATACACCGGAGCGTGAGGATTGAGGAGCTTCACGGCAAGACACATGACGCCGCGTGAGCATAGTCAGGTCTGCATTTGAAACTTTTTTATCCTGTGATGTTCCACAGCATATTGTAGCTTCCTGAATTGGCTATGTATATTCGGAGTTTTTAATACGGGCGCGCACTTCCTCTTGTATAGTGATCCCACGATGAGGATTTTATCTTGGTTCCCGGCCACCATTGAGAAAGAGGAGATATGAATCCTCCCACAGATTCCGCGAAGGTTATTCTCCCAATAGAATGCACCTATGCCCATGAAACACCATGTACCCATCCCATGTAATATACATTTTATTACACCAGAGTGTGAGGACTGAGGAGCTTTACAGCAAGGCACGTAATAACCTGTGAGCATAGTCAGGTCTACATTTTAAAAGTTGCTATCATATGATGTTCTATAACATGTTGTACCTTCCTAAATTGGATATGTATATACAGAGCGACCCAACGATGAAGCTTTTTTCTTGGTTCCGGGCCACCATTGGAAATAGGAAACATGAATACTAATTCAACAAATATCGAACTATAAATGTTAAATTCTAATTAAGTTATAGCACAATGATATAGCCATAAAGTACAAATTTGACCCAAGCAAAGTAAGTTGATAAAATTTGAAACCCTAAGTGCAAGAGAAAGGGTAAGATACTTAGTTGATTCACAATAAATACGAAGTTGTGCCAACTTGGAAAACTGATGAAAAAGGAAAGCAAAGTGTTGCAACCAACCCTAGAAAAATGCATAATTGTCAGTTATGTCGAGACTAGGGTGCCTATGCGGGAGGTCGAGGGTGCTTGGGGGCACTGCAGGACCTCCTCTCAGGCACACAGAATCGCTCAAAACCTCAGAAACTCAATTTCATAGGGTACGGAGATGTTTGTTGGATGTCACCTTTAGTCACGTGTACTTTGCTCCTTGATCATTAAATTCTCCTGAAACCAAAGCAAAGATAAAGAATACATTCGCCCCATTTGTCCTTGAAGTTCTTCAGTTTGCGGGCTCTGTCATCTTTTTTATCTCCCTGTATTGATGCATAAAAACTCTATCCTCCATTTGGTTGCCATGATCAGTCCCTTCCTTGGTCAAGGATCACTTAAAGTTCAATTTTTTTTTTTTTGTTTCTCTGTCATGTGAAAGAGTCTATAACTTGGGCGAAAACTTGGGTTTTTCCTTCCTTCCATTTTCCACAGTCACATTTTGTTTTCCCCTGTCATCATTTTTGTCCCAAATATCTGTGGAAACATGATTGGATGTGGCTTGGAGGATCATATTTGGGCCTTATATCATTTCCAAACTCTTTGTCTTGAAGAAAGATTCATTTCGGGCTCAAATGGTGATTTTCCTACATTTTACGGTTTGATGGGTGTGTTTTTCCCGTCAAATTTACATCTCAGCATCTATGGAAATGTGGCCCTTTCGGTTGGATGCGGCTCGGTGGGGCACTTTGAAAACTCTAAGGCTCGCTTCAACTCAAAACTTGTCCACGTGGAGGGCCGATGCTCATCTGAAAATTCACCTTTTGGTTTGACCTTGGAGTTGCGTTGGGGAGACACGTGGAGGTTTCGCATTTGCCTTCCAGAGACTTAGACTTAGATAATTTTTTTCATGCAAGGACCATGGATACAGTTTTGGCGGACCATGGACATGTGGATGGCCGTGACATTCATTTGAGGATCCGCCTCAGGGTCCCACCTTAACAATTGTGATAGGGAGACATGTGGAGGCTTTCGGCTCTCCGCTCTATACTTAAACTTTTCAAAGCAATTTTGAAAGGCCTGGGACATGTGGAGGGACCACGCTTGTTTGGGGGTCGGCCCCTAAATTTTATTTTGAAGAAGTCACTAGGAGGACACTTGGAGGCTTGCTCACTCTACCCTTGCTTGGACTTTTCAACGGCCAAGGAAAACTTGTCTCGGACCCTAGACACATGGTGCCTTTCCTTGATCCTTCAAATTTTTTTAAAACTCTCTTGGGTGAGACACGTGGTGAGCCTGCGCTTGTTTGGGGTCTTCACTTTTGGGACCATCTCAAAGTGTGCCATTGAGACATGTGGAGGTTTCCGTTGGCTCCTTTTTTTTACTGAGACTTTTCAAAGGCCAAAAGGCATTTTCTTGGGCCCAGGCACGTGGAAGGTCCCATGCTTGTTTGGAAACTTTCCCTATGTACTTCTCCTTTGTAGTTGCGCCAAGGAAACACGTGGAAGACTATAATATAAAGTAGAGAAGGGGAAGAATCAATGGTTGTTGTGCATTTCACTTTTTTCACCATTTTTTCTCTAAGACTCCTGGAGATGTGAATACATGCACTATTTTTCATCATTTTTGATGAAATTCCTTGTCATTTTTGTCTACAAAGTGCCATTGAATGGATTTAGAACTTAATTTGTGAGTCAAGGATTGTTAAGGTCGATATTTTGAAGTTGGAATTGCTCGGCACTTGCAAAAATGTGAATTACCAGAGAAGATGGATGTGGGGAAGAGTTACAGAGGAAAAGAGAGGAAAAGGATGAAATGATGAAGGTTGTAGGTGTAAAAGATGAAAAAGGTGTTGCCTCGAGAGGTGAAAAGGATTACCTGTTAGATCCAGCTGTATAGAGCCTCGGAAAATGATTAAAATGGGATTTCTCACATGATAGAATTAGAATGATTAGAAGGATTGCCAAAAGGTTGTGGCATGGCATCCTAGTCATTAGTCGAGGGCCTGAGAAATGTGATCAGTTCATAATTGGTCCACTGGAAGCTTTCGGATGTGAATTTGTTAAACGTCACTTTTTGAGGCAAATTGGTAACAAGCAAAGGTCCTTGAATATTCTTCTTTTTGGGGAAAATTTGGGATGAGTGAGCAAGTGAAATGTATAAATGCAATGAGAATACTCTTGCAAAGGGTGGGGGTTGAATTCTTAAGAGAAAATTTGAGAAAATCATCTTCCTGAGAGACCAATCGAGATAACTGTTAATTTCTTCTGTGTTAGATTTTCTATCATGTCAAGTTGGTTGTAGATGTATAGCCATTGAAAACTTGAGATTTCTCTGGAAGCTTTCCCTTGCTGATGAATCTAAGTCAATTTTGAAATTAATTTGTGTCAATCTTGGAGAAATTTGTGTCTACTTTGTTTCAAAATGTCTCTGAAGTAGTTTTCTTATTCTATTGCAATCTTACATTGAAATATTTGTGAAATCACAGGATCTCATCCTGTGATAGTTTAGTGGCATTTGCAATTTCATTTCAAGAAGAGCCTTCATCTGTGATGAGATAAACAAATTTAAAATCACTTCACTTATCATTTGTTGATAAAGATTGTTTGTAAGTCTTTGGGTGTACCTTAGGCATGATTGATAAGAGATTTTGGTGTTTAATTGAGTCTTTTAACTTGAGCCTTTGTGTTAGATTCTCAAATATTGTGTGAAAATGTGTTGATCTGGGCCTCCATTGAAGCACACCTTCTAGTTGAAGGAATATCTTAACTATTTTGAAGCTTTTTGTTGTTGAGTTGTCCATTGTTGTGAAGTTTCTCAAAGATCTGGTATAATCAACTTTATCCTACTTAATCTCCCACAAAAATATTCAAAAACCATGAATCCATCCTAAACTACCCCTTTTTTCCCTGTATATCAACAAAGGAACAAAATCTATTTACTAAAATATGCAAAACAATTAGGATTTCATAATGTCTTCAGTAACCTTAGCCTTGTTTTGAAAGTATCTCCATCTTTTAGAAGTGACAACTCTTGAGAGTTAAATTATGGAGTATTGATCATACTTTCCCAAGGTTTTCTTCATAAAATTTGTGCAAAAGAAGGATATCTCCATCTCCTTCATCAAACAGAGGTTACACTATGGGTCCTCTCACCTTGGTTGAAAGGCATGACCTAAAGTAGTGAGGATAGGTCAAATCCTCTTGAAGGTGTTATCCATCTCTCCACAAATCTAGAGTGACAAAGGGCCAATTAGATCTCATCCCTAAGCTACAAAAAATGACACACATTATGATCTATCTATCTCTAAGCTCCATGTCAAATTGTGATGTTGTTCTCAGCTGAAAGCTTGAAAAGGAGAACAAATTTTGATACCAACACTAGTCATTCCATTTGTACCGCAACACACTTGGCACCATTTCTAGGGACTCTTTGAAGTATTTTACAAATGCGTTTGAACACATACTGAACCATGGTAAATTCTTCTTACATGATCTAAGTGTAAATACATTGTTGAAACATCATTATCTATTCAGATCTGTAAGAATTGTTCAAAGTTGTAAGTTAAGTGCAATATTTCTAGCTTATATAGTTATTGCACTAAAGTTTGTATCATCATTGATAAATTTGGGTAGAAGAAGAGTAGATCTTGTAAGCTTTGCATGAATCTAGTATTGACAGACATTTGATAGGTCTTTCATAGTGCATTTGCACAAACTAAGGTGAAAATCCTTAGTGGCGACTCCATGTTGTTTAAATTCTTAATAAATACCAGTGTCTTAACATATATCAAGTAATATTTGTCATTAATCTCTGCAAAGCTGGAAGGAAGAAGATTTTTCTTCACCAGGACCTAGTAGAAGGTTGTTTCAAGAGTTGGGAAAGTCTAATTCAGAAGGAAGAAGAATTTGGAAGGTTGTTGGAGATCAAGCATCAAGAAAAGAGATCTCCATTGGTGAAATTGATCATCCTGTGATTGAAGATTGCAATACTTCCTCAAGTGCTTGAATCAGGTAGTCTCTTTGTTGAATTGAATTCTCCATCTGGAGAGGGTCCTTCTTTTGTATTTGAAAAATTTTCTTCTCAATCTGCCCCTGTATTTTCCAAATCTGATAGAGTTTTCCAAGAAACAGAGCCTTTAGAGGGTAGTCATTCTAAGAATTACATCCCTGTACCACACAGAATTCTCACTCCTCATCATTTTGCATCTCCTCCAAGGTCACCTCCTCAAAATAATATGGCTCAAGCCTCAACCAAGACCTCCATTTGTTGTTAATACTTTTGGTCCCATCAATTTTAGAGGTATGGTTGGCTATCAAATGTTGTGCCACAAGATGTAAGAAATAGATTGCCTAAGTTTCAAGGAAATAATGCAATCATTGGTGATCAACACTTGAAGCTCTTTGTCAATATGATGGAGGAATTTGAAATAGAATTTGAGGATGTGTACATTAAATTGTTTATCCATACTCTAGAAGAAGATGCAAGGGATTGGTATAAATCTTTTCCAGATAATTCCATTGATTCTTGGACAGAGATGAAGAATGCTTTTAGATTGCAGTATGGTGATAAAATAGACCCTAGGTTTCTTTTATCAGAATTTGAAAATATAAAAAGAATCCTAATGAATCAGTGCATGATTTCAATACAAGATTTAACAAAACATTGAGAAGACTACTGTTAATTTGAGGCCATGTGATGAATCATGTCTGATAAAGTATTCAGATGCATTTGATAAGAAAGTTGCTTACTATTTGAGGGATAAGAACCCTGGAACTTTGAGGCAGGCCTTTACCATGGCTCTGCAAATTGAGAACAACATTAAAGTAGTTGGAAAACCTCCTAAGAGGGAGGGTGTTAAACTGATCAACCTAGAGAAGCCTCAATCAAGTAAGGTTGTGGATCTTGAGGAAGTTGTAAAGACTTTGGTCGGAGTTATCAAAGAAATATCTTACAAGCTAGCTAGGGAAGAGAAAGGAATTGGACAAGGTTCTCAAGGTCAGCATAGGCAACAAGGACAAGATAAATTTGCAAATCATCCTAGAAATGATCAGAGATATGATGACAGAGGTAAAGGACCCATGGGAGCTAGACAACCCCAAGCTAGGGAAAATAGAGTAGTGCTTGATCCTCTAAATGCCGAGTTGTTGTTGTTGAAGAGACAAATGAAATTGATTGGTGTGAAAAATTTCTTACCCCACCCACCATGTGAAGTAGATCAGAAAGTTGAAGAATTGATGATGATGATAAGATTGATGATGATGCATGCATGCATGGTGGATTGCTCTACAAGCTCACAACAAGGAGCAACTTCAACTGAAGTAATAAGTGCAAGAACTGCTGCAAGTTTTGGGATTGCATTCATTGGGTACCTCTTCTTCCTCCCTCTCATACTTTAGAAATAGATATGGTACAAGATTTTGAACTTCCTAATAATGATTTTGAGTACCTAAGATCTCTAATGATTAAGAAGTATGATGGAGGAATCCCATCAGAAGAGGATAGACATTGTTAATGAATGTTGTTGTTGCCCAAGAAAAAGAGTATAACACAAGAAGTAAAGTTGTCAAAGGGAAGGGCCTCAAGCCAAACCAAAAACCCAGTTCTCACCAATGTCCCAAAAGAAACTCCAAAGAAAGATGCATCTGGAAAAGGCCTTGTTGTCTCAAGTAGAACTGGTGTTCCCACCCATGCCCAAAATGTGAAAAATCTTGTGCCATCCGATGAGTTTGTCAATATTTCTCCAAATGCTTGCTTTTCCCAAATACATTCCTTATGACATTGCCCAAGTCTTGAGTCAGATCAAGATTTTTGTTCCAATTGTTGAACTGCTTAGGATTCTGAGCACAAGAAGAGGGCCTTTGAGTATTTGGGATTGGAAGAAGATAGGAGTACCCAAGGTAGAAATATAAATAATGTAAACACTCCTCCTCCAACCATTGCAGACCTAGAAAAACCACCAGCATTGGAGGAGATAGGTGAACCACCTGAAGTTTACTTGGGAACATCTTTGGTTGAGTCTCAATTAAATGTTGATCCATTTTTTACAACATTGATTATTAAGGATAGATTGTTGCACAATTGTATGTTTGATTCTGGAGCATCATGCAATGTTATGCCTCTAGAAGTCATGAATGAATTGAACATTAAAGTGATAACAGCTTATGGAAAGTGTACTATAATGGATTCTAGAGAGGTGCCTAGTTGTAGGATGTGTAAAAGGTTTGGTGGTACAACTTGCAGCTTATCGGGTAAGAACTTGAAACTTGATGTTGTTATTGTTGATTGCCCTGCCAAATGGGGCATGTTGTTATCAAGAAAGTGGGCTGCAAGTGTTGGTGGAAGTGTTCAGATGGATATGTCTTTTGCCACCATTCTAATTGAAGGAAACCTTGTAAAGTTGTATGGAGAGAAGAAGATGTTGCACCTCATTGAAGATCCCAATAATGCTTCTTATGAAGTGTTGTATGCTGATGTAGATGTTGATAACTTTGTTGGGTTTTTTGATGGAAAAGAGCATAAGATTGATCAATGTAAATGTCTTGAACAAGTAGGTTTACCTTGGACCTTGTTATTTGATGGAGCTTGTTCCAAGTTTGGAAATGGTGTTGGTATTGTTCTGATTTCTCCAGGCCAGGAAGAGTTTGTTTTTCTTTCAAACTCAACTTTGAATGCACTAACAACATTGTTGAATATGAAGCATTATTATTGGGTTTGAGAATTACATGGAAATATGGTGTAAAGGATATCATTGTCAAAGGAGATTCAGAACTGATTGTCAAGAAAATTAGAAAATTGTATGCTACTAAAAATCAAGAGAATGAAACAATACAAGCATGCAATCTAGGATTTGATTGAAATGTTTGACTCATTTAATATTGTGCACCATGATAGAAAGTTTAATGTTGTTGCAGACAAGTTAGCAATGCTAGGATCAGATTTGGAAATTGTATAGTATCTCCATTTTGTGAGTATGATGTTGAAATACTAACAAGGCCATCTATCCTAACAATGTTAAAAATTGGCAAGTGTTGATGATGATGCCCTAGGTGAAATGGTTTTTGCAGAACCAAGGTGAGTTTGCTGACCAAAATATAGATTGGGAACCAATGGTGTGTGTGTTGAAGGAAAGGAAACTTTATTTGGAAAAGACATCATCCAGCTGAAGACAAACATGATTCCCAGAGGTTTGGTGGCACTTGAATCAAACTTTGATAATGTTGATTGCATTATTAACATAAGTATGTCGGTTTCAAGAGATGTGGAAGAGCATGACCTAGGCACAAAGGAAAAACCATGTAAAATCTGGTTAGGAAGCAATCTGAGCAAGGAAGAGAAGCAGTCCTATGTTCAATTGTTGAAGAAATATCAAGACTTACCTAGCTTGGTCTTACTCTGAGTTGAAGGCATACAGGGAAGATTTGTTCCAACATGAAATTCCTCTTGAATCTAATGCCAAGCCTTTCAGGAAAAAATAGAGGCTGATCAATCCACTCCTTTCTTTGAAGATGCAAGAAGAATTGAAGAAGTTGAGGGATGGAGGGATCATTCAGCCCACAAGGTACTCATCTTGGGTTGCAAATTTAGTACCTATCAAAAAAAAGAATGGTGATATAAGGTTGTGCGTAGACTTTAGGAACTTGAATAAAGCATCATTGAAAGATAATTACCCTCTTCCAAACATGGAGAATATGCTACAATTGGTAACTGGTTTATGAATTGTTATCCACTTTGGATGGTTTCTCTGGCTATAATCAAGTTGTTGTGAAGGAGTCAGAAAGAATAAAGACTTACCTTTACCACTCCTTGGGGAACTTATGTCTATGTTAGGATGCCTTTTGGCTTAATGAATGTTGGAGAAACTTTCAAAGAGCAATGGATGTAGTGTTTTTGGTTATATTAATGATTTCATTGTTGTTTATCAAGATGATGTAACTGTGTTTTCTAGAAAAATAAATGATCACTTGCAACACTTGGAGAGAATGTTGTTAAGGTGTAGAGAGTATGGCATATCATTGAATCCCAAGAAGTGCCATTTTGGAGTGTAAAAGGAAAAGCTACTTGGTCACATTGTATCAAAGGAAGGGGTCATGATTGATCCGAGAGAGTGGAAGCCATTAGCAAGGTTCCAATTCCGAGAACTAAGAAGGGAGTTCAATCCTTCTTTGGAAAAATAAACTTTATCAGAAGATTTGTGTCTAACTTTGTTGAGCTGACCATCCCCATTACTAGCATGCTGAAGAAGGACCAAGTTATCAAATGGGAAGAAGCTTCCATTCAAGATTTCAATGGGATCAAAGAAGCATTAAAGCATGCCCCTATTTTGGCAGCTCCAAATTACAAGAAGCCTTTTCAAATGTTTTCTTTTGCTTCAGAAAACACCATTGCATCTGTCTTGTTGTAGAAGGATGATGAAGGGGCTGAGAGACCAATTTGCCTTTTAGTAAGGCATTGCAAGGAGCTGAGTTGAAGTACACCATCATGGAGAAGCAAGAATTTTCCTTGGTGAAAGAAACAAAGGTTTTCAGACCTTACATCTTGAGCTCTAAAGTTTTTGCTTATGTTCCCCACACCATGGTGAAAGATATCTTATCAGAGATGGAGGTCTCAAGAAAAAGATGCAAGATGGGTAAACAAGTTGTAGGAATATGACATGGATATCCAAACCATGAAATTGATAAGAGGTTTGGGCCTAGCTAAGCTTATGGCTGAGAGAAACTTGCAAACTATTGAGGTGAATGAAGTAGAAGGAGAAAGGGTGGATGTCCTTGAAAATTTGGTAAGCTCTGAATGGTACAAAGATATAATATTTTATCTCAGACATCTATGCTGCCCTGAACATTTGAGTAAAAATAAAAAAAGAGCTCTTAAGTTAGCCTCTCAAAAATATGTCATTACTGATTTTGGGTTAGCTTGGAAGAACCGGAGGGAGTGCTCTTAAGATGCATTGTTGAGGATGAAGCCCCAAAGGTAATTGCTGATCTCCATGGAGGATTTTGTGGGGACATTTTTGGAAGAGTTACAACACATAAAATCTTGAGGGCTGGTTATTGGTGGCCAACTCTCTTCAAAGATACAACTCTATTGGTTAGGAAATGTGAAAGTTGCCAGCATTTTTCTAGAAGAATGAAAGCTTCAGGCTCCCTTCCTTTGCATCTTGTGTCAATTGAAGCCCCATTTAAGCAATGGGGAATGGATTTCATTGGTGAAATTTTTGATCCTTCTAGTGCTGGTCATAAATGGATTCTTGTAGCCACTGATTATTTCACTAAGTGGGTGGAAGAAATCCCCACCAAGAAATCAAACACACCAAGTTATCATGGACTTCATGTTGAATCAAATCATATGCAGATTTGGAGTGCTAGCTAAGATTGTTGTTGATAATGCCATGAGTTTTAGAGCCAAACCTTTGGTGGCAATGTGCAAAGAGTATGGAATCAATTTGACATATGCTTCTAACTACAATCCCCAAGGAAATGGACAAGCTGAGTCAACAATAAAAACTTGTTGAAGATCATTAGAAGAACCTTGGAGCTGAACAAAAAGAAGTGGGGTGAGCAATTGAATTTTTTTGTTTGGGCTGACAGAATCATTGTCAAAAGAGCTACATTGGTAAAAGCCCATTTGAGTTGGTATATGGAACTCAAGCTTTGCTTGCCCCTTCATTTGCAATTGTCTTCATTTAGTTTGTTCAAAAAATTGAAGATCAAGAAGTTAGTCCATATGATGCTTCGAATCAATTAGATTATTGAGTTAGATGAAGAAAGAAGGGCATCCCATCAGTGGCATGTGAAGTTCAAAGAAAAGTTGAAGAAGTTATTTGACAAGAAGGTGACTCCAAGAGCTTTCAACATTGGGGATCTTGTGCTATTATGGGATAGAAGGCATGAAGATAAGGGAAAGCATGGTAAATTTGATGCATTGTGGATGGGCCCTTATTCAATTGACATTGAATTGGTGAAAATACCTTCTTCCTAAAAGACTTAGATGGGGAACTGCTTGAATTTCCTATTAATGGAAGGCATTTGAAACATTTCCTTGATTGATTTCTCAGAATCAAGGTATACTCCATTATATAATGTATAGTATTTTGGTTTCTTTCTACTTTCATGTTTTTCTATTTTTGTTTGTCTTGTCCTTGGTGGCCATTTTGTTGGTTTCTCGGTTTGTCCTTGGGGAGTTGGTTATTATTGTTCTTCTCTGCAAGCTTATTCTTTGACTCCATTGCCCAATGGTTTTTTTTGGCACTTGGTTCTGCTATTTGTTCTTGTGGCACTCACAGGGAGTGCCCATCCCAAGTCGGAGCCGATGTTGGTGCTCAATTTGATCTCACCCCATTTGTCCTTGAAATTCTTCAATAGGTTTGCGGGCTCATCTTTTTTATCTCCCGTATTGATGCATAAAAACTCTGTCCTCCATTTGGTTTCCATGATAAGTCCCTTCCTTGGTGAGGATCACTTAAAATTCTAGAATTTGTTTTTTGTTCCTCTGTCCATGTGAAAGATTTGTAACTTGGGTGAAAACTCGGGTTTTTTCCTTCCTTCCATTTTCCAGTCACGTTTTGTTTCCCTATCATTTTTGTCCCAAATATCTATGGAAATGTGATTGGATGTGGCTCGAGAGGATCATATTTGGGCCTTATATCATTTCAAATTCTTTTGTCTTGAAGAAAGATTCATTTCGAGATCAAATGGTGATTTTCCTACATTTTACGGTTTGACGGGTGTGTTTTTCTTGTCAAATTTACATCTCAGCATCTATGGAAACATGGCCCTTTCTAGTTGGATGCGGCTCGGTGGGGCACTTTGAAAACTCTAAGGCTCACTTCAACTCAAAACTTGTCCACGTGGAGGGCCGGCGCTCATCTGAAAATTCACCTTTTGGTTTGACCTTGGAGTTGTGTCGGGGAGACACGTGGAGGTTTCCATTACCTTGCCTAGACTTAGACAATTTTTCATGCGGTTGGTATAGTTTTGGAGACCATGGACATGGAGGGCTGATGCTCATTTGAGGATCGCCTCAGGGTCCCACCTTAACAATTGTGACGGGGAGACATGTGGAGGCTTCCATTTGGCTCTGCTCTATACTTAAAATTTTCAAAGCAATTTTCTAAGGCACTTGGGACACGTGGAGGGACATGCTGCCTATTTGGGGACCGGCCCTAAATTTTATTTTGAAGAAGCACTAGGAGGACACTTGGAGGCTTTCTCTCACTCTCTGCCCTTGCTTGGACTTTTTCAACGGCCAAGGAAAACCGTCTCGGACCCTAGACACATGGTGCCTTCACTTTGATCCTTCAAATTTTTTAAAAAACTCTCTAGGTGAGAGACATGTGGTGAGCCCACACTTTTTGGGGTCTCCTCTTTTGGGGACCATCTCAAAGTGTGCCATTGAGACACGTGGAGGCTTCTTGCTAGCTCCTTTTTTTTTGAGACTTTTCAAAGGCCAAAAGGCATTTTTCTTGGGCCCAGGGCACGTGGAAGGCCCATGCTTGTTTGGAAACTTTCCCTGTACTTCTCCTTTGTATTTTGTGCAAGGAAACATGTGGATGACTATAAATAAAGTAGAGAAGGGGAAGAATCAATGGTTGTTGTGCATTGCATCTATTTTTCTACCATTTTTCTCAAGACTCTGGAGATGTGAATACACACTATTTTTCATCATTTTTGATGAAATTCCTTGTCATTTTTGTCTATAAAGTGCCATTGAATGGATTTAGAACTTAATTTGTGAGTCAAGGATTGTTAAGGTTGATATTTTGAAAGTTGGAATTGCTCGGGCACTTGCAAAAATGTGAATTACCAGAGAAGATGGATGCGGGGTAGAGTTACAAGAGGAAGAGAGGGAAAAGGATGAAATGATGAAGGTTGTAGGCACAAAGGATGAAAAAGGTGTTGCCTCGAGGGTGAAAAGGATTACTGTTAGATCCAGTTGTGCAGAGCCTCGAAAAATGATTAAAATGGGGATTTCTCACATGAAAAATTAGAATGATTAAAAGGACTACCAAAAAGGTTGTGGCATGACATCCTAGTCATTAGTCGAGGGCCAAGAAATGTGATCAATTCATAATTGGTCCACTGGAAATTTTGGATGTGAATTTGTTAAATGTCACTTTCTGAGGAAAATTGGTAACAAGCAAAGGTCCCTCGAATATTCTTTATTTTTGGGGGAAATTTGGGATGAGTGAGCAAGTGAAATGTATAAATGCAATGAGAATACTCTTGTAAAGGTTGGGGTTGAATTCTTAAGAGAAAATTTGAGAAAATTTGTCTTCCTGAGAGACCAATCCGAGATAACTTGTTAATTTATTCTATGTTATATTTTCTATCATGTCAAGTTGGTTGCTAGATGTATAGCCATTGAAGAGCACTGATATTTCTCTGGAAGCTTTCCCCTGTTGATGAATCTAATCAATTTTGAAATTAATTTGTGTCAATCTTGGAGCAATTAGTGTTTGCTTTGTTTTAGAATGTCTGCAAGTAGTTTTTCTTGTTCCTATTGCAATCTTACATTGAAATATTTTGTGAAATCACACAGGATCTCATCCCTGTGATAGTTTAGTGGCATTTTAATTTCATTTCAAGAAGAGCCTTCATCTGTGATGAGATAAACAAATTTAAAATCACTCCACTATCATTTGTTGATAAATATTGTTTGTAAGTCTTTGGGTGTACCTTAGGCGTGATTGATCATAGATTTTGGTGTTTAATTGAGTCTTTTAACTCGAGCCTTCATGTTAGATTCTCAAAGATTGTGTGAAAACGTGTTGATCTGGGCCTCCATTGAAGCACACCTTTTGGTTGAAGGAATATCTTAACTATTTTGAAGCTTTTTGTTGTTGAGTTGTCCATTGTTGTGAAGTTTCTCAAAGATATGGTATAATCAACTTTATCCTACTTAATCTCCCACCAAAATCATTCAAAAACCATGAATCCATCTTAAACTACCCCTGTTTCCCTGTATATCAACAAAGGAACAAAATCTATTTACTAAAATATGTAGAACAATCAAGATTTCATAATGTCTTCAGTAACCTTAGCCTTGTTTTGAAAGTATCTCCATATTTTAGAAGTGACAACTCTTGAGAGTTAAATTATGGAGTATTGATCATACTTTCCCAAGGTTTTCTTCATAAAATTTTTACAAAAGAAGGAAATCCTCTTAGAGGTGTTATCCATCTCTCCACAAATACGAGTGATAAAGGGCCAGTTATATCTCATCCCCGGATATAAAACAACACACATTATTGTCTAGCTATCTCTAAGCTCCATGATGAATCTGTGATGCTTCTCATCTAGAAAAGGTGAAAAAAATTTGATACCAACAAGCTTGGTTAGAATGACCCCAAAGGTTACTCGTGAGTGAACTTACAATCCGAGAACTACACTACAATTCAGACTCTATGTAGTTTTGCATGTGTGTAGAACCGTGTATTAGGTGGTTCTTGTGCAAGTTACACTTGATAGCAAGTAATAGCTAGATGTAGAGAATGTAGCTAGATGTGTGCATGGAAAAATGAACTTCCCCTCCTATGAAGTGTATGCTAAAAAATGAAATCCCGTGTCCCTTGAATGGATTCTAGATGGATTCTTTGATGCTCTTGTAATGCCTTTAGATGAAATCTTAGGTGATGATAATAGATTCTTAGTGTTTGGTCATTTATTATGATCACATAGCTTTGTATTTATATGATTCCCTTATTTTAATTTTGTAATTAACCACTAAAAGGTTGACCACCAATAAAATAATATTCCCAATAGTTAGAAAGGACCCAAAAGATGTGAGAAAGATATAAAAAGAGGTCGGGGTGCCCAGAGGGGGATGGGGGCACCTTGGCGCTGACATCTTGGCTAGGTGTTGGTCGAGATAATTTTAGTGGAAAATATTCGTAATATGGTTCTAGGTATATTCGTTGTGGATTTTCCACCTCCATTTTATCGAGAGGCTTCTTAAAATGAACCATGGTGCTAGTGTGCGAGACTCAAAAATTTTAAAGTGTTGAAATTCATACTAGGCAAAAAAGTGTGTAAGACTAAGAAGGAAACTAGAAAGCAAGGAAAGAGGCCAAAGACAATGGTCAATTAGTTATTTTCTCACCGGAAACACATGAATAACAATATGTGATTATGACTTAGAAATATACCCAAAGTGCATGATTTAGTGTCTACATTTACCCCCACTTTATGATGTTGAGTGAATGCTCTATAACGTAATCTAGATAAGAGATGCGTACCTAATAACCATGTATATCGATGGCAAAAAAACACCGAGGAGACAAGAAAAAGTTTGGAGTGATAAAAGTGAAGTGTGGAAGGTAGAGAAGAGGAAATGAGAATGACCTTAAGTGTGAAAGTGTATGTGTGATGTAGTATTGTAGGTCTGTTTTTGATGTCGTTTGATGGTTGATAATTTGATTGTTGCCTCCCATAAGGAAAGGCCTATAAAATAGAGAGAAAAAGAGTAGTCAAATTTATGTATATGATTTTTTTATCAAAACACATAAAAAGTGTGTAAAAGTATCTAAAAATGTGAAAAATGAACATGTGCACGTGACTCATAATGAGTGAAAGGAGATAGAAAGTATCTTTGAAAGTGTTGTAGAAGAACGATTTTTTTGGGCGATCTAATACTAGTTACACCAAGTCTTTGAAGAAGTGCGGGGAGAAAGATCTAGTAATATTCTCCAACCTTTCACTACTTCACGAGATGTAAACATCATTGTAAATGGTGTGTTCGAATTTGATCCATTTCATTCCAATTCGATCCAATGCGAGAATAGAAAAGAGGAGAAAGCATGCATGCTTAATTATGAAGGATTGTGCATGTCCTGTAAAAGCCACGGTGTAAATAGTTGTAAGTTGTTCCAATCGATAAAAAAGCGTGTTATTACCGCCTTGTCATAGGTGTCCAAGAAGGGTCGGGGAACTTAGGCACTACTATGCGTGTTTGGGGGCTAGTGTAGGTCTTGTGTTGAGGACATAAGTCAGATTCTAGGATGTTGTTGACACTGAAGACTATGTTGTATCGGTACTAAACTATGTTATACTATGATTGTAAACCGATGTATGCAAAGGATTGTTTCACCCAATGATGCCCCCTCATTTGGGGTGCATGTGACGTTGCAACGAGTATGTGGCCCAAAGGAGGACCAAACATTGATTTGATGTAATGAAATTACTAGTATAATTCAGATTAATAGCAGCAATATAACACTAAATAACATAATATTTCAGAATAATGATCTCAATATGCAATTGTAATAGCTTCACCACTTAGAGGGGCAACCTCCAAACCATATAATAAGACTCAAATGCTCAAATGATAATGAACTACTACCTACAATCCTCTCTATATACTATTCATATGTTATTGCCATCACCTAGGTGAGCTATTAAGCATGAGAAAGTATAAATGATATAATAAAATAATATGGTAAGCCACAAGTTGGCTTCTCATATCCTAATACAAGCAATAGGTTAAGGTCATAGGCATGCCCTTCCCCTTCAAACCAATGTTGTCCTCAACATTGAATAATCTGGATGTTGTTGCAGAAAACCTTCATCCTCCCAGGTGGCATCTTCTATTCTCGATTCTTCAACTTGATTAGATATTCCTTGATGTCTCTGGTTCTCAGCCTCTTTGTACATGTTTACAAAATTTTCTCTGGCTCCAAAATGATTCTTCCTTCCTTTTCAAGTTCTGGTAACTCTATCTAGGCTTCAAATTTCTATCCAATAACCTTCTTCAAGCATGAAACATGGAATATTGGGTGTATGTGTGAAGATGGAGGAAACTCTAGTTTATAAGCAACACTGCCAATTTTCTGTAGAACCTGATAAGGGCCATAGTATTTAGGAGCAAGTTTGTTGTCCTTTTTCTGTTGCTTTAGAGACATCTGTTTGTAAGGCTGGAGATGTACAAAAACCCAATCACCAATTTCAAAATGTCTTTCACTACGATGTTGATTTTCTTGTTGTTTCATCATGTTTTGTGCTAATGCTAAATTCTCCTTCAAACTATCCAAAACTTTTTGTTGATGTTGAATGTGTTCCTCAACATCTCTAACCTTATTTTGCACCCTTAAGGAGGAAGTGATAGAAGGTGGATGGTAACCATATAATGCTAAAAATGGCATCATCTGAGAAGAGGTATGAAAAGATGTGTTATACCACCATTTTGTAAGTGGTAGCCATTTAATCCATCTTTCTGCTTATTTGATACAAAACAACGTAGATACCCCTCTAAGCATTTATTGACCACTTTCATTTGCCCATCAATTTGAGGATGATAAGATGAACTATGAGCTAGATGAGTACCCAAACATGAAAATAATTCCATCGAAAAATTACTTGTGAAAATAGGATCACGATCACTTACAATTATCTTTGGGGTTCTATGTAGCCTTTGAACTGTCTCCAAAAAAATATTGCACTTATTTATCTAGCTACAAATGGATATGATAGGGCACAAAAATGGGCATATTTTGTGATCCTATCCACAATCACGAAAATAAAATTATTACCCTATAAACAAGGCAATTCGGTGATGAAATCCATGGAGACCTCCTCACATCTATGGCTAGGAATTGGTAAGGGTTTGCACCAGGACCTAGTGTCTTAATTATTTCACCTTTGTTTTGTTGGCACACTAAACACACGATACAAAATTTTGTACATCCCACTTGAGTCCTTCCCAAAATAATTCTATTTTTATTCTATGTTATGTCTTAAAAACCCAGTGTCCTCCAACGGGTGAGGCATGTTGCTCTGCAAGAATCTTATGCTTCAACTCAGAATCCTTACTCAAGTATAACCTATCCTTGTACCATAGGGAATTACCTTTCCACTCAAAGTTTTTAGATGTCATAGATCCTTGCTTGATATTTTGTATTAGAGATTATGTATCCTTGTCTTGATTCCATTCCAATCTTGCTTCATCCACCCAATCGGCCATCAACATGGACATTCCACATAGTAAGGCATCTGCGGATGTATCCCTTCTAGACAATGCATCAGCTACTACATTTTCTTTACCCTTTTTGTATATGATTTCAAAATCATAATCTAATTTTTTTTTTTTACCCACTTTTGTTGTTCTTCATATGATAACCTTTAATCAAAAATGTATTTGAGACTATCATGATCAATTTTTACCTTGAAGTGTCTACCCATGAGATAGGGCCTCCATTGCTTGACCGCATGAAGAATAGCCATCATTTATTTCTCATAGACCAGGTTTGAGTAGATATTTTCCTTTGAATTGGTGACTCTCAAATGCAATTGGTCTTCCTTCTTGCATTATAACTACTCCCAATCCTAATCTTGAAGTGTCACATTCAACAATGAAGGTTTTTGAGAAGTTAGGAGTAGCCAAAATTGGGGTGCTACACAAGGCTTCCTTCAGCTACTCAAAGGATTTAGTGGCTAAGTCTATCTAATGGAAGGAATCCTTCTTTAGCAATGTAGTGAGTGGGGTTGCTATTCTACCATATCCCCACATAAATATTCTGTAGTACCCTGTTAGTCCTAGGAACCCATGAAGATTTTTGAGAGTTTTGGGTCTTGGCCATTCCACCATAGCTTTGATCTTTTGAGGATCAAATTTGATGCCTTCATGGGATACAATGTGACCCAAGTACTCTACCTCTTGTACACCAAAAGAAAATTTAGATGGATTTGCATAGAGAGTATGTTTCTCCAAAACTTCCAACACTTTATTTACATGTTGTAAGTGTTCTTCCCATGTCTTACTATAAATCAATATGTCATCAAAGAAAACTAATACAAATTTTCTTTAAAATGGCTTGAAAACAATGTTCATCAAGCTTTGAAAGGTTGAAGGAACATTTGTAAGACCAAAAGGAATTACCAAAAATTCATAATGGCCCTCATGAGTCCTGAAAGTTGTTTTATGAACATCTTCCTCTTTTATTCTAATTTGATGGTACCCCAAACGAAGATCTAATTTTGTGAAATAAATAGCACCATGTAATTCATCAAGTAAATCATCAATTATTGGAATAGGAAACTTATATTTGATGGTATACTTGTTGAGAACTCGGTAATCTGGACACATCCTCCATGTTTCATCCTTCTTACATACCATGACCACTGGGGAAGAATAGGCACTCTGACTAGGCCTGATGATACCTGCCTTCAACATTTCCTGAACCATTTTCTCAATCTCACTTTTCTGGGAATATGGGTATCTGTATGGTTTGATGTTATGTGTTTCTCTCCTAGAATCAACTCGAATGGCATGATCATGATCCCTAAATGGTGGTATTTCCTTTGGAATTGCATAAAAAACAAATGAGTGACCATCAACAATCTTCTGAAGATCGGGTGGCATTGAAGACTCTATATTTTGTACTTCTATGGAAAATAACTTTTCTATAAATCCATCTACTCCTTTTCTAAGAACCTTCTACATCTGATGAGAGCTAATAATTTATGGATACTTAGCTACCATCCCATTCAATTGTATTTTCCTTCTATCTGAGTGAAATCGCATGAACAATTCTTGGAAATTAATCTCTATAGTACTTAAGGTTGTGAGCCATTGGACACCCAAAACAATACCTACCCCTCCCATAGAAATAGAAAACATAGGTGAGTCTAACATGTAGTCTCCCATGGAAAGCTTGATACTATGGCATTTTCCTGTGCACTTGATTGTCCCACCATTTGCAATCATAACTTGCATTTCTGGAGCTTGGTAAATAAAACAATTGAGGTAGGTAGCTAACTTACTATTTATGAAGTTATGAGTACTCCTTGAGTCAATCAACACTACACCTTTTGTTTGAGATATAAAATAAACTTAAGTGTTTGAGGAGTACTAATACCTAAAAATGCATGACAATAAATTTTAGGTTGGTGATCATCTAATTCCTCTTCTACTGGTTCCTCAACCTCTCCTATAATTTCAACATCCTCATCATCCTCATTACCTCCATCAATATAGAACAACTTCTTCTCAACACATTTGTGTCCCAGTCCATATTTTCTATCACAGTTAAAGCATAATCCTTTTGCTCTCTTTTCTTCCATTTGTTGAGGAGTCAGTCTAATTGGCCTAGAAAATGAAGGGGAAGAGATACTACGGTCTTTGGTGTTAATGAAAGGTGGCCTCCTACTACAAAGAAATTTTTCCTCTACTCAACGTGCCATGATAATAGAATCAGAAAGCTTGAGTGGATTAAACATACGTACCTCATGCTCGATGTGGTCCTTAAGACCCCTAAGAAATAGGTCATTCAGATTCTCTTAAGTATATTCTCCACCCTTAAGGATAGGTTCTGGAATTGATGCACATAATCTATGACTGATCCTATTTTTGTAAATAACTTGTGATAATTGACTAAAGTAGTTCTTTGAAACACTGGAACTATAGTGCAATTGCAACTCCTCGGTAAAAATTATCCAAGTGACACCGAGACCATTCTTCTACCTTTGAGCACATAACCATCGATACCAAATGAATTGGTTTGGTTCAAGATACATGGATGCCAAAGTCACCTTTTTTCCTGATGGTGTTTGATGTAGCTCAAAGAAGTTATCCATTTGATTTATCCAATTCAGGGGATCTTTACCATCAAATTTGCGCATATCCACTTTTAGCATCATGTTCCGTGGTTGTGAATAAGTTGGATTCTGATTGGGATGGAAAAGTGATCCAACATGGTTATTTTGTCCATGATTTTGAACTAAAGATCCTCCTTGGTTGATATGGGATGGATTTGGGCCATACTATTTACCCTTTACATGTTGTATGATATCATCCAACCGATGATTGATTTGGGCTATGTCTCCTTTAGATGCCATCTCAGATTGTAAATTCCACATTTCATACTCAAGTTGGATCACCTAATGATCAACTGAAGTAAACCTTAGTCTTTGAGGAATCTGTATTTACCTCTTATAAATCTATCTCTTCAATCACTATCTCATCTTTATCTAGGGTTTTACCCAGAGTAACTAGATTCTTTTTTGCTCTTGTGGAAGGCCCCACCATGATATCAAACCTTAGGGTTTAGGGTTTCGATACAAATTTGGCTAAACAGGAAAAACAAAGAGAAGATAATAATACTATTTTTTTAGAGCTTTCCGAAAATGTAAAGAACTTGAAAAAATTCCACAATTTGCACTCTTGGGAGCAATTTTATGAAAAACCATAAATTTGTTATAACTTGCGAAAAATAAATTAAAAAAGTCTGAAATGTTCAAGGAACCTTACTTGAAATTTTTATAACTACGGTAAAAATATCTCTTGCAAATTCGCTCTGGTTCAAAATATATTGCAAAAACAAAAACATAGGGTTTTTTCTCTAATTTTGGCCCAGATCGCAGCTCTGATACCACTTGTAATGAAATTAATAGTATAATTTAGATTATGAGTAGCAATATAACACCAAATAACACAATATTTTAGAATAATGATCTCAATATGCAATTGTAATATCTTCACCACTTCGAGGGGGAAACCTCCAAACCATATAATAAGACTCAAATGCTTAAATGATAATGAACTACTACCTACAATCCTATATATATACTATTCATATGTTATGGCCATCACCAGGCTGACCTATTAAGCATGAGAAAGTATAAATGATATAATAAAATGATATGGTAAGCCACAAGTTGGCTACTCATATCCTAATATAAGCAATAGGTTAAGGGCGTATCACTTGAAATTGAAGCCCTGAATGGAGATGTGCTTCATAGAAACCAAGGCACATGTAAAAAAAGTTACTAGAAACAAGTGTTAATGCAAACAAGACAAACATGCATATAGAATACAAGGTGTAAGATAGAAAGTAAAAAGACAATGTAGATCGTGATAAGTGGGTTGCAAACATGGTACATCACTCATGATATCTAAAGATAATTGAGGCCAAAGTGGTCATAAGAATACAATGTGCACACAAGACAAAGGGAAAATCCCACAAATAATGGAAAAAAATGAAAGATAATAGGAAGCAAAGTAATAAACAACCATGGTAGCAAATAGTTCATGCAAATAAAATGTTGCACATGAAGTGCCTGTTAACATGTTCAAAAGATACAAACTATGTCAAAACGTGTATGATCTGATATAGTAGTGTGCTAATATGAATAGGAAGTAGTATAAATCGAAACAATTACACATGTGATGTGTATGCGAAAGTGGATGCCCCATGAGCTTTGCTATAGGATTGTTAAGAGGTATAACATCAAGCATTAATTCTGCATGTAATGATCTATGTAAATTTTTCAATCACAACTAGAAGAAAAGAGAAAACAAATGTGTGTATAGAAAATATAATGAAATACAATATATCCAGCTAACATAGTAAACAAATTGTAACATGTGAGTATAAAGAAACAAGAGCAATATGCAAAAATATATTTAGTATGTTGTGAATGAATGAGATGGAATGATATACAAATTGAGTGTGATAGGAGCAATGTGCACCTCGAAAAAATGTGAATGAGTATGCATGCGATGAGATTGATTTATAAATTCCCCCTCAATAGTCCAGAATGAACCATAGAACAAGAGTGTCTCATCGGGAAATGGTTTTAAGTTTGCGCTAGAAATATATGATCGATAAAGTGTAGGGTCTACAAGTGAGTGAGTGTAGTGAGATTCATTTCAAATTTAGACCCTCAGCAGTCGAGTATGAACTATGGAACTAGAGTGTGTCATTGGGAAATGGTTTGAATTATGTGCTAGAAAGATATGATTGATAAAGCATAGAGCGTAGAGAGTGAGTGAGTGTGGTGAGGTTCATTTAAAATTTATACCTTTAGCAGTCGAGTATGAACAGTGGAACTATAGTACGTCATAGGGAAGTGTGTTGTGATGAATGTGTGTGAGAAATATCTATTGTGAATACGCCAAGTGTGAAATGTGTTGTGTGATGTGATGTGAGGTTCATGAATGTAGTGAGCCCTCAACAATCAATTGTGAACTGTAGCACAATAGTGTGTCATCAGGTAATGATGGTCCAAGTGTATCAAGATGTTTAATACGTGTGTAAGAGAATTTTTCGAAGCGATAAGTGATAAATTAGAAGTGCAAGACACCTAAAAATGCTAGAGATGGGGGGAGAATAAGGATGTTTCCCTCCCAAGGGTATGATGATTAGTGTGATCAAGTAACATTGTCTAAGAGATCATCATTTTCTTGATCATTACCATATGGAGATACATTTGAGAATTGGTAGAATATATTATGTGGTTGATTTCATAGAGATCCGTTATTGCGAAGATCATACATTCCCATTGCATATTCCTCGTCAATGAAATGTGGTAATGGACATTGATGTGCATACTAACAAGTAAGGTTTTGTGAATAGCCAGGAAATGATTCATTTTAAATAAATACACAATCTGAAATGCATGGGAAATGAAATTTCAATATGATAAGGATCTAAAGTACCTCCAATATATTCAAGATAATATTTCCCAAGATTAAATGGTGAAAGATATGATGTGCGTGCAACAAAGATAGATAGATGAAATACTCGGAGGCCATAAGCAATAGTAATGTAAACATATGCATGATATAGATGTGGTGAATATGGTGGAGGTAAAATATCATCGAGTGTAAACCCAAGATGAGTTATGCAATTGAACATGAAAATAGTGTCGAGCAAGCGGGATTGAATTGAATGTGTGACCGAGAAAGCACTGTTTATGAAAAGTGCGCATGTGAAAGGAGGAATCATAGATGAAGAATTATAATGAAGAGATAATTAAGGTGGTATGGCATTTGATGTAAGGACAGACCCTCGATAAATTACCATAGCAGTAGTAGAAGGAGGGGGAGACTCTAAATCAGATGGAAGAGCGTCTAATGCATAAATGGCTCCTTCATGTGGAGGAAAATTTTCTGGATAGTCCATGGGTCAAAGGTTAGGAGCCAGATGGATAGTAGAAGAAATTAGAACATGCTATGTACCTTGGGATATGATATTATAATGTATATAGGTTGATGGAGATGTCAACATGTGGCACACATCCCCTTAGTTAGTTATATGGGCTCACATAGGAATTAGTTATATTGGGTAATGAGTTGGCCTACATTGGGATTAGGTGTTACCCATCCTATTTAAAGGATGTGAGTATCATTATGAGGAGGTCATGGGTATGATTTGAGTCTTCTACTTGCTTTAAATTATTTCACACTTGTCGCCATGCTCAATCATCCAACCACCCATATGAGATCCTAGTGGGTGATGTTGCTCCAAACATGATTCCATATTCCATTGGATTCATCTGATTCCATCCTTTTCCATATGTGATACTCCTCGGTATCCATGCATATCCATGATAATTATTCTTTTGATTCCATGTCATATAATTGTTTCTCTATTGATTATGTGTATAGCCTTTATTATTACCCCTCCAATTCCCTGCATATTTATATAGATTTCTGCCCTTATGTGGCCTAACATAACTCCATGATGATGTGGGTGTCTATATGGTGTAACCTTGGTATCCTCAACCTTATCAACCTTTTCTTTATTTTTCTCTTCCACCTTGTTTGCTATTTATTTTTTTCTCTTGAGTAGATGAATTATTTTTTCTTTTTCTACAGCCTCTCCTTCTGAATAATCCTTATTCCCTTCTTCATCATCTTCAAATTCCTCTTCATGATCCTCATTTATATTATTTTTTTCTTCTTTAAGTGTGATATCTTGCAATGTAATTTTCTTTCGCTTGTACCACAATTTCATGAATTTCTTTTGCACATTAAGATTAATTGTTCCCAATGTCTCTAACTAAGGATATCCAAGAACAATATCCATACCATCCATATCTAAAGCATAAAAATATGAATGTAAAACATATTTATCCATAGAAATCTTTAAATCTTCAAAAAATTGAATTTTCTTACCATCCATTTGAGATTCCTTGATATGCTTTTCTTGAACATGTAGATGTTGAGCTACATCCATATTGATGAAGTTATATTTTTTGCTAGGGTTTATGAAAACAATTACCTTTTTCCTTTGAATGTGCCCTTCAAACTGAAATATTGAAGCTTCCTTCCTTGGAGATGCATTATTTGAACTTGTATCTTGATCTATTGTCTCTCCTTCTAAATCATGTGTACAGACTTCAACCTCAACATATTCTTATTCTTCTTATTCTTTTTCTTCTTATTATTCTTCGATATTTCCTCTTCCTCACTATTATCATTAAATTCTTCTTTTGTTTCCCATCTATCCATGAAAACTTGTTCAGTTCCTCCAAAGACCAATTAGACTTTTCCTTTTCTAGCTTAGAAAACCAAATTTGTGCAGGGCCACTAATCAAAAACTTGAAGAACAAAATATCTAATGGTTGAGAGAATTTATCCCTAAATTTGTTCCACCATTCTCTAGCATCAATCCGGCCATCTCAAAAAAATTTACCATCCCCATGATCCACAAATCTAGCGTTTCACAAACTTACTCATTTGACCAATATTTGACCTAATGATTTCATCTATAATTTTTCCGCTAATATAAAAACACAAAAATGTAACCCCTACTAAAATTGTGAGAGCTTTCCGAATATGTAAACAAATCAAAGAAAGATGGAAAATTTGCACCTCGTATGCCGATTTTACGTAAAACCATACAAATCTCAATATATTCTTAAAAATAGATCCAAAAATTATGAAATTTTTACCATATATTTCTGAATGGTATTCACAATGCTGGTAAAAATTTAGAAAATTAATTCTAAAAAATATAGCCTGTGAAGCAAATTTATGTGAAACCCCAAAAATGTAATAACTTCCACAAAACACCTCAAAAAATAATGAAATTTACATTGTAGATTTTTATAAGCCTTTAGAAAATTTGGTTAAAAAAGAGAAAAAATTCACAACCGATTTCAAAATATAGATGAATCTCTAAAATTA
Organism: Taxus wallichiana var. yunnanensis; assembly: GCA_018340775.1. NCBI lineage: Eukaryota > Viridiplantae > Streptophyta > Pinopsida > Cupressales > Taxaceae > Taxus > Taxus wallichiana. The sequence goes on from CM031243.1 coordinate 418,748,543, forward strand.
GGGTTTGGACCCAATTTTTGCCAAAATCGATGCTCTGATCCCAAAATGATAGGAACCTTACGTATAATAAACCAATAAATTATAGAATATAACAAAAAAAGATATATGGGTGGTCCAAGATTCCCAAATAATCAATAAATGTAGAATAATACTCTTAAGGTAGGACAACACCATATAATACTCCTCGAGTAACTCTACAACCTCCCAAGATGGGAATCCACTTTGAGGGGACACTTCCAATATACCTATACCAAGTATAAGAATCAACTCATACCCATGACCTCCTCACAATGATACTCACATCCTTTAAATAGGATGGCTAACACGCAATCCCAATGTAGGTCGACTCATTACCCAATATAAGTAATTCTATGTGATCCCATATAACTAACTAAGGGGATGTGTGCCACATGTCGACATCTCCATCAACCCATATATATTATAATATCATATCCCAAGGTACATAGCAGAATAGGAAATATAATGTTTGGATCGGGGTTGCAATATTGAATTGGGGTACTATTAATGGGAACTATATACTCAATGCCCTCATGTAAGAATTTGACACAACGATGAACCATGGAAAGTATTGCTTGCATTCAATGAAGCCATGGCCTATCAAGTAAGCAATTATATAAAATAGGGAAATCAATGAAAAATAAGACTATAAGAACTATATTTTTCCCAACAGTAACAAGAAGATAATTAGTGCCGAGACATGGACTTATAGTGCAATCATAGGAACTGATAGAAATAGACGTTGGGTTAAGATTAGGTACTTGAAAGGTATAGATCCGAATGAGTGAGAAAGATAAAAAATTGAGCTCATATCCTTTTTCAACTAAAATTCATTAAACATAATCGTTCCATATGCATATGCGTATATAAAGAGGAGGATCATTGTCATAAACATAAATATTGTTAGCTACACTAGATGGAAAATCAAGGTGCTAAGAAAATACATCCACAAATGTCTGATAAACTACATCTAGATTAGTAGTGGAAGGGATGTGAGTATTAGCCAAGAGAGTAATAATTTTAGTGCGATCATCGGGTAGTTAACAAGAAATCATGAATAGAAATATCCATGATGAGAAGATCCTAGGAAAATTAAAGCAATACAAGTATGAGGACCCTAAGAGTCTTCAAAATTAGTTGGGTTCACCAAATGATTAAGCAAAGTATTGGAAATAAATTGCTAAAATATAATTAAGCTAGAGCATAATTCTATAGTAATAAAGTATAGATGTAACCCAATCAAAGTCAGCTTATAAAATTTGAAACCCTAAGTTTAAGAGAGAGGGTAAGATACTTAGTTGATTTGCAATAAATCCAAATTTTCTTTGAGCTAAAAAATTGATGAAACCAAAAATCAAATTGTTGTAACTGAGCCTAGAAAAATGTAGAACTATCGATAATGCAAGGACTATGATGCATATCTAAGGTTAGGGATGCCTAGAGCACTGTATACCTCCTTTGGGTGCATGTGACTACTCAAAACCTCGAAACATGATTTATTAGGGTTTCCATATGTTCGCTCGATGTCACCTTTAGTCACTTTTACTTTGATGCATGATCTCCAAATTTACCTCAAACCTGCAAAGAGATAGAGCACCTGAAAAAACCAAAAACACATCAAATCCTAAAAATAAAAAGATGAAAATGGGGAGTCGGACTAGCCCCAACGACCACCAACTAAGTGAACTTACGATCCAATCATTGAACTAAATTTTACACTCGATGTAGTTACGCGTGTGTGTGTGTGTGTGTGTGTGTGTGTGTGTGTGTGTGTGTGTGTGTAGAATCATGCCCTAGGTTGTTGTTGTGCAAGTTTCGGTTGATAGCGAGAAATAGCTAGATGTAGACAATGTAGATAGATGTGTGCATGGAAAATTGAAATTTCCCTACTATGAATTATATGCGAGAAGAATGTAGTCCCCTGTCCCTTGAATGGATACTAGATGGATGCTTTGAATCTCTTGTAATTCCTTTGGATGCAACCTTAGGTGATGATAATATATGTTTAAGGTTTGGTCATTTATTATGATCACATAGCTTTGTATTTATATGATATTCTTGTTTGAATTTCATAATTGCCCACTAAAATTCCGACCACAAAGAAAAGAAGATTCCTAACAAGTAAAAAGGACCCAAAACATGTGAGCGAGATACAAAGAGGTCAAGAGCATTATACGAAAGAAAATCAACACGTGACTTTCAACTACATTCAACTCCACAAGGTCGTTCCACGGAAACTGGTGTAGAAAATATGAATGGATAGGTGGTAGCAAATATGGTAATGGATGATAGTGTGCAGATAGGTTTTCAAGGAAATGTAACACCTCTAACTTGCAATGGTGGGATCTGCTCATCAAGCACGGTGAAAGCCTCTCTAACTGGGTGGCTTGAATGGAGAAATCGAAAGAATGACAACACGAGAGAATCCAGTCAATATCAAGCTACGAGAGATATCATCTTTATTGGTTTTGGAACTCATGGGAAACTGAATGGGGCCTCGTAAATCTATCCAAACAAGGTCATGGAATAATTAAAAAGTGAGAGGTGTGATTCCATTCAACTCTATGGGTGGTTGGCGGGTTCGGTCCAAAATGAGAGGGCTCGATGAGCTTCTTTGTTTAGAATGTTCAATTGCCTAATGATATCATACGAGAATGGATATGTTCAAACTAATAACACTCTTAATCTGATGTCTACGTCCAATTGGTTCTCGGTTCTGTTTGGTTGGGGAACTGTAGGATCACAACCATAAATTATTTCTGGTCGTGGTCCCTCTATGGTCATAAGAATGATCAAGAGCCTAAGCCCAAGGGTGGTTAGGCAATCTACGCTCAGGGGTAGTCTAGTAATCATAAGCCTGATCAACTACAATGTTTAGCATGTTGAGTTGTTCTATCCTCTTAGCGTATCGGGTTGGGGTCTTGAGGATAAGAAGACGGAGTCTCGTATCAATGTCCATGAGCAGTTCAGGTCTATTTGGTTATGGGACCAGTGGATCATGGATGAAAGGTTTCTCTTGCTGCTGATATTTGATGGTCATATAGATGCTCAAGGTATTCGTAATTTGGTTGATTCGACCAATACTCAAATGCTTTATCGTCTTCAATGTTTAATGCATCTAGTTGTCGGTTGATTCTTTGTACATCTCTAGTTGTCTTGAAAATGTTGTACCTAAGGCCTTGATCTATGTCTGCAAGTGGAACTACTAGGTTTGGTTATGGTATTACCGGTTCGAAGCTAAAATATTTGGTTTTTTGGGGCTGTAATAGTCATATGAAATGTGATTTCATCTAATTAACTAAAACAAAATAATAAAGAAAATTAAATCTAAACTATGTTTTTATATTTTTAGAATATAAATGAACAAAGAAAATGAACAATTAATCTAACAAAGAAAATATTTTTGGACTATTTTTCTGATATTTAAGAACAAAACTTCTAATCTAATAAATGAACCTAATACAAACAATTAACCAGGTGTAGCTAATTGCTTGTGCAAATGGTGTTAATCTAAATCCTAAACAATTAACTAATTGAAATATTCCAAATAAATCTTCAATCTTACCTCAGAAACAAAGAATAAATCATAGCCTCAGAGAAGCTATTATTCCTGCAACTTCCTTGGTAATGTTGAAGAATAAACTTTCTAATTTGATATGATCTACTAATGACTTGATAATTGAAACGATGAAAGGATTTATCTACTATATTTGATATGAACTTTGAAATGATAAATTCAGAATTGATAATTGCATGAATGAATCAAACAACACCTCCAACCTAGATATTGTAAGAATTGTGGAAAATCTGGTTGTAAGAGTATTGTCCCCTCAATTTATCCTTTCAATATTTGTGTCCACGTGAGTCCAACGGATGGGAATGCAGAAACAACATAAGAAGAAGGATGCGGGAGTAGCAACAACTTGAATTGATAGACTGGGAAGCAATACAAGTGGAAGTGTGTAACCATAATTGAACTGAGATTGGATTTGGCAAATTCCAACAAGAAAGAAAGTAACTTTGCAATATTAAGAATACAAAATTTCTCTAGGTTTTGCTTGCACACAAGCATGGTATTTATAGGAATTTAGCTGGGCAATAGTTGAAGCCATTTGGAAACCAAAGGAGGACATAAAAAAGTGAAGAGGGATTTCAAACTATTAACAACCATCAATCAAAAATAGAAGTGCAAGAATAGATTGCCACAAAGCAGTTGGGCCTTGGAATTATCTAAAATAGAAAAGCAATGCATCTAAAAATGGAAGTTAAGTGAGAGAAATCCTCTTCAAAACATGAGTGAAATCTCTAGAAAATTCTCATAGGACCACCGCTTGATTAGGCGGTGGTCACATAACCACTGCCCAAGCAGGGTGGCTATTTTGACACTAAAGGTCAAAACTACTCTAAAATGTAGCAGGAAGCTAGGAAAAAGCATGCGAGGGCTAAGTAGGGATTTCTAAGATACAAATATATACTACAAATGGGTTTTGGAGCTCAAACATCTTCTAAAAGGATATGAATCATCATTGGGGACCTTTATAACCATTTTTTGACAATGTAGCACATGTAATTTTGGGTGCGTATGTATTGCCCCTCGGAGAAGCATCTTAGCCATGAAGAGGTGTAAAATGTAGAGTTTGAGTATGGAGTTCCCAGAATGGGGAGTTAGAAGCTATACGACACATCGTGTGCTGAAATGTCACCATCTAAGCTCCGCTACATGCAAAACGAAAAGAAGAATCGAGTGCTAGATAGAAAAATTATCAAAAAATAAACACTAAATTAAAATGACAAGAGGACTTACCATTTGTGTGGGGATATAGAAGTATACCTACTCCAACGATCCATCCTTGCGAACACATACACTCAAAATGAGGTCAAAAACAACATATCTATATATAAAATGAGTTCATTTTTCAATTCATTTGTACATATTTGATTAGCTATTTTTGAGCTCTAGACCTACGGTGACCATTTTTGACGAGAGTACAACCAAAATGATCATTGCAAGACCATGATCATGCCTCCAAAAGTGAGAGATCAAGTTGCACTATCTATGGTATGTTTTTCTCATTTGTTTATTTTGAAACCTAAAATATAAAAATGTCAAAATATTTGCCTAGGAGGGGTCATTTTTGAAATTTCTTGTTTAAGATGAGTGTTTAGGGGGGCCACCCAAAGGGTAGTCATTCATTTCATGAAAAATGGTAAATTTTAGCATTTTTAGGATATTTTTGGGGCGATGTAGCTATATAGACAATTGGTTTAAGACCGCTACCATGAGCGGGGAGGTGGTAACAAAACCGTAGAAGCGCATTGTGCGGGCGGCGGTTGAAGAATGCAAAAGATTTGTGCTAAATCTTTTTTTTTTTTTTTTTTTTAAATATTTTAAAGTGTTTTAAATGATATTTCCTATTGAAAATGTCATTGAATTGCATTTTTATTTTGGTGGATGTAGAAGAAAGAGGAGTACATCCGATGGAGTTGTGAATGACTCCATGATATCCTTGATCGGTGACGTATGATGAGATCGATAGACTATAGAGAGTAGGCATATGGAGGATTTCTTGGGTGCCCCATGTTACTCCTACCAATCATATTATTTGTGACTTGTTTTTTATATTACGATGCCAACTGGAATACCTTCGGTTGTCGAGTGCGAGGGTGAGTGGATGATTACATTAGAGGATGTGTATTGGATACTTAGAGTTCCGATACTTGGGAGGAGGCTGACTCTTGAGACAATAGGATCTAGAGCCATGAGGACTTTTTGGGATAATTATATGGGGGATTTTGTGGTTTTAGTTTTCTTGAATAAGGGTATAAAGGTCTGATTTATTACCACCACTCCTATCCCCACTATTTGTAAGGCCATCATGGGTATTCTAGCTTTGCGATTGATATGGGACAAGGGAGGTCATACATTGCTATATTTTTGGGATCCTTTCATCACATAGATAGAGGCAAATGGCTACATTTATGCTTGGGGACCCAAGATCCTTGGGAGAACTTACAATGACTTATACCGAGTGGTTCCTGTAAAGGGTCAATCTATCAGCCATCCCACACTCGTGATGAGTTGGGTGTATGAGCGCATTACCCCTACTAGAGGGGATATCTAGTACGGGATATAGGGGCCCTCATGGCCTCCGGATGGTCCAAGATGTCAATGCTCAGGGCCACATCAGCTACTATCTTCATTGGCTAGTGATGACTTATTTTCCACTCCCTACCATGATATGGTAGGAGTTTGGGGAAAGGACAAGATTACAGTGGTAGCTTGTGCCACTACTAGTCAATTAGTTGAAAAGACATAGAAGGTTGAGATTCACCCATTTCACATATTTCCTCGTAGTTCGGTCTTCCCTACATTGATATGCTTGCCCTCATGGCACCCATGTACAAGAGTGTCAAGGAGGCCCGAAAGGGCCCTGACGGAGATCTGGGTTGGATAGTGGTGACTCAGGAGTTCCCATTATAGTTAGGAGGGTTGTTTAGTCTGACGAGAAACTCATTTCATTCATGTACCTTTACTCCAGATCAAGGCCACACCTACTCATAGTGGGGAGGAGGCACCGATAGACATAGAATATGATTTTGAGGAGGAGATGGGAGATGAGACTAGAGAGGAGTTGGGTGATGAGGAGACCAGAGAGGAGGAGACTGGTGGTGACTCGGATGATGAGGGGTTAGGTGGTGAGGATGGCGAGACAAATCTCATTGAGGAGGAAGAGGAGGAAAGGGACCCTGAGTGGAATGACACCCAAGATGCCTCGATAGCGAAGCGGGAGGAGGCAGACCTAGAGATGGAGACCTTAGTCTCAGAGGAACCACTTCCTCAAGACGAGGGAGGGACGAGGAATCCTTTATGGTTCGTTGCATAGCTTTTGAAGGAGAGGAGGCACATGCGGTGCCCACAAAAGCAAGGTACCATTTGAGCCCACATGGATGCATGGGGATTTGAGTAAGTGGACATTCTTTCCCTGACTCTATTAGATTGGAAGTGTTAGTTGCTTTATACTTTTATATATATATATATATATATATATATTAATTTTATAACTTGTCATTGTTTCAATGTTTTGCAACAAACATCAAGGAGTGACAAGACCTTATTTATCAAGTCTGCATGGACACTTTAATACTTACCATGGGGAAGACGAGAGAAGAATTTTGGAGGATGTGGGGCAGCCTTTGTGAGGGGCATTTGCCACACTGATGTTTTTGCACCTATCTGGAATGCGATGGAGATGGGTATGGACTTGAAGACCATAGTTGTAGGCTACGAGGTAGTTGAGAGGGAGAGAGAAATGATGAGGAGGAGCCACATTGATATCATGGTTAGTGGTCATTCTCATGGGCACTCACACCACTCAGTGCACTCATGCCATTGGAGCCATGGCAGCAGCCTTGAAGTCAGGCGTGCACCTTCTCAGTGGTCCAACAGAGACTTATAGGCTATTGAGCCATTATTACTTTGTTTACATTTTGTGAGGAACCTATATGATTTTTTTTTGTATTTTCGGGCTCACTATGAGCGTTTTGACCATGCCTAGTGTGTGATGGAGTTGTAATCAAACTTAAGTGTGATATATATATATACATATTTTTGGTTAGCTATTCATTTCATAGAGTTGTCTTCCATTTATGGCTTGATTCACATGTGTACTCTAGATATTTAGAATTTCCATTTTGACGCTCTTCAGAATGTATGCAATGGATTATGAATGCTAATGAATGATTTTCTTTTTGTTGTTTTTGTAATGCTGATATATGATGATGCAAGTACAATGTAATGCTGAACTTTAGTTTCTCTAAGCAATTTTGATACTTCATATTGTTTTGGCAAAACATGATGAAAATGTGATATGATTATTAGTGCGAAATCACGGCACCCCAAATGAGTTATGGATTTTCTTTTCTAAAGGGGTCATTTGGTGTGATTGCATAACATTGAACTTTTCCTAAGGTGTGGGACCTTGCAAAAATGGAAAAGCTCTCAGATTAAGGGCGGTTCCTTATCCCTTTGTTTAGGTGTATACGTAAGGATTTGGAGAGGATCTATTTATATACCTAATCTAAAACTTACCAAGGAGATAAGGATAAAAGAGTATAAGAAATAACTAAAGTACCAGGTGATACACCAAAGGAATGATGAACACTTATTTTTCCTATAGACACAAACCAACAAAATAAATACAATAAACAAGCAAAGATAGCCAAATCTCTAATGGAAGACCAAATGGAAGAAAAAGTGACAAGAAAGGATCTAAGATCGATCACAAACATGTTTTAATGCTCTTTGGATTGATACAGTTCATTACAAAGTAGCCAACAGGTAGAAACGTATAATAATTTTAATAGAAGGCCTAAACCCCACAAATCCCTTTGCTAGAAGGAGAAGGGAGCCTGTAAAACAAAGAATGTCCAACCCTTTACCATGAATTTGGCCCCCGTATTTATAGATTTGATCAAAGAGAAGAAAGAGAGATGGTAGTGGGAAAAACAATTTGAAGCTCAACCAATGTTGTTAATGCTTCTGATAAAATATGCCCCAAATTTGTCTTTACCATATGAATCCTTGATTGGCGCTTTGAAAGAAGAGGAAATGGTAGAAACAGATTGAATTTGATCTATTTGTTGAGACAGATGGATCTTGCATTGAATTCCCGAATATGTTTCCTCCATTTTCCTTTACCTAACCTCCTCAAAATTAAATTTTCAAACCTCCATGGCATAGGTGAGGCCGAGATCTTTCCAATGGTGTTAGATTCACAATATTTTGAGCCCCAATTTGAAGATATGCCCCTTCAAAGTTTGTATCGAATCTATACAAATGGGTGGGAAAATAATTTGAAAAATGGGTCCCCCTTTTTGTAGTCACCTTCGGAGAAGCGCCATTAGGACATGTGGTCTCTTCCACTACCTCTCCATTATTAGTCATTTAGACCTTATTCCTGAACCTTTTCGAGCCCCAGGGACTTCAAATATTCACTATTTCTTCCATTTCTTCTTTCTGGTTCCTTTGTGGCATCACCCCTTCTTGTCTGACCCTTCTATCTCATAGTTGAGTATTCCTGTAACTCGGAGAACGTATTTAAGATGTGGAAATGACTGAAAGAGTCATTTTCTTTTACATAGGGTCCTTTAGCCTCTCTTGGCCTCTGCTACTTCTAATGTTGATTCCCTCTTGGTCAATTTGCAAGATCTAAATGATTTTTATCAGTTCTTTCTATGTGGGGTCATGGTCGATCCAATTTTTTGCACGGGGAGAAATATGGATAACAATTTGGTGAATAACAAGGGTATCTGCCTGCTAGATGAAAATACCAATTGCCATGTCATATCCGTTAGGCATGGAGTCAATAATGAAAGTCGATACTAATTATACCTCCGATTCACGAGGTGGTTGCTTGCACTTTTAATTTTCATAAGAAAATATTGAAATGAAGGTTTCTGAGAGTACGAAATTATTTTAACCTAGGGCTTCATCTGTCTCTCTGAATGGACTGCATAAGAGCCACAAAACAACGCCATAATTATATAAAAATTTGAAATCATACATGCTCCAAATGGAACATGCAGAATGTGTAAAGAACTTAGGAGAAATGAAATCTACACTACAACAAGACAATGTGCAGAAACACTTAGAGGAAAGAGAAACTAAACTAATATGTATAGGGTGAGACTTCCCTTTTAGTAGTAGTTCTTAAGATAGATCCGTTCACTGGAATTTGTAACTCTTTTCCCTCCAATGTGTATAATTGGAAATCATTGCTACTTTTGCACCTTGTGATCATATAGGGACCACTACGAGATAACAGAAAACTTGGAATGCCTTCCTGGTTTTGCTCGATCTACATCCCATTTCAAAACCAGTCTCCTTCCTGGAAGGTCCTTGCTTTTTCCTTCTTGTCAAAACATCTCTTGATTAAGGCCTGATTCTTTTCCATTGCTTGAAGAGCATGTTCTCTGGTTTATTCTAATTCTATCAGCTTCATGTACCTGGCCTCCATTGGCTCAAATTAAGACATATCTAATTTCTTCACGAGCTCTAATGCTGGCAACTCAAGTGAAATAGGAAACTTGCCTCTTTCCCATAAACGAGCTTGAATGAAGAGCTTCCTATGGATCTCTTAAGTGTTTTTTTATCAGCCCATAAGGCCATTTTGAGCTTTGTGTGCCTGGTCATTTGATTCTCATGAAGATTTCTTCTGATGATCTTTAGCAGGTTCTTGTTTGTGGACTCAGCCTGGCCATTACTTTGAGGGTAATAGTTTGATGAAGTGCTCAAATAAGTCCCATTCTTAATATCCCATCCTGTGATCTTGGAACCTATAAATACTAATGCATTGTCTAATATGATGGTGGTTAGCACTCCAAATCTGGTTACTATCTCTTCATATAAATCTAGGAGACTAGACTCATTAGCTTCCTTGAGTGCCACCGCCTCGGTTCAATTGGTGAAATAATTTGTCACTATCAGAATCCATTTGTGGCCTTGGCTTGAATTTGGATTGATGAATCCAATGAATTCCAATCCCCATTGCATGAAAGGTTGGTTGACTAAGATTAAGTGCAATGGAAGTGTCTTAGCCTCTCTTTGCCTTTGAAGAATGCACAATTCTTGTACCTTTTGATCCATGTATACAGTCACTAAACACTTTGGGCTAGTAATAACCTACTTTCATGATTTTGAGTGTTGTCACTCTTGGAGAAAAAAAGGCCTCCAACTACTTCAACATGGAATTATTGTAGCACTCTCTCCACCTAATTTGTCTGATGCATCTCGAGAAAAATGCCATTGATGTCTCTTTTGAATAGGACACATTCAATAAGAACATATGGGATGGTCTATAACCTGAAATGTATCCTTTTTTCTTTACTCATCTCATGAGGACATGGGCCTATTTGAAGGAAGTGCACCATGTCTTCGGTCCAACAAGGAGAGGGTACATCATCTCTCCTTCTTCTTGATCATCTTATAGAACAAGAACAACCGTTTTCTCACGTTTGTTTCATCTGGTTGACACGAGGCTAGTTTTTCACAGAACCCTTTCCCATGTACCAGCTTGGTGACCTTGATCGAATGTCATATTCCATGACACGAGTGATCCATCCTGCATGTTTTTCATTCAGTCCTTATTGAAAAGGAATTATTTAACTCCCGTATGGGAGACTAATAGTTGGATTTTGTTATTTGAAACCAAATGCTTAAACTTCTCCAATCCTCCGATCACCACCATGACCTATTTATCAATGAAGGAGTACCTCACCTCATAGTCTTCTAGAATCTGAATGAAGACTGCAATTGGCTGTTATGAACTTTCTTTGTTCTGCTTTGAACCACGATTGCAGAAATTGTGTCACTGCCACCAAAGACATACAATATGAAGTCCTTGGAAAAATCTAGATTTACAAGAGTTGGGGCTTGTGATATGGCTTCTTTAATAGCCTCAAAACTTGATTTTCCTTCAGCTGTCTTCATGAATGATAAGCTCTTCTTCAACATTAACGTTATTGGATTATCAAGGGTAGCAAAGTTTGGGACAAACCTACCGAAAAAAATGATTTTTCCCAAGAAGCTTTGAAGAGCCTTCTTGTGACTTGGCAATGGCAATTCTATTATTGCTTGAACTCTCTCCAGGTCAATTTCCATTCCTTATTTTGATACAATATGGCCTAGATTCTTGCCTTCATGGGCCAAGAATATGATTTTTTTGGGTTCAGTGACACCCCAAGACTCCTGCATTGTTGGAACACCTGCCTTAGGTGGAAAAGATGATCTGCTACATTCTTGGAAAACATTGTAATGTCATCCAGATAGATCAAAACTATTTTATTGATTATTCCCTTGAATTCCATATCCATTTCCCTTTGAAAAGTGGCTCCAACATTGGATAATCCAAATGACATTTTCTGTAGGCATAGTTGCCCCATTTTGTGGTGAAAGTTGTTTTGAATTAATGATCTTCTTTCACCATGATCTGGTTGTACCTTGAGTAGCCATATAAGAGGGAGAATCTTTCCGACCTAGACACTACTTGTAATATCTCTGCTCCATTGAAGGGGGTGGGTAGTGATCTTTGGGGAGGCTCTGTTCAAATCCCTGAAGTCAACACACAACCTACTTTCTCCATTTTTCTTCCTGACCGATACCGGGTTTGCAACCCAACTTGAGTGTTTAATTGGAAATATGATACTTACCTTTATTAGCTTGTTTAACACCTTCATGAGGCTCAATATGTAGGTTTAGTGGTCTTTGTTTTTGCACGATGGGATGAGTAGCTAGATTTAATTTGATTGTGTGTTGTGCTAGTTTTGGATTAAACCTCTTAGGTCTTCATAACTCTAAGAAAACACATATGGAAATTCTTGGTAAAGTTATGCGAATTAATACCTTTCTTTCTCGGTGGCCATCTTGCCAATTTGAAGTATTTTGTCTCCTCTAAGCTGGGATTGAATTTGAATCTTCTCCTTTGATATGCATGTTAGCCTTATTCTTTCTAAACTAATCATTAGGATTGAAAATAGATTCAGGTGTCACTATGCATTTAGGAAGCTTTTTTATATGTAGTGTACTATCGATTCTCATCACCGCTTGCTCTAGTCATTTTGGTTTCTAGTGAGAATTTAGATTCTTCTTACAAAAATTTAATGATCTACTAATCATTCTCAAACACCTACCAGCATGTGTTCTTATCTGGAAGCATTGCCCTCACAACCACATGGATATGTTGTTGTTCTTTGTCTCTTTTGATGTTGTCAACCACATCAAACATTTCTCCCTTCTTTGCTGCAAGTCCGTCAAGCATCATCATTCTCCTTCCTGGGTAAGGACACAATGTTGAAGTCCTTGAAATCCTCCATGAGATCCCATACCCTACTCTTGTAGTTCTTGATCAGGTCATTCTTGACAGCATTAAGTCCTATGACTTGATTGGAAACCAGTTCACTATCACCGAACACTTGGAAGTTCTTGATTCCTAGCTTCCTTGCCCAATGAAGACCTTGGACCAAAGCCTCATATTCAGCAGTGTTATTTGAGCAATAAAACTAGAATATGAAGGCTGAATAGTATTTCATACCTTTGGGGGACACAATCATAGCTCCTCCTCTAGCTCCTTCCCTACTCCTTGAGTTGTCAAAGAATAATTTCCATACCCCATTATCATCCTAATGTTTTGGCTTAAATAGGGCAGGGAGAGGATGATCTTCTTCATGTAGAAAGTAGACACCTAGCTCAAATTCTTCCATCTCCTTATAAGGGTCAAAATCATGTCTTTTGTTAGTCCATTCATCTAGAGTCAAATCTGGTATACATCCCACCTTGGTATCTACTTCACAAGTGTTTAGGAGGTCTTCTTGATCAAAATATTAGTAGTTAGTGTTGATTGGGCTAGGCACATAAGATTCAATATGATAATCAATAATGGTCTCGGATCTGATTTTGGCCTTTGCCCCATACCTTGTTCTAAAGAGCATATGTGACCAATCAACAGAAAGATAGCCTCCAATTTTGGCAGTGAAGTCCCTGGACAAACACAAACCAAAATGTGGTGGAAAGTCTATGACTGACACGTTCGCAATACAATCACATTGGGGAAAGCATGTAGGATGAGGCTCAGATCCTTGATGATTCCCATAGTGGTCACTGCTGCCCCATTTAATTACACTACTCCCCTAGAAATGACTTCATATTGGAGACCAAGTTGATCAGGTATTTGTTTGGGCATTACATAACTACTTGCACCATAATGAATCATACAATTGTGCACTAATTTGTCTCCAATAATTAATGAAACATAGAATGGAGGAGGTCTCAGGTTCTTACCTTGTTGTTCTCCATGGTTCCTCCCAGGTTGAGCTAAATTGGTAAGCACCCTCTCTTGCTGATTAGGGGGTTGATTTGAGCTTGACCAATTTTGTATGGCAGTCTGCAATAGATCCCTCTGCCCTGGAATGGCTAGTGACTCCCATAGTGAAATGTTCACACTTGTCCTCTTCATCTTCTCAATGATATTGAATCAACTATCCTTTTTTGCCCCTTCCCTGGCACATTATTTTCTTGCACATGGGTTGACACAACCGGTGCCTGAGTGGATTTGGGAGGTGGCTTGGATTGGATCTGCATATTGGGAGTTACATTTAGAGAACAAAAACCTTGTGGAGTGATGGAGGGATGTGGACCATTTGAGTTGGATGATTGTCCTTCCCAAATGTTCATCTTCTTAGAGCATGTATTGGCTACTACACTTTGAGGAGGTATTTGATTTATACCACAGAAATCTTCAGCCTACCAATTGACAAGTATAGTTTCATTCAGAGATGTCCCTTACTGAGGTGCTTCATGCTACTGATTTTCTTCATGGCTAAATTCTTGTGACACACCAATGGTTTGCACCATCAGATCCTGATTTAATACACCACTAAAGCACATTGATTAGTTATGTGGCTGAATGCATGGGAAACACCAATCATATTCTTGTGCCATGTTATTTTGTTTGGCACCAATGCCCTTGATGTTGAAGTTGTACTTGGATCATATGGCTTGAAAGGTCTAGTAGCTTGAGGTTGTCATTGGTTTTGGCTCTGATTTATAGTCGAGATGGTGGCCTATTTTTCTGGTATTGGGGTCTAGTAGATATCGACCTTGAGACTAAGCTTGAGGCTGATACGGCCTAGAACTCTGAGCTTGTTGTCTTTTGATGGTTACTAGCTCATTCCCCAGGTTCTGAAGCTATTTCATGACTTCCTGGAGTTCCTTGGAGTTGTTAGATGATGAAGTGGAGGCTTCAGCTGAGCTTTGACTCCTGGGCGTGGGTATATGAGCTAATGTAGGTGTTTTACTAGTATACGTGCTTCCTAACTGAGGGTATAGAGGCATGGATGGCCTAGGAGTGATTTTGCCAGCCTGAATCAAATGGTTCTCAGCCCCTATGGAGAGGTTATAGGCTGCAGGTAAGGTTGTTCCCCCATTGACTGAATCATTAAAGAAATATTAGAATTCAAAGCCAAAAGAATGTATAAGAAGGAAACTTCGGTAGTGGGCTTTACTGCTATTGGGATCATATCCCAGGTTTACTGAAATCTAAGGTTAAAGTATCTCAGCTACTCGTTCGGGGCTCTCTTGATTGTTGTTAGTTGCTCCAACAAAGATAAGTTGTCACATTTCTCTCCAAAATGGTTGTGGAGAGCTGTGCACAACTAGTTCCAATTTTGGATAGAGCCTACCTCAAGGCTCCTAAACCATTGGGAAGCTTTCCCTTTGAATGAAGAGGTGAGAAACTTGACTGCAATGTCCATCTCATGGATTTTGTGGATTGTATAGACATTCGCAATATCTTGGACATGATCACTAGGAGAAGTATGGTTTTCCCAAGTGAAATATGGGATGATATTTAATGATGTTATCGGGACTAGATTTTGTGCATTCAGGGTGAGTGGGCTACTTAGGTAAATTTGACATATGGATTTGGTTGTGCCATTCTAATTGGCCTAAGAACCCTTACTGATTGAAAGAGAGGCCTTGCGAGGTGGAGGTGTTGACAAGGTTCTAATTGGTGGAGATGGATACCTTTGAGCTCTTCTTTCTCTCATTTCTCTACCCGAGGATAGATGTAATTATTCAAATATACCTTCTTTCCTTACTCTCGAATGGGTTTTTCTCATGAATCTCCCAATCTTGGGCTTCAAACCAATGGATTCTTCCTCTGTTGGAGTCACCAGATGTACAATTTTAAGACTTCTTAAAAGCTAGAATCACAACAAGTGTACATAAATTCTCACCTTTGTAATAAGATGGAGACTTCTCTTTCCCACTTTGGGTGTGCCAAAATTGTTAGTGCTAAATCACAACACCCCCAAATGAGTTATGGATCTAATTTTCTAAGGCAGGGTCATTTGGTGTGATTGCATAACATTGAACTTTTCCTAAGTGTGGGACCTTGCAAAAATGGAAAATCTCTCCAGATTAAAGGTTGGTTCCTTATCCCTCTATTTAGGTGCATACATAAGGATTTGCAGAGGATCTATTTATATACCTAATCTAAAACTTACCAAGGAGACATGGATAAAAGAGTATAAGAAATAAGAAATAACTAAACTACTAGGTGATGCACCAAATGAATGATGAACACTTATTTTTCCTATAGACACAAACCAAAAAAATGCATACGAGATAGCTAAATCTGTAATGGAAGACCAAATGGAAGAAAAAGGGACAAGAAAGGATCTAAGATCAATCACGAGACATGTTTTATTGCTCGTGGATTGATACGATTAATTATAAAGTGGCCAAAAGTTAGAAACGTATTACAATTTTAATGGAAGGCCTAAACCCCACAAATACCTTTGCTAGAAGGAGAAGGGGCCTGCAAAACAAAGAATGTCCAACCCTTTACCATGAATCCTACCCCGTATTTATAGATTTGATCAGAAAGAAGAAAGAGAGAGGGAAGTGGGAAAAGTAGGTTGAAGCTCAACCACTACTGTTAATGCTTCTAATAAAATATGCCCCAAATCCATCTTTACTACATGAATCCTTGATTCAACACCTTCAAAGAAGAGGAAACGGTAGAAATAGATTGAATCTGATCTGGTTGTTGAGACAGATGGATCTTGCATTGAAGGCCTAAATACTTTTCCTCCATTTTCCTTTACCTAACCTCCTCAAAATTAAAGTTTCAGACCTCCGTGGCGTAAGGGAGGCTGAGATATTTCCAATGGTGTTAGATTCACAATATTTCAAACCTTGAGTCAAAGATATGCCCCTTCGAAGTTTGTATCGAATCCATACAAATGGGTGGGAAAACAATTTGAAAAATGGGTCCCCCTTTTTGATTCACCTTTGGAGAAGCACCATTAGGACACGTGGTCTCTTCCACTGCCTCCTCCATACCTAGTCGTTCAAACCTTTTTCCTTAACTATTTCGATCTCAGGGACTTCAAATCTTCATCTTTTCTTCCCTTTCTTGTTTCTGGTTCCTTTGTGGCATCGCCCCTTCTTGTCTGACCCTGCTATCTCATAGTTGAGTCTTCCTATAAGTTGGACAATGGATTTAGGATGTGGAAACGGCCTGATAGAGTTGTTTTCTTTTGCACAAGGTCCTTTAGCTCTCTTGGCCTCCGGTACTTCTAATGTTGAGTCCCTCTTGATCAATTTTCAAGATCTAAATGAGTTTTCTCAGGTTCCTTCTATGTGGGGTCGTGGTCGATCCAATTTTGGCACGGGGGAGAAATATGTTTAACAATGATAATAAAATGAACTTTCCCCACTCCTAACCCCACACAACTAGTAAGATGCAAGGGCTCAACACTGAGATCCATAAGGGATGCAAGTTATACAATTTTTTTGAATGGTAATGGTGAGAGAAAGAAAAGGATTTGGAAAAACCAAATTGAGAACCTATGACCTCATTCTACTCAAGTTTTCTACATAGTTTAAAATGTGAATTGATTTCTAGTTTATCTAGACTTAGATCCGTAGATGGAAACTTGGTTGAAAAATATGGTTTAAGGTTTTAAACTCTCTTGGAATTTGAACATCTAACTCACTTTGCTTTGATTTTATGATTTTACAACTTCCTTTATTGAATGAATTGCTTTTAACTTTCTAATTTGTTTGTAAAGACCCCCTACACCTTGCCCCATGCTACTAGTAGGAAGCATGGGATCATCAAAAGCACGAGGCATAAAGTAGTAAGGTAAATTCTTTCCTTTCCCAACCTCACACCACTAGTAAGAGATGCGGGCTCAACACCAAAGGTTGGTGGGGCAAAGAAGTGTGTAAATAATTTTTTTGTTGATTTTACATTTGACACATATGTCTAGGTAAAATGTTTAGAATGATCTTATTTCCAAATAGGTTTATATGGGATAGATGTGACACCATGAAGCTTCTAGAACAGACTATAGGCAAAGACACCTAATCTAGAAGAAACTATGAGTAGAACCAAGTATGCAGACCTTGGTATGGTTCATTGTTAAAGCTTTTTCTTATCTTTCTTGAATTTTGAAATGATTCAAAAACCTTTGATGATATTACAAAAATTTGAGGAGATATGATATGAATTTTTTGCCAATATTTTCATAATTTTTTAGGAATTGATGTAAGAATAAGTCCCTTCATTGCAAAGTTTACAAAATGGGCTAGCAAATGAAAACGCAATGTGGATGCATTACAATACATATGGAAATGTTAATAGATCATGCATAGCATCTCTATAGGTGAAGAGAGTTAATGGATTCACAAAATTCCTTACCCTCTAGTGTACATAGGTGATATGCCCCATTCTTGTAGTCTTCTATTTTTGATATAGACCGAACCACTTGGGCCTGAATTTTTTTCCCTTGTCATTATTCTTGTCTATTCATTTTTTGATTCTTAATACTAGATCTTATTCATATATCTCACGCTTGTAACCTTTCTTGTTGTATTTCCGAGCCATTCGGTCAACGTAAATGCTATGTTGTTGTTCAAAATTGAGACTAGGTTCATCAAGGATTTCTAATTGAAAGAGTTGCAACTCTCGATATCTTTCTTCTCCTAGAATTCCTTGCAGTGAGATACAAAGACTAGTTATTTTGAATTCAAGCAGTAAAATTGCTTCCACACCAAATACCAAAGAAAATGGGATTGCGCCTATTAGCATTGTTACCAATGTTTGATTAGCACACAAGGCTAGAAAGAGATTTAAATTCCAATCTTGTTTATTCTCCTTGATATAGTCTTAAGGAGAATGGACTTTAACATCTTGTTTGTAGCCTCAGCTTATCCATTATCCTAAGGATAATAGAGAGAAGCCATATGATGATTTATTTTGAAATTTTCACACAGTTCACATACTTCCTCATTTCCAAAAGGGATTCCATTATTAGAGATAATGACATGTGGGACCCGTACCTATAAATGATTTGGTTTAGAATGAACTTAGCGATTACACATCCAGACACAGTGGTAAGAGGCATGTCCTCTTCCCACTTAGTAAAGTATTATGTGGCTATGATTATGGAGTTATGGCAATGATCTGATGAGGGAGAGAACCTCCTATCAAATCTAGGCCCCACATGCAAAAGGGCCATGGTGTTGTAATTGATTTCAGAGCATGTGTCGATATTTGGATCTCATTTGATAACTCTTGACATTTATGACATTTATGCAAAAACTCTACCGCATCATGTTCTAATGTGGGACAAAAGTAGCCCATCCAATGTATCTTCCAAGTAGTGGCATGGCCTCGAAGTGACCTCCACATACTCCACTATGATATTCATAAAGAATCTTCTCAGATTCTTCTTCGTCAACACATCTTAGCAACATTCCATCAAAGGCTCTACAATAGAGAACTTGCTCCAATATCAAATACTTAGTGGCTATGACATGTAGAATTTTTATCTATTGTTTTGTTTCCCCTTTAGGGTATGCATGATCCATTATGAAATTAATAATGTCAGTGTACCATGGGCACGTAGAAATAGGGGGTTTGATTTCGATGTAATATACGCATTCATTAAGGAATTCCAAATTAACTAGATCACCTCCATCTAATGGGTTGTTAGCCAACCAGTCTGCAATGATTTGTCCTTTGACGGACTTCTAATTAACAAACGTTAGCTTGAACTTACCCATTAGAGTTATAAAATGTCCAACTTTCTTAGATAAGGACCCTTGTGTGAGAAATGTCTACAAATGATCTATCTTGACAATGACCCTTGTTTCTTGATTAAGCATGTAGTGTCTTAACCACTTTATTACGAAACTATGGCAAGGAACTCTTTCTCCGCTGAGTATATCATGTCTCATAGTCAAGAAACGTTCAACTAATAAAGTAGACTACATGCTCTTGTTTATCATCATCCTCTTGAGCTAGCATGCAAGCCAATGAGACATTCGTAGCCCATGAATATAAGATTAAGGGGTGATCTGACTTAGGAGGCATGAGTGTGGGAGGGGACAGTAAGAATCGTTTGACTGAATCAAATGCCTCATTACACTCTTCCGTCCAATCACTACAAAGTAATATTTTTTCAACAAATTATTTATTGGGTGAATAGAGAAGGTCAAATCAGGGATGAACCTTTGGATTGCACCAAGCTTTCTAAGAAAATACCTAATGCCAGATTCGTATGATGGTGGGATCATTTCCAATCGCTGATTTTCCCGGATCTACATCAATCCCTCATGAGGAGATAATATACCCCATTAATTTTTCTCGTCACACCTAACACACATTTATCCAAATTTAAAATGACATTGTATTTGATTAGACAAGAGAGGATGGAATGAAGCACTTTAGGGTGATCAAAGTACTTTATGGTCTTAGCCAAGAGATCATCAATGTAAAATTCCACAATCTTATGAATAAGATCATGGAATATGTAAGTCATGGCCCATTGGTAAGTTGCTCCTACATTCTTAAGTCCAAATGACATGACTGTGTAATAGTAAGTTCCCAAGGAGTGATAAATGTGGTTTTGGTATGATCTTCCTCAGATATTTTGATTTGGTTGTATCCAGAAAACCCATCCATAAGGAAAAAAACTCATATCCAGTTGTTGCATCGATAATAACATCAATGGATGGTAGTGGGAAATCATCCTTGGGACACGCTTTGTTAATATCCCGAAAGTCAATGCAAATATGGATCTTTCCATTCTTCTTGAGAATAGGGACGATGTTGGATACCCACCGTGAGTAGTCAACTAGTTTGATGAACCCAACATGCAGGATTTTCATCACTTCTTATTTTACCATGAGAGCCACCTTGGGCTTCATGGGCCTTGACTTCTGCTTAATAGGCTTAACATCTAGTTTAGTGATGAGATTATGAACTGCAACATGAGGAGAAATTCTTGTCATTTCCTTGTAGCTAAGCGCAAAATATTTTGAATGTTCCTTGAGAATTTTTGTGTGTATCTCTATTTCCTCTAGAGTTAGAGAAGATCCTAACTTCAAATTTTTTGGTTCCTCCTCCATCCCGATGTTTATATCAATCATTCCTTCGATTAAAGAGGTGTTACCCTCTTCAAATTTAGGTGGGGCTAGAGGTAGCTCTAATTTCCCCTCTTCTTCTACCTCATAGACCTCAAGACCCTCCACAGAGGAAGGTTCCATTGTGGGATCTCCAAAGTAGGAGGAAGAGTGAGGAACAAGAGAAAAGACAATCTTATGGTGAATGGGATGTAAATCTGTAGGCATTTAGATACCCTAGGATTGCTTCATCATTTTCAGTGTAGTCTAGGGTGATGGGCTCATTCTCAGCTTCTACATGTGCCAGAATTGAAGTTGTTGGCATCTTGCAAACCAAAGGCTTGACACGAATTGAAACCGTAAATCTTGTGTCTTCTAACTCTTTGCTTGGAGTGAAGTGAGATGTAGAGGTTGCAATGGAATCAGCTAAAATATTTTTTCTTGAGGTATAGATTCAATTGAAATGAAATAAAAATCCTTACTTAATTCCAAGACAACGAGTCTTATAGAGTTGTAGGTGTTCAGCCCTAGTCTGATATACTTCAGATACTTGATTTGTGACTAGTTGTGAATCCCCTAGTACCCTAATGTTATGAGCACCCATCCTTTTGGCTACAATGAGACCAATAAGGAGAGCCTCATATTCTACACCATTATTCATGCACTCAAAGTTCAACTTAAAGGTGAAAGGCATGACCTTCCCCTGAGGAGAGGTAAGAATCATGCCTGCCCCAGCACCAAAGTGGCACTTTGCTCCATCATAATTTAAAGTCCAACAGTTACTTGGGAATACTGACATTGGATCATCTTTGGCATCATCCTCCTTTGCTTCCAAGACCTCTACCATGCATACTTCATCAATAGGAGAGAGCCGAGTCCCAAGGCATGTCCTATACCCATGGAATCAAATGGAAGGAGAAGGGGTAGGTCATTATCCAACAACTCAAATATATTTAATGTCATTTTTATTGACATTATCTCAACAATTACAATTTCATCCTTTACAGTAGGAACTATTTCAATCAAACCCATAGTTTCTAGTTCTATTGTAGGAACCATATTTTCTTCTGGTGTTGAGTTTGTAGGTTTATTTAACTGGTTTGTAGGAAGTTAAAACTCAGAATGAACCCTTGGCCTCTTATTTAGATTAGCTAAATGTATGTCAAAGGGTTTTGGGTTAGCCTACACCATGAAGACCTTCCCTAAATGTAGGAATCTTACTTCCTAAAACAAAGTGGAGAGAATTTCCTTCATGTGATGAGTTTAAGGACAGTGAGGATCATATTATAGTTGGTTTCTGATCTATAATATAAAATTTGGTTAGAACCATCTTAGGTATAAGGGTGAATGGAAACACTATAGTTCCAATTGACATTGCTTTGAGGTTGTTATAGCCTCTTAGCATGTTTTGTGTTGAGGAGCAATTAGTTTCTTTGTAACCTAACTTTTGAAGGAAAGAGAAGGGGACTATGTTGACCACTTCCCCATCATCAATCATCACATGCTTTACATAGTTATTGTAGATCCAAACTTATAAAAAGGCTAGATCACCTCTATGAGCTATTTTAGTGTTTGTGGGCATCTTATTGATGTCGAATATGAATCCAACATCTCTTTTAGGATTCCCTGGAGGATAAACATCAAATTCTATATGGTTTATCTACACTTCTGGAGGAGGGGTGACATTAATCAAATTCCCAAGACCTAGTGCTTCTAATAAAGCAGCTCTATGAGTAGGGGAATTATTTAACAAATCCAAGAAGGAAATGTGAGAGAAGGTTTTGTTAGGTCATTGATCAAGTCATAAGATCCTACTGGTTTTCCCAAAGTGTTTCACAAATGTCATTTGATATAGTTAGGTAGATTGGGATAGGATGCGAAGAATAGTCTTTGGTTCTAGTGGCTATGTTTATTTGAGGCTCAATATCTAGTTCTATAAGACCCACTATCTTAGTTTGTTAACGCCCATCCAACGAGGGTGCAATTGATGGGTTTGATGAAGTTGAAGCTTCCTGATTGTTGGTTCCCACCATAATACCCTTGTTTGATCCATTGGGGTCTATCTTACCATTATTGGGTTGATTTGGGAGAGGATCGTTAAAGATCCTAAGTGGAATATTTTGAGGGGAAATTGGTCCCATGCTAGCATTTTGATTAGGCACAGTGGGATTTTCCAAAAACATGTCAACGAAAAGTTTTCTTTGGTCTTTAGGTAGATGTTGTAAAAAATTATTACAATCTCAGAAATTTTTAGCATCGTGCCCTCGGACTCTATGAAAACCACAATATAAGTTGGGGTCATAATCCCGAGGTCTCTAGTTTATATTTTGTTGTGGTCCGAAGTTTCAATTTTTATTTAACTACTGATTGTTATAATTGAATTTTGGAGCCCATTGCCCTTGATTTTGAACCTAGTTTGGGTACCTACTTGGGTATTGACTAGGGCCTTGGGCTTGCACTTGTTGAACTTGTTTTTGTTATTGTTGTTGTTGTTGTTGCTATTGAGGATGGTTGATGTCCACAACATTGACCATAGGTGTAAAATTGTTATTTATTTGGTTATTGTTGTTTATGTTGTTGTTGTTAGTAGTGTTTACATTGGGGGTGCTAACAACGTTTGGTTTCTTCACCTGATTGGTAACACCGTCAGTTGTAACCCCATGATTCTTGTTTAGGACCTTTGGTCCCTTATTTTTATTCATGTTATTAGGGTAACTAGAGTTACCTTGGTTGGGAGTGATCAGTCTCCCTTTCATTCCATAGGTATTGCGATAAATTTCTATATTTGTTTGATCAATTCGAGAGCACCCTCCAATACTTCTTCGTAGCTCCTTAATGGAAACTTTTGTACTTCTTCCTTTGTTTCCCTATTAAGGGAGTGAAGGAATAGATCAAAAATATTTGTTTGATCCATGTTAGGAGTGTTTTTCAAAGAATAAAGGACCTTCCGCCATATTTAGATGAAAAGGACAATAGGCTCATTGTGCTATTGTTTGATATGGAGGAATTCTTTGATTCCTATTCTCAAAATCTTGTTCATGTCAAAAGCTTTAATAAACTCTAACACAAGTTTCTTGAAATAATGTATCAAAGCCTCTGGTATTTTATAATACCAGTCAAGAGAAATACCTTCTAATGTCTTAGGGAATATTTTTGCAATGACCACATCCCATGGGAGAAACTTTCGAATGGAAATTGTGTATGCCTTGATGTGCGCATTAGGATCTCCTTCCCCTTTAAATTTTGGAAGGTTTGGTAGAGGTCTTGGGAGCATGAAATTCCATATAGATAATTCAAGAGGTTCTTTTAGATATTTTGAATAGGTGCCTATTGCATAAGACTCAACCATTGATGGAATTTTTGGGGAAGTGTAGGAAGAATTGGTTGTTGGAATGGTGTAGCATATACATTTTTGGGGCATAAGGCATCCCTTGTGGCTGACCATATGAGCCTAGATAAGAATACATGTCCCCTTGTGGTGACTTAGAATACATGTGCATGTAAGGGGAGGATTATTTTGATATGGATGTTGAGGCACATAGCCAGGGAACATTGAATTTCCATATGGCATGGTGTTTGAGAACGCACTTCCGACTGGTGCCTATGGAGGGTATCCATATGTAGCATGGGGGGCATACCCAAGGTGCCCGACCCAGTTAGAAGGTCTCCAAGGCTAAGAACACTCATGTAAACCAAAGGATTTGGTGCAGTAGGCACTTGGCCATAGTTATGTGGGTAGAAAGGAATATTTCCTTTCCCAGTATATGAAGTCTAAGTATTTTGGGAAATTTCCAACTCCTTGACCTTGTCCACCAACGTTGAGATGACTTCACTTGTCGATGGAGTGGTGTTTTATTTTGGTGTACATTGTTGAACCTTTGTAGGCTACTAAGGGATATGATATCCCACTATAAATTTCTCATTATTTATCCACCCCTCATTGGAAACATTTTCCACTATAGGAGGGGTAGTATTATTGTTTTGAAGCAAGACATCAATGTGTCCTTGCGGCCTATCAAAAGGTTGACTCATGTTTTGGAAGAGTTTCTCACTTCTTTTGTAATGCGTTAAATAATCCTCATCTAAATGTGGGAGTTGATCGAACACATGCTAATGGGTTGTTTGAACAAGACCCAAGGAGATGATCTCATCTCTCCAGTAAAATTCATGTTGTTAGATATTGAGAGTTTAGGTTGTTGGGTTTGTGTAATTTGATCAATTTCCTCGATCCTTATTAAGGAACCAACATTGGTCCCCTGAGGAGGAGGAGTTTGAAGATGGGGGTTGAATAGTTATCTTCCCATGTAGAAAGTGAGGGTGACTATTTTTGTCTACCCATATAATAGTTATATGCTTCAAGACCCAAAATGGGTTGGTCAGTATCCATCGTATCCCGATATATTCGAGGGGTATATAAATACCTATAGAATAATGAGAGAGAGGAAGATGGATGAAGAAAGTGGAAATGATCTAGAGACTAGATCTTCACGTTGGGTTCACCAATTTGTACGGAAGAAAATCAACACATGACCTTCAACCGCACTCGACTCCCCGAGGTCATGTCGAGGCAACCGGTGTAGAAAATATGAATGGTTAGGTGGTAGAAAATATGGTAATGGATGATAGTGTGTGGATAGGTTGTCAAGGAAATGCAACACCTCTAACTTGTAATGGTGGGATCTTATCATCAAGTGTGATGAAAGCCTCTCTAACTCTGGGTGGCTCAAATGGATAAATCATAAAGGATGGCAACACGGAGACTCCAATCAATATCAAGCTCTGGATATATCTTGTCTATTGGTTATGGAACTCATGGGAAACTAAATGGGGCCTCATAAATCTGTCTAGACAAGGTCATGGAACAATTAAAAGTGAGAGGCGTGATTCTGTTTAGATCTATGGGTGGTTGGTGGGTTTATTCCAAAATGAGAGGGCTCGATGAGCTTCTTCGTTTAGAATGTTCAATTGTCTAATGATATTAGACGATAATGGAGAGGTTTGAAAGACTAACGCTCTCAATCCGGTGTCTACATCCAATTGGTTCTCGGTTCCATTTGGTTGGGGAACCGTAGGATCATAACCATAAATTCTTTCTAGTCGTGGTCCCTCTATGGTCATAACAATGATCAAGAGCCTAAGTCCAAAGGTGGTTAGGAAATCTATGCTTAGAAGAAGTCAAGTAATCGTAAGCCTAATCGGCTGCAATGTTTAGCTCGTTGTGTTTTTCTATACTCTCAGCATATCGCGTTGAGGTATTGAGGAAAAGAAGACAAATTCCCATATCAATGTCTGTGAGCAGTTCAGGTCCATTTGGTTGCGGGACAAATGGATCACAGCCAAAATTTTTCTCTTGCTATGGACCTTTGATGGTCATATAGATGCTCAAGGTAGTATGTAATTTGGTTGATTCGACCAATACTCAAATGCTTTATCATCTTCAATGTTTAATGCATCTAGTTTTTGGTTGATTCTTTGTACGTCTCTAGTTGTCTTGAAAATGTTGTACCTAAGGCCTTGATCTATGTCTACAAGTGGAACCACTAGGTTTGGTTGTGGTATTACTAGTTTGAAGCTAAAATCTCAGGTTCTTTGGGGCTGTAATAGTCATATGAAATGTGATTGCATCTAATTAACTAAAACAAACTAATAAAGCAAATCAAATCTAAACTATGTTTTTGTATTTTCTAGAATATAAATGAACAAAGCAAATGAATGATTAATCTAACAAAGGAAATATTTTTGGATTGTTTTTCGATATTTAAGAACAAAACTTCTAATCTA
Organism: Taxus wallichiana var. yunnanensis; assembly: GCA_018340775.1. Classification (NCBI taxonomy): domain Eukaryota; kingdom Viridiplantae; phylum Streptophyta; class Pinopsida; order Cupressales; family Taxaceae; genus Taxus; species Taxus wallichiana. The sequence continues at coordinate 418,775,313 of CM031243.1, forward strand.
ATAAATGAACCTAATACAAACAATTAAGCAGTGTAAATGGTGTTAATCTAAATCCTAAACAATTAACTAATTGAAATCTTCCAAATAAAACCTTCAATATTACCTCAGAAATAAAGAATAAATCATAGCCTCAGTAGAAGCTATTATTCCCTACAACTTCCCTAGTAATGTTGAAGAACAAACTTTCTAATTTGATCTGATCTACTGATGACTTGATAATTGAAATGATGAAATGATTTATCTACTATATTTGATATGAAATTTGAAATGATAAATTTAGAATTGATAATTGCATGAATGAATCAAACAACACCTCCAACTTGGATATTACAAGAACTGTGGAAAATCTGGTTGTAAGAGTATTGTCCCCTCAGTTTATCCTTTCAATCTTTGTGTCCACATGAGTCTAATGGATGGGAATGTAGCAAAAACAGAAGAAGAAAGATGCAGGAGCAACAACAACTTGAATTGGTAGATTGGGAAGCAATGCAAGTGGAAGAGTGTAAGCACAATTGAACTGAGATTGGCTTTGGCAATTTCTAGCAAGAAAGGAAACAACTTTGCAATAGAAAGAATACAAATTTTCTCTAGGTTTTTCTTGCACACAAGCATGGTATTTATAGGAATTTAGCTAGGCAATGGTTGAAGCCATTTGGCAACAAAAGGAGGACATAACAAATGTGAAGAGGGAGTTCAAAATATTAACAACCATCAATCAAAAAAAAGAAGGGAAAGAATATATTGCCACAAGGCAGTTGGGCCTTGGAATCCTCTAAAACGAACAAGCAACGCATCTAAAAATGGAAGTGAGAGAATTCCACATCAAAACACAAGTGAACTCTCTGGAAAATTTGCACAGGTCTACCACCCTATACGGTGGTGGTTTTTAAAGGACTACCTCGCTACCCATGGTAGTGGTTTTGACACTAGAGGTCAAAACTACTCTAAAATGTAGCAGGAAGCTAGGAAAAAGCATGTGAGGGCTAAGTAGGGATGTCTAGGTTAAAAATATATACTACGAATGGATTTTAAAGCTCGAACATCTTCAAGAAAGGATATAAATCATAATTTTGGACCTTTATAACCATTTTTTGACAATGTAGCACATGTAATTTTGGGTGTGTACAGGTACCCATAGGGTATGGAGGCATTAACATCCTTGTTGGGTGCTAGTTTCCAGACTCATAAAAACTGAAGTATCAAAAGTCAAACTGGGTAAGAAGGTGTATAAGACCAAGAAGGAAAGCAAATTGCAAGCAAAGAGACCTAAGACATTTGTCAATTAGTACTTTTCTCACTTAGGAATCATATGAATAGTGGTACATGATCATGACCTAGAAATATACCCAAAAAGTGTGATTTAGTGTCTACAAATATAGCTCATATTTAGAGAGGAATAATATCCTGATAGAATGCACCTATGTACATAAAAAAATTGTGTGCACATCCCATGCATACTTGTCGCACACATTTTTACTTAGTTTTTTTTCAAAAAAATTTCTTGTAAAATACGCTTTGTTTTTCAACAAAGTTGTAGGTACAATTTCTCATATTCAAATGATGCCATGTTGTTCACTAGCACATAGTCCTACTTGCTAAGTCAAAGGAAAAAATGTAACCATTTATTGTAAAACTCATATTTAAATTAGTAGAGACGTTTGATGTGACATCTTACAATGGGACCCACCCATGCATGCGCATGCATATATAAATGATCATTTTATCAAGAATTTAGTCATCGACACAAAATTCTTAGGCTAATCCTTACCGTAGTGCTTCTAACATGTGTGATTTGGATTTTGGTTACAATGTTTAAAATATATCTTATTTCCATTTTTCTTCCAATGTTTAAAATATATAATCAATGAAAAATGAGAGCCTTAGAACATAGATGAATATCCACCATTATGAATGATGCAAAGCATATTTTTCTTGCATATGTTCCATCATATATAGGTATATTAAATTTGTAAGATTACACAATGCATGTGAACTCTTTCAGGCCAACATGCATAAGGGATTTGCTTCCAAGTGTAATTAAGTTTTGTACATACCTGCTAGATGGTAAGGAATTGATAAACGATTGATTTTTTTCTAGCGAATCCTTTGTTATCGAGTTTCATTTCGATTTTTCTTCCATAATTATGCTTGTTTGATATATATGTATGCTAAACATGTAAGGAGACACAATGTATGTGATCATTTTGAAAAAATTATCATACACAATATAGTTCTTCTTCCTCATTTTAAAAGTAGATACATTAAATAATTAAGCATATGATGAATGACTAACATGTGGCAGTCATCACCTTTTCCACATTCCACAAAGTTTTTGGTAATTAGTCATTTTTTCTCATTTTCGGTGCCTTTGATGGATTTACAACACATGGATGCAATCAACACACTACATTGTATTGATCTAAAGTATCGACTCCAAACCTTGCAGATAACCAATTGAAGATAAGTGGTATAGAGGGTACGTGGAGTTCAAAGGTATGTGGCGTTGAAACCCAAAATTTATGACATCATTTTTAGGCCATAATGTTAAAATTTGGCATTTTATTGTGATCATTTAGGGATTTCAGGTACTATTTTATCTCATAACCTATCAAAAATATTTCATAAATCAACTATGGGTTTACATATGTGGAAATATTAGAACACAGTCAAACTCTTGCATTGTTGTTGACATTCCTCTCCTTGTCTTCCCTCAATCCACATAGATTTAAATTCAATCGGATCAAGTTTAAGGATCACATGGAAGCCACTTTTTTATTCACCTTGAAATTAATCCCATATTTTTTGGGTAAAAGAAATCAACCGGGTTTATATTTGAGAGCACTTATTTGAATAAGTGGAGAAAAATCTCCACTCAACTTGCCTTTTGGATTTAAGGGGAAAACAATTAAGTGTTGGATTGAAAGGAAAAGTGGTAAGTGTTTGCTTGGACCAAGTAAACTAAATCAGAAAGAGGAAACATGTCATAATTCTTCGAGCCAATGAGTCTAGAAAAATTAAGGATTTTGAAAGCTTATAAGCTAAGTGGACCAATGATAGTCCTCCATTTCTCTTGAAGTTTAGAAATGGGTGGGAAAAAGACTTAATCATCTCGAAATCTTGAAATCGAGAGATTACAACACTTGGGAAGGTGGACACGTGGAAAAAATTGGTGACCCACTATAATATGCATGGTAATCGGGTTGAATTTAATAGGATTTTCTAGTACAAATTTTAACTCGGGGATGTAAAATTGGCAAGCTCCATTAAAACAATTACACACTTAGTTTTTACTCATAATGTTTGACTAGGAACTCTAAATCGAGAAAATTTATACCATTGGAAAGATTATTAGAAGGGTTATATGTTGGGCACAATTTTTGGGTGAATTGATGAGATATTTGAGTGTGTTTTGTGACATGAGTTGTGATATAATTTTCAATCCTTTCCCACAATCTATTAGTTTCTTTCTCCATTTTATCACTCTTGCACATGTGTGGGACCTCTTGGATGCTCTTCAAATGTATTGTACTTCTTCAGAGTGTAATTGGGACCCTTGGATCTTTTATAGGTTTCTAATTGGTGTCAATTTTCATCGATCCATGGTAACGACACTAAAGTGATATGTGCATGATTATTCCTTTTCTCTCATTGGTTCTTATTTTCATCTATCTTTTGGATATTAGACAATGTTTCCATAATATAAAATTTTATGGGTGTAGTTTGGATACTAAAAGATCTTAATTCTAAGAGTTGATGAAAGATTGAATTTATTGACATGAGTGAAAGGTTATATATTCTTAAATTGTATACTCTTAACAAAAATGTAAAATTCCCACAAGTGTTTGAAATAACTAGTGTTAATGTTCAACATTTTTTCTTGTCTAGAGTTATATAGTATAAAAAATTAATATAATAAAACTTTCATAAATGATTCACAAAATCTTTAAGCTAATTATATGGATTATTCATAACAAAATGTATATAATTCTACTGGTTTGATAGTTCATGATTCATATATTTTTATCTTTACATTATTATTACAATTATTTTAGTAGTTTAGATTATCCACAACTTAAATTTAAATTAAAAATATTTAGTTTGAATTATCAATAACTAGAGTTGGGTGGTGTTCTTTATTCATCACAATACATATGTTTTTTTAGTTTAGTTAAATATTTAGAAGTATATAACTTTATGTTGACTAAAACTGGTGTGAATAATCCAAATGTGATACATTCTATAATTAAAATTAATCTACAAGTTTGAGTTCCAAAATAGTACTTTTTAAAAAATTGCAAGGAGAAAATGTGATTCTTCCATGGTGAAATATTAAGAGTATAGATATTTCACAATTTAAAAATAGAATAATATTAAATTGTTAATTTTCTACATCGTGTTTGAAACATCTATTCATTTAGTGATAATAATTCACATTTGTTCAGAAAACAATTTTTTGAGATGACATTGTTACATCCACATATTAACTCAATAATAGATGGTAAAACTCACCCAAATTAAGTGATAATATTATTTAACAACTAACCGCCAATCACATCTAAATCGAACTAGATTGATTTTACACTAAGACAATCTAGATTACATTATTCAACACATAAACATAAATTCATTATTGAGTGATTATGATGAATTAATTAACTAAATTATCCTAATTTTATCATATTGTAGATGATATTTATTATATATTATTTAACCCTAAGATAAATTTTCACCTTTCAATATAGATTATTAATCCATAAATTCAATATATTATTTATTAGAAAGATAAGTTGTAGGAGATTGTTGTAAGCTACTATTTTTCATCAAAAATTATAGATCGTTATATATTTTTGACATATTATGGGCATTGAAAGAAATAGATTTCACCCACTCCATCAAATTATATGTGCCTTTCACAACATTCAATTCCTTTGTTCATTGGAACTCCCATATGTATTTAATGGCATGATTGTGTACCATCATTTATGTGTTGGACACGAGTAATCCAAAAGGAACCTTTAATTGGATCTTCACATACTTCAAAAAATTCACCTCCTTTATTATCCAATAGTACACACCCCATTATCTCACCCTTACTTCTACAACATGGCTCAAATAAATACTCAAATCTTAGAGACCATAGAACAAAAACAATGATTAATTCAAATTGGAAAGTTTTTATTATTATTGATAAATGGTTTTAAAGGGGACCATACCCCATGGAACAAAAGGCTCAAAATATAGAAATAACAGAGATAGAGAAGTGGTTTTTTGATAAGTGGGGCCACACCCCAACAAAAAGAGCCTAAGAGAGCTAGGAAGAACATTTAAAAGCATGACAAGGGTAGAATTCCAACAAGGATCCCAACTACATCCAAAACACAACTCAACAACAAGTAAAATACCACAAAAACACACAAAGAGAAAAAAACCAGAGACAACTATTTGAAAAAATCGTTAAAGACCTTCTGAGCTTCTTCTAAGGCCTTCACCAAGTTGACTACCACTTCCTTGTCTGGGTCCTAGATATCATTTTTTTAAGGCCTTCTTCTTGGCCTTACCCTCTTTCCAAATCTCCTCCAAGATGCCACTAACTTCACAAATATGTTTAATATGAATTTGAATGAAATCAAGGAAATCCTTATGCATGGTTAATTGGTTGATTTGTTTATTGACCATCTACTACATTGTATTCTCCATGTCTTGCTGCCTCTTAGAAAGGTTGTCAATCTTTTCCTCCAGTTTGGTAGTGACCATGGAGCTCAAGTCATTCATGTTGCCATCTTTGAGTAGAAATTCCACATTATCTTCAATGGTTTTTATGACATTAACCTGGTGTTGCAGTTGGGTTTGCATGTCAATGCTAAGATTGGGTTCAGGGGTAGAGTGTCTCATGTTTAGGAGGTCTTTGAATCCAATCTGCTTGCCTTTGTTGATACTAAAAAGCACTCTTTTAGTAGGGGGAGGTGAGTGAGATGGGATGTTGCGGTTTTGGTTCTATTTTTGGGTTGTTGAGGGGGAGGGAGTGCCAGTGGGAACACATTTATTAAGTGCTACATCATGGAAATACTGATGTGAAAGGAATATAACTCCTTGATGCAAGGGAAGGGCTCTGGCATGGGCTTGCACTTCCAAAACATTTTTTCTAAGAAATGCAAGATGTAGTAAGAAAGACTAACCTTAGCAAAGCACCTGAAGTGATTCAATAGCACAAGGTAATGAAGAGGCAACGTAGAATAATGGCCTTCCAAAGTAACATACATGACCATCATCTTGGTGACATAATTGTAAGGAGGGGGCAGAGAAGAGCATAACAACCTGATTTATTACTTTTTATAACTTCAACACCCTCCACAAATATCTTATCTTCATATTCCTATAAAACTTTATGCCATCCATTCCTAAGCCCATGATGAAGTATATTGGGTTCTCAATAATTGTGAATTCCTTCCCCTAAAAGTGAAGACCCTATCCTTCCACTTTTGAGAAAACTTCAAAGAAATTTGGATATCATGTCCTTTGATTCTTTGTATAAAATCTGTGAATCCATCCACTTCAAGAACCTTCCATAAGTTTGTGTTCTCTTTCCATGTTGGGTCACAAATGGGCTCAACTCAACAAGGAGGGCCACCCATGGTTGAAATAAATGTAAAAAGGAGGGTATTGACAACTCAAGGATTGCTAGAGAAAGGCTTCATGATAGCACCACTGTCGACAGTTGAGAAAGAAAATTTACCCAAATATTTGGCAAACCAATTACAAAAACAAAATGGATTTTCAAAAACCATCCCCTCAACATAAATGCTTAGTCATTTTGTATAGGATGACCATTTGAAGGGTTAAAATCTACAAGTGTGGCATACCCCAAGAAAAGGCTCTACACTTGCATAGACCGCCATCGAGTACAGCTAGACTAGACATGTGGCTTTGGAATCTTTAGCAATGATGATCTGAGTGGTGTGAGAGATGTCAATGTGATCATTCCAAACTTTTTATTGATTAGAGAAAACACATTCATTGGCTAAAGCATCCATTGCACCATTACCCTCTTAGTACGTGTGATAAACAATGACTTTATTAAAATCCTTGCAAATCTCCTTGGCTTCGTTAATGAAGTCTTTAATAGTCCAGCTGTGGGGATGGGTATCTTTGATGTTATTAATAATGTTGAGAGAGTCCCCCTTAGTTATTAAATTCTTTACTTTATAATCCCTATAAATTATAATCCCCCATATTGTAGCTTGAGCCTTTGTAAAGTGATTACATTTAACTTCCATTAGAACTTTCAAAAGTAACATGGGTGACCAGGATGATTGCAAATAAAAAATACACCACCATTATTCCCTGGGTTTCCCTTGGAATATCCATAAATGTTTAGGTTATACCATCTTCTGGAGGAGGGATCCATTGGATAAGAGACCTATCCACACTTGGAGTTTGACTATTGGCACTACTAATATCAATATTCCAATTGCTAAGAAATATCTCCTCCTCTTTGGGGAACTTGGAGTTCTTGTGAGGATTAAACTTTAGAATGTTATGGTTGACATCAATTGTGATTTCATTGACAAGTCTCTTGCAAGATTTGTTAATGTTAGTGCAAAATCATAGCACCCCCGAATGGCCTCGGGTATGAGTGGGGCATCCAGTGTAATTGCATAACATGGGACCATCTCTCAAGCTATGGGACTTTCAAAATCGAGATGGAGCTTCGGAGAAAGTCAGATTATTATTCCTAATCCTAATGCCGAACTACTTCTAAGGGAGGAAATGTAACTATCTATACCTATTCTAACAATGCCAAGGAGATAGGGAGAGAGAAAGTGCATAAAGAGGGAAATCCTACGATAACGAGGTGATAGTACTAAGAAAATGGGGGTTTCGATCAATATCTCATCTTCCCGAAGTGGAGAGAGGTGAGAAATTGAGAGGATGGACAGATGGATCACAGACCAAAGATAGAGTTCACACAGAACACCACTTCAAACCCATTAAACACATCTCTCAGAACCTATAATAGACATCAAAAATATGCACAATATATCCTGTAATGATGAGAGGAAAGAAGAGAAAATAAAATAAGAAAAGGATGGACAAAATGCATCACAGGAAAAAATTATATTACTCCAAGAGTTCACACGGTACATCATCGAGTGGGCAACGAGCAAGAAAATTCCATTATAAGGTGATGGGAGGAGGCTTAAGATCTACACTTGACCCTAGGGAAGAAAGAGAGAGGGGGTCCGAAGAGAAAATATGACAAACCTCTTGAAAAATTCCCCTACCTTACAATATATAGAAGAATTAGAGAAGGAGAGGGAAAATTAGAACCCCGTGCCTTCAACCATCCTGCAAGAGAATTGAATCCAACCACTCCAACCATCCCAAAAAGCATTTAAAATATGTCCGTAATAATGATGGGATTCACTACAGGAACCCATGCCCCACGTGTTGTTCCTTGTTGGGAAAAAAAGGGGGGTCATCCTTCATTATGTTGATGGGTGAGAGACTTGATAGTTTCGAAAATGGAGGATTAGATCATTAATGGTGGTGGGTGAGTAGCGAGGCTCGAGATCTCTCCTAAAAGTCCTTTCTGCTCAATCAATTCCTCGGTCAAAAGATATGGCCATATGAAGGTGTGTTGGGTTTGGGGTCTATTCATGCAAGGTCCACATGGCCTCCCCGTGCATCTTAATATTTCACCCCCTCTTTTCACTCTTATTGTTGCACCGAAATGACATGTGGAATCGCCTTGCAGACCGGTTCTATCCTTCTCACCCATTAAGAGTAGTGTTGTGGGACCTTGGACATGTGGAGATTCTACACACATTTGGGTACTACCTTTTGGGTAATGCCTTTGAAGTTGTGCTAGGTTGATGCGTGGCTCATTTGGCTAACCTTTTCAATGGTAGCTCTGTCCCTCTTTTGACTCTAGCCACATGGTGTTTTGCCACTCATTTAGGGACCACCTTTAGATTCGGCCTTTAAAGGAGTGCAAAAGAGACAGATGGGGCTTTTCATTGGCACTACCTTATTCTTTTCGATTCAATAATCGGATCTTCCCCCTTTTGAATCTGACCACATGGCAAGCTTGCGCTTGCTTGGGGACTTGCTTTTAGATTCAACATTTGAAGGTGCACCAATGAGAAACGTGGCATTGTCTGCTGGCCTATCCCTAGCTTGGAATTTTTCAACATCCACGACCTGTCCTTTTAGATCGACCACATGGAAATCCCGCACTCATTTTGGGACTTCTTTTGGGTTATGCCTTTGATGTTGCACCGATGAGGCACGTGGCACCATTTGCGGCTCGCTCTACCTTTCTCATGTTACGCCCAAGTATTTTCTATTTGACAAAGGGTTTATGTCTGACCTAGGACACGTGGAGGGTTCCCACTCATTTTGAGACCCTACTTGGACATGACCTTTGGAGATGCACCGATTGGACATGCGGAGGCTTCTACGCCCCGTTGCTTTTCCCGATTCGACTCATACGTGAAGTCTAAAAACTTTGAGCCTTTCCCCATTTTCTTTCCTTTGATCCTCTAGTTTCCTTTGTTTTCATTAAGCCTCATCGACGACCCTAATCCTCCATTTTCAATCCCTCCTACCCCTAATATTTGGGATCGATTGTGAGCTCGCAGGACTGAGCTGACCCTTCGATTATCTCCTATGCAGGGTCATGTTTGATCAATTTTTCCTAGGGGGTAAAATTGTGATAACAAGGAAGATTTACCAAGATAATAGATTTTCTATCCTTCTATGAACTTCAAAGAGTATATGGGAAGATGAGTTTCTATATTGTTCTAAGTAATCCATGTTTAAAGGGAGGTTTCCAATATTCCCAAGCCCTAAAAATATCATTCTGGAAGGCCCAGACAATGTCAAATCTCTCAAAAAATGATTTGAAAGAGATATGGAAGTAATTCATTGCAAAAAGAGATGGTGAATGGACTTAGATTCCATCATGCATTGGAAACATCTATAAGGAAGGGTAGATCCCATCTTGGTAATATTATCAATGGTGAGAATGCTCCTATTCAAAACAAGCTAGAGAAAATGGCTGATTTTGGGGGTGAGCTCCTTATACCAGATTTTTCCCCAATCAAAATTGTAAGAAATGTTATCTATGAATGATTTATACCCTCTTCTGACAAGTGAATTCTCCATAAAAATATTGAACCCATAATAACTCATCTTGATCTTGAAACTGACTAATAGGGATGTGTTAATAATTCTTTGAATGTCCTTAAGAATATCATTAGATAAAGGAAGAATATAATTGAGTTCCTTCCATTGTAGTCTTCCATTGATATCTGCAAATGTAGTCACCGACTCTCTATCCAATAGCTACTATGAATTTTTTCTTGAGATGTTCCCTAAGAAGGATGATTTTAAATATCTTTAAAATCAACCCAATTGTCATCCCAGAAGAGGATTTCTTTTGCATTTCCCAAATTCCATTTGCATCATTTTTCTAGGGGTCTCCTAGTCTTGACAAAATTATTCCAAAATATCGAACCTTGAGGAAGTGTTTCAAGATTTAGAAATCTCTGAGGATTACCTTGGTCTAGATACTTGGATCTAATAAGACTTGTCCAAGGTTGTTCTTCCTTCAACAATCTCCAACTCATTTTTACAATGAGGGAAGTGTTCATGGTTTTGAGATTCTTGATGCCTAATCCCCCACATTTTTGTTAGTGAAGACCTTGCTCCAAGCCACTAAATGGAATCTTTTTTTCTCTTCAATGCAAGTTCATAAGAAGTGATTTTGAATTCTTTCAATGACAATATCTAGAATGAAGAACATAGACATGATGTAGATAGGAATATTTTGAAGTGTGATTTTGATAAGAAGAAATTTCCCAACATTAGATAGGATGGCTCCCTTCCATCCAGCCAATTTATTTTGGAACCTATCAAGCAAAGAATTCCAAACTTCCATAGAGAATATTTTAGTACCTAAAGGAAAACCAAGATAATTAGTCGGAAGTGAGTTGATCTCACATGCCTAAAGATTTTTACAATTCTTCGTTTCTTGTTAGGTGGCATATTGAAGAAATAGATTGAAATTTTATCAAAGTTGATTTGTTTCCCCAAAGCCTCCTCATAAGTCACAAGAATGAGCTTCAACATTTTAGATTATAGGAGAGAATTTAGTAGAATAAGTATAACATCCTCAACAAATTGCGTTGATGAGATACAATAATGTCCAAAGATGTAGGTATCGATCCTTTGAAACATCCCAAAGAGATGGCCCTTAATATGGATTAGCTAAGGCTATCAGCCATAATGGTGAAGAGGAGAGGAGAATAGGGTCTCCCTACCTAATACCTCTTCGCAAGAGAAAACCCGTATGAGAACCATTGACTATGATGAGAGAATCTAGAAGTAGAGATGCAAGATCGATAATTTTCCGAAATGATCAATAAATGCAAATTTCTCCAAGATTTTGTTAAGAAACATCCATGAAACCCTATCAAAATATTTGTTCATATCCAATTTTATAACCATGCCTGCTTTTTTTCTTTTCTCCATTGAGTGAATGGTCTCATAAACCATCACAATGTCATCCTAAATGAGTCTTCCTTTAACAAATCCTCCTATTGTTCAATTCTGATTGTAAGTGTTTTATTGATAAGTTTATCCATGTGTGATACCTCTATATTTTTCAAATATCATAATAACTGATTATATTGTTAATTTTTTTACAGGTATATGTTTTCATGCTAAATTTATAGTAGTGAAAATTGAATTTTTCGATGACAATTAAGTCCACACTCAAAAAATTCGTGAACTCGAGTAATGTAAACATGCCCTAGGACCAATTTATGACAATGAAAAACCCCATCATGGCTGAGAGGGATGTGCTAATATATTTTAAAAATGTGTTTCATGTGCAGGTATGTTTATGGCAAGAAATTCATGGATTCATTTTGATCCAATTTGAAAAAATTGCTCCTCAAGGCCAGAAATGGCCTATTTCAAGGATTTTTACACCTCGTAAGAACTCCCCAAAATGTACATGGAATAGAAAAATCATCTAGGAAGGGTGTACTAGAGCTATGTAATTATATGAGGTAATTTAGGGAAGTTATGGAAGAAAAACCAATTTTTGAACAAACAATGTAACACCGATCTACTTGTAGAATAGTGCTGGGAAATGGAAAAAGTAAAAAGATAGTCATCTTGTTGTGAATCTTATGGTATCCTTGAGATATTTTTAAGTGACCATATAATCATTGGAAATATAAGATTGAATCCTTCACATCGCAATAGGTTTTGGGAGATTCTATCGTGTGGATTTTGAGATATTTTTTGATAGTACATCCGAAGATCCTTAAACCTGGTGGGGATTCAAATGCACATTCTAGGAGTTATATAGATATTTAATGTCTGATTAAAATACCAATGTGACATATAAAATTCCCTCTTAACTCATAATGTTTTCTTTGTCATTTTCATCATCATTCTTTTTTGTAGTAGTACCTTTCATCATCACACAAGCTTGAGAAGAATTAAAAAGGGATCAAAATTTAAATTTCAGGCCAAATTTGATCCTAAAATTTGTGGGAATTGTTTCATAAGACATTTTAGAGTCAAAATAATATATGGTTTACCTAGGTAACTCTCACAGAAGATCCTAGGAAAAACTCCACTCTTGGATGTCTATTTATAGTAGTTGTTGGTGAAGGCGAGACTTCCAAAAGTGGAATAGGTGCATTTTTGCACCACTGATGAACTTTTTCACCTTTGCGCCTACTGAAAAGTGCATGACATTCAAAAATTTACACCTCTTAGAAAAAATGATGTGTTTTGAAGCTTGTGTCACTTAAAAGCTCACTTGGTTGGTTAGTTGATTGTTATTCATTTGCAAGCTAAGTTGGCCCCTTCCAATGAAAACTATGACCCATGGCACACCTAGGAGGATATAGTGTACCTTTTCATCTAGTGAAAAATTGCATGAGGTGTAAAACTTTGCAATGCAAATGGAGTATCCCTCTCTTGTCACTTAAAACATCACACTTGTTCATTAGGGCATGTTTTCACTCACCTCACTCTTTCACTTTATCCCCCTCATCATAATGACTACCTCCTTGGCGCATTTTCATCATGGTTCGCACATTTTCACCTCATGTATCATTAGAAAATGTGGTAATGGAAATAAGATATTTTTGAACCCATTTAGTTGTAGACACAAAATCACGCACTTGGGTACATTTCTAGGTCCTAAAAGCATACTAGCATTTACATAGTTCCAAAGCAAGAAAACTTGTTGTTGACAAATAACTTTGGCCTCTTTTCTCTTTTTATTACTTTATTTTTCGTATTACACACCCTACATCCCTATCAGTGGTTTAATTATTTATCTTTTATTGCTTCATACACCAACACCCATGCGCTCATGTTTCCTCTAGGAGACCCTGACCCTTTCTTATCTTCCTCCCTCCTTTTGGGTTTCTTTTATATTTTGGGAATATTTTTCACTTATGGATTGGCCTTTGAGTTTTTAATTATAAATTTAAAACAAGGTAATCATATAAATACATAGTTATGTGTTCAATATCAAGGACCAAGCTCTATGCATTACTATCATCACTTAAGCTTGCATCCAAAAGGAGCCTTAAGCACTTTAAAACATATATCTAGTATCCATTCAAGGGACAAGGGATGAATTTATTGAATACAATGCATAAGAAGGGAAATTTCATTATATTTCATCCACACATGCTATACATTGTTACATTTTAGATCTATCTTGTTATCAAGTGCAACTCGCACACTAGGGCATCCTAGGGCACATTCCTTACATAAACTAACAAAAAATACATGGAGTCTAAGATGTAGTGCAATGATCGGTTGTAAGTTCACTCTATCGGTGACCACTAGGGTTAGTAAAATCCCCCATATTACATATTTATTTATTTGATTTTATGTGGTTTCATGGGTTTTGTAGGTGAACTTCTATTTTGCATGTTACTAATATCTTCTTTGATCAAGGCGCGAAATACAAACAATCAATATGAGCTATTTGTGACACATTAGCAATCATGGTTATGACCATTTTTGCATTCATGGGAACCCAATAGGAGTCACTGGTACCCTAGTGCCAATGTTCACTTGATCCGTGAGTTGTAAAATTTATCCGAGTATTGGCGGCACAATTCAAATTCTCTTCAGCCATTTTCTTGGTCTATGTCACTCCTAGATCAAGCACAAAACAGATAAGTCATCTTTCCTATACCTCCTGCTTAGGTTTTTGTAATTTACTTATTTATTACTTGTGTCATATTATATCTAGAAATTTTATATTATTATTTACATTCAATTACTCTACAATTAGGGTTTTACAAAAAAATTATTTTTGTTAAATCATTTGGTGAACCCTACTTGTGATCGATCTTTCAGATCCTTATTTTACACATTTCTTTATCTTCATGGTTCCTAAGGTTTAGCAAGTCTTCTTGCATTAATTTATTCAAATACACCCACATTGTAAAACATGTTCTCAAAACAACATTAGACACTTTGTATCTCCTTAGCGATATGCCACCATCACAAGTAAGTTTCATCTTTAGTCATCTTTCCGATGAATTTATTATTCCTAATTTCAATCAATCCATTTAAAAATTAATTTAAGATTTGTATTCTTTATTTCATGATAAAATTCAGGCTATGGAATCCTTGATCATATAGCTCATAGATGAAATCCAACATCTTAAAGATACTTGTGAAACACATGGTAGTTATTTTACATGTCATCCTACTTCCATGTATCCTACAAGTGCTCATATCAGTGAACCTCAAATCTTACCACTACCGACACCTCTCAAGTTTGATCTCAATGCTAAGAAACATGACATTCTTCTTGATCTTCATCAATTGATCGATTTGTCAACTACTTACTGCTATTCTTTTTATCAACTTACTAAATATCAAGGTCTCCCATTTTTCAATTATCATCAAATCAATGGACTTACTGTCAATTATTTATATGATTTAAAATGAAAAATTAAGCATCTTGATCATCAGGGTTTCATTTATTTTCTTCACAACCTCATTCTATATCTATAATTTCTAAATACCAATGGGTTCCCAAATAAAATCCATCTATGTCTATTGAGCATTAATGCATCATCGTAATGTTCCTTCTTCGGTAAGTCAAGATCCACCTATCCAATCCATTCCTACTAAGCAACCTCATCTAAAAATAAGTCAATTCCCTCCTCCTCTCAAGCCTTCTACAAAAATACTAATTCCAACTATGCAATATCATCTAAAAATTGATGCATATCCTACTCCTATCTAGCCTTTCTGATGTTATCAATCCCCATAAGATACCTCCTTTCAATATTCCTCCCAACCTTACTCCACTTTTGTGTAAAATTATATTTTTAAAAAAAGCTACTCCTTACATTGATGGTCGGGACACATCTCAAACACTGACACCATGGCACGGTCCTTCTCACATAAGCGTAGAGAACTCCATCGCTCACAAACTTGGGGAGCATCATGTTTACTTCCCCTTCCTTACTATCAAAGTGCCCATTTCTACATTTTACATTATGTCCTTAATGTTTAAAGATTTCCTAGCATGTGCACATCCCCTTTGATACACAAATTTTATCTTCATTACCCTATGACACACTCTATCTCCATGGTTCACAATTGACTCTTTGAGGGTATAAATTTGAATTAAACCTCACCTCATTAATTTTTATGCTCTATGATTCATGAAACATATTTCTAGCACCTAGTATCAAACCATATGTTGATGACACACTCTTGTTCTATTGTTCATTCCTGATTGTTGAGGGGTATTTTATAAATGAACCTCTTCTCATATGGGGGCCAAACTTCTCCTATCATAGTAACATGGTGAATACTATTCCATCACACACATTCACTACATTTGCATATCTTGGTTGCAATTACTCTTTCTTTCCTATACTACTTACATGTTTCACATTACTTAATATGTTATCTAGATACTCAGTATGTCATTATATTTATCATATACACATGCATTTTAACTTGGTTTCTAATTATGAATGCTTATTTCTAACATATTTTCCCACACTATAATGATGTTTGGCACTGTCCCTTTTTCCAATGCCACCAAGGCTCCTAGAGGAATCTACATTTCACACTCTCACACATTACATGTGTTATTGTTTCATCCTTTACTATTCTAATAACTAGCACATTGCTTCCCATTGATACATACGTGTCTTGACATATTCGTTATCTTTATAGCATGCTAATGGGTGCTTCATGTGTAGAATTCACATTACAAGATTGCTTGCCACCATGGTTATTTGATACACTTTTTTTCCATCTATTTTCATCGCATGATATTGTTTGTGGGTTATGCCCTATGTTTTATATGCTTCTTTTATGATTTTTGCCATCTCAATTTCCCCTGGTTATTTTAATCTGGAACTCTTCTAATTTTATTCAAAACTTTATTCAACCTTCCTGCAAAATTTTGGCATAAAACCAACCTATCAATATATTCACTAGCAAATGTTTTAGTAATGTCATTGTCACACTTCACCAAACCTCTAAAATTATTCTTGATATTCTCCTCGGAAGAGCATCAATATTTTCATTAAATAATTTGTATTTAAAAATATGAAATTACTCTCATATATCATTCAAATAATCTATAATTTCATCTCGTTTATCATCTAACTTCTTAATTAAATATTGTAGGACCTGACACCAGAATTCCATGGCCTTATGATATTCGAACAATTTTGTAGCATTATCGATTACATCCTCCTGGAGGAGTAGATCTGAATCTTCCTCTCTAATCTCACTCCATTTTGCCAAACTCAAATTTAGGTTTTTATTATCTTCTAAAAAAGCCTCATCCATTTTACAAATAGTAGTTTCTCCAACCTCCAAATCATTATATATCTCAATAGCTTCTTTAATTAAAGGATTACCTTCTGCAATATACGTTCCATCCATCCATCTACTGATCTCCATTTCTAGCCTATTGTTTTGATCTCATGATAATAAATATCAGCAATGGTAGATAAAAATGTCATGGCTGTAGTAGTTGAGACTTCAGTAGATGGATTTGGCTTTGTTACTTTCCATAGCAATGTAGTGAGCTGCTCGACCTTGGCCTTAAGCTCATCCTTAGAAGATTTATCCTTATCATATTTTTCCAGTAGATTTCTGAGAGAACTATGTACATCTTGTTTCTCTCCTTCATGAGTGGATTTTCCCAATGAGAATCTACAAATTTGATAATCAGCAGCAATAATTATTTCCTTAGTTTTTCCCTCAACGGGAACTGAAACCTCTACAACTTGTTCCCTAGATGCATTCACTGTCATGCTTGAAACAATATTTGGTATCTTATCCTTTTTTTTTTGGGGTATGTTCCAATATGCTCAGATCTATAACATCCCCAGGAGGTACTTTCATCTTTTTCTTTGGATTCTATCAAAACAACCATTCCGGAATGGATGATGTTTGATGGAGATAGAATAGTTGATTTAGTACCTAAAACATTAGCCACAAAAAAAGGTACCAACAACATTAGTTGGCATTTGAATGGTAGTGGTAGTAATGGTTGGGGTGGATGTGAGGATGGATTGGATGGAATTTGAATGGTTGGAATTTGAATCGTATTGTGGTAATGGTAGTAGTGGTAATAGTGGTAGTAATAGTTAGTGGATTTCTCTAACCCCTTGGGTGATATTCCCACGGTAACCAACAAAGCTGTGAGTTCTTTGAAGAATGGGTCCCACACTTTCCTTTGTGTTGCAACATTCTTTCACATACCAATTAATCCATGGCAATGGTAGATTGGAAATATTATGATTTTTATACACTTGATCCAAAACTTCATCATCGTCTTGCATGTCTTTTGGGACGTCGGCTATTGAAAATTACCAAACCTCATCCAAAGTTAGAATTAAATAGTTTCTATGTCATATGGTGAATTCATCCCAAAATGGATCAATAAATCTTCCAATCTGGGAACATGGGAGGCTGGGCCGACCCGTTTCATTGAATTTACCCCAATAGTCAAAATTAGTTTGTGTATGGAGAGTCCTGCAAGGTTACCTCTTCCATTTCCACATCCACATTTAGAGCCTTGTAAATATTTTGCGAAGTGTATCTTCCAATTGAAATAGGGAATTGAACTCCCACTTTGTCTCATTTGTTCTAGATCTTATGGTAGTCCAGCAGTTGTCGAACCAATTCTAGTAGAACCCATTTATCGGTGGGACATCTTGGAAGCTTGTTGGGTGCACCCACAAAGCTAGGATTTCAAATGTAAGTAAATGTGGGGAACTAAAGGTAGATAGTTCCCGAATAAAAACCTTCCTTGAAGGCTTCTTCAGAAATCCTTTGATTATACAGCTCCTTATTGAAATGGTACAAAATAATAGAAAAGAAAGCATCATTGATCCTGTGAAGTGTTTTCTTCCCTCGTTCAATGTGATTTGAGGATATAAATCATATATTTGAGAGGTTATTTGAATACCCTTGGTATTCAACCTAGTTACATCTCCCATATGATTCTGGCATAAACTAGAAAGGATGTCATTTAGCAACTCTTTGAAGAATGTACGCTACTCAACTAATAGCAAAATAGAGCTATTGATATGTTCCCCCATCTAATAAATTCCTTATTCTTTTTTATGGTAGAGATATCAAAGAACATCCAATCTTGGAATTCCTTCATAGAGGGAAAACCTAAGACTCTTCTCGGTAGTAAAATGATGTCATTGAACTCTTGAAAGAAGAAACCCGATACATGGTCTTTGGAAATTTAGTAAAACTCTTGGAAAGATAACTCTTGGCATGGATGTGGAAAAATCGTAGCAAGAAAAAGCCCACTATCATATATTACTTACATCCAGGTTTCTTATTTGGGGCATTCACCCTTACCCAAAAGTCTAGAAAATCAATTTGTCCAAGTTTGGTGTCCGTTATGTTTCCGTGTCAGGAAGATAAGGAAGAGTGAGGGGCAACCCCTAGGAACAAATATTTCATCTTTTCCTTTCCCTTGGATGTGGAAGTAGACATCAAATTATAATTTCTGAAATTTTGAAGAAGAGAAATACGAAAACCTGAAAATCTCCAACCTCTAAAAACCCAAAAATTAGAAACTCAAAGAGGAGAAGTCTGAAAACCTAAAATAGAAACCTCTGAAAACCCGAATTGGAGAAGTTCAAAATGACAGGTTCTGAAAATCTGAAGTGGAGATGTCCGAAATCCCAAAATGAAAACCTTAGAAAACCTAAATTCTAAACCTTCGAATCATAGAAGTATGCAATCCTGAAAAGATAACTCGAAGTAGGGACTTCTGAAATCATGAAAAAGAGAACTCGAAGTCTTAATGGCATAATTCCCAAAAGAGTGAAACCCAAAATACCAGATCTCTAAATTCGAAAAGAGAGTTCTTTGAAAAGAAAAAGGTTCTTTGAGAGAAAATTGAAGAACTCGAGAGGATATTTGCAAAACTCAAAATTCTGTAGAAACTTAAATCATGAAAACATGGTGGGAAATGAGTTTTCATTTTTCCAAAGTATGCGAGATGAGGAACAAAAGAAACAAACAAGGAGGAACAAAACAAAATATATTAAACCAAAAGCAAAATGAACAAAATAAAAATACCTTGAGAATGACATCCAAAGGTACAAGATATTGCAAAAAATTGGGTTGTCGAGCAAAGTGTCGAGTAAAAATCACAAGTGAAAATGTGATTTAAATAGAAAACGTGATATTAATGGTGAAATTCCAATCCGTATGGAAGTAGGGAAGGATTAAATGTGTAGAGAGCACCAAAATTTTGGAATTTGGGGTTTCAGACTTTGGAGATCAAGGGATGAGAATTATGTAATGGCACAAAAGAGTTCTGAAACTTGAAAGCCCGAAAGTCTAAAATTTCAGACTTTCAGAATTTGGAAGTTCGAAAGAAACTAACTTTAAAATGATAGGAGAGTTCTAAAACCTAAAATTGCAAAATTCCAAAATTTTAGACTTTTAGACTTCGGAAGTTTGAAAGAAATTTTATAAAAAGTGTGACCTAGAGTTCCAAAACCTGAAATCCCGAAAGTATAAAATTTCAGACTTTCCAACTCCAAAGGAATTTTCCTAAAAATTGTAACTTAAAGTTCCAAACCCAAAAGCCCAAAAGTCCAAAATTTTAGACTTTCAGGATTTCAGACTTCAAAACTCCAAAGGGAATTTCCTAAAAATCATGACTTAGCAGAGTTGAAACCAAAATCCTAAAATTTCAAAGTTTTGAACTTTCGGGGTTTCGGACTTGAACTTTAAAAACATAGTTTCAAATTTAAGTCAATTAAACCCCGAAAGGGAACATCCCTGAATTCTGAAATCTAAATTTTTGACTTCAAGACTTGGAGAAATTTAAAGATGCAGATATCTTTTGTGTGAAGATTCTTTTAAAAAATTGTCTAATTTATTTCAAAGTCTACTTCTCAAGGTAGATTAAATCGGTAACATTTTTGGTGGCCTCTAAGGAATGTTTTCCTGCTAAGATTTCACATCATTATCCCTATACAAACCATTGGGAAAAAGGAGTCTTGGAAGAAAACTACATTCAGAGGACACCCAAAAAATTTTAAAAAAAAAGAAAATAAAACAATATGCAAATCATTTAGAGGAAAATAAAAATGAACACTATAAAAGAGTGAGACAATCTCAAAATCATGATTTGAGATGTATCCCATTCACGTGAATGGGTAGTTATTCTCCATTGAGTTTGGATAGATGAAATAAATTTTCCTCTTTGCAACTGGAGATAACATACGGTCCACTCCAGAGAGCATCAAAATTGGCATGCCTACCTGGTTTGGTTTTGTCTTTTTCCCACTTGAGAACTAAATGTCCTTTTTGAAAATGCCTATCAAAATATTTCTTGTCAAAGGATTTTTTAACTTGAGCCGATTTTGGCTTAAAGTTTTCATAGCCTTGTCTCGGACTTCTTCCATCTCCATGAGTTTAGATAACCTCACCTTTAAGGAGTCATTTTCCATAACTTCGAGCTGATGAGCCAACAATAGGGAAGGTAATTCCAAGGATAGTGGAATCTTTGACTCCCTCCCATATACCAGCATAAAAGGTGAACTTCCAATGACCTTTTTAGGTGTGATTCGATCTGCCCATAAGGTAGTCTTAAGTTGTGTATGCCAGGTCCTTTTGTTAGCTTCCATCATTTGTTTGATGATCCTTATGAGATTCTTGTTACTAGATTCAGCCAACCCATTTTCATGTGGATAGTAATTGGATGAAGTCTTGAGATAGACCCGCTCGTAACAACCCAATCACTCAAATTTAAACCAATGAAGGCTATTGCATTATTGGATATAATGGTGAAGGACCTCTGAACTTTGTCATCCTATTTTCTAGGAAATCAAGGACCACCTTTTCATCACTTTCCTTTAAAGCCACCAAATCTGTCCATCGAGTGAAATAATATGTTGCAGTAAGAACCTACTTATTTATGTCACTTGAAGGAGGGTTGATCATCCCAATAAAATCTAACCCCCATTGAACAAAGGGTTGATCTACATGAATGGGTTGCATGGGAAGAGCTATCGAGAATGCGAACAAGGTGCATTATGTACATTTCAACCTAGAGATGGGCATATTTGAACAAATCCATCCAATAGTAACCTACTCCTATAATCTTTGTAGTGATTATTTATGCAGTAATGCCATCTACACAAACCATTATGGAGTTCTTCCAGAATTCTTCTTACTTGCTGCGGTCCGATACAGTGCAAGCGAACACCATTTAAGTCTTTTGAGAAAAGAACATTGGCAATCAAGACATATGGAATAGACTAAAGGCAAAAATGTACGTCTTTGGAATTTATCCATATTTGAAGGATATGCCCCTAAGAGGAGGAAATTTTGCATCTTTGTTAACCAATCAACTTGACAATCACTTTTTCGATGTTTAGGAGTGTAACATCTTCTACATCCTTGGTCTCCATGTCTATAGCCAACTACTGGCATAACCCTTTGCCCCTAAAAAGTTTAGTGACTTTAATGTGTACATCATACTCCATTACATGCTTCTCATTTGTTTCTTTGTTCAACAAAAATCCTTGACACCAAGATGAGAGACCATCAAGTGAACTTTGTTGTTAGACAACATATGCCTAAAGTTATTTAGAGCTCAAATGATCTGCAAAGATATTTTTCTCAATGAAGGAATACTTAAGCTCGTATTATTTGAGAGACTCAAGCTAAAGAAGGCAATTGGTTGTTCCATCAGATTTTCATTTTGCTAGGTGAGAATCCCTGAAATACTTTCCTAACCTATAAAAGCATAGAGAATGGAATCTTTTTTTGAACTTAGGTTTTATCGGGGTGTGATCTTGGGAAATGGTCATTTTGATAGCCTTGAAACTCTCCTCCCTTCTTTCATCCATTAGAATAGAATGTTATTTTTTAGCATGGTTGTGAGTAGTTTAGCAATGTTACAAATTGGGGAATGAATCTGTACATGAAATTTATGGTTCTGAGGAAACTCTAGAGACCTTTCTTCGACATGGAAGATATAAGGAAATAATTGAATGAATTCTAGATGGATCAATAGATATTCCTTCCATGGAAACAACATGTCCTAAAATGTTTCCTTCTTGAACTACAAAAATGCACTTCTTAGGATTCGGTGCCACCCCAAATTCTCTACATCTTCAAAACCTTTTTGAAGATATGTGATATGGTCCTCAACATGTTTGGAATACATAGTTATATCATTAAGGTAAAGTAAGATGTTATAATTAATGATTCCTTTGAATTCCGTGTCCATGGCTCTTTGGAAATTATCCTGCATTAAACAAGGCAAATGTCATTTTGTTATAAGCATACGTGCCCCAATTAGTAGTGAAAGATGTTTTGAGTTGATCATATTTTTGGACTAGAATCTAATTGTACCCGAATATCCATCAACGAAAGAAACAGTTTGAGCCCATGCCACTATTTGGAGGATTTTCTCCATTGATGGAAGAGGGTAGTGATCTTTAAATGAGGCATGGTTAAAATCCTTGAAGTCCATGCACGGTTGAATATCTCCGTTCTTCTTCCTCACAGGCACCAAAGTTGGCTACCCATGAGGAATGACTAATGAGAAAAGTTATGCAGCCTTAATAAGCTTGGTTAGCAACTTCCTCATTAGTGGCTCAATTTTAGGATTAATTAGCCTCTTTTTTTGATGAGCTGGATTAGAATTTGGATCCATCTTAATGGTGTGTTGAGCTAGGATGGGATGGAAACCACACAAATATTTGTAAATCCATGTAAAAATATCATGATATTCTTGATATAGTTCAATGAAATATTTCTTCTCTTGAGCAGTGCATACCTTACCAATTTTTAAAAGTTTTTCACTTGCCACCTCGACTTCTTCAAAATCCTCTTCCTTGACCACCATTTTAGTCTGTTGTTTGGCCTGATCATCTAAATTGAAGATAGTTTCAAGTGCAACCATGCATTTTGGCACCTTGTTTCCTTTCGGATTATATAATTTTATCACCGTAAGAGTTTTGAATTTTATCCTCATGTTTGGCAGCAAACTCTGTTTCTTGTTGTAGGAAGAGGACAATCTTTTGGTCACTATCAAACACCTTTCAACTACTTACATTATCTGGTACTATGGGATGGACTACCATTTTGACCATCTTCTGCCCTTATTTCATAATGTCCATAGGTAAATTGTCCGTGATCTAATATTAGCAAGCATCTCAACATTTTGATTTTGTTTTCTTGGAATTACGTGAATTCTAAAAGCTTGAAATATTCTATCGGGTCCCAAACCCAATTTCTATATGATCTCAATAGATGATTTTTTGATGCACCGCAAGCTATCACTTGATGCAAAACCAATTCGCTATCACTAAATATGGCCAAGGTTTGGATTCCTCTTTTTTGGGCCAGCTAAATTCCTTGTATGAGAGCCTCATATTGGGTGACATTATTAATATAGCTAAAAATCAATTGAAAGGAAGAGAAATATTTATCTCCTTCTAGAGAAATCAACATAACTCCTGTAGTGGATACATTTTTACTCCTTGAACCATCAAATAATAGGTGTTGTAATCCCTCAAAACCGTTGGATGTTTTAACCAACTGAGGTATGATTGTACCTTCTTCGTGTATGTAGTATGTACTTAATCTAGTCTTTCCCAATAACAACAAACTTGATTCTTCATCGCCAATAAATCAACATAGGGATCATATTGGTGATTAATACTTACCTCATCAATAATTGTGTTAGGAACTTCTTCTGTTAGAGTAGTAGGATCGTGATCTGTGTCATCCTCATCCGGATCACGGATGTCATAATTCCCATGTATGGGTTCGGTGGTGTAAGGTCCCACATGATTATGAAAATAGGTTCTACTCTTATAGTCACCTTCATCCTATATTGAGTTTTAAGGATCATGTGTGACCATCTAATGAAAAATAACAACCCATCTTAGAAGTGAAATCACGTGATAAGAAAATGGAAAATAGGGGAGGGAGATCAATAATAGATATGTCATAATTCCCATGTATGGGTTTAGTGGTGTAAGGTCCCACATGGTTATGACAAATATGTTCTACTCTTATAGTCACCTTCATCCTATACTGAGTTCTAAGGATCATGTGTGACTAGTCTAATGAAAAATAACAACCCATCTTAGAAGTGAAATCACATGATAAGAAAATGGAAAAGAGGGGAGGGAGATCAATAATAGATATGTCTTGTGTGAATGTCAAGTAGGACATGCATGGATAGTAAGCTAAACCCCTTAATGACTCCCACAATTTTTGACTGCAGTATCATCTAACTAGACAACTCCTCTTGATATTGGAGTATATGGATTTATTAAAACATATGTAATCTCCTTGGGCATCACAGAACTACTGGATCTAGAATCAATCATACAATTGTGCACCAAATGATCGCCGATAATCAGCAAGATATACGATGGTGGAGTTTTGTTGGTCTTAGAAAAAACCTTTGTTTCTGGTTGGCACTGAACAGTTGCCACTACTGCTTCCTGACCTGATGATCTATTGGTAGTACCAAAATTGTTCAAATCCTCTCGTAGAAAGTTCCTCTGAGAAGGGATTAAAAGTGCATCCCACATCGTGATGCTCAAATTGATCTTCTTTATTTTCTCCACAATGCTGAACAAAATTGCCCCAACTTTGTTAATACCTTTTTGGGCATTAGAGTGTTCTTTTGGAAAATGCCTATTGGGAACTATGATACACGAAGTCCCATCCATCTTTGTATAATGATCCGTTGATACTTCGGTGATATCTTTCCCATGCCCTTATCATTTGATATTTTTGTTTGAGGCTATAAAGTAGATGCTTGATCATTTTTAGGAGATTGTGGGTATATTGCCCTCTTCTTAGAATGTGTGTTAGATGCTATAGTGGAGGTATCACTATTCAAAGAACAAAATTCTTTTGTTTTCCAATTTATTAGTGTAGTTTCATCGAAGGCTAGTCTTGGATGTCCTGGGTGGATGGTCCAGGATGATGATTTAGGTGGGGCGTATATGCTTTAGACCATAAGGGGCTGAATCGAGAACTCTATTTGGGAAAATATTCTTGTTGTGAGGTTGAGAACAAGGATAGCACCATTTGTATTCATGAATGAGGTTATTATGGACGGTACTATGGATCTAGAAGAGGCGGTGGCGAAGGGTTCGAAAGTTTAAAGGATTTAAGCTTGCGGCTTAACTAGTGGCTTGATTCTAGGCTCCGATTATTTCCTTGAGAAGGAGGATGACTTACCGGATCTTTGGGATTAGAATGGTCAAGCATATTGGGACTATTTCCTTTTAATCACTACAAGATCATTTCCAAAGGTCTATAACATTGATTTGACTTCAAAGTTGAGTTGGTGATTAGAGGTCGCTAGAATAGGTGCAAACGATAAGTGATTATTTGTAAGATCGAGATAAAATGGCATTGGCGAGTCAAACAAATATCTTTCCATCTTGAATTAAGGAATTTTCCACATTTATGGTTATGTCGTAAGTAGCAGGTAATGTATCCCCCATGGATTCGATCATAACTACTATATCGCTATTCAAAGCTCACAAATAGTATAAGAATGTATTATTTAGAGATGGCTTAGTGAGTGCCAAAATCCTATTCCAAGTTTTGTGAAATCGGAAGTTGAAATCGCTCATGTACTCTGGGGAGCTCTCTTTATAGTAGTGAGCTATTATGAGAGTGATAGGTTATCAATCCTATCTTCAAAAATTTTATAGAGCTTCTCTCCTAACTCCTCCCAAGTGGTTATCTTGCCAACATGTAATCCTCAAAACCATTGAAGTGCTTTTCCTTGAAGAAAGTGGTCGAAGTCCGACAACAACATTATCCTCTATGATGTTATGTAATGTGAAAATTTTGGCTACATCAAGAATGTGTTCTACTAGAGTAACATGGGTTTCTATTGTGTAAAATGGTAAACTTTTGAGTTCTTCAATAGGTATAGGGTCACGTTGAGCCAACATAAATAGAAAAATTGCATTGAAAGGGGGAAAACTTGGTTCCACTCCATAGCAACAAGAGGTTGATTGTTCTTTGGTGGAGGAAACCTTTCATATGGAGGTGTTGAATGACCCCTACGAGATAAATTTGCAATGGTGGAGTTAAAACACCTCTTCTTCTTCTCTTTGGAGGAGATAAGGAAAGTTTGATATGCTGATAACTTCCTTTCTTTGAAGAAGCTCTTGTCTGAATTATTCACATAATTTAATGCATTGAGATTTGGAATCCAGAGATATACAGTCATTAGGTACTTTGACTTGTGCAAATGAGAAGAGAAGTACCAACTCTCATCTCACCGAGTGTGCCAAAAATTTTGTCAACAAATCATCGCACCTCTGAATGACCAAAGCTAAAAGCGGGTCATTCGGTGTGATTAGGACACATGGGATCACCTCTCAAGTTGTGGGACTTGGGCTCGAGGTGAACCTATAGAGAAGGATGGCTTCCTTTTCCTAAACTAAGTGGTGTACTACTCCTAGTGCAATAGAATGGCTATCTAATCCTAGGCTAACATTTTTTTAGGTTTTAGGGAAGATATTTGCAAAAGGAAATTATACTAGGGATGGTGATGCACCGAATAAAAGGATATGTTGAATCTCAGGAAGGGTTAATGTGAGTAGGACACGAACACCATCAGTCACCTTCACCTATTGCAACCTAGAAAGGGGAAAAAGTACCACAAACCAGAAGCATACGTTCCATTGTTAAAACTTGAATCATACAAAATAGAGAGATCAAATTTGATTGAACACAAAATTAACTAACCACAAGGATAATCACATGCACATGTCAAACATTCATTTCACTGATCATGGTTAACGATAACATAACTTTTAATAATAGAAGGAAAACACTTTCTTCACAACTGACATAAAAGATGGTTAACTTTTCCATAATATGAAATAAAGGAAATCTAATCATCTATACTAAGGAATCATTCATTCACAAAACATATACGAATCAACCATTAAGCACAATAAATCAGGTTCTTCAAAGCAAGATATCTCTCGAATATAATTAAAAAGTTGTTTTAAATATCTAAAGCACTCTTCCAAGCTTAAAGAACAAATTCACCAAAATATGATCTATTTATATCAAATGAATACATATACCTAACTATTTATAGGTTCCTTAGGCTAATCCATTACAGTTGGGCCTTCAACTAACATTTTAGTAAAAATAGAAATGGCATTAATTCAAGGGAATAGGATCCCATGAAAATAGAAAATTTATTGCAAGAGTTTGACTCAGGCAACCCTTCAACTCGATCGATCCATTGGATCTTTCCTTTCATGGCCACTCAAATTTGGCTTGGTTCTACAACACCTTCTTCTTCTGTAGGTTTTTATTGTGTTTCCTCCAATGTAGCCATTCGATGTTTATATTTAATGAAACGTTTAATGATTCCTTGAATTTCTTCATCCCATGGCCCACATTCGTAGTGATTTACCTCATTTGTTGTCTCAATTTCCCTCATGATTTTAGCTGGAACTCTTATGAGTTTACTTAAAAATTTATTCAATCTTCTTGTGAAATTTTGACATAAAACCAACCTCACAATAGATGCCTTTGCCAAAATTTTTTTAACCTCATCATCACGCTTCACCAAACCTCTTAAATTCTTCTTAATATGATCCTCCGGAAGAGCATCAATGTTTGCGTTGAAGAATTTGTAGTTAAAAATATCAAACTCCTCTTATATATCATTCAAAGAATTTGTAATTTCCACTCATTTATCATCCAAATTATTAATTAAATCTTAACACCCGACACTAGAATTCCATGGCCTTTTAATATTTGAAAGACTTTATAAAGCATCATCGATTAAATCCTCTTGGAGGAGTAGATCTGAATCTTCCACTCTAATGTCACTCTATGTTGCCAAATTAAAATTTAGGTTGTTATTGTCTTCTAAAAAAGCTTCATCCATTTTGAAAATAATAGTTTTTCCACCCTACAAATCATTGTATATATCAATAGCCTTTTTAATTAAAGGATTATCTTCCTGCAGTATACGTTACATCCATCCATCTACTGAACTCCCTTTCTCACCTATATTTTTGATCTCATGATAATAAATATCATCAATGGTAGATGAAATTTTCATGGCCCTAGTAGTTGAGAATCCTGTAGATGGAGTTGGCTTTGTTACTTTTTGTAGTAATGCGGTGAACTATTCGACCTTGGCCTTAAGATCATCCTTAGAAGCTTTATCCTTATTGTATTTTTCTAGTATGTTTCTAAGAGAAGTGTGTACATATTTTTTAATTCTTCATGAGTTTCTTTTCCCAATGAGAATCTAAAATCTGATAATTTGCAATTGTGATTGTTTCCTTAGTTTTTCCCTCAATGGGAGTGGTAACCTCTACAATGCATTCCCGTGATGCATTCATTGTCAATCTTGAAACAATATTTGGTATCTTGACATGTCTCTTTAGGGTATGTTCCAATATACTCAGATCTATTACATCCCCGAGTTACTTTCTTCTTTTGCTTTAGAGTCTTCCAAAACAACCATTTCTGGAATGGTTGATGCTAATGAAGATAGAATAGTTGATTTAGTAACTAAAACATAAGCCACAACAAGGGTACTAACAACATTAGTTGGCATTTTAATGGTAGTGGTATAAATGGATGGGGTGGATGTGAGGACGGCCATAGGAGTTGATACTATGATGTTAGGCGATGATATAGATGAAATGGATGTGTCAAGGGAAGTGAAGAAGAAATGGGTGACCCAATAGTTTTTCTAGCGGAGTGAACTAGAAGGGATGAGAATATTTGGGCCATGGAAGGATATGGGAAAGAATAAATGATCGAATAAGTTGAAGGAACTGATGTAGGAAGTGACAATGGAAGAGAAAAGGGAAATGATGGGTCTTGTGGGACATTAGGAGAATCACCGACTTCAACTATTTTTGTCACGGGTGTTGTAGGAGGAATGAAATAGAGTCCTTGAAAGAGATGATCTCCCAATAATAAATGAATTTTTTTGGATCTTTATGGGTCTATTAGGTGTTGATTGGCTCATGGTTAATGGGGATCTTGTATTTGAAGGTTTCTCTAACCCCTTGGGTGATATTCCCAAGGTAAACAACCAATCATGAGTTCTTTGCGAATGCATCCTACCCTTTCCTTTGTGTTGCAAAATTCTTCCACATATCAATCAATCCATGGAAATGGTTGATTGGTAATATTATTATTTTTATACACTTCATCCAATACCTCATCATCATCCTACATGCATTTTGGGATGTTGGCCATTTAAAATTGTCGAACCTCATCCAAAGTTAGCATTTCATAGTCTCTCTCTCGATGTTGAATTCATCCCGACAATGGATCAAGATATCTTCCATTTGGGGTGCATGGGATAGTTTGTGGATGTAAACTTTGCAAGGTTACCTCTGCCATTTCTACATCCACATTCTTAGCCTTGTAAATATTTGGGCAAGTGTATCTTCCAATTAAAATAGGAAATTTAACTCCTACTTTGTGTCATTTGTTCTGGATCTTATGGTAGTCCAATAATTGTCAAACTAATTCTAATAGAACCCATTTATCGGTGGGACATCTTGGCAGCTTGTTGGGTGAACCTACAAAGTGAAGAATCGATATGTAATAAAATGTGGGCTACTAAAGGTAGATAGCTCCCCACTCTCGCACTTCCTTGAAGGATTTGTCATAAATCCTCCGATTATACAACTCCTTATCAAAACAATAGAGAATAACAATAAAGAAGGCATCATTGATCCTACGGAAGTGTTTTCTTCCCTCGTCTAGTGTGAGTTGAGGATAGAAATCATAGATTTGAGAGGTTTTTCAAATACCCTTTGTATTCAACCTAGTGAAATCTCCCATAGTAAGCTGTGGCATAAACCAAGAAGGATGTCATATAGAAACTCTTTGAGGAATGCACTCTACTCAACTGATAGCAAATGGAGCTACTAATATGCTCCCCCATCTGATAAATTCCTTATTCTTTTTATGGTAGCGATATATAAGAACATACACTCCTAGAATTCCATCATAGAGGGAGGACTGAGACTCTTCTCGGTAGCACAATGATGTCATTGAACTCTGGAAGAAGACCGATCAATACATGTTCTTTGGTAATTTAGCAAAATGCTTGGCAAGATAACTCTTGGCATGGATATGGGAAAACAAGCAAAAAGAACAAGACCACTTTCAGATATGGCTTGCATCTAGGGTTTCTTATTTGGGGCCTTCACCCTTTCCCAGAAGTCTAGAAAATCAATTTTTCCATGGTTTGTGTCCCTTATGTTTCCTAGGTTGGAAGATAAATAAGAGTGAGGGGAAACTGTGAGGAACAAATATTTCATATTTTCCTTTCCTTTGATATGGAACTAGACATACAATTCTAAGTTCCAAAATGTCGAAGAAGAGAAGTCTAAAAACACAAAAATATACAACCTCCAAAAACCTGAAAATTAGAAACCCGAAGAGGAGAAGTCCGAAAAACCCAAAATGGAAACCTCTGAAAACCTAAATTGGAGAAGTCTAAAATGATAGGTTCTGAAAACCCAAATTGGATAAGTCCAAAATCCCAAAATGAAAACCTCTCGAAAACTGAATTCTAAACCTCGATACAGACAAGTCTAAAATCCCAAAAAGAGAACTCAAAATTAGGGACTTTCTAAATCCCAAAAAAAGAGAACTCCAAAGTTTGAATGGCATGATTCCAAAAAGAGAGAAACCTGAAATACTAAAGCTCTGACTCAAAAGAGAGTTATCGAAAATGTCAATCTCCAAACTCTGAAAAACAAAAGGTGTTTCGAGGGTGAATTGAAGAAATTGAGAGGATCTTTGCAAAACTCTAAATTCTCTGTAGAAACTCAAATCATGAAAACATGGCGGGAAATGAGTTTTTCATTTTTCCAAGGTATGCAGAGAAGGAACAAAAGAAACAAACAAGGAGGAAACAAAAAAATATCTTTAACCAATAAGATAATAACCAAAATAAAAATACCTTGAGAATGACGTCGAAAGGTACAAGATACAATAAAAATCGGGTTGTCAGAGAAAATAGTCGGGTGATAATTTGATTTTAATAGAAAAACATGATATTAATGGAAAAATTCCAATCCGTATGTAAAGATTAAATGCAAAGAGATCCCCAAAATTCTGAAAATCAAAAGCCCAAAATTTTGAAATTTTGGAATTCAAGCGTTGGACTTCGGAGATCAAGGGATGAAAATTGTGGAATGGCATGAAAGAGTTCCAAAACCAAAATCCTAAAAGTCCAAAATTTCAGACTTTCAGACTTTGGAAGTCCAAAATAAACTAAATAAAAATGATAGGAGAGTGCCAAAATCAAAGTTCGAAAATCCAAAATTTAAGACTTTTAGATTTTAGAATCGAGAAGTCCGAAAGAAATTTTCCAAAAAGCGTGACCTATAGTTTTGAAACCCGAAAGCTCGAAATTCTAAAATTTCAGAATTTCAGAGTTTTGGATTTTGGAACTCCAAATGGAATTTCCTAAAAATCGTGACTTAGAGTTCTGAAACCCAAAATCCCAAAATTCTGAAATTTGGACTTTCGGGGTTTCAGACTTCGGAACTTGAAAAGCACAGTTTCAAATTTAAGTCAATTAAACCCCGAAAGGGATAATCCTAACCAAATAGACCTTCTTATTAGTAAAAATGACCTCAAACTCGGGCTACAAGTAAAAATCAGAACCAAAGACAACCTCAAGCTGCCAAGCCATTTCAACAATATAATCCAAACACAGTTTCAATATCTAAGGTTTTAGTTTAAACTAAAAAAAACATTACACAAGAGTATGAATAGTTCTTTCATTTTGGTAAACCTCACAATAAGGCAACATGTTTCAATGGTGCTCTAAATCATGCCTTAATGGTGTAGACTATTGGTGTGATCCAAGAGACAAAAGGGGAGGAAAATCATAAGAAAGTAGTTACTCAAGAGACACCTCCAAGCTAGACCTCACTTGTGAACCGGTAAGCTAGAGATTTTTTGCAGATAAACTAGGATCCTTCTCGGGGATTTCTACCCGACATAAGCTCAAAAAAGAGGAATATAGATGATAGATATTCATCAAGTGCAATTACCTATCAGCCTCCTATCATAACTTAGGGAATTAGAAACTTAAAAACAACGCCAAATGCACTACATCAGCCTAACGCATCGGTTGTAAAACCCATGAACCAACCCATATGTAGGAAAATATCATGCTAGAAATCAGAAGGATAGTCCAAATTATTTCAATATTATTGATAAAATAAAGAAGATGAATGTCAACATTTCCATGTGAGAATCACTAGAAGTTCAGGGTAGTGAGATCTATTGTAAATAGCCATGAAAAATTGGTCCGCTTCAAATGAGTCATCTAAAAATCATGCAAAGATTCTCATCAATGAAGTGTAATAAGAAGGAATTTCACCATGTAAAAACTTGAAGCCTCTACCATTCTATGTGTCCTTGATTATCGGGAACAACTTAGTGAACAAATGCATGCTTTATTTAGGGAAAGCAACTATGTAATTCCTAGTAAAATAGTTAATCGATGGGCATTAAGTATGAGTATGTGTCAAAAGGAGTAGTGCAACTTGATGGAACAACAACGTGAACAATTGGATTAATCAAAGGATTAAGCCTTATATGCATGCATACCCCAATGTCTCACCAATGAAGTGTAATAAGAAGGAATTTCACCAAGTAAAAACTTGAAGCCTTTTCCATTCGTGTGTCCTTGATTGTTGGGAAAAACTTGGTGCACAACTACATGATTGATTCAGGGGAAAGCAACTACTGAGAATTCCTAGTAAAATAGTTAATCAAATGGGCATTAAGTATGAGTATGTGTCAAAAGGAGTAGTGCAACTTGATGGAACAACAATGGGAACAATTGGATTAATCAAATGGTAGTGAGATGTATCAGTGATTGAACTACCTCCACTTTTTTCATTGTGATTTTCAAGGATTTCACAACTAATATTAACGGTATCTATCGGTTGACTAGTCACATAAGCTCTTTAGAATGAGATATTGAGCAAAAGCTACTATAAAGTCTGATCTGATTTAAAATTTCCACATTGAGCCCCATGTGCAAAGTATGATTAATGCCAACTACTCAACTTTTAAGCAAGAGGATTACCCAATGAATCCAGAAATAGGTACTAAAGTCGAAGGCATTCTAGATTTAACAATAAATGAATAGGAAAACAAAATTCATGATTTTGATCCATACAAAGATATGGAAGAAGGTGAATTAGGAGTTTATTTCTTACACCAGAAGACATTCCTTTCCTTAGCATCACCAAGATAGATGTAAATGATAATGAAGTATGACTACTTTTCTTTGACGGCTCAAGGAGTAGAAAAGGTGTTGGAGGAGGTGTCATATTGGTGTCACCACAAGATATAAAATACTACTCAACTTTCCATATAATGATTTCTTGTTAAAATAAAAGAGTTGAGTACGAGTCATTAATTCATTTACTTCATTAAGTAAGAAAATAGGTATCAAGAACTTGTATATATTCGGATATAGTGAACTAATTGTCAATCATGTCAAAGGGAATAATGTCACTAAGAATGACCTCCTAAAGAGATATAAGAATAGGGTATAGGACCTCTTGCAAAATTTTGAGGAATTTAATATTGAGTCCATTCCAAGAAAGAAGAATGAGGCTGTAGACAGGTCTTTGCAAGGATTGGAACACATTTTGATGTGAATGATAGTATAAAGAGGGATAAAACACAACCCCATATCAAGATAATTATGAGGTCAGGTACTCCAGATAATAACACAAGTTGGAAGGTGTTTGAGAATGATTATAAGATCATCATCTTCCTTCAGAAGAAGTCTGAATCCTCCACCAAGGATCAAGATAAGTTGCAGAGTGTGATGGTGATTAGGTTGTCCAGCTAAGAGTGAGTAAAATTCCATAAGTCTTCATGACTCTAGAGTCAATTTTCAATGCAAATGATCAATTCAGGAAGGAGAAAGAAAATATTTAGGTCAAAGGGGAAGATTCAGATCCAATTTTAGTTGTAGAGGGTAAGGTACTCAAAATTGGAAAAGTAATTACTGATCAAGAAAAATTTTATTTCATACAATGTTTCCGAGAATTCCCATATGTATTTTCTTGGAGTTATGAAGAATTGAGGGGATTTAAGCCAAACTTAAAACAAAACACTATCAAGATAGATCGGTAATACAAGCCCATTTGATAGAAGTAAAGAACAGACACCCCTTTAATAGAGCCTCTCATGAATAAGGAATATAACAACCTCATCGAGGAAAAAATTATTTTTCTTATCAAGCACTCTTCATGGGTTGCTAATCTAGTTTCATTCGGAAAAAGGAACAAAGAAATTAGATTGTGTGTAGACTTCCAAGACTTGAATAGGGCTTCTCTCAGAGACCATTATCCACTTCCTTCTATGGATAAAATATCACGGGTAGTAGCTGGTTTGAAAAGTTTCTCCCTCCTATATGGCTACTCAAGCTACAATCAAATAATGGTGAAAGAGGAAGACCAATTCAATATGACCTTTACAAAAAAATGGGGAACTTATGCCTATATGAAAATTCCATTTGGATTGTCAAATGCTGGAGCAACATTCTAGAGGGCTATGGACATGGTGTTCAATGGGCTAATAAATAAGATAGTTCTTTTGTACTTAAATGAAATCACCATATTTTCAAAGAACACATCAAGTCACCTTTTTCACCTCAATAAAGTGTTTAAAAGATGTAGGAGATTCAAGGTATCTTTAACTCCTAATATGTGTATATTCTTGGGTCATGAAGGTAACCTCTTGGACCACATTGTGTCTAAGGAGGGCTTGACGATTGATCCAGAGAGAGTTGAAGCTATCCATGCTCTAGCATTACCAAGTTAAAACAATGATCTCCAAATATTCCCGGGGAGAGTTAATTTTGTTCAAACTTTAGTGCCATATTTTTCCACTTTTGTGAAGTCACTAACAATGATGTTAAAGAAGAGTATTATATTTAAATGGATAGAGGAGGGAAAGGAGAGTTTCAAAGATATCAAGCATGCCATATCTCAAGCTCCAACTCTTATAAATTTGGACTTCTCCACAGACTTCATACTCTATGCCTTTAGTGGTTCAAACGTAATTTCTATCATCTTGGTACAAAATAATAAGGAGGGATCCAAACAGCCCATACCTTTCTTGATCGTGAGCTTAGAATATTATGAGGTGAGGTACTCTTTCATTAAAAATAATTCCCTCATTGTCATAAGAATTCTAAAAATGTTTAGGCACTTAGCTTCACATAATAAGATTCATTTGTTAGTATCTCATCCTTGAGTCAAGGATTTCCTCCTAAATAAGGAATTGAATGAGAAAATGGCAGGTTGGATTACTTGTTCGATGGATTATGACATAGAAATCAAGGTGACCTAGTTAGTCGATGGTAAGGGTCTTCGTGAGTAGCTAGATTCCTATCTCGCATGTCGAGTCAATTGGTGAAGAAGGGTTTGTTTTGGTGTTACAAGATGATCAAGAGAAATAACCCAATGCCTCACTATAACAAAGAGATCAATGTATCAAGGATTAAGAAAGGCCAAAATAAGGTATTTTAAGTTTCATTGTATTCCATTTTCATTGGTTGATGGTATTTTATTCAATAAATGTGTCAATGGTATCCTCCTAAGGTGCATCAACAAAAATAAGATAGAGATAGTATTACATGAGTTTCATGATGGAGAAACATGTGGCCATTTTCCTCCAAGGGTGACAAATCTTAGTACGATGAAGGTAGGTATTACTAGCCTAACCCCTTCAATTATTTTTATGCATGAATTAGGAAATGTAAGAAGTGTTCCTTCTTCATAGGTAAAGAGAAGTTAGAAAAACTTCCACTCCACCCCATTTCTGTAAATGAGCCATTCATGCAATGGGGGTTGGATTTTATTGGAGTAGTTAATCCAAACTCTATCTTGTGTCATAACTGGATCCTTACATGCATAGACTACTTAACCAAGTGGGTGGAAGAAGTTCTACTCAAGGAAGTAAATGAAATCAACATCTTGAATTTTTACGAAGGTATCATACCAATATTTTGATCCCCTTTAACTATAATATCAAATAATTCCTTATCTTTTCACGGGACAAAGATATATAAGTGGGTAGTGAAAATCACATCTATTTGAAAACCTCCAAACACTATTACCTCAAGGGTAACAGGAAAGCTTAGTCCACCAACATAAATCTTTTGAACATTATGAGGACTTTGGATAAGAACCAAAGAACATGGCACACCAAGTTGAAATCATCCTTGTGGGATAAAGGATTACTCCCAATAGCTCAATAGGAAATATCCTTACAAGATAGTTTATGAAAGGGAGGAACAGATTCATATATCCCTATAATTGCCTGTATTGGAGCTCCTGAAGCAACTAGAACTATCAAAAATTGAGCCCATGGAAGTTAGATATGTAGAGTTGATGGAGGTAGAGGAGTTGAGGGACCAAGTGGTGTAAACTAAGAAGTATAAAACTTCTATTAATAGGTGATTTGATAAAAAGGCCACAAATAGAACCTTCCAATAAGGATAATTGGTCCTGAAATGGGATGCATACTGAGAGACAAACCAGAAGAAACTCCAAGTTCGTTGCAATATGGAGTGGCCCTTACTTGATTTTAGGTTTTAATACTAACAATAATTTTGAATTATCTAAGATGGATGAAGAAAAATTAAATATTCCAGTCAATGGAATCTATCTCAAGAATTGTTACTAAAGGGAAGTATCTTCCTTATATACATATTAGTTTTGAATTTCAAATTCCTCCAATTGCTTACATCACATTTTTATGTTAGTAGTGTAGGGTTTCTTTTGTAATAAGTGTTTTTACACACTCTTCCTGTTCCATTTTGGGATGTGTATGATCTTTTTTGTTTATATATAGATGTGCCTTTTTTTATTTTGCACTTTCAAGTTTTAGGCAAAGTTTTGTGAGGGAACAACAAGTCTCCAACCAGTGGTGTTAGGAAATGACAAGCCCCGATAGTATGAATAAATTTTGAGGGGTGAATTCTCAGGTGTCAGACTAGTTTCAGCAATCAAATTGACTCCATGCCTAATGGATCCTCCAATATCATTGGTCTTTCGGATATAACAGAAGATCATCCCATAAATTGCCAATTGTTATCATTTTTTACAATCTGTAAAATGGACAACTTAATTTAGGTTGGAGCATGAACCGTGAAAGAGGACATGATATTCAAAGAAATATTTTAAGAGTCACATGAGGAATTTTAAGTTTAACAAAGTTCCTATGGAAATAATTTTCCATGCCCAACATGGTGGAAAAGACATGACATCTTGAAGCGGCATACACTTTCTGAGGTAACTTGTTCTTTCGATCTACAACTATAAATCCTAAGAAATAGGAGGCCATTTGGATGTGTTTCATTCCAAATTGTATCTTAATACCATCACCATTAGATTTAGTGGGTTGTTTCCAGGAGGAATGATATAAAATTTCACCCCAAAATTCATCTAGGAGCTCGAGGTATTGCCTTCGCAATTCGGTCCCTTGGGGTAGGACAGCCTGGGGTTGGTTGGCTTCGATGGAGGATGGGAGGATTAGGGGTTGGATGGATTTGAATTTATGTGGCTCACCAACATAGTTGTATGGAATGGACGTTATGTGGCTCACTAACATGGTTGTATGGACTAGAGGTTGGATGGCTCGCAGAGCAAAGGACGAACGATTGTCATGGTCGAGATGCTTGTCTGCGGTTATATGACCAACATGTTAGATGACTCAATAATATCTAGGGTGTGTGGTTAAATGGTTCATGTGTTGGATGGGTCTCAGATTAGGTTAAGGTAGGTGGTGAATGACAGCCCAAAAGCTGTTTTTAATGAGGTATGATGCCCATGACTTCCCGTATAAGCAATGTACTAATTTATATGGCTCCCCATAACTCTTTAATGAATTTTGTCGGTAGGTGAAGAAATTTTGAGGTTATTCTTGCTATATACTGAAAATTTTACCTCATTTTGAGGATGGAATTTTTAATGCAAAGGAACTATGTCAAAATTGTTCCAAAGCTATTGTGAGTTGCAAGCCTTGAATTTGGGAATTTTGTAAAGGATTCTTTCCTTGTGCCTATATTATAATGGATTGTGCATCTTTTTAAGAAATAAAATTGTTGTTTTGTGGATTTTCTTTCTCTCTAACTCGGGTTATAATTCATTTATTTCCTCTCATTATGTTTGCAGGTATATGGTGTATATTTCTATCTCTTTGTAGGACCCTTAATTTGTTGTGCTCCATGAATATAGGGAATTGAATATTGTTTTAGAATGTGGCACTTCTGTCTACCCTCTCCCACTTTGTTTACTCCCTATTTTCACTCACTTAGAATATTTCCACCCTTTTTCTTGGTGCTATCACCTTCCTTAGTTTAAAATTTACATTTTCTACATCTGTCTTTTCCCGATTCCTTGGAAATCATAGGTTAGTGTTAGGATAGTTGAATTTTACTTTTCTAAGAGTAGTTTTTGCATTAAGAATAGGTAGGGGAAACAACCTTCTCGGGATGTTTGTATCAATCGCAGGGTTCCACACCTTGAGAAAATCCCATGTTAGCAAATTACAGTGATTTCCTCATCACCCTACTTACAAGTATTCAAA
Organism: Taxus wallichiana var. yunnanensis; assembly: GCA_018340775.1. Taxonomy (NCBI): domain Eukaryota; kingdom Viridiplantae; phylum Streptophyta; class Pinopsida; order Cupressales; family Taxaceae; genus Taxus; species Taxus wallichiana. Next base: position 418,814,538 of record CM031243.1, read on the forward strand.
GGGTGCTATAATTTTGCACTAACAGATTACATAGTAAGTAGTGACCAAAAAAATCACGGTCCAAAAAAACATCACAAAGCAAACAAAGAGTACCCAAAGGGCACAAAAAAATGAACACAAAGTGCTACAAAGGAAGAGATACAAAAATGTGGTGTGAAGGAGCTGCCACAAAGCCAACAACAAATGGAGAAGCCAACACTACCACCTACTTGACTAACATGAGGCTCAAAACACCCTCTCTTCTCTTTAGACCTTGTTATAAAAATTCAATTCTCGAGATGAGAAGGCAAGGATAATAGTGAATCAAGACAAGAACATGCATGTGCTGAGTCGAAGTAAGAAGATATGAAATATTTTAACACAATCTGTCGAAGGGGGAATCTCTTCACTCATAGTCTCGAAATTTTAGAGAGAGGATTTTCTTCAGTTCCACATTCTTTGAATGATTGCCAATATTTAACTCATGAAGGATTCAACTTTTTTATTTTTTTGAGTCTTATAGAGTGACCAAGCTTCTTGTAGGTGGCCAATTTAATGACATAATCTACACCATAATGTTGTAGTCTCATAATCAACAACCTATATCCACATCAAACCATCATGAAGTAGCTCTAACATATCTAGAAGACCTTTGATGAGGTTAACCTTAATGCAAATACGAGCATATGTGAATAACCCTTGTTTAGACCGTTCCTCATCCATCTTGATGAAATGACCAACAAAGTTACCAATGGCCACACAAACCACATGGTGCTAAAATGGGAGAGGAAGATTTGGGAGACAAACCCAAACCAACATTTTTGAAACTACCATGGTAGAATGATCAAAATCCAAAATCCATGGAGTAATAAAATGACTAGAACCATGGACCCTCATGAAGAATCCATTGACACTCTGTAGCAGAGAAAAAATGATAAAAAAAGCCTTTACACATAATTGAATCTCACAATTGCGCATTTCATATTAATTATGGGTGGAAGAGTAATTGTTGAGGTCAGCAGACGCAACTATGTAGTGGGGTTGTCATAGACGTGGATTAATCCTTACATGGCTGAAAATAAAATGGTTGTCATTATGGTTGTTAAGCCATATCATTGTTGGTTTATTTGTGAATTCTTCCATGGAATTAAATATGGAAGTTGCATGAGCGCTACATGGTTTCGAGGCTAGAAAATACTAGATTGAAGAAAAAATAAGTAGAAGCACTTTCCTCTATCATCTACAACAAAATGAGCTTGGATCTTAATAATATTGTAGCAAAATGCCAAAAAAAAATTAGTAGAATTCATGGAAGGTGAAATTGTGAGAATGTTTCCACATTGCAATAAAACTTCCATATGGAATGTGTGAATAAATGGCTTCTCTCTCACTGCGAATGTGTAACTTGTAGAAATTCCTTCTTCAAAGAGCCATATGTCAATAACATAATCACATGTCAAGTCCAAGAGTAGAGGAAGGGTGGGATATCGACATCATTCCTGTTTGAAAGCATAGCTCACTTTTTTTATTTCAATGTTTTTTTTTAATTGTTTTTTCTTGTTAAAAGTTGAGGAATTTAATGTTCTTCAAGTTTACATCATTTGTTGGAGTGGAAATTTCCACCTTGCACTATATGTTTATTAACTTTCCATCTACGAATCACTAGATATTTATGGATTTTTATGTATCACCTAAAAATTGAGATAGAATGTGGTCACCTAATTTTTTTCTTCGCATTCGTTGCAAACTCGTAGTTCTGAGAGAGCATTTTCCACTCTAACAAGAGTAAAAAGTAATTTAAGGTCAAGAATGAGTGAAACTAGATTAAATAGCCTTTCTATTTTGACAAATGAACATGACTTCGCTAGAACAATAAACTATGATGACCTCATTGATAATTTTTCTATGGCAAAGGAAAGAAAAAAGCGTTTATAACTTTTACTAAATGTGTTAGAATTTATGCTATAACTATTTTAAAAACATGCACATGCGCAGTGATTGGCTGGTCGCAGGAGGGTGGGACAGAGGGGGTAAGGCGTCCACTCTAAGTACTTCCGGTACACTTCAAACCTTAATTCAGCCCTAGTTATCCTTTATATTTTATGTAATCGAAAGTCAAACCTTATATGACTCTTCCGAATGATAATAACAATCATTGTAAATATTATTTCCGTTTAATTAAATAAGAAAGATATTCCTATATTCTTTCTTATTCAATTCAAAGATAATAAGAGTTACTTAAAATATGCATAGACGCTCTGTAGGATTTCAATTTTATTTGTACTTATCTAGAAAGCTAATTTTGTTTATACTTCTCTCGTGCAGCCAATTTTTCTTCTTTTGTTGAATGTTTGAGGACATTAATAATTTATCTTATGGCTTGATGTTGTATGAGGATCGTGACTTCCTTAATATGGATAAGTTACTTAGAGCCAACCACATTTTATCGAAACTAATATGCATAGATTGCAGTGTTATTCAAACACATGGTAGGTACCTTGTTTCTCTTTCAAGATTGAAAAATAATTAAGGATAGTGACATTTGGTGTGGGGAGCTAACTTGACTTTTGTTAATATTGCATTGAATTTGGAAATGTGATATTTTTTTACTTATAAATCAAGTCTATAATAAATAAAGAGGGGGAAGAGGTTATATTGGCTGTTATATCATCCCACTAGTCCGTAATATTGTGAAATGAATCATAACCTATGATATTAGATTTTGTTTTGAAAATAAAAAATAAAATTAAAAAATCTTTCAAATTAATTCAAGGTAGAAATAGAATAATAATGAAAATTTGTGATTTGAAAGCATTGTGAATGAGTGAGGACTTTCAAGTTATTGATGTATTAAGCCATAATGTGGTCTAATATGTACCCCACCCATAGATTGTTGTGGCTTAAGTATCCAACCCACAATTTATCTTTTAATATATTGATTAAATTAAATTTTGTTTATAATCATATTTTTTAATTGGTTGTGTGTTATATGTATATATTTATTGTTATGAAAAAGTAGAATACTTTAAAATAAGAAGAATACGGAATCTTTTATCTCAAAAATAAATGTTTTGATATTTGAGATAAATAGAGATAAATGAAAAAGGAGATATCATATGGGGAGAAACAAGTTAAAAGTAAAACTTTCTTGGTTGTTTACAATCATTTGTATAAAGATTCAAAATAAGATTCAAGGAACGGGGTTGATTAAGTTTCTAAGAATGAGGATGAAACTCCTTCCTCTACATCAATAGGAAAGCTTTCACTTCATTTTTCTGAATTGGATGTGGGAACTACTTCCTTTTGATTTTGTTTGCAATGGAGTTTCAAACTCATGTGGATAAGGAGAACATTGGAAACATCATTTCGGATGAAGATGCACCTCATTCGACCCTCATTGATAAATCTTTGTTTCCATTGGAACATGTTGTTATGGAGTAGGATCCCCTCAATCCTCTCTAAGCATCTATATAAAAAAGAGAGGAAATCACTTTAAAATAACAATAATATTTTTTTGAATAAAATAACTCTAAATAAATTACATCATAAAAAATATATTAAATGTGACGATAAATGTATGGTAGCACATTATATTTCTATATTGTTATAATAATGTATTGGTACTACCATTTCACATGTTTTGTTTCAAGGGACATATTGCAAAATTGTAATAACTTATCACTTGTTTATGACAAATTAATGGCCGTCAAATTTAAAATGCTCCAAGCGTTAGTCGTGCACATTGACTACAAAGTGTTTTGGATTTATAGCGTAGAAGTGGAAGATTAGCCATAGCAGCCATTAAGATCATATTTTGTTCTTGGTTTTGACCAAGATCAATTTCAATTTATATTCTCACACATTGAACATTTATAGCTTATGATCAACCTGTTCATACTCTCAAAACACATAGACTCTTGCACATCATCGGATTGTCTAAGGACATTATTTCCCTTTTGATTTGATAGAGGTTAGACTAATAGCCACTTTGAAAAGTATTATTATAATTGATTTAATTAATGTTGAATAATGCTAGAAGTTAATTAAATCAAAATATCTACCTATATAATATTCATGTCATCCTTATTATGTATGTTAAAAAAAAAACATTCATAAAACTTAAAAAGGGTGAGATTCACTTCATAGAAAAGTGAAAGCATTTACTCGATGTGAAATTTTTAATTGAATATCACAACACTTCCTCTAGTGAGCATAGGATTTCATTTATAAGTTAGGTGTAATATGTTTGAATCGACACTATGCCTTATTGCAGTTCGGTTTCTCTTCTATTTTATTGTTTTTAGGTATATCGTGTTTTAGCCAGGCTCTTTACTTGCTAGCAATGTATGGAACAGATTTTTGGTGGATGTTTCATTTGATACTACTAAATGCCAAGATACATTTCCATTAGATGGGTGAGTAAAACTGATTTTCGTTTTGCTTTTGTAGTTTTCTATTTTTTTAAGGATATATCCAGGGATTAATTTGTTTGGAATTTGAACGGTGTGCAGGTTGGATGATTGGGATTCATTCTTTGAATCAGAAGATATTTTGAGCTCTAAAACTAATGAGCTGCAGGACTTGTACAATAGGAATTCTAATGTTGCAGATTATCAAACTATTTCATCCTTCACCACTGAGACTGCAGATATTACATTGACAGATAAAACTCTCAATCTCTCCCCAAAAGAAAATGTCCATCTCAGAATACTGCAAGAAAAATATCAATGGACCGCGACAGAATTCAATCGGACCATTCAGAGATGTGTTTGGGGTCCAAAATTTGGTCTATGAGCGCAAACGGAGAAAAGCTATAAATGATAAGCTTTTGGCATTGCGAGCTCTTGTTCCCAACATCACTAAGGTGATCTCTGTGATTAGGTTGTATATGATTAATGATTACCAGCTATATCATATAATACAAAATGATTTATGATTAGGATCTATATCATATAATGCAATACCAGTTTTCTATGATGCAGATGGACAGAGCATCTATTCTACAAGATGCAATCAGTTATGTTCAAAGCTTGCAAAAGCAGATCAATGAGATTGAGGACGATATCTCTGCACTAAAATCTGAAAAATCAAGGAATACCGACGGTACCAACAATCTTATTTCTGGGGACAGTGTGGAATTTACACTTGGGAAATTTTCCCTGAAGCAGATCAATGAGGTTCAGGACGATATCTCTGCTCTAAAATCGATGAATACGCTCAACACCAACTGGCTTATTTCTGCTTATAGTGTAAGATCTACACAAGGAAATTTTTCCCAGAAGAGCCCTGCTACACAATGCTTCAAAATTCGGAATGTATGTCCCAATCCCCATGATGTGTATCAATAACATTTAGTTCTGTTTTATTTTCCTTCTGCAGCTGGCTTTGATAGCTATGTTTTTGCAATCGATTTGTTGGGGAAGAGTGTAAGTGGACTATTTACCAGTTTTTGGGATGGATTTAACTTTTGTTGGTTCATGTCAGCCTTGCAAACATACATGAGGTTTAGACTGAGCTGTCTGTTAGTGTACTCCAACTGTTTCTTACATTTGGTCTATGCCCGCTTTTTGTTACTAACTTATTATAAATCTTATAACTTAATTGATATGATCTATGAATGAGATCCGCCTCTTTTACATATGGAGATTGATATTGATCTTTCTGTAATATGCTAGCTTGATGTGACCAAGGTGGGGTGGAAAACATATCTGATTATAATATATTGCAAGAATGAAGAAGGATTATTTGTGCAGCTGGCGAAAGTTTTGGATACCCTTCAGCTGAACATTATCAATTGCAATCTCACCACTTCTGATGTGCATACAGTTTTTGCAGAGGTACCTACTAATTCTCAACATTGTCTCCATATTTCCCCCAAGTAAATGTAAGGGAACTAAAACTAATGATTGCCTCTGCACGCTTACAATCTTGTATTTATACATTATAATAAATATTGTAATCAAAACAGCCACGTTTTCTGCCATTCCATGAATTTTGTCTGTTTCTTTTAATCAGTTGGATTATGACTATCTAGTTTCACGGGGAGAATCTCACTCTTCTCGCCAGTTACATTCTGCCTCAATATTAGTTAATCTACTGAGAGTAATGAATAGGGATTTGATTTACAATTTTTTTGTTATAAAATTATAAGAAAATAATTTTGTCAGGTAGAGGAATCGGAGACGATGGAAGAAAACGAGATAAAGGAGACCATTCTTAAAGCTGCTCTGAAGCATAGTTTTGAATACATTTGATGTTGGGACATTTAAGATCAAGGAGGATAAAGTATCCTAAGACAGGACATAATTCACAAGGTATACTTTTTGTCAAAGAAAGGATTTACTAAATGGGAAGGTTTGCTCATGAAAAGCTGGATATTTTTCAAAGAGATGTAGATAATAGATTATTGTACAAGATTATTTTAACTTCTGTTTGCTGGTGATTAAATTCTTGTAGGACTCTTCTACTGTTCAAATCTTTTACGATTCTTCTACTTCATATAGGTTGACAAGCTATTGCATTCATAGATTTTGTTGTTGAGAGTGATCATACAATGGGTTTCTTTAAACCCAATGAAATAGTTTTTGACCCTGCAAATTAGAAGACAGATCTGGATATGTTTTCAACCTTATTTATACTTCTTCCCATTATCATCATCTCAAATTAATTCAAAAATCTGTGATGTAACTTATACAAAATTACATTGTCTTAGTGCTATTGACATATCTTAATATTATTTGTCTCTCTTGTCAATGTGTTTCTATTGGATTTAATCTATACTTCTCACTATTATTATTACACATTAACTTAAAAATATTTGATATAACTTATACAAAATTACATTGTTGTTGGTGGCATTGACATATGTTAATATTATTTGTCCCACTTGTCAATGTGTAATTATAGGATTCTCTGTCAAGATACATCTTCCCATTATCACAAACTAAATAAAAATATTTGATGCCATTTATACAGAATTACATTTTTGTTGGTGGCATTAACATGTCTTATTTGTCTCACTTGTCATATTTGTCTCACTTGTCAATGTGCTTCTATTGGATTCTCCTCAATCCATAGATTACACTAATTGCAGTAAATAATCCTATTTGTTTTTTATTTTTAAGTACATTAACCTTCGATCCATACTCTTATAAAATGTTTGGTTCACATTGTTGTTACAAAAACTTTGTTTAAAAATAGACATGTTGCTAGTGGGCTTAGTGTAAATTTATCGTTAAGCATTATAAGTCTTTTTAAATTCTGAGTTAAATTCCTTACCTAAGATATAAAAATATGATTGTTTGTTTCTTTTCTCTCAATAAAAAGAAAATATTTTTGTAAACACAATTTTTTTAAACTTATCTACGAACAGATATTCATTTCTAATAAAAATTATATCATTTATCTATTGAAAAAGAAGTTTTTAATTTTACCTTGATTTCTTTCTTTGATGTCGATTGTTGTCTTTCATGATTCACCACCTCTTGCTAAAACCATTTTCAACAACCATGGGTCAATTCTTAATCCCATAACAACTCTTATTGTCTCCAACCTCCCTACACAAGAAAATACTTCGGTATATTATTTTTAAAGTCATATGCTTATATCCTTTAATTCCAACCTTGCTTTATATCTATCGATTTTCCCTCTAAAGGAGGCCATTCTTGAAACTATTGTATATCACGGTTTGAAATATATTTGATGTTTTAAAATAAGAATTAGCAAGTTGTAGAGTTTGGGGTGTGAATTGGTGATCTATTTCGTAGAAAAACTATTTTTAAACTCTCTATCTACATTTAGATTTCATACAATCTATATTTAGGTAGTAATTATGTTGAGAGTTGTCTTAAAGTGGTAGCCGGTGTGTAATAGCTCCACTTATTCCTTTTTATGGCTCCAAAAATTAAAACATTACATAAAAATTAAAATATTAATTTTACCGATCTATAAATAATAAACATTATATATATATATATATATATATATATATATATATATATATATATATATATATATATATATATATATATATATGAAATTAGTGAAGAGTAAATATATATCCATTGTTTAAAATTATTAGGATTTCTAAATTATTAAGAAAACAAGGTTTGAAATTTGATAAAATTTCCAAATCATTTATTAAAAAGAGCTATAATTTATATTCCATTATCACTTATTAAAATATTAATTTTTAATATATAAAGATTGAAAAACTATATTATATTGGCCATATTATAAATCTTTATATCCATTGCACCATCACCTATTATATTTGCTCCACCCAAACCTTAAAGTGCAGCACTAAGTACATTTAACATTTTAATTTTAGATTATTTGTTTGTATACAATTATAAACTTTTATAATTTACACTAACATTTAGACTTTTAAGTTTTTTTTTTTTTTTTGTATTTTAAGTAGCTTAGACTTTTTGGTTATATATTAATTTGATTTATGGATATAAATTAATTTATTAATAGTTAACTAAAATTTATTACTTATTGCACTATAGTTTATGTTTATAATTGATTTTATTATTTTATTTTGGATTTATTAAAACTATTTTAAAGTAAATAAAAAAATTTATTGATTTTTGTTAGATATTTAAATTAGATATTTTAAATACTGAAATATATATTAAGTTAAATATTTTCACTATAATTAAATTTATTTTTTATTCAGGGAAACATTCTATATTTATACGTTTATGAACTATGATATTTATTTATGCCTATAGATACTTATGCATAATTATAAATATGTTAACTAATATTAATATCTTTATACTAATTTAATAATATCTTATAGATTACAAATAAATAGTATATAAGTAATAAATAAATATTTATTACATAAATAATATTTATTTAAGAATTTAAAATTATTTATAATGGAAAACTTCAAAATATTTTTAATTATTTAGTTTGTATATTTAGATATGACCCATCCACATTTGAATTTTGAAAATAAAGAACAATGAATTCAATATATAAGAGATTATGCTAGATAATATTGAGCACGAAAATGTAAAAACATGACAAAGGAAAAAAGAAATGATGAAATGAGATTGAAATAAAAATATGTGCTAAAAGTAGCACATAAATTATATTTGAAGAACTGGAAGCACAACTAAGACAACATGCTGATGAAATGGTAGTATATCACACTCAAACATCTCAAGATGAACAACATACATTAAGAAGAAGATTGCAAAGACAAAGGATTTTATATGCATTCACTTAGGTGAACGAAAATAGTTACAAGAAAATACGCGTTAAGCATCTCAAAGGAATTGTCAAAATAATTCTAATGTTGAGGGTAGTTCTCAAGGATTGAATTCGAAGAACTATAGAAAATGTTCTACAAAAATCACATAATAGAGAAATACATTATGATGTAGAAAATACTATATCGATAATGATAAAAATGCATATAACATCACAACTAAGAAAAAGATTTTTAAAAAATCTAATCGACACAAATGGAATGCTTGGGAGATATTTAAATACTTTCCAAGTGATTTTTCAACATGGTATAGATATGTTTGCTTCCCAGAGTATGTGCTATATTTTTCAAGAAATTTATGTAAGAGTAAATGTGTATGAAGACCTAAAGGTTTTGTTGGTAGCCAAATTTTTCCTCCCTTTCAAGCCGAGGAGCATCATAGATTTGGCACGGAGCTTTAGAGACGAGATAGATGATGATGTGTATCATTTTGTAGTCGGGGATGAGATTTAATTGGTCCTTTGTCACTCAGAGTTATGGAGAGATGGATAGCACCTTCAAGAGGATTTGACCTATCCTCACTACTTTAGGCTATGCCTTTCGACTGAGGTGAGAGGACCGTTAATGTAACCTCTGTTTGATGAAGAAGATGGAGATATCCTTCTTTTGGACAAATTTTATGAAGAAAACCTTGGGAAAATAAATCAATACTCCATGATTTAACTCTTAAGAGTTGTCACTTCTAAACAATGGAGATACTTTCAACACAAGGCTAAGGTTTCTACGAAATTAAGAAATCCTTATTATTCGCATATTTTAGTAAATAGATTTTGTTCCTTTGTTGATACATGGGAAACAGGGGTATTTTAAGATGGATCAATGGTTTTGAATAATTTTGAGGGAGATTAAGAAGGATAAAGTTGATTATACCAAATATTTTAGGGACTTCACAACAATGGAAAACTCAACAACTAAAAGCTTCAAAATAGTTAGGACGTTCCTTCAACCAGAAGGTGTGCTTCAATGGAGGCTCTAGATCAACATGTTTTCACACAATCTTTGAGACTCTAACATGAAGGATCGAATTGAAAGACTCAATTAAACACCAAAATCTCTTATCAATCATGCCTAAGGTACACCCAAAGACTTATAGACAATATTTATCAACAAATGACAATGAATTGATTTTAAATTTGTTTATCTCATCCAAGATGAAGGTGTTATCACCAAATCACATCACCCTTATGTTTACACAAGTGCATGAACTTGAGCTCACAGTGTGATTGGATAACATGGGTACTATCTCCAAGTTATGGGACTTTCTACTTTAGATAGACCTCCTGAGAAAGTTGGTTCTTGCTCCTAAACCGCCCGCCACAATCTACTCTAATGTAGGGTAAACTAACTATTCTAATCTAGCTTTCCAAAGGACCAAGGAGAGAGAATGCATAAAATTAAAGTTTACACTATAGCATTGATACACCAGTAAAAGGAGGGGTGGTAGAGTAGTCTTCTAATGTGTGAAAACTAAGAGAAAAGTGCATACTAAAAGGGGTGATAACACTGGGTGTCCAAAATATGAAAATGCATTCACAACAATGTTTCATGCATGGACAATAATAATGGATCCTTGCAAGAACAAAAAAATAGACACAATACACTTGTAATCAAGGTTGAAGGGGAAATAAGAATGCAAGAAAACACAAAGAAGGGGAAGATGCATCCACAAACTTATATTTTATTGCTTCATGATATGCACAATTCAACATTTACAAGATAAGGGCCTACATCACCATGCAAGGAGTCCACTACAAGGGCCTATAGCACATTGGCTTCACAAATTATTTTTTAAAGAGCTTTGCTACAACAAAATTCCCCCTTTTTTACAATGAGCCCAACACTCTAATTTATAGAAGAATGAGAAGAGAGAGAGAAGGGGAAAATGGAAATCCCAAAATCTGTCCTTCAACCACTTGTAAGAGGCATTAAATGGAGTTAAATGATTGTATTTTAGTTGCAAAACGCTACCCATACTATGTCAAGTGCTGCATCGAGAAAGAATCATGACCATGCCTCTTGATTGCACTCCCAACTACCAAATAAAATACTGTCATGAACCCGGCCACATTTTATGAAAAATCCACATCGATTTATCATCAAATGCATAAATTTTTTATTTCTATGTATTGGGATTGGAGCCATGATTCCAACGGTACCAATTTTGTGTGATTTTGTTGAGAAATACAAAAGTTATGACCATATGAGTGTGAGTAGCTATTTTGGGTCCAGTAGGCATTTTTCGTCATTTCGACGGGAATGAGAATTAACTCGATGGAGCCGAATATGTTTATTTTATTTAAATATATATACCCTCATTAAAATTTATAAATATATTTTTTGTGACGTAGAGGATGTCGTGCTCATTCCAGAAAGTCCAATTTTATGAAAATCGGAGCTCAGAGTCAAAAGTTATGGCCATTTGAAGTTCTGGAGTCAAACATTGACTTTTCTCTTTGTTGCGGCTATTTCAACAAAATTGGATCCACATGTCCTGGCTGTCCCAGACACATTATTCTACATCGGCTGATTCAGGTCTCCTTGTCCCTACGCATCCGTCATTGACTGGGACGTGAGGGCCGTTGACTTCCGCATCGGCCGCATCCACTTAACTTGGCTCCTTGTTCGGCAATTTCACCTTTACGCATCCCACGCATACTTTTGTCCCAACTGTCCTGGACACATTTTTCCACGCCACCAGGAATGCACTGACTTGTGGAAAATCAGTCGATTCGCGTCCTGCATGTACTTTTGTCCTGGCTGTCCCAGATCGTGCGGAACAAAAACTTCGGCATTTGCCAATTTTCACTGCCTGCGGCCCTTTCAAATTTGTGCATCCCTGCGTCCCAACTATCCCGTGGACCGCATGGAAAAAAAATGTATGATTTAGTTGATTCCTTTGTATTTCAACCTCAAACTTGGTACAATGAACCTTGCTACGACCCACACCTTTGAGTACGACTGCAACCTCGAGACCCGTAATGCATTAAAACAAGCACAGGACTTCATTTTTGGATTTTTTCAAAATTTTCCTAACTTCTTGGATTGACTTCTTGGATGGGGATGTTAGAGAGAAGTCAAGGGTACCCCAAAAACATGATTTTCGGCCTTGAATAAATTTTACTTGCTGGGATCAAGAATTTGATGATGTTATCAAAATTACCTTGAGGGTAAATTTTTTATAACATAAGGATCTTCTTGAAATGAAATTGCAAATACCATTAAATTGTCACAGGGATGAGATCCTGTGTGATTTCACAAAGATTTCAATGTAAGATTGCAATAGGAACAAAAGAAACCATTTGTAAAAATTCTGAAATAAAGAGACACAAATTGCTAGAGATTGGACACAAATTAATTTCAAAATTACTTAGATTCATCAATAGGGGAAAGCTTCCAGAGAAATCTCAGTGCTCATCAATGGCTATACATCTGCAACTAACTTGACATGATAGAAAATCTAACACATAAGAAAATAATAGGTTATCTCACTTGGTCTCTTAGGAAGACGGATTTCTCAAATTTTCTCTTAAGAATTCAACCCTCGACCATTTACAAGAGTATTCTCATTGCATTTATACATTTTACTCACTCAATTTTCCCCCAAAAGAGAAGAATATTCAAGGGACCTTTGTTTGTTACCAATTTGTCTTAGAAAGTGAAATTTAACAAATTCACATCTAAAAGTTGCCAGGTGGACCAATTATGAACTAATCACATTTCTTGGGCCCTTGACTAATGACTAGGATGCCATGCCACAACTTTTTGGGAGTCCTTCTAATCATTATGATTCTGTCATGCGAGAAATCCCCTTTTTAATCATTTTCTAGAGGCTCTGCACAATTGGATATGACAGGTAATCCATTTTGCTCTCAAGGAAACACATTTTTCATCTTTTGTAACTAAAATTTTCCATCTCTTTCCTCTACAATTCTGCCCCGCATCCATCTTCTCTGGTAATTCCCTTTTTGCAAGTGCCCAAGCAATTCCAACTTCAAAATATCAATCTTAACAATCCTTGGACTCAAAAATTAAGTTTCGAATCCATCAAATGGCACTTTACAAACAGAAATGACAAGGAATTTCATCAAAGAATGATGAAAAACAATGTGTATTCGTGTCTCTAGGAGTCTTGGAGAAAAATGGTAGAAAAACAAATGCAATACATAGAAACCGTTGATTCTACCCCTTTTCTACTTTATATCATAGTTATCCACGTGTTTCCTTAGCGCAACTACAAAGGAGAAGTACAAGGAAAGTTTCCAAACAAGCATGGGCCTTCCATGTGCCCAGGGCCCAAGAAAAATGTATTTTGGCCTTTGAAAAGTCTCAGTGTAAAAAGGAGCTAGCGAAGCCTCCACGTGTCTCAATGGCGCATTTTGAGATGGTCCCCAAAATTAGAGACCCCAAACAAGCACAAGCTCAACACGTGTCTCAATCCAGAAGAGTTTGTTAAAAAATTTGAAGGTTCAGTGGAAGGCGCCATGTGTCTAGGGTTTGAGACATTTTTCTTTGGCCATTGAAAATTCCAAGCAAATGGCAGAGTGATCGGAAGCCTCCAAGTGTCCTCCAGAACTTCTTCAAAATTAAACTTAGGGGCTGGTCCCCAAAAAGAAGCGGTCCCTCCACATGTCCTAGGCCTTTCAAAATTTCTTTGAAAAGTTTAAGTACAAAGCAGAGCCGAAGGAAGCCTCCACATGTCACCCTATCGCAATTGTTAAGGTGGGACCACGATGCGGATCCTCCAATGAGCACCATCCCTCTATGTGTGCATGGCCCGCCAAAACTGTACCGGCCTCATGAAAATTTTTTCCCAGTTTGGGCAAGGCAGCGGAAGTCTCCCCGGTGAAAGTCCAAGGCCAAACCAAAAGGTGAATTTTCAAATGAGCGTTGTTCCTCCACGTGGACAATTTTTGGGTTGAAGCGAACCTTAATGTTTTTAAAGAGCATCACTAAGTCGCATCTAACCGAAACAACCATGTTTCTAGTGATGCTTGAGAAGTAAATTTGACCGGGAAAAATACACCCGTTAAACCGTAAAATGTAGGAAAATCACCATTTGAGCCCGGAAATGAATCTTTCTTCAAGGAAAGAGAATTTGGAAATGTTATAAGGCTTAAATATGATCCTCTCGAGCTACATCCAATCACATTTCCATAGGTATTTGGGACAAAAATGATAGGGACAATAAAATGCATTGTGGAAAATGGAAGGAAAAGAAAAACCCGAGTTTTACGCCAAAGTTCTGATTCCTTCACATGGATATAGGAACGAAAAAAAAATTCTGGACTTTTAACTGATCCTTGACCAAGGAAGGGACTGATCATGGTAACCAAATGGAGGACAAATTTTTTATTCATAAATACGGGAGATAGAAAACATGATAGAGGACATAAACTGAGGAATTTCAATGACAAATGGGGCGAGACTAATTTGAGCACCAAAATCGGCTCTGACTCGGGGATGGACACTCGCCTGCAAGTGAAAAAAGAAAAAATAGTAGACCAAGTGCCAAAAATAGACCATTGGGTAACAGAGTCAAGGAATAAGCTTGCAAAGTAGAGAAACCATAACCATCCTCCAAAAAAACCGAGAAACCAACAAAACCAAGTCACCAAGGACCAGAACAAACAAAAACACAAAAGCAAAATGAAAACAAAGAACTATACACTGTACAAATGGAGTATACCTTGATTATGAGAAATCAATCAAGGATATGTTTCAAATACCTTCCATTAAGAGGTAATTCAAGAAGTTCCACATGTAATTCTTTTAGGAAGATGGTAATTTCACCAATTCGAATATCAATTGAATAAGGGCCCATCCACAATGCATCAAAATTACCATGCTTTCCCTTATCTCCATGCCTGCTATCCCATAATAGAAGAAGATCCCCAATGCTAAAAGCTCTTGGAGTCACCTTCTTGTCAAATAACTTTTCAAATTTTCTCTGAATTTCACATGCCGCTGATGGGATTCCCTTCTTTCTTCATCCAACTCAATAATTTGATTGATTCGATCATCATATGGACCAAATTCTTGATCTTCAATTTGTTGAAAAAAATGAAATGAAGACAATTACAAATGAAGGGGCAAAAAATCTTGAGTTCCATATACCAACTCAAATGCGCTTTTACCAGTAGCTCTTTTGAAAGTGATTCTGTCAAACCAAATAGAAAACTTCAGTTGCTCACCCCACTTTCTTTTGTTTAGCTCCAAGGTTCTTCTAGTGATCTTCAACAATTTTTTATTGCGGGACTCACTTGTCCATTTATTTGGGGATTGAAGTTAGAATCATATGTCAAATTGATTACATACTCTTTTCACATTACCAACAAAGTTTTGGCTCTGAAACTCATGGCATTATCAACAACAATATTAATTGGTACTCCAAATCTACATATGATTCGATTCAGCATGAATTCCATGATAACTTGGTGTGTTGCCTTCTTGGTGGGGATTGCTTCCACCCACTTAGTGAAATAATCAGTAGCTACAAGAATCCATTTATGACCAGCACTGGAAGGATCAGAAATTTTTCCAATGAAATCTATTTCGATTGTTTAAATAGGGCTTCAACAGACACAAGATGCAAAGAAAGGGATCCTTAAGCTTTCATTCTTCCGAAAAATTCTGGAAACTTTCACATTTCCAAACTAATAGAGTTATATCCTTGAAGAGAGTTAGCCACCAATAACCATCCCTCAAGATTTTACGTGGTGTAACTCTTGCAGCAAAATATCCCCACAAATTCCTCCATGGAGATCAACAATTACCTTTGGGGCTTCATCCTCAAGCAATACATCTTAAGAGAACTCCCTTCGGGTTCTTTCAAGCTAACCCAAAATTAGTAATGAAATTTTTTTGAGAGACTAAATTAAGAGCTATTTTCGATTTTTACCAAATATTCAACGAAGCATAGATGTCTAAGATAAAAGATTATATCCTTGTAACATTAAGAGCTTACCAACTTTTCAAGGACATCTACCCTTTCTCCTTCTACTTCATTCAACTCAATAGTCTACAAGTTGATCTCAGCCATAATCTTAGCTAGCCACAAACCTCTTACCAATTTTTTGGTTTGGATATCCATGTCATATTCCTACTTTTTTACCGATCTCGCATCTTTTCTTGAGACCTCCATCTCTAATAAGATGTCTTTCACCATGGTGTGGGGAACATAAGAAACAACTTTAGAGCTCAAGACGTAGGGTCTGAGAACCTTTTTTGCTTTCACCAAGGAAAATGCTTGCTTCTCCATGATGGTGTACTTCAACTTAGCTCCTTGCAATGCTTTCCTGAAAAAGGTGATTGGTCCCTCAACCCCTTCATCATCCTTCAATAGAAAAACTGATGTAATGTTGTTTTCGAAGCAAAAGAAAACACTTGAAAAGGCTTCTTGTAATTTAGGGTGGCAAATCAAATCGGTCATGATTTAGTGCTTCCTTGATCCCATTGAAATCTTGAATGGAAGCTTCTTCAAAGACATGCTAGTAATGGGGATGGTCAGCTCAACAAAGTTAGACAAAAATCTTCTGATAAAGTTTATTTGTCCAAAGAAGGATTGAATTTCCTTCTTAGTTCTAGGAATTAGAACCTTGTTGATGGCTTCCACTCTCTTGGGATCAATCATGACTTCTTCCTTTGATACTGATGTGATCAAGAAGCTTTGCCTTTTGCACTCCAAAATTGCACTTCTTGGGATTAAGAGATATGTCACACTCTCTACACCTTATGAACATTCTATCCAAGTGTTGCAAGTGATCATTTATTTTCTGGAAAACACAATTACATCATCTTGATAAACAACAATGAATTCATTAATATAACCAACAAATGCTACATCCATTGCTCTTTGGAAAGTTTCTCTAGCATTCATTAAGCCAAAAGACATCCTGACATAGACATAAGTTCCCCAAGGAGTAGTAAAGGCAATCTTTATTCTTTCTAACTCCTTCACAACAACTTGATTATAGCCAGAGAAACCATCCAGAGTGGATAACAATTCAGAACCAGTTACCAATTGTAGCATATTCTCCATGTTTGGTAGAGGGTAATTATCTTTTAATGATGCTTTATTCAAGTTCCTAAAGTCTATGCATAGCCTTATATCACCATTCTTTTTCCGATAGGCACTAGGTTTGCAACCCAAGATGAGTACCTTGTGGGATGAATGATCCCTCCATCCCTCAACTTCTTCAGTTCTTCTTACATCTTCAAAGAAAGGAGCGGATTGATGGGCCTCTATTTTTTCTTGAAAGGCTTGGCATTAGATTCAAGAGGAATCTCATGTTGGAAAAAATCTTCCTATATTTGTTCAACTCAGAGTAAGACCAAGCTAGGCAGTCTTGATATTTCTTTAGTAATTGAACATAGGGTTACTTCTCTTCCTTGCTAAGATTGCTTCCTAACCAGATTTTATGTTGTTTTTCCTTTGTGCCTAGGTCATGCTCTTCCACATCTCTTGAAACTGACATACTTCTTTTAATAATGCAATCAACATTATCAAAGTTCGATTCTAGTACCACCAAACCTCTGGGAATCATATTTTTCTTCAGTTGGATGATGTCTCTTCCAAATAAAGTTTCCTTTCCTTCAACAAAACACACCATTGGTTCCCAATCTATATTTTGGTCAGAAAGTTGACCTTGGTTCTACAGAAACCATTTCACCTCGTCATCGTCATCAAAAAATTCCCAATTTTTAACGTTATTAGGGAAAGATGGCCTTGTTATTATTTTAAAATCATACTCACAAAATGGAGACACTGTACAATTCCCAAATCTAGATCCTAGCACTGCTAACTTATCTACAACAACATTAAACTTTCTATCATGGTGCACAATATTAAAAGAGTCAAACATTTCAATCAAATCCTAGACTACATGCTTGTATTGTTTCATTCTCTTATTTTTAGTAGCATACAGTTTTCTAATTTGCTTGACAATCAATTCTGAATCCCCTTTGACAATGATATCCTTTATACCATATTTACATGCAATTCTCAAGCCTAATAACAGTGCTTCATATTCAAAAATGTTGTTAGTGCATTCAAAGTTAAGTTTAAAATAAAATAAAAACTTTTCTTGGGCTAGAGAAATCAGAACAACGCCAGCACCATTTCCAAACTTGGAACAAGCTCCATCAAATAACAAGGTCCAAGGTAAACCCACTTGTTCAAGACATTTACACCGATCAATCTTATGCTCTTTGCCATAAAAAACCCAATAAAGTTATCGAATACAACACTTCATAAGAAGCATTATTGGGATCTTCAATGAGGTGTAACATCTTCTTCTCTCCATACAACTTTATAAGGATGCATTCAATTGGAATGGTGGAAAAAGAAATATCCATCTCGAACACTTCAACCAACACTTACGAGCCCACTTTCATGATAACAACATGCCCCATTTGGTGGGAAATCAACAATAACAACATCACTTTTCAAGTTCTTAAACAGATAAGCTGCAAGTTGTACCACTAGACATTTTACACATCCTATAATAGGTACCTCTCTAGAATCCATTGTAGTACACTTACAATAAGATGTTGTCACTTTAATGTTCAATTCATTCATGAATTCCATAGGAATAACATTGCAGGATGCTTCGGAATCAAATATATAATTGTGTAGTAGTTTGTATTTAATAATTAGTGTTGTAAAAAATGGATCAAACTTTAAATGAGACTCAACTAAAGATGTCCCCAAGTAAACTTCAAGTGGTTCACCTATCTCCTCTAATGCTGGTGGTTTTTCTAGGTTTACAATGGTTGGAGGAGGAGTATTTACATTATTTACATTTCTGCCTTGGGCATTCCTATCTTCCTCCAATCCCAAATACTCAAAATCCCTCTTCTTGTGCTTAGGAATCCTAAGCAGTTCAACAATTGGGACAAAAATCTTGATCTGACTCAAGACTTGGGAAATTTCATAGGGAATGTATTTGGGCAAAGCAACATTTGGAGAAAGATTGACAAACTCATTAGATGGCACAATATTTTTCACATTTTGGGCATGGGTGGGAACACTAGTTCTACTTGAGACAACAAGACCTTTGGTAGATGCATCTTTCTTTGGAGCCTATTTTAGGACATTATTGAGAATTGGGGTCTTTGGTTTGGATTGAGGCCCTATCCCTTTGACATCTTTACTTCTTCTATTATACTCCTTTTCTTGGGCAACAAAAACATTCATTAATAGTTGTTTTTCCTCTTCTGATGGGATTCCTGCATCGTACTTCTTAATCATTAGAGCTCTTAGGTATTCAAAATCATTATTAGGAAGTTAAAATGATTGTACCATATCTATTTATAAAGCAGGAGAGGGAGGAAGAAGAGATACCCAGTGAATGCAGCCCCTAAAACTTGCAAGAGTTCTTGCACTAATTAGCTTAGTTGAAGTGGCTCCTTGTTGTGAGCTTGTAGAGCAGTCCACCATGCATGCATCATCATCAGTGTTATAATCATCATCAACTTCTTCAACTTGCTGATCTATTTCACATGGCGGGTGAAGTAAGAAGCATTTTCACATCAATCCATTTGATTTTTCTCTTCAACAAAAACAACTCTGGCATTTAGAGGATCAAACACTACTCTATTTTCCCTATCTTGGGGTTGTCTAGCTCCCATGGGTCCTTTACCTCTGTCATCAGACCTCTGATCATTTATAGGATGATTTGCAAGTCTGTCTTGTCCTTGTTGCCTATGCTGGCCCTGAGAACCTTGTCCAATTCCTTTCTCTACCCTGGCCAGCTTGTAAGAGATTTCTTTGACAACCCTAGCCAAATTCCTTACAACTTCCTCAAGATCCACAACCTTACTTGATTGAGGCTTCTCAGGGTTGATCAGTTTAACACCCTCCTTCTTAGGATGTTTTCTAACTTCTTTAATGTTATTCTCAATTTGTAGATCCATGGTAAAGGCCTACCTCAAATTTCTAGGGTTCTTATCCCTCAAATAGTAAGAAACTTTCTTATCAAATGCATTTTAATACTTTATCAGACATGATTCATCACATGTCCTCATATTAAAAGGCAACCTTATAATTTTTTTGTTAAATCTAGTATTGAAATCATGTATTGATTCATTAGGATTCTTTTTATATTTGAAAACTATGATAAAAGAAACCTAGGGTTTGTTTTATCACCATACCGCATTCTAAAATCATTATTGATTTATGCCTGTGGGTCAATGGAATTATCTAGCATAGATTTATACTAGTCCCTTGCATCTTATTTTAGAGTATGAATAAAGCAGATTAATTTATACATCCTCAAATTCTATTTTGAAGTCCTCCATCATATTGACAAAGAGTTCCAAGTGCTGATCACCAAAGATTGCATTATTTCCTTGCAAATTAGGAAATTTGTTTCTTACATCATGTGGCACAACATTTTGATAGCTAGCCATACCTCTAAAACCTGATGGGACCAAAAGTATTAACAACAAATGGAGTTCTAGGTGGAGGATGAGCCATATTATTCTCGAGGAAGTGATCTATAGGAGAAATAGAATGATGAGGAGTGAGAGGTCTCCGTGTGGTACAGGATGCAATTTTCAGAAAGCGCCCTCTAAAGGCTCTGTTTCTTGGAAAACTCAATTAGATTTGGAAAATCTTGAGCAGATTGAGAGGAAAATGTTTCAAATATAAAAGAAGGACCCTCTCCAAATGGAGAATTCAATTCAACAAAGAGACTCGCCTAATTCGAAGCACTTGAGGAAGTATTGCAATATTGAATCACAAGTGATCAGTTTCACCAATGGATATCTCTTTTCTTGATGTTTTATCTTCAACAACCTTCCAAATTATTCTTCGTTCTCACTTAAAATTTCCCAGCTCTTGAAACAACCTTCTACTAGGGTCCCTGGCGAAGGAAGATCTTCTTCCTTCCAAATTTGTAGATATCAGTGAAAAATCTTACTTGATATATGTTAAGACACTGGTATTTATAAATAATTTAAATAACACGAAGTTGCCACTAAGGATTTTCACCTTAGTTTTTGCAAATGCACTATAAAAGACCTATCAAATGTCTGTTAATACTAGATTCATGCAAAGCTTACAAGATCTACTCTTCTTTTACCCAAATTTATCAAGGATGATACAAACTTTAGTGCAAAAAGCGTATAAGCTAGAAATATTACACTCAGAACTCAAAACTTTGAACAATTCTATCATAAGATCATTATATCATAATAAGTATATAATTGAAATATACATTCGTAATTTATATTTGGCTCAAAAGATAAAAAATGATAAATATTATTGATTCTCTCAAGTGATATGGCGGTCTTTCTCAATGTGATGTTGATGGAAGAGAACTATGAGATTGGAAATTGGAATTGTCATAAATGAAGGAAATAATAACTTTGTGTACCAAATAGGTTGGATTAAACCATCACTTTATTAGATATGTAAGCATTCAAGTAAGGGAAAAGTTTTTAGGTTATCTACTATTTAGGTTAAGACCATGTGGATTTGATGAATGCTCTATAAATATTAGTACAATTTTTATTGTTTATCACTCTTTGGGAAATTAGTAGTATCCATGGAAAAGCTATATGATGGGTAGCTTTTTAATATGATTCTAATAAATGAGGTGAGTAAGGAGGAGTCTGTCACATACCAACATAAATCAACACCATGTTTTTCTTACACCATAGATAATCTAAAATAAAAGGAGTGATTCCTAGAAGAGCAATCACTATTGGAGTTATCCAATTTATTTTGTCTTTTAATCATAGCCACCATATAAAATATTATAGAAAAAATCAACGGAGATATACCAAATCATGAAAGTATGATTTCAAAGAGGCACTAATCTCTTGAAATGAACATGTTTTGACAACATTTGGATCATTTCCTCTCTATTTGTTTTCATTCATCAACTCAAAGCTATCATTAGTCAAGTCAAAGGTATCATTATAAGACCTCACATCCATATAAGAGGCTAGTAGATGTGACTAGTTAGTTAAAGAGATAGATCTTCATCTCGAGTTTCCTAATACTAGTGTTGAAAATAAGATCTTGAAGGGTGAGGAGAGTCGTAATAAACTTATATGGTCTAGAATCTATAGATTGAGTTAATAAATAAAGAGGATAAAAGAATATAATACCAAAATGTACATATGAATAGATTATGAACACCCTATATGATCTATAAAGAGCCACCTCACGCTATTTAACTTGATAGATATGTTGAAATCCACAACTTTGGTTTTACCAAAATTACGTTGAAGCCCTTGAGTATCGTAAAAAGAGGCTAGAATATAAAGTTATTTATGGAGATTTCTAAAAGTGAGACATGAAAGTAATTTCATCCACAAATAGGAGAATCACAATAGAGACCGTAAGGAGTAAGAAACTATTTTTATAGTACCTAACGTATATGAAATAATTTCCTCGAGGACATCAATGTAATGACCTAAAAGTGTGGGAGAGAGTGGGTAGCCTTATTTAATAGCTATGGTACTTTGGAAACCCTTAGTATCACTATTTCTCATCCATACCTTTCCATAAATGGTCTCATAAAGTATCATCACAAATGAAATTACTCAAAGTGTGTAAAACCCAAATCATTAAGCCTATCATCTAATAAGTACTAAGGAATGATATCTTATCCTTTGCAAAATAATATAAAACATTAAATATACTTAGGAAATTTTTGGTTTATTTTCCTCAAAAATAAAAATAAAAATAAAGATATAGTCATCAATATGGTGATCCCATTTAAAACTTGTTTTCCATTTGGCATAAGGCCTTGTCATATTTTTCAATCTCAAAATATGAATATCTAGCATTGTGACAAAGATCCTTATTATGATTTCTTTAACCAAAATAATACGATAATCACTAAGATCATTCTCGTCTCAATATTATAAATGGAATGGAAGATATAAAAGGTATAAAAATAAATAAATACATGAATAATTATATTGTTAAAGAGATTCACAATCAACAAAATCGACATCTTATAACTCCACCAAAACATTTCTCGGCTAGTTTGGCAAACATGTTACTTGGATTCGAAGATGGGCCGATTCTTCTCTGCATAAAGAATCCCGATGGGATTCCTTTCTACCTGGAATCCAATCACTTTGATCTTTGGGTTCAATATAATTCTACAATTCTTTGGCATAAGCTCAAGAGCATTGAATCCTACACTACTCTAGGTTCTCGAGATCTGTTCGAGGCTACATTGGCTAAGGGTGGGAGATAAATATTATAAGAGCTTCTTCAAATTCCTTTCTATCAAGCATGCTCATCAAAAAATCAAGGTAATATATGAGTCATAGCAGCGACTTATGGAGCTCCCATAAATCTCTTTTGCTTTTGTCAAGCATTATCGTCTAGTGTTTCAAGCTCAAGAGGATTCTCTTGAATGGGATTATTCTTTACAAAAATTCCTTTGTGTTGTTCCTTGACAACTCACACCTGAGGAATGGATCGATATGATGCTCCTCTTACTTTAGAATAACTTCATTCAGCATTGATTTGTTTAGCCGATGATAAATCTCCTGGTTTAGATGTCTTACTTAGTGTGTTATATAAAGTAACTTGGTCATTTGTTGGCCTTGATCTTCTCATAGGGTATCTTGAGGCTCTTCAATATCTCTCTTTAGGAGTTTCATCAATCAAGGAAACATCAACTTCAATCCAAAAGTATGCAATCCCGAGTTTATTCATAACTTGTGTCCTATCACTTTGTTCAATTAAAATTTATTGCTAAATATTTAGCTCTGTGGATTGCTAATATTGTACCAAAGATTGTTTTTCCTAAGCAGACTATATTTGTGAAAGGACGTTATATTCTGGATAATCTTCTTATGGTTTGGGAAGGTGTAGAATGGGCTTGTATCTCCGTCAAAGCTCTTTTTATCGATTTTGAAATTGATTTTGAAAAAGCTTATGATTGTATCGAATAGCCCTTTATTCAGGTATGGTCAAGACTTTACAAGTTTGGTGCTTTATTTTTTTCTATTGTTTCTACTCTTTTCTCCAATTCTTCCGCTCAGCTCACTATTAATCGAAATTAGTCTCAAGTCATTTGACTCTATCGCTCTATCGAGAAAAGGTTGTTGTTATCTCGAATCATAGTACCCTATGGTTTGCACAAGTGTGTTCACTTGAGCTCATAGTTTGATTCAATAACATGGGTACTATCTCCAAGTTGTGGGACTTACTTTTGAGATAGACCTCCAAAGAAAGCTGGTTCTTTCTCCTAAACTACCTGCCACAATCTACTTTAATGTAGGCAAAACCATCTATCCTAATATAAATTTCCAAGGGGCCAAGAGAGAGAGTGCATGAAAACAAAGCCTACACTAAAGCGGTGATACACCAGAAAAGGAGAGTTTGAGAGTAGTCTTCCAATGTGTGAAAAGTAGAAGAAAAATGCAAACTATAAGGAGTGATAACAGTTCTCCACAATCTAGAAACTGTATTCACAACAATATTTCATGCACACACATTGATAATGGATCCCTACAACAACATAAGATAGACACAATATATATGCAATGATATTGAAATGGCGGAGGAGGAATTCAAACAAACACAATAAGGGAAGATACATCCACAAACTTGCATCTATTGCTTCATAAGTATACACAGTTCAATCTATTACAAGATAAGGGCCTAGATCACCATGCAAGGAGTCCACTATAAGGGTCTGCAGCACATTGGCTTCACAAAGAAATTTTGACGTATTTTTCCTACTTAAAAACTATCTCCTTTACAATGAGCCCAACACTCTAATTTATAGAATTTTGAGGAGAGAGAGAGAGAGAATGAGAATCTCAAAATTTGTCCTTCATCCACATGTAAGATGTAGTAAATGAAGTTAAATGATGTCTTGTTTCTTGCAAAGGCCCCCATACTTTCCCATAACTTGCAAAAGTGAGAAATGTTAGCCCACACTTCATTGAATGCATCCCAACTACCAGATAAAATCTTTTTCTTGGATTGGGTACATTTTCTACAAAATCACAATCGATTCCTCACCAAATTATGGATTTATTTATTTATATGCATTGGGCTCAAAAACATGATTCCGACGGTACCAGTTTTGTGTTTTTCATTGAGAAATACAAAATTTATGGAATTATGAGTGCAGTAGCTATTTTGGGTCTTCCAGGCATTTCTGTCATTTAACGAGACTCGAGCATTAACTTTTACGGAGCTGAATATTTTGATTTTATTTATATATATCTACCCTAATTAAAATTAATAAATCTATTTTATGTGGCATAGAGGACAACTTGATCATTCTAGAAAGTCAAATTTTGTGAAATTTGGAGCTTGGGGTCAAAAGTTATGGCCATTTGAAGTTCGGGGTCTGATTTGTAATGTTTTCGCTTGCATACAGCTATATTGGGTATTTCAGGTCCAAGCGTCCCAGATGTCCCTTGTGCGACTTGGGCTCAAAACCTCCGCTTCACCTGCATCACACCTGACCCACCTTGTAAATCGGACAAATCAACCTTTTAGGGAACTCATGTCCCGCACGTACTTGTTGACCGGGCTATGAGGGCCGTTAATTCCCACTCCTCCCGCATCTCTTTTTGTAGTCGGCTATTTCAGCCTTTGGAGCCCATGCGTACCTATGTCCCAGCCTATCCACAGTGCATCGCATGGGACAATTTTTTTGACTTTTCGATTTTCTCTTAGATGCGGCCTTTTCGGAGTTTTCGGGTCCCAGATGTCCCGAGCATACCTATGCGATGCTGGGCCCAAAACCCGCCTTTGTCGATTTGCATGTTAATCGGCCATTTCAGATCTGTGGGTCCCATGTGTCCCAATGTCCCGTGGACCACATGGCACAAAAACTTTCAACTTCATCGCACAACATAGGAATACGGCCATTTTGGGTTTTCGGGTCCCAACTATCCTGCGCGTACCTATGTGACCGAGGCCAAATGTACCCGATTTACCTGCCGCAATACACTGTCTGAAGCCAATTTTTGGATTTTCTCAAATTTTTCTAACTCCTTGAATTTTTTCCTTGGATGGAGGGGTTAGAAAAGAGCCAAAGGGAGCTCCAAAACCTGAATTTTTCCCTTGAGCCATTTCAACCTGCTTGAGCCTAAAGGATCATGTAAGTTATCGAATTCACCTTGAGAAGTGAATTTGGGATTAAATTTACCCTCTTTCTCTGGGTTTGTTTGGTCGTATAGAATATGATCTAGGTTACTTAATTGTTCATCAAGTGTACGAAGGTCGAATTCAGGAAATTAATGGGAATTTTTCATATGATTCCCTCCTTCCGGTTCCTGAGTCTAAGCAGAATGTTGCTATGGTTTTTTTATTGTTTATCTACATTTTTTTAGCCTCTCATTCTAACATTAAGATGGAGAATACTCTTAGTTTTCACCAATACCAAATTAGCTTCGGACGTACTCACGGACATGGACTATTCACGTTGAGCAATTTCACTTCTTAGGCATTCATTTTGCCTTTGACATTGATTCGACAACTCTCTTGACTTACATGGTTAACAAAGTAGAGTAGAAAGTTACGAAATGGTCCTCCAAACTACAATCATTAGTGGGAAAGTTTTAGGTGCGTATAAAAATTATTTTCACTACTCATGTTTATTACTCGATTGTTGGTGTTCTTTTTGCACTTCATTCAATCGATGTCTAAATTTCTATAGGATTTTATTTGTTGTAAAAGTTTTGGTTCAGCAGGCTTTCATCGTGTAGCCTAGAATTTTTGTTGTCTCCCTCATGAGAAAGGTAGCATAGGCATCATTGATCTTTAATGGTAGAGTGTGGTTGTTTGTGGTAAGTGTATCATCTACAGGTCTTTATGGGGATCATTGTTCGCAAATTCTATTGAGGCATGATATTAAATCTAGTGCCTCTTTTGGCAAGAGGAGTTGGAATGATATTGGTTTGCATAGTCTTATTATTACACCTCTTCAAGTTAAGATTCATGGTACTTTTGTGGCTAAAAGCATTTGGAAAGACTTCGAGCAAGTCAAGCCTTCTTTACGAGAGGATTAGCAACGGTTTTTGCAATAGTCTTTCGTTTAATGCTTAGAACATCTGGTGGTCACCAATTCTTTGTGACGGCATGCTTATGTTAGCTGAGCTCCTTGACATCAAATCCCTTGGCTTTTTAACAAAGGCATTCACACTATATAGGATTTGGTGCACCGCGGAGATTAGATCGCTTGCCCCGATCTTAAAGAAAAATTACAATTGCATAATTCTGATTTTCCATCAATTTGTAAGATTTAGGAGCTTCTTCCAAATGCGATACTTCATAAACTCCGGCCTTCGTCCACCGGTTTTGTGGTGGTGCGACCTGGCGATGGAATCATGATATAGCCTTTTTGTGTTACAATACACACACAATTTATGAGTTTCTCTATCCTTTGTCACCCATAATTGCTAAGTTAAATTCTCACCTGGGGACTCGGTCGATGCCATCTACCGGAGTTTTCTGTAAGCTTGCTCGTCTTGAAACCCTCTCCTTGAACAAAAAGTTAACCATTTCTTGTGGTGCTTGATTTATCAAGGCTTTCCTTTAAGTGAACGACTTTAACATCTCGGTATTTCTCCCCAACCATCCCCTTTTTTTCCAAACCGGAGTATATTTTGCATTTAGTTTGGCTTTTCTGCGTGCGAAGGCTATATGGCATTGGACTCATTCCTTGTTTCTTCCCCATCACACTGAGTTATTCTCCTTACATCTGGCTTTATTTGGGGAGTTTATTCCATGACATTATTTTATAGGTAATTTTTGGCATCTTTTCCGTGCATGCATTTTATTTCATATTTGGAAAGCTTGCAATGCCTTTATTTTCAAAAAAGATCTTACAATTATCAGTTTTTATACTAATGACAACATGATTATTCTGTCTGATGTGTGATCACAGATTCAAGCTCAGGCTACAAAGGTTGCTTTGGAATGCGCACACCTTAAGGAGTTACTGAATCATTAGGGGATTGCGCCATGCACTATGAGCCGTGTTCCCCTTGATCCATCTCGGCCACCACCTCTACTTTCACCTCCCGACGGCCACCACCTGTGAGCACACGTCGGAGGAGCCGCTCTCGTAACCACCACTCTGCCTCCATTTGGGCTCGCTCTACCTCATCATCTACTAGACCAGCTAGATTCCACCCTCGTGGGGAAAAGGCACCGCACGCATTCCCCTTGTGGGGCTTTGTCGCCACCGAAATGAACACTCTTGTAGGATCGCCGCATGGATGGGGTAGTATAGTGCCTCTTCAGATGCGGTTTCTAGAGTAGGAGGGTTGGGAAGTGGATCCACCGTCTACAGAGCCTACTAGTGAAGCTTTCATCCCTCCTTGGGATGACCCCCTCGTCGTCGTGTGGCGGTGGCGTGTACCTAATGCTTCTTTGGCGTTTGTTTTATTTTGGTGATATTTGATTGCCCTTTGGGCATACTCTTGTAAAGCCTTGTTGGCATTTTGTGTTTGCCCATATGACATACTTTTGTTGCCCTCATGGCGTTTTATGGGACCGTGAGTTATCTAGTCACCCCTTATATAACTTTCCTTCAAAATTAATATAAAGGTATGTTCCAATAATTAGAAAAAATCTTGTAACTAACTACAAACAAGCTATGTTGGAAAAAACTTAGGCCTTCTTCAATTTATGGAAGTTGTATTTAAAAACACAAGACAAAATTTAAGACGGGAATCCTCGATTATTTTAATGTTTATTAGTTTGTTGACTGAGATGTTTGGCTTGGAGGGAACAAAGCCATAAGAAATATAGCATCTGTCAACATTAATAATATTTTAAAATTAAAAAGTCATGCTCGTTTCATCATCCAACGACATATTGGAATCTCACGAAAGGACAAGTGACGTTTGTTTTCACATTGGTAATTTTAAATAGTTATTTACTATCATTAATTTAGGAGCCAACTCACGTGTAAGAGGACGCTACCACGCCCTTTGGAAATTAATATATTCCATTTCATTAAATTGATGAAATTTGAAAGGTTCGCCCTCCTTTCAATGTAAAGGGTTGTATTAAATATTTATATTTTCATTTTGTGAAAATAATATTATATTTCGAAGGTCATTGCTAATTTCAATGGGTTATGGTAAATACTTTATATTATCACCACATGACTGGAATTTTAAATCATTTGTTCAAAAACATCGTCTGGATTTTAATGTGAAAGATAGTATTAAATAGTTACTTAAGAGTTAAATATTTACATTTGCAGTGTATGCCTCTTATCACACAAATATAGTTACTATATTTTTGTCATGTTGTGAGTCAGCTTATATAAATTCACCCCCTGACAAGAATCACTCTTCACTTACCGATAAACATTGTAAATATTTTTGTTTTCTCGACATTTAAAGTGAATTTTTAACTTATTTTTGTCGTGTAACTAAAATGTAAACTAAAACGAATGTCATGTAATGGTTTATTCGTGTGATGAAAAAATTGTTAGTGAAATTAAAATGTTTAATTGTCATCAAGAAATGTTATATTAATCTTTTTTCAATAAGTGTAAATTATACAAATAAAAAATATTATTTTTATATTTTAATTTTGAAACATTTTTATACATAAAAGATTTGTTTTGAATCGAAATGATAGTTTTAGAACAAAAAAATAGACATCCCTCTCAATGTAATTGAAAATGTATGCAATTTGTATTTGATAATTACATTCTTTGTTTACGGTGTCCATAGAATCACATACAAATTACATACTATCCATTACAATGGAAAGTAGGCAACAAATAAACCATTATATGAGTATTTCACTTGAATCATTTGAAGTCCCAACTAAATGGCAATAGAGAGACTATAGGGTAAAGCCCTATCTTTGTGACTACAACCCAGTGGACAATACCAAAAATTTGAGCATAATAGACAATAGTGGCTCAAATTCATTCGGTCGTTGATGTAAAACCCTATCACTATTGTTCATGAGGTGTGTATTTCTCAGAGACACCTTTGTATGGGAATATTCATTTATTTTATATGTTTATCATCTACAACGTTATACAACATCGTTTAATGTTTGTAATGACATTACTTTGATGTAATACCAATGTGGGTATCGATGTTGACCACTGTAAAGTCCTCTTCAATAAAGAGCATCACAACAATGAGGAGGTGGTGTCAATTACAAATCTAGAAGGAAAACTCTTGCGGATGACATCTTTTGTTGCTTGGGAAACTGTGGAGAATGGGTTGAGATAATGGTTTATAAAGATGACACAACCACATGAGCAACCATGTTTTGTGGTTATCAAATTCAACTACTATATCATCTCGAAACATGATACTGAGTCCCGCAACATGAATAAGTGAATTCACCTAAGATTGTTGGATGTTCTATCCCACAAAAGAGAAGCGTTGTTATTTCAAAAAGAAAATATGGACATTGACATATTGATAAACAAGGCTGTACTTTTTGAGATCTCTCTAAAATACATTACATCGATAATATACGTACCACACTCCATTTTGCTTCAAATAATTGACAAAAATAGATAATTGTCTCTACAAGTTGAAAAATATAGTTATATGAAAACACACAAATGTGTAAACGGAGTTAACAAAATAATTAGTTCATAGGTTAAAAATTAAAATATTCAACACAATGCAAAATTATTAAACATGTATAAGTTCATGGGAGGAGTCAAAGGATATCGCAGAGATTACACGCGGGTAGAAATATTCCTTTGTGTGAATATTTTAGGCAGACATTCAAAAGCAGACTTTCCAAGGTATGCAAATTGTGACAAGTAATGGCAGATCAGCGATAGGCCTGAAATTGATAAATTTGTTTTTTTTTTTTAAGTTTTAATTGTGTAATGCCCGTTCATCGTCGCTCCCTCGCTTCTGCGACGACCATGCTTCTAGGAGTTGAATGCCGTTGTGTTTCCTTTGAAACGTCTGTGTCTTCGCCTTGTCGAGCTTGTATGTTGACCCTTCTTAATATGATTAATAATTTTTATTAAGTTGTAATAATAAGAGTATTGAAAATATTAATAATATTATTATTTTAATTCTCGATCGGCGATAACTTCAGTATCTCATTGTCGATTGTTATCAACGTTATGATTAATTATCGATAAACAATTTTATTGTTTGGTTGGTTGCTTCACAAACCGAGCCCCTGTTCACGTAAAGAAGAGCGTCTCCTTTTTGATACTTGGTTGGTCATTGTTCTGTGGTCTCTGTCGAACGTCAAGCCCTTATCTCCTTCCCTAGGATGATTAGTCCTACTTGCATGAGATGATTGTGTTTCTTCTCTCTCTGCCATGTCAGTGTGTATGTCCTTGTTGTTAACCAAATTGGTCAGTAAGTGTTGGTTACCCGTCTTCTTGGTGTCCATCGCTTGCTTGGGTAGGAGGTCGTGTGTGGTGGGTACGAATACTTTCAATACTCAACTTAATCCTTTCAACTACCACCTACCCCGCCCCTTACAACTCTAGCTGCGTCCTGACTTGATCACGTGGCTGTCTTTAAATGAAACTAGTTGCTAATTGAAACGTTGGCTTGTTTCCTTGCTGCAAAAGGTCCTTGTTTGGTGCTGGCGAAGGTATGGTGTTTGGTGTGCTGTGCATCGCCTTCCTTGACTCTCGAGCCGCGTGAGCTGTCCTTGTGAATTATTTTGCTTAGGGGTCGACTTTTGCACTGGAAGCTTCGCACTGGGCACATGGGTTTGGTGGAGAGTCAAACTGTGTTTACTACCCAACCACCGTGTACTTTCCTCCATGCTGGCCGCTTGCATTTCAAAATGGGATGTTATTACTAAATCTTCTGAGATTTTGTCTTCTTACCTGCTCTTGCCGTGTTCTGGCCGCGTGAGGTTGGAGGGTGCGTCCTTTTTGGGATTTGTGATGGGCATTGAAGCTCAGAAGCTAGTTTTTTTCACAGTGTAGGATAGCAGTAGGGAAACCTCCTTCTTCTTCTGGTCGCACCTTCAATGGAGGAGCCTGGAGTGGCATTTTTTTTTGTGCGTATAGCAGAAGATAAGGGGGGCATTTAGAAACGTGGAACGTAGAGCTGAAATTCTCCTAGGAAAGTGCCGTGAGGAGGTGTTCGGCGATTTGCAGCAGCTACAGGGTAGAGAAGTAAACTTATCTCAGAAAATCAGTGGCCTCCAGAGAGAGTTTTGTGCGACTGCTGCCACAGGGTGATCCCAAGGAGCCGTGGGTGCTGATCCTGATGTTCTGGTTGCACGCGACCACACAGTCATGATCAGTTGTAGCAAAATCTTGCAGCTGTAGTAGAAGAACGAGATAAAGTTTTTGTTGAGCTGTCTTGCCTTTTCATTTTCGAAAGTCGCTTCTGTCCAGGTGGTGAATTTAACATGGAAGGAGCTCGATCAAATCCTGCAGCTATAGCAGAAGCCATTTTGAGCGCTTCCAATGAGCAGGTTGTCCACTATGTTGTTATCTGTTCAGTTCGACTGCATCCTCAAATTCGGGATTCTCCTTCAAGATATTTTTGTATCAAAATCGATTAAGTGACAGCAGGAGTGAGGCAGGCTCTCATGGCGAGGGGTGAAAGGAGAGAGAGGGTGCAGGAAGGGGATCGATGAAGGGTAGAGGAATTAAAAAGAAACTCGGGTGTAGTTGGTTTAAAGGCAATAAAATGGTGCATGCTTTTGTGTAAGTGGCAGATCACACCCACGGGCACAGGAGATCTTTGCAATGTTGGAGAAAATGTCTTGGGAGATGAAGGTAGCAGGATATTCTTCAGATCCAGAGCATGCACTGAGTTCGTGTCCTTCAAAATCGATTAAGTGACAATAGGAGTATTACCAGCAGACCTGATGAAATTTATTTCTAAGATTCTCTATTGTTTTCTTACTTGTCTTTCGACGTAACCATGGAGGAGAACCTCATAGAGGCCGACCTGTTTCATATCAGATTATTCATGAAGCACGCTTTACCTTGCAATTTTATGAGTTGTTTCAACGAGTCACTGATTTGGCAGGCATAAAGGTTTCTGTTGGAATTATCACACCTTATAAGCTACAGCTGAAGTGTTTGCACCGAGAGTTTGACGCTGTCCTCAAATCTGATGAAGGAAAAGGTTTAATTACCATTTGCAGTAGATGCCTTTCAGAGCCAGGAGTGAAGTTGAACCAGGAGGAACAGGCATGAGCTGTTTTTCCCCTTTTCCAGCTATTTCTTTTATAATGATTGCATGATTATTGCTTGTTCTCCTGGTAAATGTGTGCTGTTTTTTTTTTGTTTTGGGATAGCTTTGTGTGTGAAAATATCAATTGAAATGCTGTGTGGTTGTGGTGCGCCTTTCCCGCAAGATTGTAGTTTTTTTTTCTTTTGGGATAAAGTGTGCGTGGAGTCTTACTGGATACATCTATGTTATGCCTGTAGGAGTAGTTTTGTCCTTTTTCGACCTGGTATTGGATCATCTTCAGCGTGGCAATGAGTTATTGGTTGCTTAAGTTTTGTCCTATTTTAAAAATAAAAAAAAATAAAATAAAATATATATATATATATATATAATAATAAATGAATAAAAATATTTACCTCATGAGAAGTTGTGTATTTATTGCCTTTTTGATGTTATCAGATCTGGTACTAATTTTGTCTTGGAAATGGTACTAGAGAGACCCTTGCTCATTCTTTCCTTTTTAGCAATCTAATTTTGGTATAATCTCAGCCCAATTTCATCCCTGGGAGGTCGACTACAAGGTTGGAACATTGTAAATTTCGATTTCCTTTTAGAAGCTTTAACGAACTGTGTATTATGCTTGTTGGATGTGACTGGCTATGACTAGATAGTGGGTTTTCGACGCCGTCTTATGCAAACATGTTTTGGCCAAATCTAACTTGCTTACCTAGCTTATGATGACCTTAAAAAATTTAGTACCCTGGCCAAGGGATATCCTCGTCAGTCCTACATTTGTATTATCTCTCTAACTGGTCTTACGAAAGGTCCACCGACTTCTTTGTGATGGAAAATTCGAGGGTTCGATATAAGAAAAGCCCTTCCTTGTCGGACGCCCCCATGGTAGTGAGTGCATGAACAGTGTTTTACCCCTTCCGAGCAACAAACAATGAAGTATATGTCGGATGTGGTGAACATGGAATTAAGTCTGAGGCTTGAGATGCTTTCGGGGACCCGTGAAAGGTAAATTACATTTACCCCCCCCCAAGCAACAATGTTTTATGAGACCTTCTTCGTCATATCGGTAAGTAAGTTAGTAGTGTATAACATTGAAATATTTTATTATGTTGGGAATAAAGGGGTTTTCGTTGAGGGATGTGCGGAGTTGGCACTAGCGGCTTAAGAGAGCCTTCAAAGTTTCAACTTATCATTCGTGGACGTTGTTAATCTTGAATATATAATTAAACATTGGGTATAGCAATCAAAAACGTCAGCTACATTTTCTTAAGGTGTACGCAAATGCAATGCATTCCTTTTTACATGATCTTTGAATTGGGTCCTTGAGTGGCCATAACCCCCCCTCATAGGCTGTATGAGTTTTAGTGGACTTGTGTGGCATTCTTGCTCTGAGTAGGGATGTTCGGAATAATAAATCTTGTTACTTTTGTTTTGACATTATCAAGAGAATTTATTATTTCTATATTGGGTGGTCAGTAGTACGATTCCTTTATTCTGTTTTGTGAATGTGATGTTGTTATCGCTATCTTACTTAAGGAAAATAAAAAGGTGTATTATGTGGGAAATTTGTTATAATTTAGAATGTAGGGTGTAAGGGTAACCTTGGATAGAAAATGCACAATTTTGGCTTTCATATGTTCTCAGCAGTTGTGCCTTTTGTTAACTAGATATCTATTTTGTTTACCTTCATACAAATCACTTTTGCTTATGCCTGGGATGGAAATCGTGCACTAGTCATTCAATTAATATGATGAAATATCTAGGAAAAGGGAATGCATGCTGCTTTTGAACCGACAAAAGCTAACATGAAAGTGTTGTTTTTCCGAGCTCAAGTATGAAAGAAGTGGCCATTGTAGTTGCATAGATGATATCCACTTTGGTGCTTGTACGTTGTCTTTTATGGTTAAACTATTGATAACATCTAGTGGGAAAATTTTAGAAGATGGGTCAGTGCCTTAGTAAATGCATTGTAGAATATTGATGTTGTAACTGTCAAACTTTGCTCTTGAGTTAAAATGTTGAGTTGTAAATCCTACTAAGGCATAGTAGCAATGAGTTTGTAAGCACTATAAAGTGGACTGGATATTCCTTATAAAAGTTAAACGAAAATTTATGTATATGAACATATTAATGTAGATGTGATCCACTTGAAACCTTTGAGACCTGGAACAATCAAGAGGAATCTATCTTTTGTAACAAAATATGATTACTTTTTTTTTTTTCCGAGCTAAACTAATAAACACTATCTTTTTGGTGAAACCTTAAATGATCTCATGGTGAAATCAATGGTTAGATTTTAGAAGATGATAGGATTTATTGAGTAAGAGGGAAATTGATTAATAAAACCTTAAATATCTCTCTATCGTTTGAAATGTTCTCCTTTGTCAAACTTAAGAAAGTAAAGTCTAGATGGAACATTTAACCAATCTTGATAAACTCTTAGCCTCAATAAAAGACTGATAGTAGACAATGTGACCTTGAAGCTGAATTCTGTTGTCCTGTTCCGTTAACCCTTATCATGATTCATGGTGATATTTCCTAAGCAAGGTCAAAATTTGATCTTTAAACAAGAAGGCTATTGTTATGAACCCTAAGCGGTACTTTTCACTCAATCGGAACTTATGCCTTCACTTGTACAACAGAGGTGTGGAACTTGTGTTAGTGGCTTGAATAGATTAATTAACCTTGTAAGAAATGGAAAATGTTCTAAAATCAAATGAATAAAAAGCTTTGGACATAAAATTGATGATCCTAGTATAGAAAGCCTGGCCTTAAGCTATTCAGTCAATAGTTGAAAAGAAAGAAGTTCTCCCTTGTGAAAAGAATTGTGTGAATCATTACAGGAAATTTTATAAGAACGTAAGTTAAGAATTAAGAGACACTTTAGTAAACAAGAAAATTTAACAAGAAATTTCTCATGGGATGCCCTAGCTGTGAGTGTGTCATGTGGATTGGACTTCCATGTTGTCTTGTCAAAAGAAGAGTACATTGTCCTTGATAGGTGTGAACGTTTCCGTGCTGACCTTGTGGTCTCCCCGTAACAAGTGGTTCCAAGTGTTGGTCAGAACCTTGTGACGACATGTTGTGTCGTGTTGTGTCAAAGCAAGTCAAAAAAAAAGTTATCCTGTATTTCACTGTGTTGTCCTTGTGTTGGTATTTTTGTGCGTTACATTTGGTATCAGAGCGTAGGTTCATGCTCTCGAACCTATGGGCCGGATTGGTGTTGTATGGTGATGTTGCATGGTGGTGGTGGTGTTACATGATGATACTGCATGATGATGATGATGTTGCATGATGATGATTTATATTGGAAGAGTAATGTGCTTTAAGCGTGATGTGATTATTGTCGTAATTGTGATATTGTGAACGCACGTGATGTGTATGTCACTCAGTGCGTATTTGTCATCATGTTGATGTGTTGGGGATGAGAGTATTCTCTCTCCTTCTTGTGGATTCTAGGAAGAATTCACGTGTAAATTATTGTTTGTGACGTGTGAAAAGAATTCTAATGTGGATGACGTAGTGTTGGAGCATTGTGGCATATTGTGATATGTGGGTGTATCAATGTGTTGTATGACTAGTTGATGTTAAAAGAAACGAGTTGTATCATGATGTTTTTACCATGTTCTGAAGAAACGTGTGTACCACCTTGTTATGTTGCAATGTATGTTATGTTGTGATGTACTATGTTCATCGTATGTATGACTGTGCAAACAGGTAATGCTTCATGTTGTGATTTTGGGTCATACGGTGAGTGTATGAACCCTATCGTATTGTGATTGCACCTTGGGTGCAGAATGTGGTAAAGTGATGTATTGCGCCCTGTGAATGTATAATTGTGATCTACCCCGTATACCTACCATACGTGAGACGTTATGGTAGCTATGTGTGTACCACCATGGTGTTAGTAATGTAGTTATATGTTATGTTGTGAACCTTACGCTAACCGATCCTGAGGGAAATCGGTAAAAGTGTATGTTGAGAGTGAGGAATGGTGTACCATGGGTCAATAACTCGAGTCAAAACTCGGTTTAGTAGATTACATGTGATTCTTTCCTCTCTCCATATGTGGTTGTATGTACACAACCTAAGTGCAACTATGACTATGTTTAGCGTTGTCGAAGGGTGGCGGGATGGTATTATTGATATGTATTTTATGAGCTGAGGCTCGATGTTCCGAGTGCTAGTAACTCGTTGAGTACCCCTTTGGTGGCTAGATAAGGCCACATAGTTATCGTAATGTGACATTATTATAAGTTGATTTTATTCATAAATTGAGCTTTTACTTTATTTTGCAAGGACCAGCATCTTTTCTTGATTGCAATGCTTTACAATTTTGGGCATTTCCTTGGTTTGTGGCACTAACATGGGGATTTCGATACTAACTTTGGCCATTTGGTCATTTATTTTTGCTTGATTTTGGGTCTTCTTTTAAATTGAAATTTCTACTTGCCTTGCCCAAGGCTTGTACTTTGCCACTTGGCACTTTGATTGGATTGTTGTGCTGGTTCTAATGTCGTGATGTGTGGAATAAGGATCATGGGATGCCCTATGGACCCGCTTCATTGTATGGGGGTATGCCCCAAGGGGTACATATAACTAGCGGGTTGTTGAACCACGCGTTATTATGTCACTTGGGTTAGGAGTGTCCAAACTCTATGTGTTTTGGACCATAGGGACAACCAACCTCCTTTAGGGAGGCATAAGAGTTTGAGGAGGCATAAGAGTTGGAGGAGGCATCGAGAGACTTGAGGGAGGCATAAGAGTTTGAGGGAGGCATAAGAGACTTGAGGGAGGCATAAGAGTTTGAGGGAGGCATAAGAGACTTGAGGGAGGCTTATGATATTTGTCTGTATGGTTGATGTTTCAGGATATATGTTGAGTTATTGTGATGTTTGGTAGTGGTCTTTTGATGTATGTGTTACTCATGTCAGATGGATATGTGTTGTGATGTTGTGGTTATGTCATTGATTCCCTTGTGGACACTATGTACCTGTGGCATTTGTTTGGTGTTATGTGAGTTTTTCATTGATGCAAATTGAGGAAATGTCTAGTGGATTGTAGTACTGTTTTGGTTAAGTATTTTGGTATGTCAGTCATTGATGTGTGCCGAGTACTATGTTATGTGGAGTGTGCCCATTCTATTCCGTAATTGTGTAACCTTTTGTGGTGTAATACAATCTTGAAGTATATACTTGTGTGCTTGTGAATCTGTAGTGTCTTGTGAACCTGATAGGGTGTTGTGGTAGCAGTTCATGTTGGGCACCCACAATAAAGAATGAACAAAAACTCTTCAATGATGAAATTTTAAAAGCAATTAAACTAAGAATAATGCTAATGGAAAGAGACTAATGAAATGATGAACAAGAAAGAACTGCCAATCTTCACAGAACATTAAAAGTTAAAATTTCTACCAAATGTTCCTCTTTGCTTACAACTTGCTTTCCCTCTGGGTTATGTCGCATCGAGGACGATGCTTTCTTAAGGGGAGGAGAATGTAATGCCCGTTCATCGTCGCTCCCTTGCTTCTGCGACGACCATGCTTCTAGGAGTTGAATGCCGTTGTGTTTCCTTTGAAACGTCTGTGTCTTCGCCTTGTCGAGCTTGTATGTTGACCCTTCTTAATATGATTAATAATTTTTATTAAGTTGTAATAATAAGAGTATTGAAAATATTAATAATATTATTATTTTAATTCTCGATCGGCGATAACTTCAGTATCTCATTGTCGATTGTTATCAACGTTATGATTAATTATCGATAAACAATTTTATTGTTTGGTTGGTTGCTTCACAAACCGAGCCCCTGTTCACGTAAAGAAGAGCGTCTCCTTTTTTGATACTTGGTTGGTCATTGTTCTGTGGTCTCTGTCGAACGTCAAGCCCTTATCTCCTTCCCTAGGATGATTAGTCCTACTTGCATGAGATGATTGTGTTTCTTCTCTCTCTGCCATGTCAGTGTGTTTGTCCTTGTTGCTAACCAAATTGGTTGGGGTAAGTGTTGGTTACCCGTCTTCTTTGGTGTCCATCGTTTGCTTGGGTAGGGAGGTTGCGTGTGTGGTTGGGTACGAATACTTTCAATACTCAACTTAATCCTTTCAACTACCACCTACCCCGCCCTTACAACTCTAGCTGCGTCCTGACTTGATCACGTGGCTATCTTTAAATGAAACTAGTTGCTAATTGAAACGTTGGCTTGTTTCCTTGCTGCAAAAGGTCCTTGTCCTTGTTTGGTGTGTTGTGCATCGCCTTCCTTGACTCTCGAGCCGCGTGAGCTGTCCTTGTGAATTATTTTGCTTAGGGGTCGACTTTTTAGACCTGGAAGCTTCTGCTTTGCTGGGCGCGTGGGTTTGGTGGAGAGTCAAACTGTGTTTACTACCCAACCACCGTGTACTTTCCTCCATGCTGGCCGCTTGGATTTCAAAATGGGATGTTATTACTAAATCTTCTGAGATTTTGTCTTCTTACCTGCTCTTGCCGTGTTTCTGGCCGCGTGAGGTTGGAGGGTGCGTCCTTATTGGGGTTTGTGATGGGCATTGAAGCTCAGAAGCTAGTTTTTTTTCACAGTGTAGGATAGCAGCAGGGAAACCTCCTTCTTCTTCTGGTCGCACCTTCAATGGAGGAGCCTGGAGTGGCGTTTTTTTGTTTGTATAGCAGAACATAAGGGGGGGCATTTAGAAACGTGGAACGTAGAGCTGAAATTCTCCTAGGAAAGTGCCGTGAGGAGGTGTTTGGCGATTTGCAGTAGCTACAGGGTAGAGAAGTAAACTTATCTCAGAAAATCAGTGGCCTCCAGAGAGATTTTTATGTGACTGCTGCCACAGGGTGATCCCAAGGAGCCGTGGGTGCTGATCCTGATGTTCTGGTTGCACGTGACCACACAGTCATGATCAGTTGTAGCAAAATCTTGCAGCTGTAGTAGAAGAACGAGATAAAGTTTTTGTTGAGCTATCTTGCCTTTTCATTTTCGAAAGTCACTTCTATCCAGGTGGTGAATTTAACATGGAAGGAGCTCGATCAAATCCTGCAGTTGTAGCAGAAGCCATTTTGAGCGCTTCCAATGAGCAGGTTGTCCACTATGTTGTTATCTGTTCAGTTTGACTGCATCCTCAAATTCGGGATTCTCCTTCAAGATATTTTTGTATCAAAATCGATTAAGTGACAGCAGGAGTGAGGCAGGCTCTCATGGCGAGAGGTGAAAGGAGAGAGAGGGTGCAGGAAGGAGATCGATGAAGGGTAGAGGAATTAAAAAGAAACTCGGGTGTAGTTGGTTTAAAGGCAATAAAATGGTGCATGCTTTCGTGTAAGTGGCAGATCACACCCACGGGCACAGGAGATCTTTGCAATGTTGGAGAAAATGTGTTGGGAGATGAAGGTAGCAGGATATTCTTCAGATCCAGAGCATGCACTGAGTTCGTGTCCTTCAAAATCGATTAAGTGACAGTAGGAGTATTACCAGCAGACCTGATGAAATTTATTTCTAAGATTCTCTATTGCCTCTTACTTGTCTTTCGACGTAACCCATGGAGGAGAACCTCGTAGAGGCCGACCTGTTTCATATCAGATTATTCATGAAGCACGCTTTACCTTGCAATTTTATGAGCTGTTTCAACGAGTCACTGATTTGGCAGGCATAAAGGTTTCTGTTGGAATTATCACACCTTATAAGCTACAGCTGAAGTGTTTGCACCGAGAGTTTGACGCTGTCCTCAAATATGATGAAGGAAAAGGTTTAATTACCATTGCGGTAGATGCCTTTCAGAGCCAGGAGTGATGTTGAACCAGGAGGAACAGGCATGAGCTGTTTTTCCCTTTTCCAGCTATTTCTTTTATAATGATTGCATGATTATTGCTTGTTCTCCTGGTAAATGTGTGCTGTTTTTTGTTTTGGGATAGCTTTGCGTGTGAAAATATCAATTGAAATGCTGTGTGGTTGTGGTGCGCCTTTCCCGCAAGATTGTAGTTTTTTTTTCTTTTGGGATAAAGTGTGCGTGGAGTCTTACTAGATACATCTATGTTATGCCTGTAGGAGTAGTTTTGTCCTTTTCGACCTGGTATTGGATCATCTTCAGTGTGGCAATGAGTTATTGGTTGCTTAAGTTTTGTCCTATTTTAAAAAATAAAATAAAATAAAATTATATATATATATATATATATATATATGAATAAAAATATTTACCTCATGAGAAGTTGTGTATTTATTGCCTTTTGATGTTATCAGATCTGGTATTAATTTTGTCTTGGAAATGATACTAGAGAGACCCTTGCTCATCCTTTCCTTTTAAGCAATCTAATTTTGGTATAATCTCATCCCAATTTCATCCCTGGGAGGTCGACTACAAGGTTGGAACATGTAAATTTCTATTTCCTTTTAGAAGCTTTAACGAACTGTGTATTATGCTTGTTGGATGTGACGGCTATGACTAGATAGTGGGTTTTCGATGCCATCTTATGCAAACATGTTTTTGCCAAATCTAACTTGCTTACCTAGCTTATGATGACCTTAAAAATTTTAGTACCCTGGCCAAGGGATATCCTCATCAGTCCTACATTTGTATTATCTCCCTAACTGGTCTTATGAAAGGTCCACCGACTTCTTTGTGATGGAAAATTCGAGGGTTCGATATAAAAAAGCCCTTCCTTGTCGAACGCCCCCATGGTAGTGAGTGCATGAACGGTAGTGAGTGAGTGTTTTACCCTTCCGAGTAACAAACAATGAAGTATATGTCGGATGTGGTGAACATGGAATTAAGTCTGAGGCTTGAGATGCTTTCGGGGACCCGTGAAAGGTAAATTACATTTACCCCCCCCAAGCAACAATGTTTTATGAGACCTTCTTCGTCATATCGGTAAGTAAGTTAGTAGTGTATAACATTGAAATATTTTATTATGTTGGGAATAAAGGGGTTTTCGTTGAGGGATGTGCGGAGTTGGCACTAGCGGCTTAAGGGAGCCTTCAAAGTTTCAACTTATCATTCGTGGACGTTGTTAATCTTGAATATATAATTAAACACTGGGCATAGTAATCAAAAACGTCAGTTACATTTTCTTAAGGTGTACGCAAATGCAATGCATTCCTTTTTACATGATCTTTGAATTGGGTCCTTGAGTGGCCATAACCCCCTCATAGGCTGTATGAGTTTTAGTGGACTTGTGTGGCATTCTTGCTCTGAGTAGGGATGTTCGGAATAATAAATCTTGTTACTTTTGTTTTGACATTATCAGGAGAATTTATTATTTCTATATCGGGTGGTTGTAGTACGATTCCTTTATTCTGTTTTGTGAATGTGATGTTGTTATCGCTATCTTACTTAAGGAAAATAAAAAGGTGTATTATGTGGGAAATTTGTTATAATTTAGAATGTAGGGTGTAAGGGTAACCTTGGATAGTAAATGCACAATTTTGGCTTTCATATGTTCTGCAGTGTGCCTTTTGTTAACTAGATATCTATTTTGTTTACCTTCATACAAATCACTTTTGCTTATGCCTTGGGATGGAAATCGTGCACTAGTCATTCAATTAATATGATGAAATATCTAGGAAAAGGGAATGCATGCTCATGCCAGTTCTTTTGAACTGACAAAAGCTAACATGTTTTTG
Organism: Taxus wallichiana var. yunnanensis; assembly: GCA_018340775.1. Taxonomy (NCBI): domain Eukaryota; kingdom Viridiplantae; phylum Streptophyta; class Pinopsida; order Cupressales; family Taxaceae; genus Taxus; species Taxus wallichiana. The sequence continues at coordinate 418,857,517 of CM031243.1, forward strand.
CAGGTTGTTTTTCCGAGCTCAAGTATGAAAGAAGTGGCCGTTGTAGTTGCATAGATGATATCCACTTTGGTGCTTGTACGTTGTCTTTTATGGTTAAACTATTGATAACATCTAGTGGGAAAATTTTAGAAGATGGGTCAGTGCCTTAGTAAATGCATTGTAGAATATTGATGTTGTAACTGTCAAACTTTGTTCTTGAGTTAAAATGTTGAGTTGTAAATCCTACTAAGGCATAGTAGCAATGAGTTTGTAAGCCCTATAAAGTGGACTGGATATTCCTTATAAAAGTTAAACGAAAATTTATGTATATGAGCATATTAATGTAGATGTGATCCACTTGAAACCTTTGAGACCTGGAACAATCAAGAGGAAGCTATCTTTTGTAACGAAATATGATAACTTATTATTATTACTTTTTTTATTCGAGCCAAGCTAATAAACATTATCCTTTTACGGTGAAACCTTAAATGACCTCATGGTGAAATCAATGGTTAGATTATAGAAAATGATAGGGTTTAATAAGTAGGAGTGAAAGTGATTAATAAAACCTTAAATTTCTCTTTATCGTTTGAAATGTTCCCCTTTGTCAAACTTAATTAAGTAAAGTCTAGATGGAACATTTAACCAATCTCGATAAACTCTTAACCTCAATGAAAGACTGATAGTAAACAATGTGACCCTGAAGCTAAATTCTGTTGTCCTGTTCTGTTAACCCTTGCCTTGATTCATGGTGATATTTCTTAAGCAAGGTCAAAATTTAATCCTTAAACAAGAAGGCTATTGTTATGAACCCTAAGCAGTACTTTTCACTCAATCGGAGCTTATGCCTTCACCTGTGCAATAGAGTTGTGGAACATGTGTTAGTGGCTTGAATAAGATAAATTAACCTTGTAAGAAATGGAAAATGTTCTAAAATCAAATGAATAAGAAAGATTTGGACATCAAATTGATGATCCTAGTTTAGAAAGCTTGGCCTTAAGTTATTTAGTCAAACAGTTGAAAAGAAAGAAGTTCTTCCTTGTGAAAAGAATTGTGTGAATCATTACATGAAATTTTATAAGAACGTAAGTTAAAAATTAAGAGACACTTTAGTAAACAAGAAAATTTAACAAGAAATTCCTCATGGGATGCCCTAGCTATGAGTGTGTCATGTGGATTGGACTTCCATGTTGTCTTGTCAAAAGAAGAGTACATTGTCCTTGATAGGTGTGAACGTTTCCGTGCGTTTGACCTTGTTGTCTCCCGTGTAACAAGTGGTTCCTAGTGTTCGTTGTAACCTTGTGACGACATGTTGTGTCGTGTTGTGTCAAAGCAAGTCAAAAAAAAAAAAGTTATCCTGTATTTCAACGTGTTATCCTTGTGTTGGTATTTTTGCGTCATTACAGACATAATGGTGGTGTCTTTTCGAATTACTTTTATGTTCAAAATTTTGAGTATTTAACTAATCTGCCTTTTTTTAAATTGATTTTTCCCTAACTTTTAACATTATTTTAGTAGTGAACAAAATGACGGAGAAATATATCGTTTAAAACAGGACTAAGGCCATGGGCACATTAAACATGGACCTAGTGTATGACAATGCTAATAGATAGAACAAAATTTCTCATGAATTATATACATTTTGAGGGTTGAGGGAAGCAACAAAGTATCTTTTGATTCTTTTTAATGACTACATTGCAAAATTAGTTCTCAGAAAAGGAAGCAATGGAAGTAAAATACTCATAGCAAGAAATCTTCGCAACGTATATAGAATTTCATTATCCACATGGTCAGTGGAATATTAGAATCAATAGACATAAAAGACATCATAAAGAAACACCTCACATATGAGGAACATTTATATGTTTTCCATAAAGGTGGTGAGAAGAAAAAATTGGTGTATATGTAAAGTAAATAGAAGGATGTGACAGATTTGCATCCCTGAATTTAGACTTCATGACCAAACTCGGATAATGCGGACCTTGCCAAACCATTTTACTACGTTCTAATAGAGGAGTTCAATAAGGTCTAGTGTGGCATAGATATGAAGGAAAATAACTACTTCATCATATTTATAACGAGCCACGGGTGCCTTAAACATGGGCCTAGGGCATACCAATGCTAATCGCTAGTACAGAATGAGTCATTCTATACATTTTAAGGACTCGGTAAGCCATTAATTTTTTCCCCCTATTTATCACCACGTGTAAGAACTTGCAATCCATTGCAATATACTTTTCTGAGATCGAAAAGAAACACATAAAAATATAATATGGATAATGAAACAAGAGGGAAGGACCCTGTGATATTAATAAAAATAAAATCCATTTCCATCCACCATAATTCAAACAATTCAAATGTTGAGCGAGATAAGTATGGAGGATGGGCCAAAATTCATTTATTGTTCCAAGTTTCCAATTGACATCGTGTTTGAATTTCTCCATCTCTGCAAATTGTAAACCAAAAGCAATAGAACTTGATGACACAATTGGAGTTGAATAATCAAAATGTAAACATATCTTAAAATATAATATTCATCCTTTCATAATTTTCTAGTCGATATATAAGAATCCCCAATGTTATTAGATATTGTGGGGCATACCTTTCTTATCCGTATCCATTTTGTGTATTTGGTTCAGATGCACTTCTTTCTCTCACTTACTATAGGTACTCGAAATTCAAAACTTCTAATCTTTTATGTTGTAAAGAATGTGATTATAGGGAAATGCAATGTTCTCTCTGCACATATAGAGATAAGAAAAATATGTAGCCTTCATGGAAGACTTGGAATCTGCACATTACTTTTTTTTTATCGAGATTTGATGTTGATAAGTATACCATTTCAGAAGATATGGCCCTTGTAATAAAGGACTTAGGAGGTAAATAGTTGGCTTTACCAATACCGATATCAGTAAAAGTCTGTCTTTGTCAATACAAATGTTTTTTCAAAAATTCGAAATTTTTGTGGGTCAAAAAAGTCTTTTTTTGCACATTTCAAATACATTGTGTCGGAGTTGAGGCAATTTTCAACAAGAAAGATTTACAAAGATTTGATTCCCATGCTTTGGTCTATCTGCATGAGCATCAAAAAAATGAAGGCAAAAACGTTGATACCGGTATGCCATCCAACAGGCTCCTAAATTGGATGCACACAAAGATATTCAGTAGTGGGACATGCTCGGAAGGAAGATTTTCATGAGAAAAGAGCTGCGAGTAATCTTTGTCGAATAAGGAAAATGTAATTGTTGATTTGGGGATGTAGCATCTAATTGGAAAGAATCTCTGACGATGGAGAGTGTCTAAGAGGAAATGAAAGTCTATAAAATATTGAAAATGACACCCAACATTGTTGGAAACCATGATATAGGAAATGAGTTTTGCATGAGAGTGTCCGTAGGAGATGCCAAAGATGTTATTGGAGATGAAATTTTAGGTTCAAACTATACCTTTGGACAAAGTTGAATTTATTGATGGATCATGAATGGATTTTGAAGGGGAAAATTTTTAAGACTCACATCTCTAATGATGAAAGGAAATTTGTGGATAGAGGTAGCAGAAACTAATGAGAATGCAGTCAAAAGAAAAATGAAATCCATAGTGATTCGGGTCATCTTGAGTGAGGAAACCGAAAAGAAAATGGAGGACTCAATAAACAAAATTGACTTGAATATAGAAGAGATAAATATGAAAATGTAAGAAACCCCACCTAGGTAGGAATTCTTTAAAAGCTTATGAAAAATTGGCTAGTCTAGTATTCCAGCCAAATAATTATACTGCGAAGAATGATGAAGAACCATTTAAAACAGGAAACTCAAAGGACGGTAACGATCTGGTCAGGAAGAAAGAGGCATCAAATTCCAAGAAGGAATTTTTAAATTCCGAACATAAATCTGTCAAGAAGTCAAAGATGAGCGATAATTCTTCCAAGCCTTCTGAGGATTTAATTTTGTGTTGTTTGAGGACAAGAAAATATTTGGAAACTGAATTTTATATGTAAACACGAATGTGAAGAAAGAAAATATTTGGAAACTGAATTTTATATGTAAACACCCCATCTGTCGTTAACTTTGGGCAGAAAATAAGTGCAGCAGAAACATGGAACACCAACAAAACTGCAATTTTAGAAAGAATGATAAATGTTGCAGAAAAATTATGGCGGATCCCCTTGCAATTCGCGCTGCATTCAGCATGAAGAAATCGTCAATGTTCCTCGGTTATCTTCGACCCATTTTTGATCGATCTTGATTTTCTTCCAATTCCAAAATATCCCTGTCCTACAGTGAAAATCATATAAATATATAAATAGAAATACTCCTGTAACGAATTTACTATAGTAAATGATAGGATAAAAACCATTGCATTCTTAGGAAACTGAGGAGAAGGTTCTGGTGCAGATTTTCCACTGTGTGCGGGTAGTGAATCGCAGGGGGCAATCAAAGAATTGGTTTCTCATTATTTGAGATGGGAAGGAGTTTCCTTCAACTTTTTCAGCCTTCGTCTCAAGAATCTGTGGTAAAGAGGAATCGATGTCAATAAGCTAAGAAATCTAGCGGTGGTTGATTCCTATCGGGTTAAAACACTATAAAATCACAAGAAAACTGGGGAAAGAACTTGCCTTTTGTTTCCCTAGCTTTTTTCCCGAAGATAGTTGGTAGGAAGATTGATCATCGCAGTCCTATGTACTGCGTGGTCGATTTCCTAAGGCATATTTGTAGTATTATTTGAAGAAAATAATGAGAAAGCAGGATCGATTTCGTGGTAAGCCGTGGAAATGGAATCCTCACCCTATTTAACAAGAACCGAACATTGACGGAAAAATTGCCACATTGAAGGTGAAACGCAAGCATGCAAATGATAGGCGGACAATGCGGTGCATGACAAAGCCGTTGGATTTCAACGCTCTCGAGGAAGGAATGTCGTCTGTTGGATTTCGACATTAGTCGAGAATGAACCTGGTCGCACTCCACTACTATAAAAACTATAAAAACATAAAAACTAAAGTGGTTGAGCTCTGCAGAAACTATAAAAACTAACAATCCTGCACTTGAGGACATCGGCAATAAAGGAACAATATTTGCATTTTGTATTGACTATTTAGTTAGACACGACTCTCTTTTGGTTGCCATGATTATCCTCTGCCACATATTCTCTGTTTTGCATTAAGTACGTGTGTATAGGGAATTGCAATATACTACATCGCATACTAATAGTATCTGACTTTAAACTTCAAAAAACTAACAATCCTGCACTTGAGGACATTGGCAATAAAAGAACAATATTTGCATTTTGTATTGACTATTTAAAGACACGACTCTCTTTTGGTTGCCATGATTATCCTCCCGCCACATATTCTCTTTCTTTGCATTAAGTACGTGTGTATAGGGAATTTGCAATATACTACATCGCATACTAATAGTATCTGACTTTAAACTTCAAAAAAGGATTGGCCATGGTTAGCAACCATAATCTCTATTTACCTATCTATCTATCTCTTTTGACAACAAGACAAGCAAGACATCCTACTGTAGCTCAAGCTTTAGCCTGTAGCAAACCTGAACACTACTCTATGTAAGAAAAGAGGTTTACTTCATCACAAAAGAAGAGAGCTCGAGCATCGAGACCACAGTGGTGGAAGAGCCATGCTGTTTGGCCTATGCTCCCACATCATTTGCCGAGTGGTATTAATGACAGGCACTGGGTTCCATCCATCTTGGGTTGATGTGTGCTCCAATAACCACGCATAGCAAATTGCTGCCACCATAGAGCTTAGAGCTGCAGTGCACACAAAAAGTACAAAATGAGAGTGACTGGAAAAACAAATACACATAACCAAGAACCTAGTTAGAAATCGTAAAACAATATTATGTTTATAACTTACATAGGTCAGGCCCTGAAAGAATAATTTTGACACGCTCTGAACAGTCCTCTGCAGGTACACTGCTAAGCTTCAACTTTTGTCTTCTCAAGAAGCTATTGAGACAATCAATATTATCTACTCCTAAATGACTTTTAGTTTCCACAGTTTTTTCCATATTGTGCAGCAGCAAATCTTTAAGCTTTTCAGGAAAAAATGACCTTTTGTGCAAGTATTCTCGATGTCTTCTTCGAGGGAAGAAAGCCTCCTCTGATTCAAGGGCCTCTAATTCTTTCAATTCTATGATGGAAAAACTTCTCAAGCTACCAGCACTGGCCTCACTTAGCCGAGACATTTCTGCATGAATATTATGATATGCATAATTGGATTCTGAGTGAGGGACGGAGCTGCTCCATTGTAAATGGGGTATTAGTTCCTGATCATAATCATGAGCTTTACCCCTCCTAATAGAAGAAGATATAATGAAATAGTGTCCTCCTGACGAGCTGTAGTTTCTATCTTTTAGGACTCCCCATTCTAGAATGTCATTTGATGATTTGACATTCATACAGAATGATGACTAGTCCTGCTCATCTAAGTAATACTGCTCGTGTTGTCCATTGTTTACATTTTGTGATCGTCTTCTCTTTATAATGTGTTTAAACCATGGATGCAAAGATTGCAGCTCGAGACCTGGCTTCATTAGTATGATGAGAAGATAAACTTTTACTGGATTTTAGATGTTTATCAATTGACTTTTTGCAGCCTGATTTTCCAGAAGAATTACATATAAACCTTTCTTCTGAACAAGATGATGAAGATTTCAAAAGGAAGTTTTCTCTTGCATTACTGGCCTTCTTTGAAACTTCAATATTTCCTGGTTTCCAGGTTCCTTTAAAACACCAGTGCCACCAACCTCTGTAGGTGCTTCAAGAAAGCTAGCTTCATGTTTTTGTGATTTATCCCTAATGGAGTCCCTCGATTCTTTTGAAATACCACCACGTGAAAATGAGAAATCCATTTCCGGATGCCTAGATGAACAAGAAATCCTATCAAATCTTTTATATAAACCCTTAGGAGCCTCACTGGACTCTTCATTTTTCTCTGTTTGCACTCCTGCATCAGACAATCTTCTTCTTCTTTCATCTGGTACTCTTCGCCTTTCACCATGCTGTCGGGCTGAACGAGAAAATCGATCACGCTTATTCAATGGTTAAGCCCTTAAAGTTATGGTTTAACAGATTGAAAATGGAATGAATAAATTATATAATGTAATAAATCAAATACTCCTTATAAAATACGGTAAAACTCTGATGGAAGCAATAAGTACAAAATATCCCTCTTTTAACTGACGGAGCCCTAACCTTAGATTATATGGATGGTGGCCAAAAAACAAAGTAATACAGAGCAATATAATTAATGAAGAACTAACCATAGATGCGAGAGCATAGGAGTCAATGGTGATCTTCCTCCCCGTCAGACCCGCATCTGTGATCTGTGAGACCCTCCAATAACACAACACCCAAATGGATTCAGGTGAAAGATGGTGTTCTTGTCCTGGTATTTTTTAGGGATGTCAGGCTTGATGGCGTGCTGCTTCAGATCAGCCCCAATCTGGTCATTCTTAACAATCTCCTCATGCTAAGCGTAGATGAATAACATTGCACACACACTCACGAACCATGACACCGTTTTCTCTTCTCTACTCGATGGTCACTTGGGTTTCGCCGTCAGGCCTCAGCGAGGGGCAAGTGCCGAGTTTGGTGGCATGAAATGGGTTAGCGAAATGAGCTCGGGGGTCTCATTGGTAGTGTAGACGAAGATATGACCTTGGTCGCACGCTCTGATTACCTCGGGACGCTTGGTGAGATGGCCGTGAAAATATGAACAAAGCCCTACAAATTTTCAGCAAACAGGGGTCACAACTCGCTACACAGACAAAAAAATGCGACCGAGAAGTGAATCTTGCAGTCTGTCCCTAGAAATGCTTTAACACTTGGACATCCACGATTCCATCCATAGGAATTGATTCCCCCATGTATTCAACTTTAGCGCTGAACTAAATGAGAGCCGAGATGCAGACATGCAAAATTGGGGAATAAGACCCAAAACGGATGTCCAACAGGATAAGTGACGGAAAAACTGCCACCACTGTAGGCTGAAACGCAGCTGCGGACCGCAAACGAAACCCTCCCAAACCACAAGAAAAAAATACCCACGCAAGAAAAAAAAATCTCCAATCGCGGAAAACTGTATTCCGTGTGTGGCAATCCTTCGCAGATAGATTAGGGTTTCAGATTGCATCTACAACTCGCGAGTTGCATCCACGCATACATGAATGTCAGTACACCTGCAATGTGTCAAATTTGAGGAGCTTGTGTTTGGAGACCGTTGGATTTCAACGTATCTCTGACAAACAACTCTGCACCGCCCGATTTCTTACTATTGTCAGAACAAAGAGGTCTAAGCTCACTACAAGAACGCCTTCGACGTAATTATCACCACATGACTAGAATTTTATATCATATATTCAAAAATATCGTCTAGATTTTAATGTGAAAGATAGTATTGAATAGTTACTTAAGAATAAATTAAACACGCTTAAAAGGTAAGAGTTAAATATTTACATTTGCAGTGTATGCCTCTTATCACACAAATATAGTTACAATATTTTTGTCATGTTGTGAGTCAGCTTATATAAATTCACCACCTGACAAGAATCACTCCTCACTTAGCGATAAACATTAAAAATATTTTTATTTTCTTGACATTTAAAGTGATTTTTTAACTTATTTTTGTCATGTAACTAAAATGTAAAATAAAACAAAATGTCATGTACTGGTTTATTCGTGTGATGAAAAAATTGTTAGTGAAATTAAAATGTTTATTTGTCATCAACAAACGTTGTATTAATCTTTTTCAATAAGTGTGAATTACACAATAATTTTATTTTATTTTTATATTTGGCCGATAGGCCTTCCTACAGTCAATTTTTTGTTAACTGCCAGTTTTTTCGTCGCCGTCCTTGTCATTACAGTCGTGAGATTTTTCTTTCCCAAGCTGCAATGTTTTTTTCGAAATACTATTTTCGCTCCAGTTGTGATGAAGTCAAAAATCAGAAGGTTTTGACAAATTCTTGAGTCTACGATCTCATTGTTACGGGTCTGATTTTGGTGCCAGAGAAGGATAGGGAGATGTTTTTTATTTGGCGCGCCTGTTATATTCAAAATCCCATCAATATATCAATCACGCAGGAAAAAGAAAACTGTGTCAGCAAGATTTATTGGGTTGCCATCCAGTTAGAAATGGAAAAAACAGACGATTTAGAAATGCATGCCATCCACTGCGTCAGAAATGGAAAAATCAAAATTTACATGTAATTTCAGTTTGATTTATTTCGTTTTAGAATGGATGCCTTTTCTGTCTGCCTCTCCTTTGCTGTCGATTTCCTACTTAAGGCACATGAGAGGTGCTTCTTTTATTGTGTGTGATACGATTGTGGGGTCGTGCTGGTGATAGTGCTGGTGCTGGTGTTGTTGCTGTTTCTGGGAGAAATTGCTCGTGCTACTTGAAAAGTAAGTTCCTTCCATTCTTAGCCATTGAAATCCAATACTTCATGTCTTACGTAATTTGTCTATGGAAAACTGTGTGCCTCAGATTCTTTAGTCTGAACTCAGAAAACGTTTAATCTATTGAGTTGATCAATAAAGCTTCTAATTTCGCTAAATTCAACGTACATTGTGACCTGCTAGAAACAATGGGTATTTAGAATGAAAGTAGTCCTTGCCATAAAAATGATAATACCAGTTTCATCCCCAACTAAAGACTCTACGGCTGTCCCTTTTGGTGAGCTTGGCTGTAGTATCACTGTCAAAACAATGAAGAGATTTTTTTAAATTTCTTTGATTGCTTGGAATGCCTGTAAGTGCATTGCTTACCTCAGGTATTTTTGTATTTCATGTTTACAAGGGTGAGGGACCCGTTCAAGCCTCATTAGCCTATCCGAAAAACAACATTGAATCAGAAATAATATGCAATTATAACTTTGTTTTGTCCTCAATAAAAGGTTTAGTGGTGAAGGACCAGAGTTCATCCACCACCTATTGACCGTCTAAATACTCATTACTCATTACCTAACACAGATCAATGCTTGGGTAAAATTAAAATATCAGATTGGAGACAAGCATGAGACATTGTTTTACATATGTTTCACTAAGGAATCAGGGAACAAGCAGCCCATTAACAACATTAGCTTCCAGCAAATTTATTGAATGCAAACAACAGTCTCAATTCAGTTCCAGTTTCATAGTATAGCCAATACTACTTAGTGAATTCTACGGCCGTCCCTTTTGCAGGAAAATCTTTTTACTGACCACCTTTACAGTGAATGTATGACCACTGGTGCCTAGCCTCATCTACTCAACTTTGATTTATATTGGTTTTCTCATCTGTGCTATGTGTAGGTTATTTCAGATGAATATAAATGTGAATTAGTAATGATAACTGCAAATAATGTTCTGTCTTTTGATTGATGTCTTCTTCATCCTCTGTATTATGATTTGCATCTACAAACCTGCATGTATAGAAACAAATATTGGAAATCTTAACACTAACCATAGTACCCCAAGGAAATCTTAAAACAAATGAGAAATGACAAAAAAATTCATTACCTTGGCGAGATCTGTTTTTGAGAATTTTCAGGTGGGCAATTCCAATGAAGTTCACCAGCAGGAGAAGAAGGAAACCACGAATGCCAATTAGAGCTCCCATCCTTTGCATCTTTAGAAGGTGATCTTTGCCTTGCTTCATGAATCTCAGAGGGATTCCTCAGAAGTGTTCCACATGACTTAAGATACTTCACCTATTGTTTAATATCAAGTTAATTAATTTACACTGCAAACTACTATTAAAGCCAATCCAATATCCCTGTGTTTTCAACTACTAACAAATATTCAACATGTAGTCTGAAGTGCATACAAAATGTGTACTTTTGTTGCAGACAAATTTGTGGGAGCAGAAAACTTCGATAGAACATCAGCATACCTCCTCGTTGAACTTTCTATTTTCATCTTCTTCAGAAAGATCTGTCAACTTTGCTGAAGCACTGGGAGGTGTAGACACTAGGATTAACTCAGGACTTGGACCATTTGATGAGCCTTTTGGTGATTTAACAAACTGTTGTTTCAGCTTGATACTTCCATTCCTTCTGCATAGAGTCTCTGTTTTCCTTGGTTCTGTGCAGTCTAATGTTGTTGAAATTTTTAGAAAGAACTTTATATTGTTGTAAATTTATTTGAAGTATGGCTTTTATTTTATGCTTTAGGCTCGTAAATCCCTTTTGTGTAAGAATGAACTATTGAGTTGGAGGATTTTTGGTGCCCCAATGCTTGAGATGTGTGTAGAATTGTAAATCCTTTATTTTGTGTTTTAGCCTCTGTTCCAGAAATTGCGTGTGCCAAGAAGAAAATGTTTAATTGCCTGGAAAATTGTGATTTTTCCTGTGATGATCTATCTACAATTTCCTGTGATAAAACACCCCATTTTTTTGGAAAATTGCGTGGAAAATTGACTGTCATTCAATATCCCTGTGTTTATTTAGGGAAATATTTTTTCATTTTACATATGTGTTTCAAGTCTACATATAGTGCAGGAAAAAGTCCAAAAGACTATGAAAAAATTAAAATCAAACCGCCTAAATTATCCTATTAAATCTTAGTAACACCTCTAACATAAAAATGACTCCAAATTTCACAACATGTAAAAAAGTTACATCAGATAAATGCCATGTTTAATGTCTCATTTTTATACCTAGATATGACCCTAACTTGTAAACCTTCCAACATTCTTCACAGATTTATTTAAGTTGCATGTCTCATATTTTCTTAGTATCACAACATATGAATGCTGAAGCTTCCTCTTTATACTGCCATTGAAAGACAAATAGAATATGTAGATTTTTCACACATATAATTAGGGCTGTGTTTTTCCTGAAGAATACTATATTGATGCAGTACTTCCCTATGATTTAAGGGCAGTGTTTTGCTGAAAATTTATTGCAACCTTACGTTTTGATAGGATTGAAATCTTAAATTCATGCATTCATTTTCTAAATTCTTTAAATGTCTAATTTCTTTTTTTACTTATTTCATATATGCACTAATATGTTAAAATGAATTTTAGAATTTACTTAGTCAACAAAACATTATGGTGAGTACAAATAGTTTGGACCCTCATACAACTCGTTTATATGGGCTACACATGCCTTGCTCGGTACCAGGAGATAGGACTTGCTGATGGATTATTTCCAGAAGAAGCACTCCTATCATGTCCCAAGTTGGACATTAGACTGAGTATACGAAAGGATTTTAAAGTTGCCTAACGAGTGAGCTTCCCGCAATTATATCCTCGCTGTTAAGTTGAAGTTATATTTTTCCCTCACGTATTGCCATTTTTTGCAGTTGTATTGGAGTACAATGAGGACTAGGAACTCGTCAATCATCCCAATATCTCGTGATGCACCAACATGGACATTATCTGTGAAGAAAGTTTCATAAGAACAGTTTTTAGAAAGCAATTTGTGATTCATGTTGTCTTTCATAGAAGAAAAAAACTTAGTACAACAGAGATAAAAGAGGACCTCATGAAAAAGTTTGGTGTTGTTGAACCTCAGACGATTTTCCTTTCAAAGTTCAAAACAAAAAAAGCCTACTCAAGAGGTTTTGGTCTGATTTATGATACTATTCAACATGCAATTGAATATGAACCTAGAACAAAGTTGATTCAAAACGGGATTCATGTTCAAAATCCAAAATCGAAGAAAGACTGTCCAAATAGAGCTACAAAAATCTGTGGAGTGAAAAAATTCCATGCATAGCTTGTTTAGAATTTTACTTTGAAATAAGTTGTCATTGATTCTTCAAAGCATGAAACAAAACTACCGAATGTAATATTTCATTTTCGTTGTTTACTAATTCAATATGGAATTTCATAAAACTTCTCTGTTGCCTAATGTTTATTTTTGTGGTCATGTTTAGAATATTAACTTACATTATGAATTTATGATGTGTGGTTTTAGATAGTTTCTACGAGCATATAATTTTCTTATGTAAATTTACGCTATTTACATTGTTTTACAAAGGAAAAATCATTTCTTCATGAAAGTATTAAGAACAACTACCTAACATAGTTTTCCTTTTTTGTTATTTACTACATTGGGTTTTCTTCTTTATTCATGCTTAAAAGATTAACTTACCTTTGAAATTTAAGTGTGTTGTGTTGTATTATCTTCTAAACATATTTCTAGGTGCAATTATATATCCAATGTTTACAACTGATACGCACACTATCTTCTCCTTTCAATTAATTTTCCTTACTTATATCATCTAAACGTTTTATTATCATTCTTTTATTACTCAAATTATGTAGGACAACTTGTTTAGAAAATGGAGCCCCAAAGTTCATCCTCATCAATGAATGGTTCTACTGCAAGTAATTCACTAACAGACAATTTTGTTCGAATACTTCCTATTGGAACATTGTCCCCATTTCATGATGGATGGACTGTATGAGGTAGAACTACTTCTAAATCAAACATTCGTAGCTTCAGCACCAGTAGGGGGATTGGAAAGGTATTTAGATTTGACATTATTGATAAGGATGAAGAACAAATACGGATTGTTTGCTTCAATGAACAAGTTGATTTTCCCTGTTTCATTCTCCCTCAACAGAGTATCTCACCTATTTCCCTTTCTTGAACTGTATCACCGCTTTAGTGTAGGCTCTATTTTTCTTGCATTCTCTCTCCCTATTTCCTTGGAATGGTTAGATTAGGATAGATAGGTTTTTCCTGCACTAGAGTGGATTGTGGCAGGTAGTTTAGGAATAGGAACCGGCCTTCTCTAGAGGTCCATCTCAAGTTCGCAAATCCCTGCCTTGAGAGATGATCCAATGTTATGTAGATCACACCGAATGCCCACTCACATCTCGAGGCCATTTGAGGGTGCTGTGATTTTGCATCAACAATATAAAAATAGACTGCTCCTCGAAAGACATTTGTTTAGAAAAAAAAAAAAGAAAGAAAAAGTAATCAAATCAAATAAATAGACAAATCCCTCGAAGGACGGATGTCATGTATATCATTCCCGCCATCTATATCATATATGAATAAAGTATATCATACCCTTGAAGGATGGCTACCCTTTTGTATCATGGCATTTGAAGGATTCCCACATTGATCAACCTTATGTTTTATCATCATCCAATGAAAGATTCCCACATTGATCAAATTTCTTCTCGCAATACTCTTCCCTTTCCTAGAGACAAGGTATAGTCTTAGGGAACTTGGTGTCCTTGAGATTTCACCCTAAAATCTGGGTATACTTGTTAGGAAATAAGAGATAAAATATGCGGAATAATCCCTTATAGAATCACAACAGTAGAAACTAATATGCAGAAAATATTACAGATCTCAAATAAAAGTGTAGAATAAGTAACACAACACAGAGAGACAATATTTAACGTGGTTCACCCAATTTGGGCTATGTCCACCAAGAATCACTTGCTCGATTTTATTACAAGCATCCACTCTCTCAATACAATATCCAGATAAGTTTGGAGCTATGCTCAACAAACTTTATAGAATTCACACCCGAATTCAAAACACATCTGCAATACATTTTATTGTCTATCTACCATATGCATAAGACCATATATATAGACAATTTATTAAGCATTTGATACAAAACCGTGGGTATCAAAACCAAGGGCAAAAATCGTGGGTATCAAAACAATGGGAAAAAACTGAAAAAACCATGGGCCCAAAAACAACCCATTACCCCCAAACTTGCTTCCATCGGGGGCTTCCACCCCGAACCCTCGACCCGCTCACGCGAGCGGGACCACCGTAAAAATACTCGAGTGTAACACATAAAAGGTGTACCACACTCTAACATGAAAATAGGCTCCACAAACATAACAATACCCCTTTTAAAAATTTCATTCTTTTTAAAGTAACGGGTTGTTTTGTGTTTTTTTTTTGCAGCTTGTTTGCATTACTCTAAGACATCCCTAGATAGTCATAAAAGCCAAATATGACAAATACCCACATGTAAAATGTCACTCAATTCCTTCACCAGACCTTTTCGCAAGTGTTTTATTTATTTATTTATTAAATAAATAAATTTATTTTAAAAATAAATTGAGCTAAAATTGGAGGATTTAGGTTATATGAATAAATTCACCCCATCATTATTACCAGAGAGCATTCACCTAGGGGGAAGAATTTTTACTGAGATCAACTAAATGGAGAATTGTTTCTAGCAATTTCGTAGTTGTTTTAGTTTTGTTTTATTTCATTTTGTTTGTGTTTTGGTTTGTTTTCTTTGGAAATTCTTGTAGCCTTTTAATTCTTCTTGCTAGCTATTTCCTAGGCTTAGGGTTTTGAAGAAGCTACCCATTTTTTTAATTACTAACTGTCATACATAGGCGATAAGAGCTCATAATTATTTTAGAAGATTGGAAGAAGTTGCTTGGTCCAAAAGGGTGAAAAATGGATCCTATGAAAATAAGAAAAATATTTCCATCAATGCGTAGAGCTCAAGAAAATATGCACTTTAGAGAAAACGACACCAAAACGGAGCCACATAATGAAAGTTATGACACATGCAATTTTGCAGCTACATCTTCCTGACCCTTTTGAAAAATGGCCAATTTTATTCTCTCTTTGTTGTTTTATTCACCAAAAATCCAAAAAGAAAAGAAATGCTTTCTTCATGCGATCGTAACTTTCAAAGCTTCATTCCGCATTGAATATCCACGTTGCCTTTCATGACAAATTTTCACGCAATTTTAAAGGCATAAGCCACGGTCATGAAGTCACACTTTTGGAATAGAGCTATCTTTCATGCAATTCACACTTTTTGATGGAAGAAATTAAGCCGCTAGTGGGAATTTTGGTAGTGGTAGCGGGCATAAATTTCTTTCCGCCTTACATGAGTTACTATTTCCAATCAAGTAAAAGTCACTTAAGCTGAAATGGGAATTTTAAAGGTAGCAGGTAGGTGGGGATTTCTTACATGTAACGTAAGGTTAAAATTTTCATTATAAAGAAAAATCACTTAAAGCACCGATGGGAATTTCTTTTCCTTCTAGTGGCTAAATTTTCCCATCAAAGAGGTTTATTCTCACATATAAGTCCCACTTTTTCAAACAAGGATATTTTCCATACAAGTCATACTATTTGGGAGATGATTTAAGCTTCCAAAGTGGGAATCATGATAGTACCAGGAAGGTGGGAATTTTTACCCGCTTTGTAGGGTGAAAATTCCCATGATGGAGGACAAATCACTTCAGTGGAAGAGGGGATTTTTGGAGCTGTAGTGTAGGGTGGAAATTCCCATCAAGTTGACTTCCTTTTTTTAGTAGTCACCCTTGCCAAAAAATGCAACCCACCTTGGCATTAAACAATGTATTTAATGATATTTATTTACGGCTTTTCACCCAATTTTGGCGCCATGTATGTAATAAAATTCAATGCAAGAAGAAAAGCTAAAGATAAATGAAGGATGCATGTTAAGAATAAATAAAATAAATTTATTTAAAAGAAACTAGAAGCATGCATAATTGGGTGCCCAATTTGGGTGAATAGATATGATTATTTATAAACTAAATTACCGAAATAAGGAGGGAAATTATTAAAAATAGTATCCAGAGGGCTATATGATTATGGGATGCCATAATGAAGAAGAAATTAATTATTTTTTCCAAGGATTGTATCCGAGAAAGCTTTGGCACCAAGGAAAGGAAGTTTTGTGCATTAAAAAGTGTTTTTCATTGCTAGGAGGCTTCAAGGTTTAGTGCCTACGGTTGGAATAGATTGATTTTTGCTATGATAACTATCTCGCATGTTGGCATATGTTCCTAGGTGAATTTAAAATATGTATGCTTGCTTTTCATGCAAGCAAAGCCTCAAATTTTAGGGAAATAGGTTTTATATGTAGATTTTGGTGATAGAAATCAAGTATTCATACCCTGGACTCTATCTTTGTCTGAATTAATTGCAGGTGTTCATTACTAGTGTTCATATAAGTTAAAAGGATTTCAAATCAAATTTAGGTACATTGAATATATCTTCTTAATTTGAAGAAATTTTTATATTTGCACAAATTGATCCAATTACAAGGAATTCCAATAGGATAAAAAGAAGAAGAGCTCGAGATAAAGATTATTCCAGGCATAATGAACCATGATGAAAGAGAAGGATCAACATAATCATGCACAAATTCCATATTTTCTGAAGTCAATGATACAAACATAGGCCCTGAACCTATCACCAATTTAATTGAATGATCCAGATCTCATAAATGCAAAGGCTTTTCGAAAAAAAAGCATCCTCTTGTTTCTAACGCAGCCTTTGTGTATGTCGGTGCATGGAAAATTCCATCTAGGATCTTGTGCATGTTCTCCCAATCTTTGAGTTGAAATATTCATTGAATTTACTTATATTTGCATCCACCCAAAGTGTTTCTCAGAATTTATAATTGCTCATATGCAATTAAAAATAAAAGATGATGAGTTTTTTCCGAATTGTTTACGGAAAACATTACACTGGTGCACATACTAGATAAGAACTACAAAAGCTTTAAGGATAAGAGGGAATACACATGTCGAGGAAACACCCGTAAGAAAAATCACATTTATTTGCTTTTAGATCCAGTTTGGTTAGAATCAAAAGCAAAAGAGTACACCGTATGCAAAATTTAGAAGAATAACAAGACGGGATTGTTGGAGCTTTATTCTAATTTATTTTCCTCTTTATTCTTATTTATCTTATTTTCTCTAACAAAGTAATTAATAAATCTTAAGTGATTGGTTTAAAATTCATTACTTGAAGTCAATTACTTGGAAATAGGTGGCAAAAATGAAAAATGGAAGGTTCCATTTTCATTTATAAATTATGCATGTCATGCAAAGAGGAATTCTAAGAGAAAGATTGCAAGTTCTTTCATTTACAACTTCCACATGTACTAGTTCAATTACAGTTTCCCATTTGTAATTTTCTCTCCATACACTATAAATGTTGGAAGAACCTACAAGTAAGAGGATCATAGTTACTAATCAAATTATTTTGTTCTAGACTTTGAGTTGAAACCCTTGATAGCTTTTTGCAAGAAGAGGAATTGAGAAGAGGCAAATTTCATGAGAAATTTGTGTCAACAGTGCATTCATTTCATATTTATTTTTAGATCTCTACATAAACTTTATGTTGTCTTAGTTCTAGATCTCGAAACTTTCCTTTGCTTCAAATTCTACATTTGAAAATCTATTTATTTTGTCTATGTGCATGTGATCAACTATGTCAACTATTGGTTAGGTTTCACATCTCCTTTCCTTTCTTTTCATATTTATTTATTTCCCTTTCTTGCACATATTGCTTACAGTTGCTTACTCGCTAAAAAATTACTTAGTTATGGTCCACGAGCTACGTAGTTAAAGTAACACCAACAAATAGATACTATGAAATATAATTGAAAACATCTTACACATGAGCCTCACCTATAAATGAGGGAGATTTATCTCATGACTACGTAGGTTTTCAAGAAGCTTCCTAAAATTCCTAAGACACGTGGAGAGACCACGCATGTTTAGGGACCAGCCCCTTAGTTTTAGTTTGAAGAAACTCCAGGAGGACACTTGAGGCTTCCACTCGGTCTTCCATTTTTCTTGGACTTTTCAACGGCCAAAGAAGACTATCTCGGACCTTAGACACAAGGTGCCTTCCGCTAAACTCTCAAAACTTTTAATAGACTCTACCAAAATGAGACACGTGTTGAGCCAACGCTTGGTTGTGGTCTCTACATTTTAGGGCCATCTCAAGATATGCCATTGAGATGCATGGCTGTTGGAAAAGTCAACAAGTGGGGCGGTGGGCCATTAGAGGAAACTTGGATTTTTTCCCCTTATTGTTTAAAAGATTAAAGTCGTCAAAATTAGCGCATAATCCCGAAAGAAAATAATCAAAATTTGCTTTAGTCAATGGCGGAGGTGAGGACTCTTGGGGAAAATTTGGAAAAATTTCGTGCTTCCAAAAAAAGAGGAAAAATAGTAAAATTAAGCTGCGGTTCCTCCTGGGACACACATTGGGACACGTGTCAAGCTCATTTTTAAAATCGGAGGGGAGGGGCAAGAGCAAAGTGAGGAATTTTGCAATTTTTTTGAAATGGTGTAAAAGGTAAGAAAGAACCCCTAGGCCCATCTTAACTCGGATCTCCCATGTGGATGGTCCAAATTCAAAAGGGAAATCGATGACAACTGTGCATCTGTATCTGATTTTCCACCATTTCTGCTCTAAAGCTTCGGGATGTAAATTTTTATGGTTTTTTATCATTTATTGGTGTCTCCTACACGCCAAATGAAGAGGAACATTAATTTGATATCTTGTTTTGTGGGGAAGGTCTGAAAACATCTTTTACCATTAAGATGTAATCTAACTATCAGATTTGATCTGATTTTCTAATCTTTCTTTGGCATACAAGAAACCTGTTGATATCTTGATTTGGTGGGGAAGATCTGAAAACATATTTTACCATTAAGATGTGATCTGACTATTGGACTTGATCTGATTCTCCAATCTTTATTTCCTTGGTAAGAAAAAAATTAGATTTGATAGAGTAGAGGAGGAAGTAGTTGGCACATGAAGTGAAGGATAAATTACAGGTGAAGAATTGAATGCTAGAAATATTTGAAGATATTTTCCTCTGAGGACTTGACAAATTTTTGCAAATCCGATTTTGGGAGTCACGATCAAATTCATAACATGCAATGGTGCTTTGAATGTTTTTTGGTTTTGGGGAAAACTCTGTTGTAAATAAAATGTTATAAATTGCATGAATTTGTCATGCAAATGGTTGGAGTGTTAGAGGTCGAAACTAATTCCTAAGAGAAAAGTTTGATAGAGCCCATCTTTCTGAGAAATCATCTGAGGAACCTATTTATTTCTTTTGTGTTAAATTTTATCATGTCAAGGTGGTTGCAAGTGTATAAACATTGACAAGTTGTGAGATTGTTTTAGAAAATTTCCCCTGCTAATGCATTTAATCATATTTGAGTTAATCTGTGTTTGATTTTAGAAAAATCATGTTTGCTTCACTTCTGAATGTCTACAAAACATTTTTGTTGTTCTCATTACAATCTTACATCGAAATATTTGTGAATCACACAAGATCTTATCCTTATGATAGTTTGGTGGCATTCGTAATTTCATTTATCAGAAGAGCTTTCATTTGATAGTGAAATAAAAAAATTTAAAATCACTTTACTCATAGGATGTCGATAAGATTCTTTGTTATCCTTTGAGGGTATCTTAGGTGTGGTATAATTAAGGTTGACAATGTTCAACTAAGTTTTTCAATTTGAGCCTTCATTTTGGATTCTTAAACTTTGTGTGAAAACATACTGATTTTGGCACACCTTCTAGTTAAAGGAACATTTTCTCTATTCTGAAGGATTTTGTTGATCAAGCCTTCCTTTTTTGTAGAATTTCTCAAAGATCTATCGAATCAAAGTCCACTCTACCTCACCTCCCACAAAAGTTCATTTAAAAACAACCAATCCTATCCATACTACCCTTGTTTGTCCTGTGTGTGTACAAATGCATAATTTCTATTACCAAAACATGTAGAAGCAATCAAGTTTTCATTGTCTTTAGTAGCCTAAACCTTGCTTAGAAAATATCTCCATTATCTAGGGTGACAACTCGTGAGAGTTATATTTTTGTTGTATTGATCATATTTTCTTCAAGGTCTTCTTAATAACTTTGCAAAGAAGGACATCTCCATCTCCTCCACAAATAGTAGGCTATAAAAGGGTCCTCTCACCTTGGTTGAAAGGCACAACCATAAAGTAGTGAGGATAGATCAAATCCTTTTAAGCGTGCTACCATTTCTCCACATATGAGTGACAAAGAGCAAGTTGCATCTCTTCCCTGGCTATAAACGACACACAACATGGTCTGCTTTTCTCTAAGATTCCTCTCAAAATTGTGATGCTGCTTAGCTTCTGAGGGAGAATCAATTTGGGTACCAACACCATTTTGGTGCCATTGTTGGGGACATTGTGATTATAATTCATATTGAGACCCTAGTAAACATTTCTTATATGCCCTAAGTTCTAGTACATTGCTTTAACATCATCCTATGTTCATGCTTGTGAGAAGTGTTCAAAGTTACAAGTGTTGTGTGCAATATTTTTAGTTTCTACAGTTATTGTATTAAGTTTCATTGATAAATATGGGTAAAGGAAGGTCAGATCTTTCCATTTCTAGTTTCTAGTGTTGACAGACATTTTGAGATCATTTTTAGTGCATTTTCACAACTAAGATGGAAGTTTTTAGTGGAAAATCCATGTTGATATGATTTTTGATAAATACCAGTTTCTTAGCCTCTTTCAAGTGATATTTTTACTAATCTTTACAAAGATGGAAGGAAGAAGATCTTTCTTTGCTAGGGTTCCTAATAGGAAATTATTTCCGAGCTAGGAAAAACAAAGTTAGAAGGAAGAAGAGCCTAGAGAGTTGTTGGAGATCAAGTAGTCAAGAAAAGAGATCTCCATTGATGAAAGTGATCAGCCTATCATTGAAGATTTCCATTCAAGTGCTTCTAAATCAGGTAGTCTTTTTGTGGAATTAAATTCTCCATATGGAGAGGGGTCTTCATTTGAATTTGAAGAGTTTGCTTCTCATTCTACCCCTGTGTTTTCAAGAGTTGATATGGATTTCTAAGAAACAGAGCCTTTAGGGGGTATCCATTTGGAAGTTATACTCCAGAGTGTTTCAAATACCCCTTGTTCCTTATCAATTTGATTATCCTTCAAGGTCACCGATCAAAACAACATGGCCCATCCCCACCAGACCTCCATTTATTGTAAATACTTTTGGTCCTATAAATTTTAGAGGGATGGCTGGTTATCCAAATGCAGTTCCCAAGATGTAAGAAATAGACTACCAAAGTTCCAAGGAAATAATGCTATAACTGGTGATCAACACTTAAAGATTTTCATCAACATGATGGAAGATTTTGAGATTGAATTTGAATATGTGTATATAAAATTGTTTATCCATACTTTGGAAGAATATGCAAGGGACTGGTATAAATCTTTGCTAGATAATTCCATTGATTCTTGGACCAAAATGAATAATGCATTTAGACTACAGTATGGTGACAAAATGGATCCTAGGTTTCTTTTGTCAGAATTTTAGAATATTAAAAAGAATCCTAATGAATCAGTGCATGACTTCAACACTAGATTTAATAAGACATTGAGGAGATTACATGTAATTTTAAGGCCATGTGATGAATCGTGTCTTAGAAAGTATTCAGATGCATTTGATAAGAAATCTAGTTATTACTTGAGGGACAAAAACCCTGCCAATTTGAGGAAGGCCTTTACCATGGCTGTGAAAATTGAGAATAGCATCAAAGCAATTGGAAAACCTCCTAAGAGGGAATGTTTGAAAATGGTTAACCCAGAAAGACCTCAAGAAAGTAAGACTACTGATTTGGAGGAATTTGTGAAAACTTTGGCGGGAGTTGTAAAAGAAATATCATACAAATTATCCTAGGAAGAGAAAGGAATTGGGTAGAGTTCAAAAGGATAGCATAAGCAACAAGGCCAAGATAGATTTTCCAATCATCCCAAAAATGAACAGAGATTTGATGACAAAGGCAAGGAACCCATGGGATCTATAAATAGACATCCCCAAGCTAGATAAAATATAATGGTGCCTAATCTTTTGGCTGCCAGAGTTGTTATTGTTGAAGAAACATATGTAATTGATTGGTGTGATAGATGTTTCATGCCACATGCTCTATGTGAAGTAGATCGACAAGTAGAAGAGGAAGATGATGATGATAACATTGATGATGATGCATGCATGATGGAGTGCTCTATAAGATCACAACATGCAACAACTTTAACCTGAATTAACAAGTGCTAGAACTGCTGCTAATTTTTGGGATTGCATTCATTGGGTTCCTTTTCTTCCTCCCTATAATACTTAAGAAATAGATATTGTACAAGCTTTTGAATTTCCCAATAATGACTTTGAATATTTAAGAGCTTTAATGATAAATAATTATGATGGAGGATTCCCATCGAGGAAGATAGGTAGTTATTGATGAACAATGTTGTTGCTCAAGAGAAGGATTACAATACTAGGAGTAGAGTTTTTAAAAGGAGTAGGGCCTCAAGCCAGACCTAAAACTCCATTGCTTACTAGTATTCCTAAAGAGGTTCCTAAGAAAGATACACCTTTTAAAGGCCTTGTTATCCCAAACAAGATTAATACTTCTCCTTATGCCCAAACTATCAAAAATCCCTTGGCATGTGATGAATGTGTCAATCTGTCTTCTAATGTTGCCTTACCAAAATGTGTTCCATATGACATTGCCCAAGTTTTGAGTCGAATCGAAGTTAGTGTTCCAATTGTTGATCTGATTAGAATTCCTGAGCACAAGAAGATGGCATTAGAGTATTTAGGATTGAAATAAGAGAAGAGTACCCCAGGCAGAAATATACACATTGTGGACACTCCTCCAATCATTGAAGAGATAGAAATACCACAAACATTGGAAGAACTAGCTGAACCACTTGAGGTTTATTTGGGAACATCCTTGGTAGAGTCTCAACTAAATGTAGATCCATTCTTCACCACTCTGATCATTAAGGATAGATTACTACACAATTGTATGTTTGATTCGAGGGCATCATGCAATGTTATGCCTCTTGAAGTCATGAAGGAAATCGATATCAAAATAATAGCAACATATGGGAAGTGTACTACCATGGATTCTAGAGAGGTGCCAGTGGTGGGATGTGTGAAAGGTTTGGTGGTACAACTTGTAGCTTATCCGGGTAGGAACTTGAAACTTGATGTTGTTATTGTTAATTCCCAGCGAAATGGGGTATGGTGTTGTCTAGAAAATGGGCTGCAAGTTCTGGTGGGAGTGTTCAAATGGATATGTATTATGCAACCATCCCAATTAATGACAACCTTGTCAAGTTGTATGGAGAAAAGAAGATGTTGCACCTTATTAAAGATCCCAACAATGCATCTTATGAAGTGTTGTACACAAGTGTTGATGCTGATAACTTTATTGGATTCACTGATGGGAAAGAGAACAAAATGGATCAATGTAAGAGTCTTGAACAAGTAGGCTCTCCATGGAATTTTCTATTTGATGGATCTTGCTCCAAATTTGGAAATGGTTTTGGTGTAGTTCTGATTTCTCCAAGCTTGGAAGAGTTTGTTTTTATTTCAAACTTAACTTTGAGTGTACTAACAACATTGATGAGTATGAAGCATTGTTGTTAGGTTTGAGAATTTCTTGGAAATACTATGTTAAATAAATCATTTTTAAGGGAGATTCAAAACTAATTGTTAAGCAAATCGAGAAAATTGTATGCTACTAAGAATCAGAGAATGAAACAATACAAGCATGCGATTCTGGGACTTGATTGAGATGTTTGATTCATTTAACATTGTGCATCATGATAAGAAGTTCAATGTTATGGTAGACAAGCTTGCATTTTTGGGATCTCGATTTGATAGTTGTGTAATGTCCCCATATTGTGAGTATGATATTGAAGTGTTAACAAGGCCATCGTCTCGACAACATTAAAACATTGGTAAATTTTTGATGACGATGCTCAGGTCAAAATATTTCTATAGAATAGAGGGGAGTTTGTTGATCAATGTATTGATTGGGAGCCAATAGTATGTGCAACAGAGGGTAAAGAAACATTTTCTGGAAAAGACATCATCCAATTGAAAACTAATACCATTCCTAAAGGACTGGTTCTTTATTGAATCAAACTTTAAGTAATGCTGATTGCATTATTAAGGGGAACATAGCAGCCTCAAGGGATGTTAGGAACATGACCTCGGTACAAAGGAGAAACCAAAGAAGATATGGTTGGGAAGTAATCTAAACAAGAAGAAAAAATATTCCTATGTCCAATTGTTGAAGAATTATCAAGATTTCTTGGCTTGGTCTTATTCTGAGTTGAAGGCATACAGAGAGGATCTGTTTCAACATGAAATTCCTTTGGAGTCTAATGCAAATACATTTAGGTAGAAACAGAGGCTGATCAATCCACTCCTATCTCTTAAAATGTAAGAAGAACTGAAGAAATTGAGGGATGGAGGGATCATTCAGCCAACAAGGTATTCTTCTTGGGTTACAAACTTAGTGCCAGTTAGGAAAAAGAATGGTGATATCAGGATGTGTGTGGATTTTAGAAATCTGAATAGAGTATCAATGAAGGATAATTATCCTTTACCAAACATGGATAACATGCTACAGCTAGTGATTAATTTTGAGTTGCTTTCTACCTTGGATGGTTTCTCTAGCTATAATCAAGTTGTTGTGAAGGAATCATAAAGAATTAAGACATCCTTTACCACTCCTTGGGGAGCTTATGTCTATGTTAGAATGACCTTTAGTTTGATTAATGTAGAAGAAACCTTTCAAAGAGAAATGGATGTTGCTTTTGCTGGTTACATTAATGATTTTATTGTTGTTTACTAAGATGATGTGACTGTATTTTCCGTAAAGAGAAGTGATGCAAAGAGTATGGAATTTCACTCAATCCAAAGAAGTGCAATTTTGGAGTGCAAAATGCCAAGATTCTTGGTCAAATTGTGTCAAAATATGGTGTCATTATTGATCCTAAGAGGGTAGAGGCCTTTGGCAAGGTCCTAATTCCAAGAACCAAGAAGGGAATTCAGTCCTTCTTTGGGAAAATAAACTTTATCAGAAGATTCATATCAAACTTTGTTGAGTTGACCATTCCAATTACTTGCATGCTAAAGAAGGACCAAGTTATCAAATGGGAAGAGGCTACCATTCAGGATTTCAATGGGATCAAAGAAGCATTAAAGCATGCCCTTGTTTTAGCAGCCCTATATTATAAGAATCCTTTTCAAATATTTTCTTTTTCTTCAGAGAACACCATTGTATATGTCTTGTTGCAGAAGGATGATGAAGGGGCTGAGAGGCCAATTGCCTTTTTCAGTAAGGCATTGCAAGGGGCTGAGTTGAAGTACACCATTATGGAGAAGTAAGCATTTGCCTTGGTAAAAGCAACAAAGGTTTTCAGACCTTACATTTTGAGCTCTAATTTTTTCTTATGTTCCCCACACCATGGTGAAAGATGTCTTATAAGAAATGGAGGTCTCGAGAAAAAGATGTTGATGGGTGAACAAGTTGTAGGAGTATGACATGGATATTCAAACCACAAAATTGGTAAGGGGTTTGAGATTAGCTAAACTTATGGCTGAGAGCAACCTACAAACTATTGAGGTGAATGAAGTAGAATAAGGAAGTGTAGATGTCCTTGAAAATTTGATGAGTTCGAATGGTACAAAGATATACTTTTTATCTCGGACATCTATATTGCCCCGAGTATTTGAGTAAAAATCAGAAAAGAGCTCTTAAGTTGGCTTCCCAGAAATATTTCATTACTGATTTTGGGTTAGCTTGGTAGAACCCTGAGGGAGTTCTCTTAAGGTGCATTACTGAAGATGAAGCCACCAAGATAATTATCAATATCCATGGAGGAGTTTGTGGGAGGAATTTTTCTTGAAAAGTCACAGCACACAAGGTCTTGAGGGATCATTATTGGTGGCCAAATCTCTTCAAGGACACAACTCTGTTGGTTAGAAGATGTGAGAGTTTCTAGCATTTTTTGGAAGAATGAAAGCTTCAAGCTCCCTTCCTTTCGAGCCTGTATCAATCTGAAGCCTTGTTCAAGCAATGGGAATGGATTTCATTCTTTGAGATTTCAGACCCTTCAAGTTACGGCCATAAGTGGATTCTTATAGCCACTGATTACTTCACTAAGTGGGTGGAGGCAATCCCCACCAAGATAGAAACACACCAAATTATCAAGGACTTCATGCTGAACTATATCATCTACAGGTTTAGAGTTCTAGTTAAAATTATTGTTGACAATGCCATGAGCTTTAGAGCTAAACCTTTGGTGGCAATGTGTAAAGAATATGGGATCAATTTGACATATGCCTCCAACTATAACCCCAAGGTAATGGACAAGTAGATTCTAGCAATAAAAATCTATTAAAGATCATTAGGAGAACGTTGGAGTTGAACAAAAGGAAATGGGGTGAGCAGTTGAAGTTTGTTGTTTGGGCTGATAGAATTACTATTAAAAGAGCTACTAGAAAAATTCCATTTGAATTGGTGTACGACACTCAAGCTCTACTTCCCCTGCATATGCAATTTTTCTCATATCATTTCATTAAAAACCGTAAGATCAAGAAGTTAGTCCATATGATGTTTGCTTTAACTATATTTTTGAACTTGATGAAGAAAGGAGGGAATCTCACCAAAGGCATGTGAAGTTCAGAGAAAATTTGAAGAAGCTATTTGACAAAAAGGTAACACCCAGAGCTTTCAACATTGGAGATCTTGTACTATTATGGGATAACAGGAATGAAGACAAGGGAAAGCATGGTAAATTTGATGCACTGTGGATGGATCCTTACTCCATTGACATTTGGATTAGTCAACATACCTTATTATTGAAAGAATTGGATGTGGAATTTCTCGAATTTCCTGTTAATGGTAGGCACTTGAAACATTTCTTTGATTAATTACCCAGAATCAAGGTGAACATCATTTGTATAGTGTATAGTTTGTTATTTGATTTCTATCTTTTATGTTTTTTCTCGTTATGGTCCTTGGCGACCTGGTTTTGTTGGTTTCTCAGTTTGTTTTTGGAAGATGGTTCTAGTTTTCGCTCTGTAGGCTTACACCTTTTCCCAATGGATGTTTTTTTGCACTTGGTATGTTATTTGGTTCTTGTGGAACTCACAGGGAGTGCCCATCCCTGGGTCGGAGCTGATGTTGGTGCTTGAATTAGTCTCACCCCGTTTGCCATTAAAATCCCTTAGTTTTTGGCCTTTGTCAAGTTTTTATTGCCCTATTTTGGTGCTTGAAGACTCTGTCCTCTATTTAGTTTTCATGATGATTCCTTTTCTTAGTTGAAGGTCACTTAAAATCCTTGAATTTTTTCTTTGTTTCACTGTCAATCTAAAGGTGTCTCAAATTATGTGTGAAACTCAAGAAGTCCTTTTCTTCCATTTTTTGCAGTCATGTGTTGTTGTCCCTACCATTTTTGTCCAAAATACCGAGGAGATGTGATTAAATGTATCTCAGATGATCATTTGTGAACCTTACAACGTTTCAAAATTCTCTTTCCTTGAAGAATATTTCATCTCTCGGGTTCAAACAATGGTTTCCTTGCATTTTACGGCTTGACGGGTGTGTTTCTCCCATCAAATTTAAATCTCTGCATCAGTGGAAATGTGGCCCTTTTTGGTTGGATGCAGCTCGATGGGGCACTCTATAACTTTTTGGATCGTTTCAACCCAAAACCAGTCCACATGGAGAAATGATGCTCATTTGAAGACTCGTTTTTGGTTTGGCCTTGGAGTTACGCTAAGGGGATAGGTGGAGGATTCTACTAATTTTCCCATACTTCAATTTTTTTTTATGTAGTGGTACATTTTTGGTAGGCCATGGACACGTGGTGGGTTGACACTCATTTAAAAATTTACCTCAGGGTCCCACCTTAACAAATGTGACAGAGGGACAGGTGGAGGCTTCCGCTGGCTCCGCTTTGTACTTAAAATTTTTAAAGAAATTTTCTAAGGCCTAGGACACATGCTGAGTCTGCGCACATTCGAAGTCTTTGCTCTTGGGGACCATATTGAAGTTGTTCCATAAAGACACATGGATGTTTCCACCAGGCCTTCCTTAGAATGTTCAAGAAAATTCTTAAAAGGCCTAAGACATGTGGAGGGACCGTGCATGTTTCAGGAGTGGCCCCTAAATTTTATTTTGAAGAAGCCCCAGGAGGACACTTGGAGGATTCTGCTCACTCTACCTTTTTCTTGGAATTTTCAAAAGTGAAGAAGACTGTCTCTAACCTTGGATGCATGGTACTTTATGTTGAACTCTCAAAACTTTTAACAGAATCATCGAGAATGAGACACGTTTGGGGTCTCTAATATTTGGGACCATCTCAAGATGTGCCATTGAGACACGCATCTATTTGAAAAGTCAATAGGTGGGGAGGCGGACCATTGGAGGTAACTTGGATTTTTTCGCCCCTTATTGTTTAAAAGATTAAAGTCATCAAAATGACCTGCAAGTTTGATAGAAAATAGTCAAAATTTTCTTCAGTCAATGGTGGAGGTGTGGACTCTCGGGAAAAATTTGGAAAAATTTCCTTTGCCCAGAAAAAAGGTAAAATGGTAGAATTAAGTCGCGGTTCCTCTGGGACCCACATTGGGACACGTGTCAAGCCCATTTTTTAAAGGCGGAGGGGTGGAGCAAAGTGAGAAATTTTGTAATTTTTCCCAAAGGGTGTAAAAGGTAAAAAAAGAACCCCCAGGCCCGTCTTAACTCGGATCTCCCACGTGGACAGTCCAAATTCAAAAGGGAAATCGATAGAAACTGTGTGTGTATCTGATTTTCCACGATTTCTACTCAAAATCTCCCTGGGGATGCAATGTTTTATGGTTTTTACTTGGTGTCTCCTACACGCCAAATGAAGAGGAACATTAATTTGATATCCTGGTTTGGTGGGGAAGGTCTGAAAATGTCTTTTACCATTAAGATGTAATCTGACTGTCGATTCGATCCAATTTTCTAACCTTTCTTTGGCACACAAGAAACCTATTGATATTTTTATTTGGTGGGGAAGATATAAAAATGTCTTTTACCATTAAGATGTGATCTGACTATTGGACTCGATTTGATTCTCCAATCTTTCCTTCCTTGGTATGCAAGAAACTAGATTTGACAGAGTAGAGGAGGAAGTAGTTGGCACATGAAGTGAAGAATGACTTACCAAGTGAAGAATTAAATGCTGGAAATATTTGAAGAGATTTTCCCTTTGAGGACTTGACAATTTTTGTAAATCCTATTCTGGGAGCCACGATCAAAGTCGTAACACGCAATAATGCTTTAAATGTTTTTTGGTTTTGGGGAAAACTCTATTGTAAATGAAATGTTATAAATTACATGAATTTTTCATGCAAATGGTTGGAGTGCTAGAGGTCGGAAACTAATTCCTAAGAGAAAATTTCGCCAGAGTCCATCTTTTTGAGAAATCATATGAGGAACTTGTTTATTTATTTTGTGTTAAATTTGATCATGTCAAGGTGGTTGCAAGTGTACAACCATTGAAAAGCTCTGAGATTGTTCTAGAAACTTTTCCTGCTGATGCATTTAATAATATTTGAGTTAATCTATGTTTGATTTTGAGAAAAATCATGTCTACTTCACTTCTAAATGTCCTAAATAGTTTTCTTTTTCCCATTGCATTCTTACATTTTAATCTTTGTGAATCACATAAGATATTATCCTTGTGATAGTTTAGTGGAATTTGCAATTTCATTTATCGAAGAGCGTTCATTTTATAGGGAACTAAACAAATTTAAAATCACTTTACTCGTAGAATGATGATAAGATTGTTTGTTATCCTTAGAGGGTTTATTAGGCATGGTAAAACAAAGGTTAACAATGTTCGACTAAGTTTTTCAATTTGAGCCTTCATTTCGGATTCTTAAAGTTTGTGTGAAAACGTGTTGATTTGGGCCTCACTGAAAGAAAACCTTCTTGTTAAAGGAAAATTTTATTTGTTCTGAATCATTTTGTTGATCAAGCCTTCCATTCATTTAAAAATAACCAATCAAAGTCCACTCTACCTCACCTCCCACTAAAATTCATTTAAAACAACCAATCCTATCCATACTACCCTATCTATCATCTGTGTGTGTACAAATGCCAAATTTTTGTTACCAAAACATGCGAAGCAATCAGTTTTTCATTGTATTTAGTAGCATGAACCTTTTTTAGAAAATATCACCACTATATAGTGTGACAACTCGTGAGAGCTATGTTTTTGTTGTATTGATCATATTTTCTTCAAGGTATTCTTAATAACTTTGCAAAGAAGGACATCTCCATATCCTCTAAAGGCACAACCATAAAGTAGTGATGATAGATCAAATCCTCTCAAGGGTGCTACCCATTTCTTCACATTTGAGTGACAAAGAACAATTTGCATCTCTTCCCGGCTATAAAATGACACACAACATGGTCTACTTGTCTCTAAGCTTCTTGTCAAAAGCTGTGATGTTTCTTAACTTCTAGGGAGAATAAATTTAGGTATCAACATGATGTTCATTAGATGAATAATTTTTTTGTGCACTATGTCCTTCAAAGCTATAACTTGTCCGCAGCTTTTAGAACTTCATATCTCGATACATGCTTCTCTTCCCGCCTTCCACAGGCCCTATAATGGTCATTTACTGAGGTTGTTGCACAATTCTAATGAGGGTTTCAAATGGAATGGATACATATATGAGGAATTTCATTCTTTAATTGAACCCAAGTTATAAGTTTAATCCAAAATGACTTCCAATTGTCAAAACAAAAAAATTAAAAACTATATCTTTTTGAGAGATCATTGTCCCAAACATAGCCAAACATGTAACTTAACCAATATAAGAAACTTAAAAGTTTTGAGTTGACCCTTTTTCACATAGGGTGTGAAAATTGTCAACAACTTAGGTGATCCTACGGGGAAAGCTACCTGCTAGCTTGTAGACTAGTGCCTTGCTCTTGTCCATTGGGCATGGAGTCAAATGCATACAACCAAAACTTGCCTTTCCGAAAACACACCCAAACTAGAAAGGATCTGGTGAACCAGATCATGTGCACAAATGCACTTATTGAATTGAAAACTACAATGTGCATGAACTAAACTTATTGAAAGGGAAATCCTAATCTACCCTATTCTAACCAAAGCTGTAAATCAAGGCTAAATAAAACCTGAGATAGGTAGTGAAAAATAGCTTCCTTTTCTCTAGAACCGAGATGATGAATTCAGCTTGCAAAACAAGTAGCATGACAAAACTAAAAATGAGATGTGTACCTTGAATTTGTTCCAAAACTTAGCCCAAAACATGAATAATCTTTCTAATTGATCTGTAAATTGTTCTGAAGGGATTTGGAACTGATTGTTGAGTATCTGACACTCATTCTTAGGCTCTGATATGAGCATGAATTCTGGTATTTCCATGGCATGTTGTGAACCAACGAGATACTGAATAGGACATGGCCTCCAAATAGCTGAAAAGCTAATCTTCTTGTCTTGTACTGAAAAATGAACCTTATTTTCGATCATGGGTTCTTTCTGAAGCTATTTTGAAGGTTGTTCTGAGAACTAATCTGCCTCTATAAACTGTTGTATATTCCTTTTGACAATCTGAAACCAATCTAAAAAAATTTAGCCTCTTCAAGTTGTTGTATATCATCAATCATAACATCATGAAGATGATGAGAAGGTTGTTCTCCTTCTTTAAACTGTTTGAAAAGATTTAGAGTCTTCAAATTGTTGTTCATCCTTTTCAGTCTGCTGATCCACTACTACCAAGACTGACATTTCAGTAGCACTTTCAAATTTTTTCACTCTATCCCTTCTTACAATGTTCTCTTGAACATTTCATCTCCTCCTCAATCAAAAATAGTTTCTCTCGAATACTTGCAGTACCATCTAATAGTCCTCATGAAACACTACAAGTCCCTAATAATGCAGCTATCTCCATGCATGCAGCACAATGAGGGTCTTCACACTCAATTGTTTGATCATGATTATTTTGAAACTAATTTGTTTCTTTTTGGTCATCAACCATGGAAACTAATAAGTTGAAAATGAGTGCTCATCCCTTAGATCAGCTGATTTATCTTTGGAAATTATTTGCAAATTTCCTTCAGGTTCTACCAACTAGGATGAATTAGCAGTTTGTAGGAGTATGGTGCTTTCATGCACGCTATTCTTGGAACACAAAGACTGTTGATCATCCCTAATCTAATTTAGATCTGCTTTGAAAAATTAGATGACCTTTTGAATGGGTTGCTCCTCTAATTCAGTATGATCAAACTAAAATTTAGAAGCCCATTGCTCTATGTTCTATAAAAATCCAACCTATTGTTTTCTTTAGCTGGCTGTCCCTCCTGAATGATATTATGATCCTCTTTTTCCTAGACTGGAAGTATGAGTAAAGGAGGAGTGGGACTAATCTCAGCCTTAACTAGAAATTCTTTAAAGAGAGGTTGGGGTACAAACTCTATTTTTAGGACAACATCTGAACACCAATTTGGACACTTTATTTTGGATTCAATGCATGATTGCGGGGTAGGAAAAGTAGGAATTGCAACAGCCTGATAATTTAAAATTTGATGAACAGGCTACTTTGGTTGATAAGGGGAACATATAGGCATTGAATTTTGATAGGGAAGGTAAGTGGGAAAACTCTTTTGATAGGGTTCCATAACCTGATGCCTATCAGTTTTCACTGCTAATGATTTCTCGTATAGTTCCTTGACAACTAAAAATGATTGCTTAAGTTCATTAAGCTCAATTTCAAGATCTCTTCACCTTTCACATTCAACATAACCCTCTGCATAACTTTAACTTTAAAGAACGTAATGATCATCATATTGACAATCATATTGGTTTCTAAGGTTTGGGTCATAAGGATATTCATTCTGATAGGGGTTATGAAATTGGTCTAAAGGGGAAATTGGATAAAAGGGTTGCTGGCTTGGCTGATAATACTACTGAAAATGAGGGTTCATGGCTACAGGACCTCATAAAATACTGAAACTATAAAAAATAGGTCTGTTACTCATAAAACGGCTGATAACAACAAATAAATAGATATGATTTTCTTGAAAAATACTTGAAAACTATAGCTAAAAATTTGATGATGTTGTTAAGTGTTGTATTGATCTAAAATCAGATTCACGGAGTCACCAAATGAGTTTTGCTTGGATCTTGAATCTTCAGAACACATCAATAGTAGTTTCTAGTCCTTGTCCCATCGTGGGGTGCCAAAAATTGTTATCTCTCAAAAGTGCACCCTATAGAGAGATGGTTGTAGGTGTTCTAAGCTTGAAAATTTTATCTCTCTCTTTCGTAGATACAATGGAAACACCTCAGGTCTGTGGGTATACCTATTTTGAGGTGAGTCTCGGTATCAAGGTTGGTTCCTTATTGATGTATCCTAAACTAATTTATGGGGTTTAAGGGTAAAATATGACTGTAAAAATGAATTAAAACTAAGGTGATACACCAAACTTGTATGAGGTATTTGACTGAGTACATGCACAATTGATATGGAATGAACTTCTGATGCACAGGCCAATAGATTTCTGAAGATAATTAAGGGTAAACACTTTGATGTATTGAGGGATAGAATCACAACAATATTGCTAAGTTACACATACACATTAATATCATGCAAATATTATTGAATTTACAATAGGGTAAGATGATTAATCAGGGAATTAAACATTCACAAGATTAATGGAAAACATACACAAGACTGTAAATAATTGGAAAGGTAGAAAATACTTCACATTCAAAGGGAAAAATTGGTAGAAAATTTCTTCAGCACTCTTGTATCTAAAATTCCTCTCTTTGTGCTTTGCCAAAGCACACAATATATAGCAAATTTGATTTCCCCCTTCCTAAAAATAGACTAAGGCTTGTACTCACCCATGCATCCTATTTTTATCCTTCATCTATTAATAAATAAAGGAATAAAAATAGAACATGCAATTACAAATAGGCATTAATAGCCTTTGATTACATCTCAGTCAAACTGAAGTTGATTGTTCTATTTTTAAGAAAAGAATGGTGAATAATTTGCTAATAATAAGCTTTCTTCTTTGGGAAAGTCTCTTTCCTTGTGCATGTGAATTTGTCTTCTTGTATTACTGTCCCCTAGTGAAAGCATGCAAAAATTAACTCCCTGTTTGTGAGAAAAATAATTACAACACTTGCAAAATTTGCAAAATAATCCATCCACTCATCCACTTGATGGGGACCACCTCCATGTGCACATGCTCAACTTTTCCTCTGCAGTCTGTGGGGCCACCCTTGCACTTGATCACTAATCTCCATTCAGTTTGGCCACCTTTGTGGACTTAGCACATTATTGAGTTTTAGATGTATATGGGGGCACTTTTGTAAAATACCACCATGTCATATTCGGCCACCTTTGATTAAACATGACCATGTAATACTTGTCAGATTTTGCATTTGGGTAACACTTGATTATAGTTTTATAACCCTTACCTTTTGGGTGATCATTGGTGAACATGATTCGGTCGACACTTTATATTATTTGAAGTTGGACTATAGTTGATCCTTTTGACATTTCAAAGGAAATGATTTTTTAATCATGGGGCTTGCCCCTTTGCACGATGACTCACCCCTTCAATAGTTGGTCGGTGACATGGCTAACTCAGGTAGAGTTTGCTTTGATATTGGTGATCATTTTGTAATTGTTGATCTTTGTACTTTGAGATCTTAGGTCATCGATCTTGAAACTATAGTTAGGGTTTTCCAACATTGAATGTTGTCGGTGGCATATTACCCAGGTGGTTTGCTTTGAACTTGGGGATCGATCCTTGAGCATTGATCTGTTGTCCTTTTGTTTTGCGGTTTTGATCTTTGACCGTGGTTGAGTTTGAACTAACCCAATGCTTGGGCTCAGGTGGTAAAGGGAAGCTCGACCCTAATGATCATTTCATTTGGATTTTCAGTATGTGGTGAAGCCCTAGAAAAATTTTGTTGACACCATTGTTGTTTTCTCCTTGAGCTCGACCCTTCTACATAAATGGTTTCTGAGCTTTGTTGCACTTGTATTTTTATAGCTCTGATGTCCTTAGGTTTTTCTAAGGGTTTGAGCTCGGGATTGTGTAACCGTCATACTATTTGACAAAGAATGGTAAGTTTTGATCTCCTGGGCACCATCGTTACTTTTTCTTTGCCATCTTGACTTTCAAAAATACTGATAATCCATTCTTTATTTGCATTATGTATTTGTTTCTGGCTCGACCTTGGTCATTTCAAGTTAAATCTCATTCTGAGCTTGCTCCTCTTTAGCTCTGAATCAAATGATCTCACAAGGGTTTACTCTGCTTCAATACCAGTAAGTACATGTTTCTCTTACTGATATGTATTTTTTCAATTTAAAGTTCGAGATAGTAAAACCCAGATTTGGGTATCTTTCCCTTGGCATGGGTACTGGAAATTACTTTACTTCATTTGATTCTGCAATTTGTTCTTGATCTTAAGAGGTCTTTGTACCTTGCATGTGGCTTTCTGGAAATTATAAGTAGTTATTCATCCATGTAATACCATTCTCAGGCATAAGCCTTGATTCAGATGCTTTGTTGAAATATTGTAATCTTGTTTCTTTTATTTAGATGCTTTATTTCTTTGATAGTAGTATTTCTAGCATGCTAGAAAATTTGAAATGTTTATTTTCATGGCGAATCCCTAGCAAAAAATTTCCATAATTCTCTCTTCCTTCCCTTTTCAGCTATAGTAGTTGTATTTTTGATTCAGAATATAGAATGTAACACTTTTCTATTGAAGCTGATTTGTTGTTGGAAACTGAAACATAATAACTGTTATCTTGATCATGGCATGCTTTTCTACTTTTTTGTATCACTTACTTGATTTACATAAATCTTTTAAAGCATGTATTAGTTAAAAACAACATGATGGAAAGATGTAAATGTCCATTTTACATGGCGAAGCCCTGTCAAAATTTTCCCATAATCCTCTTTCTCATTTTGTTTTAGCTATAATCCTTTCTTTCCAATTAACTTCAACTTCTTGAAATCTGATTCTTCTTCTTTAGTTACTCCAAAACACATACTTCTATTTTTCAGTCTCTCTTTTGTACTGTAACTTCTTCTATTTGTATGACAATTACTGAAACTTGAGTTGTATTCTTCCTTCATTCTAGCATGTACTTAATGACTTAACTGCTTTATGCCATAGGATAGAAGTCATTGAACTCTGCAATCTTTGTTGAAAGACTTTATTTATTTCTTCTTGGCTGCAACCTATACCTTTTGATGTTCATTGGATGACTGAAATTTATTGTGCACCATGTCCTTCAAAGCTACAACCTGTCCGCAGCTTTCATAACTTCATATCTAATACATGCTGCCCTTCCTACCTTCCTCAAGGCCCTGCAATGGTCATTTACGGTTGTTGCATAGTTCTAATGAGGGTTTCAAATGGAATGGTTGCATCTATGAGGCATGGTGTTCTTTAACTATACCCAAGTTGTAATTTTAATCCAAAATGAATTCCAACTATCCAAAACCAAATAATTAAAAACTATATATTTTTCTCGAGATGGTTGTCCCAACCATAGCCAAACTCATTACTCGACCAATCTGAGAAACTTAAAAGTTTTGAGTTGACCTTTTTGCATAGGGTGTGAAAAATGTCAACACTTTCATGAGCGATTAAATAAGCTAGTCAAATATGTACAATTATCCGGACAATCCAATACATCAAAAGATATTTTTCCTAAGTTGAATGATACTCCTCCCCATAACAACACCGTAATTGTTAAATCATCATTATCTTCTAAAAGTGTAGTACCTTTCTATGTCTCCCTACTAGTTAATGGTTTCAAGTTAAGAAATTGAATTCTAGATTCAGGTGTTTCGAAAATGTCATGCCAACTAAATTTGTAGATGCTCTTGGTCTTACCTTGACAAAGACAAAGACAAGTCCATTTAATCGAGACAAATCAAAGATGCACAAGGTGTTATGAAAACTTTACGACAAAAGATTAAAGATGAAAATCTTCGTTGCATATATTCATATCTCATAGGGGATGTTGTTGAGCACAAAATTTTGCAAAGAGATAGGAGGAGAAGTAAAGATGGATTGGTCACATGCACATATTCCTATCAAAGGAATTAACCATAAGCTGGAGCCATAAAAGAATTCTAAGTACACTTGTGACAAAATCACGGGGATCCTAGATCTAATATTCTTCTTCAGGGGTCTGACCAAAATTTATACTTCTTGAAAATGGATAAAAGTATTATAGACCTAGAAGTTCAACCAGAGCCAGCAAAATAAAAATAAAACATTTGGATTCTTGAGTTTAAAGGAACCTATTATCCTTTTGGATCGGGAGTTTGCGTTCTTCTCATATCTTTAGATCGTTAGATATTCCCATACTCCCATAAGCATGATGTTATAGAAAACCAACAATATGGTAGAGTATGAAGCATTTCTTCTAGGAATTGATCAAGCTAAAAAGAAAGGAATAAAACTCCTCAAAACCCAATGAGATGCTAAAATTCTAGTAAAGCGGAGTTCGAGGGAAAATCAAGTTGACGAGATAAGATGAAGCATTACGAGAGATAGATTGTTTTCTACAATAGTTGATTTTGTAGCCTTCTCTATCGACCTCATTCAATAAATTGGAATTCCAAGGTAGATTGTTTAGCGGTCACAATCGCACTATTGAATCTGGATAAAAAGCAGTCCATATTCGAGAAAAGTAAACTATAAAGTGGAGATGGTATACCACCCTAAAATCCTTGATAGTGTTGAACAATGGCATAATTTGGTGATGAAAAACTAACATGCACATGTCTAGAACAAGGAAACTTTGTGAGTTACTGTGTTGACGTATTAAATCACCACCATGAGAAATAGTCATAGGAAAAACCGATCCAGGTTATGATGACAATCTTCGAGTAATCCAACCAAAAGGTAACGAAATCCCAAAGGGTTTAGTTTCCTTAATGGAGACTTTTGACAAGCATGATCAGTACTTGAATAAAGAAAAGAATATGGTGATAGTTCTTCCTCTAAAATGTAGCTAGGTAAATTTGGGTATAGAGGAAGTTGATGCCGACTTATTTACCATAGAGAGAAGAAAGGATGAGCCACCACAAGATGGAGTTGATAAATAATTTCCCAAATTATTTGAAAAGAAGGCTAGAGAAACGAAGTTTGAGATCGGATACTAGGTACTCTGTTGGGACAAAAGACATGAACTAAAGGGAATGCATGACAAATTTGATTCACTCTAAAAAGGGCCCTTCATGATCAAGAGAGCTTCATGAATGGATACTTTTTTCTCTTCCTACCATGTTGAAATTGAGTTACCACTTCCTTTCAATGGGAAACATCTGAATTTATTCAAAGACTGAGATACAAGGTAAAACTTGCTTGTATATAAATAAATTTTTTTTCATTTTTTTTTGTTTGTTTTTTGTTTGTGGCTTGACCACTGAACCCAATCGAAAAGACACGAAACAAGATATTTTAGGATCTCATCTTCATTTCTTTGATTTTGACAGAAGTAAATATGTCCATGAAAGGAACGATAAATAGAGCATACCAAGACAAGAACACAGATGCTAATCAAACACCACGATCAATAAGATGAAAGCAATTCGCTAGAATAACTTTAGATAAAACATTTGCAAACAAATGAGAAACAATATCATATATTATTATGGAACTCAATGCAAAACATTGAGAATGATCCTTTCTTAAATAGGTAAGGAATAACAATCTAAGAACCATCAAGGTCATAAATCAAGCCATAAATCAAGGAAATAACTAGTCATTAAAGAACTAGTCAAGATAATAGATTTAGGAGAAAAATAGACATCAAGAATATATTCAATACCATAGATCAAGGAAAGAACTATACCTAACAACTAGATAATATCTCCTAATAACTAAATAAGATAAAAGAAATATCCAAACACATAAGTGGGTGAGGATAAATACACAAAGTAAAGGTAAATAAAGTACCTAGGTGAACATGAGCTAAGGTAAATACCTAATCTAACACCCCCTCAAGTGAAGCTAGGCGCGAAAATAGATGTGGCATGTCCATAGTATGAGTCCGACAACTAGGCTGATGAGGTACTCATGTACAATAATTGGGAAAAAAGGGACACCACAAGGTACCCAAAACCAATAACAACCAAGTAAAAGAGAGTAAAAATTGCTCCAAAGACTCCCAAGAAGATCAGCTCAAAAAACTCATACAATGTTGAAGAAGTTTGGTCTGAATCCACTGCTTGATCATAGAAATCAAAAACAACTGACAATGGGCTTCACCAGAATAGCTCCATAGAAGGAGATTATCAACGAAGTGATGTCAAAAGTGCAAAAAAACACCAAACATAATTTGACCAACTGGTGCAAATAGGTGTGCCATGATCCAAGAATAATAACAAAAGTAACAAGGCAAGGACACAAAATCCAGAGTGTCACGATCTAATAAAATCTAAGGTAACAAGGAAAGGACTCAAAACCGAAGAAGTAAGATCATCACCACGCCCTCCCATACTTGTTAAATGGGTGGAGTGGCGCTACAAATCTGTATGAGTTGTCAAAAAAACTACTCAAACACTGACAAACTAACACTGGGCTCCACTAGAATAGCTCCCCCATAAGAGAGACTGTCAACATGCCAAAAGTGTCAAAAATACAGATACAAAATCTCTCAACAAACAAGAGAGATACACTACACTTACTAAAGAAAAATGCTCAAAACAAGAAGCATCACAATGCAGAAGGTATAGAAAGTGGAGCAAGAGGCCGAATGGTGGAGGAGCCATGCCTATAGAGTCCTCTCAATGAATGCCTATGTTGCCTCCATGAGTGATCAGATATCCACCCCAAATCAACACGATGGATAAAGAAGATGCCTGCATATGACTTGGTGTAAAATGCACAATGGGTGCATGCAAAATAACATCAGAATATGTGTCAGGTTGATCATGTCTGACAATTAAAATATTAGGTTTCTCAAGCCTGAGTGAAGATGTAGAACTCATGTGTTGCTTAGGATCCTCAAAAAGAGTTGAGCGAACAAAAAAGGAGCTTTGTCAATGTGTGATCCCAATGAAGTATCTGCTCAAAAACCAATGTCATGATGAGAATTCCACTTAACATGTGGAATAGAGGAAACAATACCCTATGAATGTCTGCCAATGACTCCGCTAGTGAGACCCATAGAACAGAGCATGCAAGAACTGAATGCAGTAGTATGCTTCTCAAAAAATCCATGCAGCTGAGAAGAAATAGGATACACAACATGTGGTATTGTAATAGGCACAGATGTGGAAGAGCATGCAGTAACAAGCTTCATAGGTGTATGAGCATCAAGAGCAAGAACAGACTCAAAGACTGACAAATCAATGTCAGTGGGTTCAGGAGTAATAGCTGCAAGTGGACTAGGAGCATGGATATGGTTGTCCACAATATGATGGTGATGTTGTAGGCTAGCAAGTTTGTTCTGTAGGAAGTGTATTATTGTATCCTTATCATGAATGAGTGATTGTAGAAGAGAATTTCACTTCTTGAGTAATCTATTTTCTTCCACAAATTTTACAATATCCTCTTGAAGTCCACATACTTCAGAGAAAAGCATAACATTCTCAAAATCCATGATAGGTACAAACTACAACTCCCAAAATTTTAGGATGTCGGGCTCAATTTGAAACCGCATCCACAATTGATTACAACACTTCTCTATATTTGGCACTTTATAATTATAGTGAAAGTATCAAAATAAATATTTCAATGGAAAGAGCATGAAAAAACAAGCACTTTTTCAAAAATCAGTACTCAAAATAGAGTTACAGATCAAAAGTTACAAGCTTTTTAATATTTTTCTCTGTTATTTATTTTAGTTGCAACTGAAGCAAAATAAATTGTTATTGCCTTCACCACACAAATAACATTAAAGGGGGCTGAAGTTAAGCACCTACTAGTAGGAATCAAAATATTTAAGCCCTCATATGACCATGCCATATGACCAAGGGCAAAGGATTTTAATGGGTGTTTGCACAATTTACTATTCTGGGGGGAGTCATGTGTTTTCGAGAAAGTCACATCCAACTGCCTCTTCTTTGTAAAAATTACTATTTCTAGACTATGTAGATAGTGACCTTTATTGCCAAAAATAGTAACCTACGGATGTGCCCGAAATAACAAAAACCTACACAACATCAGTGGACCCTTGCCGAAAAGGAGAGATCTCGAAAACCTTCTTGCATGTAAATTAAGATAGATACGTTACAACGAGAAAAAACTCAAGGTCTGAGATCTTGAGAAATCCAACAAACTTGAATAAATAAAGTCACATTTTTTTCCCTTGGCTTGAATCCCGAGGCGCACCTGTGTGCTTCTCTGCAAAAATTTAAAAAACCACAAAAATGACTGCCTCCAGAATTGGCCGAGTTTACAGTTGATCTTAGGGTTGTCACGCCTTATGGATCCAATGGAAGCCTTTGTTTTGCATAAAAATGCATGCAGCAACAAAATAAAACCAAATCAAAAATATATGACTACACATAATTTATTTACAAAATAAAACTTACAGACAGATGTCGATAGCAATCTCCTTCTACGATACCATGAAAGGAATGATAACTAGATTGTACCAAGCCAAGAACAAAGATGCTAATCAAACACCATGATCAATAAGTTGAAAGCAATTCACCAGAATAAATTTACATAAAACCTTTGTAAACAAATGAGAAACAATATCATATATTATTATGGAACTCAATGCAATACATTAAGAATGAGCCTTGCTTAAATAGGCAAGGAATAGCAATCTAAGAACTAGTCAAGGTCATAGATCAAGCCATAAATCAAGGAAATAACTAGTCATCAAAGAACTAGTCAAGACCATAGATTTAGGAGAGAAATAGACATCAAGAATCTAGTCAATACCATAGATCGAGGAAAGAACTATACCTACAACTAGATAATATCTCCTAATTTATCTAAATAAGATAAAATAAATATCCAAGCACATAAGTGGGTGAGGATAAATACAAGATAAAGGTAAATAAAGTACCTAGGTTAACATGACCTAAGGTAAATACCTACTCTAATAGTCCTGATTGAGCAATGGGTGTCCTCGAGATTTCAACTGAAATGCAGGACCGCCTCTTTTTAAAAAAATCTTTTTAAAGTAACGAGTCATTTTGTCTTTGTTTCTCTTGCATTTTTTTACATTCCTCTAAGATATCCTCATAGAGTCATAAAATCCAAATTTGAGAAAAACCCACATCCCTAAGCTCACTCAATCCCTTCACCATACCTTATGCTCGTAAGTGTGTTATTTATTTATTTATTAAATAAATAAAGTTCTTTAAAAGCTGGAGGATTTAGGTTATATAAAGCACTTCATCCCATCATTATTACCATAGAACATTTACGGGGGAAGAATTTTTATAGATCAACTAAATAGAGAATTTTTATAGCAATTCAAAATTTATTTTTGTTTTGTTTTATTTCTTTTTGTTTGTGTTTTTGTTTGTTTTCTCCACAATTCTTGTAGCCTAGTCATTCTTCTTGTAAGATCTTTCCCAGGATTAGGGTTTTTAAGAAACTACCCAGCTTTTTTAATTACTAATCTGCCTACAAGCGATCGAGCTCGAATTCTTTCGGAAGATTGCAATAAGTTGCTTGGTCCAAAAGGGTGCAAAACGGATCCTGTGAAAATAAGAAAAATATTTCCATCAATGCGTAGATCTCGAGAAAATATTCACTTTTAGAGAAAATGACACCTAAAAAAGCAGAGCCACATAATGAAAGTTATGGAAAATGCATGTTTTACAACTACATCTTCCTAGACCCTTTCCAAAAATGGAAAATTTTATTCTCTACTTGTGTTTTCTTCACCAAAAATCCAAAAAAGAAAAGAAATGCTTTTTTCATGCCAGTCGCATTTTTCAAATCTTCTTTCTGCGTCTAGTTTCCACATTGCCTTCATTGACAAATTTTCACGCAATTTTAAAGTTAGGAGTCACGGTCTGAAGTCACACTTTTGGAAAACAAATATCTTTCATGCAAGACGCATTTTCGGAAGGAAAACTTTAAGCTTCAGTGGGAATTTTTGTAGTCTCAGGTAGGTGAAATTTTCTTGCCTACCTTTCAGGTTACTTTTTCCCATCAATTCAAAGTCCCTTAAGATGCAATGGGTATTTTGGAGGTAGTAAGAAGGTGTGAATTTCTTACCTGTAACATAGGGTGAAAATTCTCATTATAAAGACAAATCACTTAAAGCACCAATGTGAATTTCTTGCCTACCTAGAAGGCTAAATTTTCAATCAAAGAGGTTTATTCACCCACGCAAGTCACACTTTTTCAAAGAAGGAAATTTTCCATAAAAGTTCACACTTTTGGGAGATGATTTAAATTGCCAGTGGGGATTTTGGCAGTGAGAGGCAGGCGGGAATTTCTTACGTACCTTACAGGTTGAAAATTCCCATAATGGAGGACAAATCACTTAAGTGGGAGAGGGATTTTGGAGCTGTAGTGTAGGGTTAAAATTCCCATCATGTTGACTTCTATTTTTAGCAATCACCGTTACCAAAAACTACGACCCACCTTGACATTAAAAATGTATTTAATGATACTTATTTATGGATTTTTCACCCAATTTTGGTGCCATGTATGGAAGAAAAGTCAATTAAAGAAGAGAAGCCAAATAGAACTAAAGGATGCATGCTAAAAATAAATAAAATAAATTTATTTAAAAGCAACCGACAACATGCATAATTGGACGTCCAATTTGGGTGAATAGAAAGGATGCACACTATAAATA
This sequence comes from Taxus wallichiana var. yunnanensis, assembly GCA_018340775.1. Lineage (NCBI taxonomy): Eukaryota > Viridiplantae > Streptophyta > Pinopsida > Cupressales > Taxaceae > Taxus > Taxus wallichiana. The sequence goes on from CM031243.1 coordinate 418,901,925, forward strand.
AATAAAATGATTTCTTCATGCAAATGGCTATGTGAACATGGGATGCCATAATGAAGAAAAAATTAATTCTCTTTGCTAAGGATTTCATTCCAAACAGTTTTGGTGCTTTGGGAAGGTGGTTTTGTTCATTACAAAGTGTTTTTCATTACCAGGAAGCTTGAGGTTTGGCACCAAGGGCTGGAATAGCTTTAATTTTTCTATAATAATTATCTACATGTTAGTATAAGTTACCAGGTGAATTTAAAAATGTGTATGCTTGCTTTTCATGCAAGCAAAGCCTTAAATTTTAGGGTAATGAGTTTTGTGTACAATTTTTGGTGATATAAATAAATCATTATGGCCCTGTACTCCATCTTTTTCTTAATTAATTGCAAGGTTTTCATTATAGGTGTTCATATAAGTTAAAGGGAGTTCAAAAAAATGTGAGGTACATTGAATATATCTCCCGAATCTGAACATTTTTTTAGATTTGCACAAATTGATCTAATCGCAAGGATTTTCGGCAAGATTAAAAGAAAAAATGCTCGAAAAATATTATTCCGTGCATAATGAAGCATGATGAAAGAGAAGAATCAATGAGAATCATGCATAGCTTCAAAATTTGTGGAAGTCAATGATACGGATATAGGCCCCAAACCTATCACATATTTAATTGACAAATCTAGATATCATATTTGTAAAGGCTTAGATAAAAATGCATCCTCTTGTTTCTAATGCATCCCATGTGGAAGTGAGTTCATGTAAAATTCCATCTAGGATATTTGCATGTGCTCCCAATATTCTAGTTGAAGCCTTCATTGAATTTACTTGTATTTTCATTCACCGAGAGTGCTTTCAAAAATTTAAAATTGCTCTTATGCAATTAAAAATAAAAGATCATGATTTTGTTTTGAATTTTTTATGGAAAACATTACCTTTGGTGCACATACTAGAGAAGAACTACAAAAGCTTCAAGGTTAATAGTGAATACATGTTAGAGGAAATGCCCGTAAGAAAAATCACATTGAACTGCTTCCAGATCCAATTTGGTGAGAATCAAAGAAAAAAGAGTCAACCGCATGCATAATATAGAAGAAGAACAAGACTAGGAGAGTTACAACTTTCTTCTAATTTATTTTCCTCTTTCTTCTTCTTTCTCTTATTTTCTCCGACAAAGTAATTGAGCAATCTTAAGTGATTGGTTTAAAAGTCGTTACTTGAAGAAGTCAATTACTTGGAAATAGGTGGCAGACATGCAAAATGAAAGGTTCTATTTTCAGTTATAAATCATGCATGTCATGCAAAGAGGAATTCTAGGAGAAATATTGTCAGTTGTTTCCTTTACAACTTCCACATGTTCTAGTTTAGTTGCAGTTTCCTATTTGTAATTTCCCCTCCATACACTATAAATGGAGGAAGAACCTATGGGTAAAAGGATCATAATTTTTAATCAACATTCTTGTGTTCCAGACCTTGAGTTGAAACCCTTGATAGCTTTATTCTAGCGGAGAGGAATACAAAAGAGGTAATTTCCAGAGAACTTTGAGTCAATGGTGCATTCATTTCTTATTTCTTTTAGATCTCTACATAAACTTTTTGTTATCTTAGATCTAGATCTGAAACTTTCCTATTCTTCAAATTCTACATTTATATATACATTTGTTTTATGTATGTGCATGTGATCAAATCTCTCAACTATTGATTAGGTTTCACATCTCATTTCCTTCTCATATTTAATTATTTCCCTTTCCTCCACATATTGCTTACAAATTGCTTACTTGCTACAAAATTTCCTAGTTATGGTCCATGAGATACACAATTAAATTAACACAAACAAATATATAGTAGGAAATATAGTTGAAAAAATATTACATAAGAGCCTCACCGGTAAATTAGGAAATTTATCTCACGACTTCTTAGGTTTTCGGTTGTGCAGAAAATATAGGCAACATAACTCCACTTATAGAGAGCCCTATTCACGTAAAAGTAACATCTTAAACCCCCTTTGTCATATCAACCTAGGTTTATAATTTCATTTCATGCATAATTATTTGTGATATTTGGAATGAATAACTATCGTTGGTTATTGGATAATATATATTTTAGTCATATGTTCATTGTGTTACGTGGATCTACTTTTTGTTTACCTCGATGTTATTAGAGGAATATTTTCCTCATGTATTCCTTTGTATAACGTAGCATCGTTTGTACCTATAGGTTTTCATCCTTAAGTTGATATTTATTATTAATCTCCCCCTCTCGTTGTGACTGCGCCACACACACCATCATTTTTTCTATTTCTACACTCAAATTCCACGTTTGTGGCCATCTCTATTCTCCTCTTTAGGGAATTTTATTCATCCCCTTATATTCTTTAAGTCTACATTTGTGGCCATATTTAATTTCTTCTTGGAAATTTAATCCAACATCAAATTCTATCTAACTCGCGCATGAAGTCCATCTTGTGGCCATACTTATTCCCCTTTGGGGCATTTTTACTTTCACATTGATTTCCTTATTTACCTTTGTGGCCATATTTATTTTCCCTTAGGGGAATTTTTACTTTACCATTGATTTCCTTATTTACCTTTATGGCCATATTTATTTTCCCTTTGGGAATTTTATATCATCACCTTTTCGGTTTTCATTCTTAGGCATTTTTCCATACCCTATGTGGGGGCATAATTATGTTCATCCCCATCTCTAGAGGATGCATACCTTTTGTTTGATTCCTTGTGTAAGACGTATTTTGCATAATTTTCACATTTAGTTGCAAAAATTTTGATGCTTTCCTATGAACCATTGGTCATCACGGCTTGCATTCATTTCGAGAGGCATCCCATTGGATTCACTACATTTTTTTATTATTTTGGCCCACTCAACTTTGCCCTATAGAACATTTTTTCATCACCATTAAGACCGTAATCATCCCCTACCCATGTTATAGTGGAGTCACAACTATAGATTTTATTATTATTACGATACTTTTTACATAGGGTATCTTTCCTTGGTTATCAATTTTACCCATCTTTGTTCACCCACTCGCCCTTCATCATCTACCTTTTTAAAGGCATCACTAATTTCGTTTAGCATCATCGATTCCTCCTATGAAGGGGAGCTCATCATCAATCCTTTTTATAGTACATTTTACTCTCTCATCATTTTTGTTTCATGGCTTGTGATGTGAATCCAACTACAAGAGGTTGAAATACCTCCGAGAACACACATAAAAGCTTTATTAAAAACTAGGATTTTAAAAATAGATTTTTTCTCATTATATAATCCACACTAATCTTCTACATCATTACCATCCTCCTTTTATTTCACGTCTGCACTAAAAACCCTAAAATGCCAAAAAACCCTAAAATGCCAAAAACCCTAAAAAGCCAAAAATTACCTACTAGAAAAACAACTCAGATGGACCCCAAAATTTTCATGCCAAATACACCTTCATAATTTAGGGCTCATGCAAAATTTGGACTTATCATAACAAGCACAACAAAAGTCATTAAAGTTCTAAGAACTAGTCAAAAGAGAAAAACGTTATCACCAATTTTATGCCACTAGATGAAGGAATATGGGCCCAAAAATGTGTCAAAATGGCCACAAACTTACAAGAAAATTTGACCCTAGCATAGTACTAATGTATATCTACCACCTGTAAAATTTCAAGACAATCCAATGGTCGGATCAAAAGTTATGGTCTCGAAAGTTATGCTCCGCATCATTCTCCCTTGGTTGAAAAGAATTCAGCTCCTGCAAATTCAGTTGACGAAATTCATCTAATTTTTCACTATCAATATTCTTCAATTCCCACTCAGAATCCAATTATTTTATTCTTTCTACAAACCTTCCCACTGTACAAAATATTTGTTGTAGCTCCCATGTCTAGTAGTGACTATCTTTTGGTCCAAGACATGCATTACCCTTTCCTTTTTTTTTTTCTTGGCTTCTACCGCTCCAAGTTTATTCCTTCCTCCTCTGCAACATTTTAATCATGACCCAAAAACTTATATAGGTTAGGAACATTAAAAGCTGGTGAGATGGTAAAGTATCGAGTAGCTCCACCTTGTAGGCATTATCACTCATTTTACTTCAGAATCATACATGGCCCAATCTTCTTCTACTTGAGTTTATTATATGTCCCTTTTGGGAACCTCTCTTTTCCAAGATGAAACATCACCATATCTCATTCTTCAAATACACTTACTCTCCTACTGGTATATGCAAATTTGCTTTATATTTTTCATTACTCACTTTTAGCTTTTCCATCAATTCATCCTGTAGATGTAGAATGTGTTCTGTAAATTCTTCTGCATCATCACTAGTTTTATCTTCACTAGGTAACACAATAAGATCTAGGACACCCTTGGGATTCCTACCATATACTATATGGAAAGGATACCTCCTTGTTGACTTTTTACGAAGCTATTATATGCAAACTCAACTTGTGGTAAAGCCAAGTCCCATTGTTTTGGCTTTTCTCCAACTATGCAACATAGGAGATTTCCCAAGCTTTTATTCACTACTTATATTTTCCCATCAGTCTGGGGGTGATATGCCATTTTCCATTTTCCCACAAATTCTTCCGAAAGTGACACAAAAAATTTGTGTCCCGATCTGAAGTGATCGTTCTTGGAACTCCATGCAATCTAACCACTTCTAAAAAAACAAATCTGCAACTCTGGAAGCATCATTAGTTGTTTTACAAGAAATGAAATGTGCCATCTTAGAGAATATATCAACCACAATAAATACAAAATCATTCCCTAGCTCTTTGTTAGGAATTCCTAACACAAAATCCATACTTCAAATCAACCCATGGCCCTGTAAGGACAGGTAATGGCATATACAACCCAATATTTTGTGCATGACCCTTAGCCATTTGGCACACTCTACATCTTACTACAATCCTCATTATGTCCCTCTTTACATTTGACAAATATTACTTATCTATGAAAAGAGAAATCATCTTACTTATACCAAAGTGTCCAGCCAACTCCCCACCATGTAATTCTCTTATAATATTTTCTCTCATTGAACCAACAGGGATGCACAATTGTTTCCCCCTGAACAAATAACCATCCTGCATCAAATAATCAGAAGAACCACTACCTACTATAGGATCCTTAATTTTTCTCACAACATCACCAAAATTTGGATCACCTTCATACAATTCCTTAACTGCCCCAAACCCTATTACTTCATTTTCCATTGTTGTTAAAAGTGCTACACGCTAACTCAAGGCATCAAAGCAACTTGATTCTGCTTACCCGAATTATTCTTTAAGACAAAATTATATTCTTTCAAAAATGACACCCATTTTTCATGGATACTATTTAGTTTCTTTTGTGTGTTTACATACCTCAATGCTTCATGGTCAGTGAACAATACAAATTACTTTGCTACCAAGAAACATTTCCAGTTCCTTAATGTCTAAACAATAGCATAAAATTCCACATCATAAGTAGAATATTTCCTCCTAACTTCATTTATCTTTTCACTAAAGAATGCTACAGTCATCCTTCTTGACTCAGTATAGCTCCAATTCTAACATGTGAGGCATCACATTCAACCTTGAAGACCTTACTAAAATATGGCAATACCAAAACAGGTGCTTCTGACACTTTCTTCTTCAAAAATTCAAAACTATCTATTGTTGCCTTAGTCCATACATACTCCCTCCCTTTTGTACACTCTGTTATGGGTGCAACAATGCTACTGAAATTCCTGATGAACTTCCTATAAAAAGTTGCCAATCCATGAAAACTATGAACCTTTGTCACATTCCTTGGAATAGGCCATTCCAAAATTGCCTTTACTTTCTCCTCATCCATCCTCACTCCATCCTCTGATATCACAAACCCCAAAAAAACCAGACTCTTCTGAAGAAATCTACACTTCTTTAAATTTGCATATAGACTCTCTTTACATAACAAGTGTTCTTCCACCGTATTATTGAATATTAGAATATCATCAAAATAGATAACAACAAACTTACCATTGTATTCTTGGAGTACTCTATTCATCAACCTCATGAATGTACTGGGTGCATTAGATAGCCCAAATGGCATCACCATCCACTCGTACAACCCTTCTTTTATTTTGAAAGTCATTTTTCATTCATCCCCTTCACGGATCTGGATCTGGTAGTACCCACTCTATAGGTCAATATTGCTAAAATATCGGGCTCCCGCTAGCACATCCATCATATCATCCAATCTTGGAATTGGGAATTGGTACTTAATTGTGATCTTATTTATGGCCCTACTTTCTACACACATTCTCTAGTATCCATCTTTTTTTGGAGTCAATAGGGCTGGGGTTGCACATGGACTCATGCTTTCTCTCACTAATCCTTTATGTATTAGATATGTCACTTGTCTGTTCAACTCTTCACTCTGTGTCGGACTCATCCGATAGGCTACCTAGTTTGGAAGGGCTGATCCTGGGATCAAATCAATATGGTGTTGAATATCTCACTTCAGAGGTAACCCATCTAGTAGCTCATGCCACAACTTTGACTAGAATATTCATGCCCTTCTCCATTAGAGGATTCACCTTGTATAGATTCAAATATACCCCCGCCTCTCATTGGTGATGATGATGGCCCTTTTCACACCTCTTCTATTATCATTCCTCTTGTTATTTTATCCTACCCTTCATGCGAGTTGATAAACATCATCCGGGCTATGGATCCAGTATACTCAACTCATCTTGTATGGTGTAACTAACTCCATTTATATAACATGTAGCTTCTATTATTCAGACTCTCCCTGTTCAACCCTGATTAACAACTTGTAAAATTCATTCACATAATCCTCAATGATGAGATCCTTCTATCTTAGGTTTTGGAACATTCGAAAGAGTGTCTGAGCATAATCTACAGGAAGAAATTTTTCTTTCAACTTCTTTACCATTTTATTCCAGTTTTAGATCTTTCCCTTTCCATTCCTTTGTCTTTCATTTTGTAGGTGATCCCACCAGATCAATGCATGTCTAGCCAACTTAGTGCATGAAAAATTAACCTTCTTCTCCTCTAAAGGGGATTTTCCACTCAAATATTTTTTCCATGCAATTTAACCAATCAATCAACTCTTCTGATCGTAATCTTCTACCATAATCAAGAATGTTAATCTTGATGCCATCATTTTTTCCCTCTAAAGCTTGGATCAATCTCTCCTCAAATGGCCTCTCATTCAATGTTTCTTCATCTCTCTCATTTTCTTCTTCATCCCCTCCTTCATTCATTAATGGAGGTACTTCTTTAGTATCACTATCTAGGTTTACATCCCCATTTGCATGTCTCCTTCTAAGGTGGGTAACTTCTCCTGTGAGCTCAGCAACCTGTCTCTATAGCTCCTGCATATTCCTATTCATCTAGGCATAACCTCCCCTCCCGCATCTAGCCATGATTATATAAAATAAAGGAAAAAAATTACATAGAAAAATGTAATATGTTACCTTAACTATTTCTACAAGATCAAAATCCGGCTCTGATACCAATTGATGTGAATCCAGCTGCAAGAGGTTGAAATACCTCCAAAACACACATAAAATCTTTGTAAATAAACTAGGATTTTAAAAATATCTTTCTTCTCATTCTAGAATCCACACTAATATTTTACATCATTACAATCCTCCTTTTATTTCACGTCTACACTATGTTGTCCACTCAAAATTCCCTGCTCTGATAAAAGTAAAATTTCAAAATTTTGAGTTATGAGTGTTTTCTCTAAAGTGCCTAAGTCGTGAAAATTGAGAAAATCTGTGTTTCGGGTCATTTTGTATGTATTTCGGGCCTGTCGGACATTTTTGTCCCGCCTGTCCCAAGTACGAAAGTGCATTCTGTTCCCCAATCGGCCGAAATCCCCGAAGTTGTTCCATTTTCGGGCCCGTCGGAACTTTTTGTCCCAAGTGTCCCAAAACTTTTTGTGCGAGATGTTCCAATTTTGGCCGAACCGCTCGAACCGCGATTTCGCACTTTCTTCTCCCAAATGTCCCAATTTCAAAAGTGCGCTCTGTTCCAATTTCACCCGAAACACCCGAACCGCGTACTCCGGAACTTTTTGTCCCGAATGTCCCAAGTCCAAACGGGCCTTCTGTTCCATTTTCGGCCGATTCGCCCGAACCGCGTCCTTCGGAACTTTTTGTCCCGAATGTCCCAAAGTTAAAAAGTGCACGCTGTCCCATTTTCGGCCGAAACTCCCGAGTCACGTACTTCAGAGCTCTTTGTCCCAAATCAAAAAATGTAAACTGTTCCATTTTTGGCCGGTTCGCCCGAACCACGTCCTTCACGTATTTCCGTCCCAAATGTCCCAAAATGCATTTGTGCATCTTCTCCCTGTTTCGTCCGAATCGGCCGAGCCTCGTGTTTCACGCATTCGCGTCTCACATGTCCCAAGTGAACCTAATGTAATTCATACTTAGTTTTTCCCGCTCAACCCGAATGTGCTAAATTTGAATTTAAGTTGCGAAGATCAAATTTCAAGGACAGTTGGCAGAAGGATGAAGCTTTCAAGACACTGTTTACATCAGTTTTCAAAGATATCCATTGTCATCTTCAAGATGAAACGTCTAGTGTATCCCTCGTGGCAAAGACATAGCTGATACGTTAAAGAAATTCAAGAAGCGGTTCCTGAAGATGGTGGGTCCTTCTTAGTGACTGTCCACCTATCTCCTTCTTCATTCTTTTCTCTTCTTCCTATTCCTTTCGTATTCCATGTAATTAGTTAAGAAATTACGTTTGGCATTCCTTAACTATTCTCTAGTTAAAAGAAACGGTTACGAGGAGTAACCGAATTGTAAGCTATATAATGGCCTTCTTTGCGCCATTTTGAAAAAAGGAAGAACTTGGCATATTTTCTGCAAGTGTAAATAGATTATAGAGAAATCAATACAGAAGGACTTTCCTTTCTTTGTCTATCTCGATCTCTCGTCATTCTCTAAGCTTTCATTTGTTTTCTTTGTGAAGATCATTTATCTCAAATTCGTTAGTCTCATCGATTGCATACTCTTCAACTTTGCAAGCTCGGTGATCTTGTATAACCAAGAAGGAACTTTGTGTCCTTGATTAATGAATCTGTGTTATGTTAAGAAACTTTGTGTTCTGACAGATGTTATTTACAGAACTTTGTGTCTTTAAATTCCATCTTACTTGTTCTATACGAATGATCTTGTTTTCAATTCACGGTGACTTCGCATACATAAAGAATTACTCTGATATCTATAATTCTATATGTTTGCCTTTCTGCTCTTTTCTATGCTCTCATTTCCTCAGTCCTTTTGTAATTGATGACCTTCATAGAAAAAACTTTCGTGGTATCCAAGTTTAACCAACAAATCATGTCCTGTACATTTGTAAATAGGTTTGTTTCTGAATAAGGGAACCTCTCCCATCAAAGAGGAGGGACTTCTTGTCCCCTGACTGTTGCTCTTCTAAAAAGTCCTATTTGAAAACCAATAGTTTTTGGCGACTCTACTGGGGAAAATCACATTCCAGTTCAGTAATTTTTGATCATCTTTTGATCTCGCGACTCTGCGTTTTACTCGAGGGAGAAGGACCCTTGGTATTGAAGACTCGGGCCAACTTTTGGAGCAGCAGGTTTTCCTTTCCTTCAACAAGAAATAGAAGGACTCGTCGACAAGCACACCACCTGTTCAAGAAAGAAGTCCTGCGGGTGGTATTCCTTCAAAGCCTGCTAGTCCCAATCTACGAGCTTTGATCCTCGCTGGTGTTAAAGTTCCTCTCCAAGCCGTATTTCCAAGAATGGCGGCACAATTGCCATGGGGTCAACGTGTCGGGCCTCTGGCCCTTACTCAGCCTCTACATGAGTTACCCAGAGGTAACCGGAAGAACTTCCCAAAATTCAAAGGTGATGGCAAAGTGCACCCTGACGAACACATCGCAGCCTTCGTTGTTGCATGTGGAGTTCTGGGAGTCGAATATGAAGACGTCTCCGTAAGGCTGTTTGTTGAGACGTTACAAGAAAATGCTGCTGATTGGTTCTTTCACCTTCCGGCTGGTGCTATAACCGACTGGGACACCATGAGAACCCAGTTTGAGAATCGTTTCAAGCCGGCAGAAGATGTGCATGCTTTGCTTGCCCAAATTTCTCAGATAAAGAAAGATTCGCAAGAACCCATGAGAGAGTTTGTGACTCGGTTCAACAGGTTGGTAAATAAAATTCCAGCAAACACCCGACTGTTGATCAAATTCAAAATGTTTCTTTCTAAATGCCCAATCACCTAAAGTTAGTTATGCACTAAGAAGGGCTAATCTCTAACACTAGCTCTGGATCAAGAACTGGCTGTTAGTATCGAAGATGACTTGATCATGTCAGGGAAGTTGAGAAGAGACCTCCCAAATCTAAGTCGCTACTTCTTCCTCTTCCACCCTCGACCTAGTACTAATCCATTAGTCCAAACTCATGCAAATGATCTTGTCGCTATAAAGAAACAAGTTGGCTCAAGATGCCCCGTATGCAGATGTTCCAAGAAGAAATTTTCAGCCAGAAATCATTTTCCCGCTCCTCACACAAGACTAGCACTCAAGGACCTCCCGTTAAGGTTCCCGTGAATGCAACTTGTGAAGTCAAGAGCCAGATGATGATGAAACTTACGAGAGAGTTTGTGGAGGAATTTGATGATGAAGCAGAGGAACTTGAGGGATCTCGAGTGAATTTCTTTACCACTGAGGGCATTGATGATTATGATGAAGTGGTAGCAGACATGAACAGTGAATCTTTTGCTGTCATGACTCGAGAACAGACAAAGCAGAGGGAGAAGGTGACACAGCCCATAAAGAAATCTAAGGAGCAATCAAGCAACTATCCCCGTAATTACTGCAAGAAGAGGATCTCATATCCCTACTGCTCGCCTCACGTAAGGTGAGTCCTATCAATCCAGTTACCAAAGTTGCTTCTTCTTTTTCTCCTAAAGTTGATAAGCCTAGAATTCCAAATGATGATGGCCCATCCACTTCTGGATCCTTTGATATTGTTGATCACCTGAAAAAGACCAAGGTACAAATCTCAGAAGCTGAGTACTATCAAACCCATCCCAAAGCCTTTGCCAAAATGATCCACTTTGTTAATTCCAACTCTAAGACCACTTCTAAAGGCCTTCTACCTACTCCTCCTTCTCGCACCACAGCCCAGTCTAGTAGCTGCTGTCACCTCGCCTGGTGACAAAATTAAACCATTTTATGTAACACTTCTTATAGCTGGCCATAGGCTCAGTAATTGTGTCATTGACTCAAGAGCCTCAAATAATTTAATGCCTGCTAAAGTAGCTCATGCTTTATGCGACCTCACTCGCACTTATGGATCCTGTTACTCCATGGAAAGCAAAGAAGTGCCCTGGTTGGAAGGATTAAAGATGCACAAGTGGCCTTTGCTTTTCCTAAAAAGAAAGTCTCAAGCTACCATCCTAGCAGCAGACATTCCTCCTTCTTATGGAATGTTGCTAAGTAGGAACTTCTGCAAAGATGTGGGTGGGGAAATCCAGATGGACTGGTCGCATGCACTCATTCCTGTCAATGGACAAATGAAGAAACTGTTGCCTGAGAAACAATCTGAGTATATTATGCAGAAAACAGATGATCCTAAGGCATAAATACTCTATGAGGATATGGGGCATGGTAATTACATGATTCTGTCCCTTGATGAAATCCAACCCTCCAAAGTATCACCTAAAGATCCCAATGGTGTTTGGATTTTAGAATTTGATGGAAGTTGTTCCTCAGCTGGTTCTGGAGCTGGTGTCCTGCTAGTGTCACCTAAAGGATGCCTACATCCTTTTTCATTTAAGTTGCAGTTTGAAAACACTAATAATAAGAGAGTATGAGGCTCTCATTCTTGACTGCAAGTGGCCAAAGAACAAGGTGTGAAGAACCTTCGCTCGTGGTGATGCAGAGTTGATTGTAAAGCAGTCGAAATCTCTTTCGTGTAAAAATGGGAGGTCGAAGCATTACCGGAATCAGGTTTGGGATTCCATTGAATTCCTTGATGCTTTTCTATTGAGGCAATACCTAGAGAAAAGAACAAGCAGGCTGATTCACGGCCGTCTCGTGGTCACTATCGATTCCCCATCCCGAATTCTCTCAGATAAGTTCACTATGAAATGGTCCACCGGCCTAGTGTACCGACAATACCAATAATCGGCAAGTTTTCAACGATGACCAGCATTTTCTTTCCTTCCCGAACTCAAGGGTAATTTCAAACAATCGTATTTTGAGGGAAGTGACAACTCGCTCGTGAGAGTGTGTCCCTTCACCAAGCCGTCACCCAAGGAGAAGAAACAGATCAGGAAGGGTGCATTAAACTCAAAGGAAACAAGATTCCTAAAGGGCTAGTGATTTGGAGGAACTATTTGATAAGCATGACAGGTATGTGAAATCTAAAGCTTCTACTGGACCTCAGCAATCAGCTGAGTATGATAAGATTGATATTGGGAGTTCTAATGACCCTAAGCTAGTAAATATTGGAAAATGTTGTACAGCAGATGAAAGGAGAAAAGAAATTGATCTTCTAAGAAGGTATAAGGACGTTCTTGCATATTCTTATGAAGATCTGAAAGCCTTCAAGCCAAAAGATATGCAGCACTCGATTCCTCTCAAACCAGAATTAAGCCTTTCAAGCAGAAACAAAGGCAATACAACCCCAAAGTAGCTGACACCATCTTTCAGGAGATACAAAAGTTGTTGAAAGCTAAAATTATCTTTCCTATTCACCATTCAACATGGATTGCAAATATTGTGCTCGCTCGTGAAAGAAGAATGGTGAGATCCGCATTCTGTGTTGATTTCAGAACTCGAATCAAAGCTTCTCGAAAGATAATTACCCTTTGCCTATGATGGATCAAATATTGCAAGCAGTAACAGGATCTGAAATGTTATCTATGCTTGATGGATTTTCTGGATACAATCAGGTAGAGGTTGATACTGTAGATCAACATAAAACAACTTTCACCACTCCTTGGGGTACCTTTTCCTACAAGAGAATGCCTTTTGGGATTATTAATGCTTGGTGCCACTTTCCAGAGAGCTATGGATCTGGCTTTTGGAAGCTTGAAAGGGAAGTGTATTGTCATATACCTTGATGACCTGACAGTGTTTTCCAAGACAAGAGCGGATCATTTTGATCACCTGAGACAGCTTCACGAGATGCAGAGAGCATGGAATCTCTCTGAACCCTAAAAAATCTGTCTTCTGTGTTACAGAGGGAAAACTATTAGGGCACATTGTTTCCAAGGATGGTATTAAGATTGATCCCGAACGAGTTCAAGCCATCCAAAGAAATTCCTCTCCCAACCAAGAAAAGGGCGTGCATTCCTTCTTTGGTAAGATAAATTTTTAAGAAGATTCATCCCCGATTTTGCTGAATTAACTTTGAATATTTCTCGATGATGAAAGGGAAGCAAAATTTGGTTGGTATTCAAGGAAAGGAATCCTTTGAGGGTATCAAGAAAGCTATCGCTAAAACTCCAGCTTTGGCTCTGTCCCGATTTCAAAGAAAGATTTCATCATCTATTGCTATGCTGCGTATAATACCCCAAGGCTGTTGTCTTAACCCAAGAAGACTCGATAAACATGAGATACCAATTGCCTTCATGAGCTATATCCTCAAGAATCATGAGCTAAAATACACCATGATGGAGAAGCATGCTTTTGCAAAGTAGTCAAAGCTATTAAGCCTGTTTCTATATCCTCAACTCTCACTCTATGGTGTTGGTTCCAGATACAACTGTTAAGTCAATTCTTACACAGCAAGAATTTGGATCCAAGAGAGGGAACTGGGTGGCTAAAGTCCAAGAGTATGACATTGATATCAAACCAACCAAGCTGGTTCATGGAAGAGGTCTTGTGAGCTCATCTTTGAAGGGGCCAAACATGAGTTCTTTGGAGGAGAAAGCCGACCTTCCTACTGTTCTGTTCCTGAGTTCGGTTGATGAATGGTATGCTGACATCGCCCATTTTCTCACCTATGGGGAATGCCCCTCTCATTTAACTGCCAAAGAAAAGAGGACTGTTAAATTGAGGTCAGCACAATATGTATTATGGGAAAATGCTTTGTTTAAACGTGGCTTGGATGGGAGATTTCTAAAGTGTGTGGACAAAGAACAACAGAGAAAGTTGCTCTCAGCTTTTCACGATCAGGCATGTGGAGGGCACTATTCATCAACGGTTACAGCTCATAAGATACTCCGGGGAGGATACTACTGGCCTTCTTTGTTCAGAGATGCATCCAAGTGGGTGGATAAATGTGAGGCCTGCCAGACCTTTGTGGGAAGACCTAAATTGGCTTCTTTACCTCTCAAGCCAGTTGTGATTGAGGAGCCATTTCAACAGTGGGGTTTGGACTTCATTGGTACACTCAATCCTGCTTCTAGTGCTGGTCACACTCATGTGCTAACTGCCACTGACTACTTCACCAAATGGGTGGAAGCTATTCCAGTTAAGAGCACTACTTCTGAAGTGGTATGCAGCTTCATCAAAGAGAACATCTTGGTAAGGTATGGTGTGCCTAACAAGATTGTAACAGATAATGCCTCGAATTTCTCTTCAGCTGAGATAATGGACTTCTGCTATGGGTATGGTATTTCTTTGGCTCACTCTTCAGATTACTACCCTCAAGGAAATGGGCAAGCAGAATCTACCAACAAAAATCTGGTGACTATCATAAGGAAGTTAGTTAATGAGTCTCGTAAACCGGCACAAGAAGCTCTATGATGCTCTTTGGGCGAGATAAGATTACACCAAAGAGAGCTATTGGAATGTCTCCTTTTCAAGTGGTATATGGAGTGAAGCTCAATTGCCAAAGTGACAATGTGGAACCGCCGGCCTTGCATCTAATGAAGGCCATCGAGGATACTAGTTTCGTGAGAGATGCCCTAGACAAGAGAATTATGTACCGCACAAACCGAATGAAGACAGATTAGTGGTTGCTGATAGGATATCTGCTCACCAAGCAGAAGGTAAAGGTCCTGTTTGACAAAAAGCTAGGTTCGTAGATTTCCAAGTTAGAGACATCGCATGTTATGGGACAAAAGACATGAACCTCGTGGCAGCCATGGAAAATTTGATTCTCGTGGCTCTGACCTTTCAAGATCGACACTTTTGGGTGAGAATTCCTTTTATCTTGATTACATGGATGGTTCTTCTCTCCCACTTCCTTATAGTGGGTACTATCTCAAGTTGTTCAAGTCCTAGGTGATTAGGGAGTCCCTTGTATATGCAGACAGTGTTTCCTTCGTTGTTTCCGTGTGTTTTTGTGTGTTTCCTCTCTCGTGTTGGTATTTTTGACTCCGTTGCCCAATGGATAAGGCACTGGTCTGCTTCACCGAGTTTGTCTAAGTTCTTGCCTTGTCTCATTCCTTGAATTTATGCCAAGTCATCCCCAGAAGGAGCCAGCTGTTGTCCACTCAAAATTCCCCGCTCTGATAAAAGTAAAATTTCAAAATTTTGAGTTATGAGTGTTTTCTCTAAAGTGCCTAAGTCGTGAAAATTGAGAAAATCTGTGTTTTGGGTCATTTTGTATGTATTTCGGGCCTGTCGGACATTTTTGTCCCGCCTGTCCCAAGTACGAAAGTGCATTTTGTTCCCCGATCGGCCGAAATCCCCGAAGTTGTTCCATTTTCGGCCCGTCGGAACTTTTGTCCCAAGTTCCCAAAACTTTTGTGCGAGATGTTCCAATTTTTGCCGAACCGCCCGAACCACAGACGTACTTGCACTTTCTTCTCCCAAATGTCCCAATTTCAAAAGTGCGCTCTGCTCCAATTTTGCCGAACTGCCGATTTCGTCAGAAACTTTTTGTCTCAAATTCCCAAGTTCAAACTTAAAGTGCACTCTGCTCCATTTTCACGATTCTACTTTTTGTCCCGAATGTCCCAAGTCCAAACGGGCCTTCTGCTCCATTTTCGGCCGATTCGCCGAACCGTGTCCTTCGAACTTTTTGTCCCGAATGTCCCAAAGTTAAAAAGTGCACGTTGTCCCATTTTCGGCCGAAACTCCCGAGTCGCGTACTTCAGAGCTCTTTGTCCCAAATCAAAAAATGTAAATTGTTCCATTTTCGGCGGTTCACCCAAGCACGCCACGTCCTTCGTGTATTTTCGTCCCAAATGTCCCAAAATGCATTTGTGTCTTCTCCTGTTTGTTTCGTCCGAATCGGCCGAGCCTCGTGTTTTGCGCATTCACGTCTCACATGTCCCAAGTGAACCTAATGCAATTCATACTTAGTTTTTCCCGCTCGACCCGAATGTGCTAAATTTGAATTTAAGTTACGAAGATCAAATTTCAAGGAGTACCGCGAAGGACGAAGCTTTCAAGATGCCGTTTACATCGGGTTTTCAAAGATATCCATTGTCATCTTCAAGATGAAACGTCTGGTGTGTCCCTCGTGGCAAAGACATAGCTGAGACGTTAAAGAAATTCAAGAAGTGGTTTCCAAGACGGTGGGTCCAAAGTGATCGCCCACCTATCTCCTTCTTCATTCTTTTCTCTTCTTCCTATTCCTTTCGTATTCCATGTAATTAGTTAAGAATTTACGTTTGGCATTCCTTAACTATTCTTTAGTTAAAAGAAATGGTTACGAAGAGTAACCGAATTGTAAGCTATATAATGGCCTTTTTTCCGCCATTCAAGAAAAAGGAAGAACTTGGCATATTTTCTGCAAGTGTAAATAGATTATAGAGAAATCAATACAGAAGGACTTTCCTTTCTTTGTCTATCTGATCTCTGTCTGTTCTAAGCTTTCATTTGTTTTCTTTGTGAAGATCATTTATCTCAAATTCGTTAGTCTCATCGATTGCATACTCTTCAACTTTGCAAGCTCGGTGATCTTGTATAACCAAGAAGGAACTTTGTGTCCTTGATTAATGAATCTGTGTTACGTTAAGAAACTTTGTGTCTTGGCAGATGTTATTTACAGAACTTTGTGTCTTTAAATTCCATCTTACTTGTTCTATACGAATGATCTTGTTTTCAATTCACGGTGACTTCGCATACATAAAGAATTACTCGATATCTATAATTCGTATGTTTGCCTTCTCGCTTCTTTTCATGCTCTCATTTCCTCAAATCCTTTTGTAATTGATGACCTTCATAGAAAACACTTTCGTGGTATCTAAGTTTAACCAACAAATCATGTCCCGTACATTTGTAAATAGGTTTGTTTTGAATAAGGGAACCTCTCCCATCAAAGAGGAGGGACTTCTTGGAACGAAAAGTCCTATTTGAAAACCAACACACTAAAAACCCTAAAATGTAAAAAACCATAAAAAGTCAAAAATTACCAACTAGAAAAACAACTCGAGATGGGCCCAAAACTTCCATTCCAGCTATGCCTTCATAAATTATGGCTCACACAAAATTTGGACTTATTCTAACAAGCACAACAAAATTTAAAAAGTGCAAGACCTAGTCAAAAGAAAAAAACATTATGAGCCAATTTTAGGGCACTAGATGAAGGAATTTGGGCACGGAAACGTGCCAAAATGGTCACAAAAATATAGGAAACATTGACCCTGACATAGGACTAATGTATATCTACCACCCTATAAAATTTCAAGACGATCCAATGGTCGGATACAAAGTTATGGTATCTGCAAGTTAAGCTCCTACATCATTCTCGTCTGGTTGAAAAGAATTCAACTCCTATGAATTCGATTGTGAAACTCATCTAAATTTTCAATGTCAATATTCTTCAATTCCCACTAAGGAATCCAAGTATTTTATTCTGCTGCTAAACCTTCCCCCTTTACCAAATATCTATTTTAGCTCGATGTCTAGTAGTATTTGTCGTTTGATACAAGACATGCATTACCCTGAAAAGAATTCCTTTTTATTTTCTTTGGAACCTTCTTCTACTATCTATTTTAGCCTCGATGGTTTATTTATTCCTCCTCTTTTTCTTCTTTGGAACATTTAATCATGACATCCTCCACAACAAATCATATATAAACTTATATAAACATTAAAAACTGGTGAGATGGAAAAGTTGTCAAGTAGCTCCACCTTGTAGGCATTATCACTCATTTTCTTCAGAATCCTACACGGCCCAATCTTCTTATACTTGAGTTTATTATATGTCCCTTTTGGAAACCTCTCCTTTCTAAGATGAACCATCACCATATCTCCTTCTTCGAATACACTTACTCTCCTACTGGTATCTGTAGCTACTTTATATTTTTCATTACTCACTTTTAGCTTTTCCCTCACTTCATCCTGTAGTTGTAGAATGTGTTTTGCAAATGCTTCTGCATCATCACTAGTTTTATCTTCACTGGGTAACACAATCAAATCTAGGACCCCCTTGGGATTCCTACCATATACTATATGGAAAAAATACCTCCCTATGACCTGAGTGGCTTAGCCCTCTTTGAGACAAAGAAAGCGAAACTCGGTTTATTCACTACTTCTACTAGCAGAACCTATGCAAAGTCTCACAGATTCTCGCCTTTGGGGTTGGGATCTCATCCCAAAGAGAGTGTTTCGCCGAGAAAAGAAAGGAATGGAAGAGGGAAAAGAGAAAGATCAGATCCGAAGGAAGAAAAGAAATGAATTCCAAAGCAGAAGGGTCAAGATCTATGCTTTTAGTTTGGTAGTAAACAGAGCCAAACCTACTTGCATAAATAAACAAAGCAATACTGATAAACAAATGACGGAAAAGTAGATATGAATCCAACAGATTAAACACATACAGATCTAACGTAAGAAAGATCTAATGCATAACACAGCTATTGAGCACAAAGTCTGAATAATTGTATTACTGTTCTTTTCTGTTACAAGAAAGCTCAAAGTCTTTCTCTCCTCACTTCTATTTCTATCTGAAAAATGTTCACCCATAATACAACAAGTATTGGGGTATTTATAGAAGAAGGAGAGAAAAGAAGGCAAAAAGGAGCCAACAACCTATTTACAAAGATATTTAAAAAGTCAACAATTGACTTGGGCAAGTTTTTGGATGGCAACATCCCATGGTGCAACATGGATGAAGTCATCGTGTATGCCAACATGCTTTTTAAATATCTTACAAAAATGATCAACGGATCCCAAGAAGAAACCACTCTTTAGTGTAAAAGGCGCACTTTTCAGCATGTCGACAGCGACTTCTCAGCGCCTTTGGAAATGGGCGCACTTATCAGCATGTCGACAGGAACTTATCAGCGCCATTTGGCGCACCATTCAGCATGTCGACAGCACATTGTCAGCGCCTTTGGAAATGGGCGCACTTATCAGCATGTCGACAGGAACTTATCAGCGCCCTTTGGCGCACCGTTTGGCATGTCAACATGAACTTCCTTGCGCCCTTTGGCGCACCATTTTTCGTGTCAACATGAACTTCTTTGCGCCTTGGCGCACCATTTGGCATGTCAACATGAACTTTGGCGCACCATTGCTTGGCGCACTTTTCATGTCGGCAACATGAACTTATCAGCGCCTTTCGCGCACCATTGGCATGTCAACATGAACTTTCGCGCCTTTCGCGCACTCATTTCGCATGCGAACTTTCGCGCCTTTCGCACATGTCAACATTCTTTTTGGCATGTCAACATGAACTTCTTTGCGCCTTTGGCGCACCATTTGTCGTGTCAACATGAACTTCCTTGCGCCTTTGGCGCACCATTTGTCGTGTTAACATGAAATTCCTTACGCCCTTTGGCGCACTTTTCAGCATGTCAACAGGAACTTATCAGCGCCCTTTGGCGCACTCTTCAGCATGTCAACAGGAACTTATCAGCGCCCTTTGGCGCACTGTTTGGCATGTCAACAGGAACTTATCAGCGCCCTTTGGCGCACCGTTTGGCATGTCAACAGAACTTCCTTGCGCCCTTTGGCGCACTCTTCAGCATGTCGACAGCAACTTATCAGCGCCCTTTCTGAAAAGACTGAAAAATGGCTAAGTCCTTAAAACTTGATTTTCGGAAGAGAACTTTGGACTTCTTTTGAACGTTGTCAAACTTCCTTGGGGCCAAAACAAAATTTTTGGGTATGGTTACCTGCAAATTTCCCTTGACAATTTTGCAGGATAACAACTGGCTCTTTCTGGGGACTATCTTTGAGTGAAACTCGGGGGTAGAGAATCCCAGTTCACATGTGCCTATCCATTGGGTACGGAGTCAAAAACAAGGGGGACCGGAGGGAGAACAAAGGAAACACACAACAAACTGAAAGCAAACACACGACGAAAGCAAACACACAACAAAGAGCAAACTGTACAAAGAAGAGAGCAAACTGTACAAAGAAGAGAGCAAGCTGTACAAAGAAGAGAGCAAGCTCTACTTCCAGAAGATCTTCAGATGCTGCCCGCTATAGGGAAGCGGGAGCTTGGTTCCATCCAGATATGAGAGATAGAAACTATTCTCTCCATTGAGTTGCTTGATTTTAAAGGGCCCTCTCCATAGGGAATCAAACTTTCCGTGCATGCCCTTTGGCTCTCTTCGCTTGTCCCAAAGAAGGACGAGATCTCCCACTTGAAAACTTCTCTGCTTGGCTTTCTTATCAAAAAGCCTCTTTACTTGATTCTGATGTTCAGTGATCCTGTCGACCACTTTTACTCTCTTTTCTTCAAGTTCTGTCAGATACATGATCCTCTTTTCAAGAGAATTTTGAAAAGTCTCATCTTCAATTGCTCGTGCCAAGCGCAGAGCAGGTAGTTCAGCAGAAATGGGAAGCTCGACATCAGTGTCATATAACACTTGAAAAGGTGACATGCCGAGAGATCTCTTGGGAGTAATGCGGTCCGCCCACAAAGCCTCGTACAAAGACTTGTGCCAGGACCGCTGATTCTCATCAACTAGCTTCCGTATGATGGTCACTAGGTTCTTATTACTAGATTCTGCTTGGATGGTGCCCGAGACCTTGGGATCATAGTGCCTCTGTTTCTGACGAAAGGGTTTGGCACCTTCTTTCAATGGGATGTCGTGATGGACATCCTTTGGCTTGAAAGACTTTAGATCAGCATAGGACCATGCTAATACATCCGTGTATTTCTTCAGCAGCTTGACAAATTTCCGCTTTTCTTCCGGCGTGCAACATTTCCCGATGTTCACAAATTGCGGATGTGCCTCAGAACCTATATTGACTGGTTCTGTCTCTGGGGATGAGCAAGGATCGTCCCGCTTCTTCTTTCTCACAAAACGGTCATGCCTGTCAAACAGGCGTTCCAGAGAAACCAGGCCCTTCGGAATTTTATTTCCTTTGAGCTGACATATGCCGTCTTTCTCCTCTGATTCATGGTTTTGACCGTTGATTGATTCGCGGCATGTTGAGGTGGATCCTTCAAAATACAACTCATCAAAATTTTCTGATTTTTCTAGAAAGGCAATGAGGTGATTATCATCGTTGAATACCTGCCAATGCTGAGAGTTGTCTGGCACGCTCGGGCGGAAAACCACTTCAATGGTGTATTTGTTCATTTTCAAACCCGGGTGCGGGAGCATGAGAGATGCTGAAACGGCCAATGAATCGGCCATGTCATTTTGAGCTCTTGGAATTGCCCCTATCGAAAAGGCATCAAATTCCTCAATGCTGTCCCATACTGCATTACGGTAGTGCCTGAGCCTTTCATTTTTCACTTGGTAAATCCTTTTGACCTGATTTACAACCAGCTCAGCATCACCTTGAACTTTTAGATTTTTAATTCCTCTTTCCTTTGTAGCTTGCATACCGAGCAAGAGAGACTCATACTCAGCAGTATTGTTAGTGTTGAAAAACTGCAATTTGAAAGAAAGAGGAATTACCTCCTCCTCAGGAGATATTAGCACGGCTCCGGCGCCACATCCACTAGTTGCACAGCTGCCATCAAATTGCAAGGTCCAGACCTTATTAAGGTCCTTTTCTTGAACGAAAACATCCTTTGTATCCGCCTCGGTAGATAAGAAGTAGTTCCCCATCCCTGATGATTCAAAAAGGATTTGGGCTTTGGGGTCTTCAGAGCTAGTGACCAAGTATTTCTTTTGGGATTCCGGCTCCAAAGTTTGCATTACGCCTTTGACTGGAATTCTAGCTTTAGACCAGTCCATATGAATTTCTCCACCAACTTCGCTGCAAAAGCTCCTTCCCAGCAAAATTCCATAGGCTGCCGGAATGTCAGCGACAAGGACGGTCATTTTTACCCTCTTTTCGGGAAAGGCCGCAAACGCAAATTGTGCGTCTTTGATTTGACCAATCAATGGCACTTGTTTGGTCTCCAATGAATAACATCTGCCGAAAGGTTTGGTAAGAGTGAGGCCCAAAGCATGGGCGATTTTTCGCCGCATGACGTTTGTCGAAGCTCCTAATCAATTATACAGTTGCTCAACTTATGGCCATTGATTAGGAGGGAGAGATAGAAAGGTTCTATCTTGCCTGATGCGGATGTTGAAGCAACATTTATATGGGATTCAGGGGGAGTGGAAAGGATTCCTTTAGGGGAAGCCTGATTAGATATAACAGCTTGACTTTGGATATACTTAGTCAATCTTACAAGCTGTTCGGGGTTTGACTGAAGATACTCAGCTTCAGACATTTGGATCTTGGTCTTTTTTGCATGATCTATTATATCGAATGCGGCCAAGGGTTGCGTTGGTAAAGGAATGAGTCCTTCACTTCGCGATGATGGAATAGGGTTACTGATCTTGATAGGAATATGAGGGGGCTGATTCGGAGGAGAGATGGGCGGAAAAGACTTCTTTGCAAAAGACTTAACAGGGAATTGAGTAGGAAGAGGATTACCTCTTTTAACAATGGTTGGAGGCGCGTTTGACACGACCTTCTCTTTCTGCACATGGGCAGCAAGCAACTCTCGCTTCTTTTCCTCATGAAGGGTAAAAACAAAGATATGATTGTCCGCTTGCATAGCCTTGCGTACTCTCTTCTTCATCAGATTCGTCCTCATCAAATTCCATGTATCCAATTGTGGAGTCGCCAGTCGGTTCACCGACATCTTGATCATCTTCGCCTTGGAGCGAAGGTTCTTCATAGATTGCTCTTCTTCCTCTTCAATTTCGGCCAAAGCATTGACCGGAGGAGCTTCAAGCGCCAACCGTGGAGCAGCTGTAGGCAAGCGCGGCCTTTGTGAAGCGTTGTTAGGAACAAAATTCCTCCGCGGGATATCCCGATACGAGGAACTGGGAGAGGCCTGGGCCAGCTGCTTTTTTAGTGCGAGCAGATCATTCGCCATCTTTTGGAATGCTGGATCAGACGAAGTAGTAGGCGAGGGATCTGAAGATTTGGACCTTGATGATTCCCTTCTCAACTCGCCAGATATTATCAAATTGTCTTCTATCCGGATGGCGGCAGCCTGAGCGAGAGGTAGAGTAGCTACTCGCTCTTGAAGGAGCAAGAAACTGACTTTTGAGCTCATGGCGTTCACGAAGAAACACTTCTGATTCTCCGGTGTTGGAAGCATGGCAGGAGGGACACGGTTGATTAATGCATTGAACCGGGCGACAAAATCGCGCATGGTCTCATTTGCCTCCTTCTTCAGGTGAGTGATTTGTGATAACAATGCAAATGCATCCTCTGAAGGCTTGTATCTGTCTTCAAAAGCTTCCCGCAAGGTGCCCAACTGGTGATAGATCCGGCCGGCAAATGCTGAAACCATTCAGCTGCAGGCCCTTGTAGGGTTTCCAGAAAAAGGCGGACTGACACATCTTCATGAGTCACGTCCAAAATACTGCATGACATAATGAAAGCAGATATGTGGAATCCGTGCTTTGATTTCCGCTCCCGTCAAATTTAGGAAAATTCTTTCGATTTCCGTGAGGGAGCGCGTGAACTGGATGTGGCAGTGCGAGAGGACCCATAGCATTTCCCCATGGTACCGCCATTTGAAAGGCTGGAAAAAGCACACGAGCTGGAAGTGTAGTTCCGCTGAGTAGCAAAGCACTACAAAGGGATGTGGATGCTTCTGGCAAAAGACTTTTTCTTCGTGAAGGCGAGACACTCCTGGATGACCGGCTAGCTGAGCTTAGCGCAGAAAAACGTGCCGGTGTTACGCTGAAATTGTGCTCAAGCAGATCGAAAGTAGGATCAGCTTCTCCACGGCTCTCTTCTCGCTGCGCGTAAAAGGTTCACTCGCCAGTGTACCTTTCAGATCTGCAATATTACGGCGCAGATTTAAACTTTATTTTTGGGTGTACTTGCTGATTTTCTGGTTTTTCTGTCAAAAACCAGCAGCATGCACTTTTCTGAATATTTAAAAACTATCCTCTTCGAAAAACCGATTGCGGTTAATGACAAATAATAACGAGGATAAGATGGCAGGGAAGATAGTAAGCTGATTTTCAGATCTGATCTTTACTTTTTCAAAGGGTTTTAAACTTTTTGGAAAATAGTCAAAAATCCAGATCTACGGAAAAATAATGATTTTGATAAAAACTCAGCGAACTAAAGATCTGTAACTAGGCCCGATCTATGACTCTCAGAAGGAAATTTTTCGATTTGAGCACTTTTGCAAATTTTTCGGATTTTTAAAAAAAAATTCAGGTTTGCAAATGGGCAGCAATCTTTTGATTTTTCTGATTTTTTATTTTACTACCAAAGATAGATCCACAGATAGATCTGCTTTCATGCAAACTGTCCGATCCTCAAATGAGTCGCCAAAACGTTGGTCCGAAAATCGCGGGACAGATCTATGGATAGACGAGCCAACAAAGCAGTGTGGCTTAGCCCTCTTTGAGACAAAGAAAGTTAAATCGGTTTATTGCTACTTCTACTAGCAGAACCTATGCAAGTCTCACGATTCTCGCTTTGGGGTTGGGATCTCATCCCAGTAGAGTGTTTCAGGCTGAGAAAAGAAAGGAATGGAAGAGGGAAAAGAGAAAGATCAGATCCGAAGGAAGAAAAGAAATGAATTCCAAAGCAGAAGGGTCAGAAGATCTATGCTTTTAGTTTGGTAGTAAACAGAGCCAAACCTACTTGCATAAATAAACAAAGCAATACTGATAAACAAATGACGGAAAAGTAGATATGAATCCAACAGATTAAACACATACAGATCTAACGTAAGAAAGATCTAATGCATAACACAGCTATTGAGCACAAAGTCTGAATAATTGTATTACTGTTCTTTTCTGTTACAAGAAAGCTCAAAGTCTTTCTCTCCTCACTTCTATTTCTATCTGAAAAATGTTCACCCATAATACAACAAGTATTGGGGTATTTATAGAAGAAGGAGAGAAAAGAAGGCAAAAAGGAGCCAACAACCTATTTACAAAGATATTTAAAAAGTCAACAATTGACTTGGGCAAGTTTTTGGATGGCAACATCCCATGGTGCAACATGGATGAAGTCATCGTGTATGCCAACATGCTTTTTAAATATCTTACAAAAATGATCAACGGATCCCAAGAAGAAACCACTCTTTAGTGTAAAAGGCGCACTTTTCAGCATGTCGACAGCGACTTCTCAGCGCCTTTGGAAATGGGCGCACTTATCAGCATGTCGACAGGAACTTATCAGCGCCATTTGGCGCACCATTCAGCATGTCGACAGCACATTGTCAGCGCCTTTGGAAATGGGCGCACTTATCAGCATGTCGACAGGAACTTATCAGCGCCCTTTGGCGCACCGTTTGGCATGTCAACATGAACTTCCTTGCGCCCTTGGCGCACCATTTTTCAACATGTCAACATGCCATTTGCATGTTTGCGCCTTGGCGCACCATTTGGCATGTCAACATGAACTTTCTTGCACTTGGCGCACTCTTCAGCATGTCGACAGCAACTTATCAGCGCCCTTTGGCGCACCGTTTGGCATGTCAACATGAACTTCCTTGCGCCCTTTGGCGCACCATTTTTCATGTCAACATGAACTTCTTGCGCCTTGGCGCACCATTTGGCATGTCAACATGAACTTTCTTGCACTTTTTGGCGCACCATTTTTCGTGTCAACATGAACTTCTTTGCGCCTTGGCGCACCATTTGTCGTGTTAACATGAAATTCCTTACGCCCTTTGGCGCACTTTTCAGCATGTCAACAGGAACTTATCAGCGCCCTTTGGCGCACTCTTCGGCATGTCGACAGGAACTTATCAGCGCCCTTTGGCGCACCGTTTGGCATGTCAACAGGAACTTATCAGCGCCCTTTTTCGCGCACTGTTTGGCATGTCAACAAAGAACTTCGCGCCCTTTGGCGCACTCTTCAAAGATGTCGACAAGAACTTATCGCCTTTCAAAAGATCGAAAATGGCTAAGTCCTTAAAACTTGATTTTCGGAAGAGAACTTTGGACTTCTTTTGAACGTTGTCAAACTTCCTTGGGGCCAAAACAAAATTTTCACTATGTAACTCTCTTATAATATTTTCTCTCATTGAACCAGCGAGGGATGCACAATTGTTTCCCCTGAAGAAATAACCATCACGTATCAAATAATAATAAAAACCACTACTCTTTGTAGGATCCTTAATTTTATCACAACATCACCAAAATTAGGATCACCTTCATATAATTCCTTAACTGCCCCAAACCCTACTACTTCATTTTCCATTGTTGTCAAAAGTGCTACACGCCGACTCAAGGTGTCAATAACTTGATTTTGCTTACCCGACTTATGCTTTAATAAAAAAATATATTATTGCAAAAATGAAACCCATTTGGCATGTCTGCTATTTATTTTATTTTGCATGTTTACATACCTCAATGCTTAATATATAGTGAACAATACAAATTCCTTTGCTACTAATTCATGTCTCTAGTGCCTTAATGCCTGAACAATAGCATAAAATTCCACATCATAATTAGAATATTTCCTCATAACTTCATTTATATTTTCACTAAAGAATGCTACATGTCATCCTTCTTGACTCAGTACAGCTCCAATTTTGACATGTGAGGCATCACAGTCAACCTCGAAGACCTTACTAAAACTTGGTAATACCAAAATAGGTGCTTTTGACACTTTCTTCTTCAAAAATTGAAAAGTATATGTTTCTTGTCTTAGGCCGGACATACTCCCTCCCTTTTTACACTCTATTATAGGTGTAACAATACTACTAAAATTTCTCGATGAACTTCCTATAAAAATTTTCCATTCCATGAAAATTACGAACCTCTGTCACATTCCTTGGAATTGGCAATTCCAAAATTGCCTTTATTTTCTCCTCATCCATGCTCACTCCATCCTCTGATATCACAAACCCCAAAAAGCTAGACTCTTTTGAATAAATCTACACTTCTTTAAATTTTCATATAGAGTCTCTTTACGTAACAAGTCTAACACCAATTTCATATGTAACAAGTATTCTTCCATTGTCTTACTGAATATTAGAATATCATCAAAATAGACAACAACAAACTTACCATTGTATTCTCAGAGTACTCTGTTCATCAACCTCATGAATGTAATGGGTGCATTAGATAGCCCAAATGGCATCACCATCCACTTGTACAATCCTTCTTTTGTTTTGAAAGTCATTTTCCATTCATCCCCTTCACGGATCTAGATCTAGTAGTACCCACTCCGTAGGTCAATCTTGCTAAAATATCGGGCTCCAGCTAGCACATCCATCATATCATCCAATCTTGGAATTGGGAACTGGTACTTAATTGTGATCTTATTTATGGCCCTACTATCTACACACATTCTCCAGTCTCCATATTTTTTTGGAGTCAATAGGGCTGGGGTTGCACATGGACTCATGCTTTCTCTCACTAATCCTTTCTGTATTAGATCTGTCACTTGTCTGTTCAACTCTTCACTCTATGTCGAATCATCGATATGCTTCCTAGTTTGGAAGGGCCAATCCTGGGATCAAATCAATATGGTATTGAATATCTCGCTCCAGGAGGTAACCCATCTAGTATGACATCTTTGTATTCTTTTAATACCTTTGCCGCAGCAACAAGTATATTGAAGTCCTCTATTTCCACCTTCTTTGACATTAGTGCATAACACTAGCCAACTTCTTCCATTTCCGTAACAAACTCTTTTGTTGCCAATAAGCCCTCACTCTTCTCTTCTTCCTTGAAGGGTAACAAGACAACCTTTACACCATCCTTCCAAAAGGTATATGTATTTTTTCCTCCATCATGTGTAACCTTCCTATCATATTGCCAAGGCCTCCCTAGTAATATATGGCATGCATCCATTGGGATAACATCACACCATACCTCATCCTTGTAGGTATTCCCAATCGAAAACTTTATAAGGCATCTTTTGTCTATGGTTACCTCATTCCTTTTCTTTAACCATGATATACGATCAGGATATGGGCACTTCTCACACTTCAGATTGAGTTTAATAACCGTCATAGTTGAAACCATATTTTCACAACTATGACCATCAATAATAATTTTACAAACCTTTCCTCCTCAGAGGTGCATCTTATTCGAAATATATTTGTTCGTAACCACAAATCAACACTAGGAACATCTTGTTCCTTCTCTTTTCTTGGTACAATCATCATCCTCCTTATCATGAGGGTTTCACCCAAGTCTACGAAAACCTCCATTTCTTCTTCCTCTTCATCTTCATCAAGATTTACTCATGGTTTTTCTCCTTACCATCTATCTTGTGTAGGATAGTGCAAAAACTCAAAGGCACTATGACCCTCTTCACCACACTTGTAACATGTATATTACCTTTGGGGCCTATTCCATCCATGTCCTCCATTATAACCTCTTGCCCTTTGAAACTCCCTACCTCTTTAGTAGTTACCATGACTTTGACCAGAATATTTATGCCGTTTCCATTAGAGGATTCACCTTTTGTAGATTCAAATATACCCCTGCCTCTCATTGGTGATGATGATGGCCCTCTTTTCACACCTCTTATAAAATTATTCCTCTTGTTATTTTCTTCTACCCTTAATGTGAGTTGATAAGCATCATCTAGGATATGGATCCAGAGCATACTCATCTCATCTTGTATGGTGTAACTCAATCCATTTATATACCGTGTAGCCTTCTATTCTTCAGACTCTCCCTATTCAACCCTGATTGACAACTTGTAAAATTCATTCGTATAATCCTCAATGTTGAGATCCTTTTGTCTTAGGTTTTGGAACCTTCGAAAGAGTGTTTGAGCATAATCTACAAGAAGAAATTTTTCTTTCAACTTCTTTACCATTTTATTCCAGTTTCGGATCTTTCCCTTTCCATTCCTTTGTCTTTCATTTTGTAGGTGATCCCACCAAATTAATGCATGTCCGACCAAATTAGTGCATGAAAAATTAACCTTCTTCTCCTCTAAAAGGATTTTCCACTCAAAGAATTTTTCCATGTGATTTAACCAGTCAATCAACTCTTTTGGTCATAACCCTCCACCATAATCAGGAACATTAATCTTGATGTTGTCATTTTTTCCCTCTAAAGCCTAGATCAATCTCTCCTCAAATGACCTCTCATTCAACGTTTCTTCATCTCTCTGTCATTTTATTCTTCATCCCCTCCTTCATTCATTAATGGAGGTACTTCTTCAGTATCACTATCTGGGTTTACATCCCCATTTGCATGTCTCCTTCTAAGGTGGGTAACTTCTCCTATGAGCTCAATAACTGTATTTGTAGTTGTTGCATATGCCTATTCATCTGGAGCATAACCTCCCCTCCCACATCTAGCCATGATTATATAAAATAGAGGAAAAAAATTACATAGGAAAATGTAATATGTTACCTTAACTATTTAATTAAGATCAAAATCTGACTCTGATACCAATTGATGTGAATCCAACTGCAAGAGGTTGAAATACCTCCAAAACACACATAAAAGCTTTGCAAATAAAATATTATTTTCAAAATAGCTTTATTCTCATTCTGGAATTCACACTAATCTTTTACATAATTACCATTCTCGTTTTATTTCACGTCTACACTAAAAACCCTAAAATGCCAAAAACCCTAAAAAGCCAAAAATTACCTACTAGCAAAACAACTCAGATGGGCCCTAAAATTTTTGTGCCAAATATAATTTCATAAATTAGGGCTCACGTGAAATTTGGACTTATTCTAACAAGCACAACAAAAGTTATTAAAGTTCTAAGACCTAGTCAAAAGAAAAAAACATTACGAGCCAAATTTAGGCCACTAAATGAAGGAATACAAGCCCAAAAAGTGCCAAAATGGGAACAACTCTACAAACAATGTTGACCCTAGCATATTACTATTGTATATCTACCACTGTGTAAAATTTCAAGACAATCCAACGGTCGGATCAAAAGTTATGGTCTCTGCAAGTTATGCCCTTGCATCATCTTACTAGTATAAATGACTCAAAAAAAAGAGACAAATGTAGACACTAAAATTTGGTATCTCTACCGTTGTCTACCCACATGCAAATATTTTTATATGGTCCTACCTAGACCCCCTTAATGTAATTCATCCACTCTCATTTAATTAAATTCCCACCTATTATCCCATCACCTTTAATTTTTATTAATTAACATTAATTAATTAATCTTAATTAATTAATTAGTTAATGTTCGATAATTAATTAATTAATTAATCAATATCCATTATTTATGGCCTAATGGAATTTCAGTTTTGGATGTTATTATCTTAAACATACATCCCCATTATTTTCTAGCTTTTATCCTTCATATCCTTATCCCCTAACTACGCATGACACATCCTAAACTACCTCTTCCCACATGCAAGATTTAAAGAGCTTTATCACATCACTAAAAACCAAAATCCAAATAAAAACAAAAATCAACCCCTTTGGGGAAATTTTCCCCATAGTCGGTAGAGACCAAGCCCGGTTGCCATCGACCTAGAAAACTAAGTTATTCCTTTCCAAAAACAAGATAGATGCATGCAAATACTAGTGTTGGACAAGAAAATTTCTCAATGATCAAGCAAATAAACAAGCGATAAAGAAACTAACATCTAAGAAATGTTGGAGAGTTTATGTTACCTTAGATGTGTCACATGATAGATACAGTGCAAATTGGTGATGGATTCTTGATATAATTTAAAAACTTAAAAGATGATGGATTAAATAGATATATGCGGGGTTGGTGATAATGTGATTTAAAGAAATAATTAGCTTCCTTTCACGGATGTCAACCCCTGTTGTTTAAAAAGGATTAAATAAAACAAGTATTGTAGACAAAATGCAAAAATAACAACAACATTAGATCTAGATTGATGATAGAAATTGATGTAAATCTAATTAGATGGAAAAATCGTAAATTTAGTGTGACTAGTTTGGGTCAATGGCAATACAAATTGTGTAGAGGAGGTCGATAATGATCTCGAAGGGAAGATCTAGACTATACAATGAATAAACAGACGGAAGGGTTTGAATGCCAACTAGAGGATTATAGGAGTATTTTTATGATATATGAGTAGTCTAAAGGAATTAATTAGAGACACAAAACCCCGAAAATGACCACAAACAACAATGAAGGAAGTCTTATTGAAAAAATGGGCCAAGGTCGATTATGATCCAAGTTTAATGATGGTCACTTGTATCAGTTTCAAATATGGGTGAAGAAACACAATGTAGAAGAGAAACCTCAAAAAAATAAATAAAAGAGGTGGTCATTGAAGAAGCTCTAAATGTTGTTGTTGATGGTCCGAACTGCAAGAGATTTGATATAAGAAATACCAAGATAATGTGCTAAAAGTTGAATAAATCATCATGATGATAACGATAAACCTCATGATAGATAATCATGAGCGATGGAGGCACACTTAAAATATATCTAGAATATCTATAAACGCTTCAAGATGCTAAATCATGGGGAAGGATCCTCAGATTGCAAGGAACCCCGAAGTTTCTTGTATCGATGATGAATAGAAAGAAAGAAGCTAGTTTTATAGGGTCGAAAATGACTAGGGCTAGGTTGTCGATGATTACAAGGAATGTTTCACCAATGAGCTACTTTTGTGATTTAGGACGAGATTATCAACTTATTAAATAATAAAATGATGTTTTAAAGAACTTAAGTGGGAAAGAGAATAGATAATGGTAGTCGGGGCATAACAATTGATAAAATCCATAAAAATAAAGGGGATGTGTGTATAGGACAAAGGCATTAGAAATATAAAGTTGTATAAGGAAAGGGATGAGGATTAATTAATTCATATGAATTAATTAATTAATAGGAATAAAGATTAATGTGGATGCGATAATTGGACATGTAAGATATTAAATGATTAATTAATTAATGTCATTTAATTAATTAATGACGACTGGATGGGCATTTAATTAAATGAGGGAGATGATTAAATTAATATGTGCACATGGAAAATGAGGGTATAAATACGAATTTAAGTGTCTACATTTTTCCCCTTTTTTTTGAGTGGTTTGGGCTAACGAGGCCAAGAGAAAAAATCGATGAGAGTTGGATAAGGATAAAAATAATTCATGATAAGATCCCCTAAAATGGGGGATTGATGATATCAAAGTAAATCGATGATGCATTTAAATAAGGTAGATGATGACGGGCGGGTGTGTATAGAAAATATTGGTGAAAACATGACCAAGGAAATATGCCCTAGAAAAAAGATCACAATAATAATAAAAATTATGTTGGTGACTCCAATATCACATCGGTAGAGGAAAATTATGGTGTTAGCGGAGATGGACTATAAAATTCTATTGACCAATGAGTGGGTGAAGATTATTGCAAGTATGGATGCAATCCAATATGACCAATGAGTCATAGAAAATTCATCAAAGTATGTGAAACTATATGCAAAGGGTATTGGAATTCCTTCGTACATGAGCAATCAAGTGAAAAGGTATGCATCTACAAAGAATGAGGATGAAATGATATGGGGCCAAATGGTTCATGGAAAAATGCCAATAAGGAAAAATGGACAAGCGATGATGAAATAATATGCCCCAAATGTGGAAAGTATGGTCGTAAAGGGAAACACATAAAATTAAAACATCAAATATGCCCCAAGTGGGGAAGGATATGTGTTATCTCTCAAAAGTGCACTCTGTGTTGAGGTATAATGGGGGTTCTAAGTTTTATTTTCCCTCACTTCTACTGAGATACAATGGAAACACCTCGGGATGTGTGTATCCCTTTATTTATGTGAGTTTTGTGATTACATTTTGGATCCTTTTTTGATGAATCGTAAAACTGATCAACAGTAGGGTTTAAGGGTTAAATAATGCTAAAACTGAAATTTAAATGAGGTGATACACAAAAATTAATGAGGTATTTGATTAAGAAACATGGACAATATACTAACAAAAAAATAATGAAGCAAGATCCAAATCCAATGGGTTTTAGCTTGATCCTAAGAAAAAAACTTTACTTTTGAGGGATAAATCACAACAACACAATAGATTATTACACAGTAACACCATGAAGAAACACCAATTTATAGAAAGGTAAGGTTAATAATTCATGGAATACAATTCAAAACAATTAATAAATAATATACACCACTACAAATAATTGGAAAGGAAATAACTGGTTCTCATTCAATGGAAAATTTGGCCAATGGTTTCGATAGTTAGAAAAAAATTCCTCATGTAAAAATGAACTCTCCTTGTCCTTTTCCAATGCACACAATATATAGAAAAAGATTCACTCCACCCCTAAAAATAGTCCAAGTATAACTACGATTTGCATTTTATTATTAACCTTCATCATGAATAAATAAAATGATAATATAACATGTTGTTACAATGAGGCAATAATAGAATTTTAACTCCAAAAATACATATCTAGTCAAAGTGTAGTTTGACTCATCTAATTTTGATATAATAAATTAATCTAAGTGAATATATTTACTAATATTATCTTTTAGGAGATGTGCATGTCTCCTCCAAGGTGCATGAAAATAATTCTATTATGTACACGATGATGTGAAACTTGTTTTCTTTACCTTACTTTCTTTTCTTACATGGTTATCTTTTGATTTTAATCATGCACATATATGACCAATAATAAGCCTCTCTTGAATCCTTGAGCCCTTCTTATCATGGCATATTTGATTAAAAGTCATGGGGGCAATTTTTTTAAAAAATTAAGTCTCGGCCCTGAATCATGTGGTTGGCTTTAATTAATCATGGCATAAATATAATCATTTAGACCTCCTTGATTATTTTTGGCATATAATATAGTCAAACAAAGCATAATTATTAGGTAGGAAAGTTGTCTCCCCTTGCCATGATGAGTCACCCCTTGGACAATGTCAATGTGATTTTGACTAACTCGGAAGAGTTAGGGTTTTTTGTTTGCATGCCACGTGTTTACATTCCGAGTCTAGTTGAGTTAAGAAAAGCAACCTAATTTTGGGGAAAGATTAGTAATTTTTAACCCCATCATTTTTCTAATTTATTTTTTCTCCTCGAGTGGAAAATCCCGACAATGTATTTTGGCCAAGATCCATGAATGTGATACTAACACTTGATTTTGGGCCTCTATGAAGTTTTAGTGCAATATTTTTTTATTTTCCTTATCATTTTTATTGATACTCAACATTTTTCTGTTAGATAGGTGGCCACCATTATCGGGAATTTTGAGCTTGGTGAAATATTTTGGCACCTTAAATTATTACGTTAAAGGAGAGGTTGCCATTGATAGATAATGTAAGCCTTAAGTTCTAAAAACTCGAAACCATTTCTTCTTGGTAGTTCTTGGATTTGCTAGCACAAAAACTTCAAAATCCTTTGGTTCTTTGTATTTTCTTATATCGAAATGATCTTTGATCTTAAAAATATTTTGGGTGTTCGTTTTCTTCGGTGCAACTTGAGGATTTGAAGATTTAATTTCAATCTGTTAAGTCTTCAAGGTTATTTCCATGTTCTTATCTAATAACTAAATATTTAGCTCTATTATGTAAGATATTTTATGGGATTTTGGCGAACTACTTGAATTCTCTTAAACATTTCATGGCGATGATAATTTTTCTAGGTTTGTCATTTCTTAATAATATTGAAGCATACTTGAGTGAAATGGATCTGATTTATGCTTAGCCTTTATTAAAGTCTCTAGTTTCTATAAAATTTCTTAAATAATTGAATGAAAACATTATGACCCATGAGATAGGTTGTCTTCCTTGATTATTTGACTCATGTTTTTGATCTCTAGAATCTATTGTCTTTTCAATTTGTATCTTTTCTGAAACTTGGATACCCAACTCTTTTCACTTCTAGATGAGTTTAAACTCTACTTTTTTATGATTTAGAGTCTCAATTTTTTTATATTATTGTTAGTTGTTAATCCATTTCAACCTCTATCCTTTGTGTGAGGGTTTGAGCTATCATTTTATTAAAATGGTCATATATATTTACTTGTGCTACCCATGTCTCCCTAGCTTTCCTAGATTATTGTTTGTTTACATTTTTTTACAATCTTTTGCTCCTCTTGGAGAAAATAAAGAATGTGATTCGACACTGACTTTGTTGAAAATTGACACCAAGTTGTGTAGTTCAGTCCATGCCTCCCATGTAATACAATTTTTCCTCCACTTTAAAAGCATGCTCCAAACTAAATACATGTAGTCTCATAATGTCATTTCTAGGTTTCCATAATGAAGCATTTATTTCATTCAATGCTGAAATTTTGGGAATATATTCTTGTAACCCATATTCTACCACACAATATCCAATATTGCTATAGGCATTATATTTGCATTAAATGTATATAACATCCTTCCACAGTAAGTACATGCATGTTCTCAACCTCCTGCATAGAATAAAATATTGTCTTTGTGAGACATGTATCAAATTTAAAAGCATGTGCATAATCGTCTTCAACATTTATTTTTTTCCTAGATCGATCACTCTCTTATGCTTCATGTTGAGTTTCATCAATCTGGTTCATTAGTAATTTCAATCCAAAGCTCATGTATAATGGTTGTATGCAATAGGAGAAAGAGAGCTTCGAAAAACAACTCCTTCAAACGTAATCCAAAATTGCATAAATTTAAAAGAAAACTTGCGGAAACAGAAAAGTACAATTTCAAATATTAAAATCACACTTCCATAAAAGAAATCACACTTACATAAATGAAATTTCTCAATTAAAATCAAATGAAAATTAAATAATACACATGTAGGTTCACAAAATAAATAGTATGGAAAGAAATATATATATTTTATTATTGGTAAATAGTTTTGAAGGGACTATACCCTGTTTACATAAAGGGCCTAAAATCCAGATAAAACATGAAGAGGTTCCACAAAAAAGGATCAACATCCAGAATAGGTGTTAAAGCCAATAGTAACTGAAAGAGAGTTACTAAAGAAAAGAAAAACAAAGCATGTAGTACAACAAAGCAGCAAAAAAACAACAAAAAAACTGCAAAAAGTATGATAAAAAACAACATCTGCAATGAAGACCTCCTTTACTTCTTGGAAGCTCTATTAATTCTGGACTTAATAGATTGCAGTGAGGTGAAAAGAGCCCTTTCGTTTTCATGTGTGGGGTCCTTAGCATCCAAATTTTCTATGGTTTGACTGCTTTCCTTGTCCATTCCCCAAAGAGTGTCTGGGATCTCACTAAGCACATAAATGCTGCGAACATGTTGTTCAAGGAAATCACTAATTGCATTAAAAATTGCCATGTTGTGATCATGGCGATCCTTTGCTCTCCCCAGACGATTGTCCAAGGAGTTTAGCTTTTTGTAGATGTCCTCAACTTGCTTATTGCCAAGGTCAGTATCCTTATCCATCTTCCTTTTACCTTTTTGATTGGCCAAATGTTGCACTTCTTCTTTCAGTTGCATCATTTCATTTTCCAAAGCTTCCAGCCTTTGGGAAGTACTTTTCCCTCTTCTTGGCCTGCACTACTTGATGTGCAATAATTTTTGGACAGATTTTAAATCTTGATTGCTATGAAGAACTTTGCCGAAATAGGGGTGTCCAAGTACGAAATAAATATTACATAACATAAAATAATAAATTCACAATAAAAGAAAAAGCGTAGAATAAATAAATAAGCATAAAAATTGATCCTTCTTCCTTGGAATGAGTGGCCATCTCATTCCTTGGAAGAAGACTTAATTCATACTTGCAAACTTTAATTCAAAACCAACAAAATAATTGTACTCAAAATATTGGAGAGAAAGAATGGATTTTCATTAATTGGTAAAAATATTAGATATAAGAGTGTAGAAGGTTGCATTTATAATTCATGCATCCAACCAACTCTTTAATTTGGGGAATATAATTTGATCTTATTTGTATGCCAATCCTAATAACTAAGATATCAATCTCCATAAAATATGGAAAGAGAGGGTTATTATTGAATTCAAAGTCTTATCTAGCTATTTTAGGAAGATTTACTCCCAAATCATCTACTTTATTTTTAGTAACAAGAATCATAATGATTTGATTCTACTAGTTTACTTAGTCCACACACTAAGAACTGACTACCTATTCTTGGACGGATTTATTCAAAGCAACAACTATGAAAATAACTTCTTTAAATTAGTCTCAATGAACATCCATAGTCGACTACGTGATTCAAATAGTACATAAATACATGTTTCTAACAAATGATGATTGTTCTAGAAAAATGGAAGGATATTTTTGTTCAAAAAATTACTATGACCAAAAACCTCTCTCAAATTTCCATTTGAATTTTATGTTTCTGATTGTGGAAATTTTAGTGCTCATCTGATACACTTTTTCCTTGGACCGTGGCTCAATAGAAGTTAGATTTATCTTTAGTGGTAATACCTACGGTAAATATGAAATAATTTTTGTTAAAAACATTTCTATGAAAAAAACCTCTCTCATATTTTCCATTGGATTCTCCAATTATTGACAATTTTTCATTTGATGCAAGTTCCGAACTAAAATTATTATTTCATAGCTAACTTCAATTATTCTAGAGCTAATTAAAAATAACTATAACTTTTACATACAATTTCAGATTGAGATGATTCTTTTTTTGAACTTGTAGAATGTTTTAAGAGGAATATGAATATGTAATAATATAGAAGTTGAGATATACTTTTGATGATCAATTGAACATTTCCCAAAACTAGTATTATCTCTTATTTATGTCATGCATATAGAAGAGTTTACATATTTACTAAATAATCAATAGGATTAGTAAACAAAATAGATAACAAAAGACTTCTAAACAATGAATAATATATATATCCTATATTCCATATCAAGAAAACTATAAGTTCCAAGACTACATTGAAATCCACTTTTTAAGGTAACTTTGGAAGGAAAAATAATAGTAATTTATGGCAAACTTATGTCCTCATCATTGGCCCACACTGAATCTTATGCATGTGCTCATGCATTATATTATCATCTCTTCTTCTTAGAGTCTTATCAGCATTGAGATTATGCATGTATGTATTCCATCAATAGTTAAAAGACAAGATCTTGTGTGGATCCCCTCTTGTTGTTTTTTATTCTTCTTTTTTACTTTTAATAGGTTATTGTGTGAAGGTTTTCCTGCTGCCCTTGATTTTCTTTCTTTCATAGAAGTTTATTTTGTGGAAAGCCTTTTATTGCACTTTTTTCTTTTTGTAAGACCTTTGGCACAAGTTCTTGTGTGGGACTCATCCTCCTGCTCTCTTTTATTTTGATTAGAGCAGGTTCTTGTGTGA
The DNA here is from genome assembly GCA_018340775.1 of Taxus wallichiana var. yunnanensis. Lineage (NCBI taxonomy): Eukaryota > Viridiplantae > Streptophyta > Pinopsida > Cupressales > Taxaceae > Taxus > Taxus wallichiana. The sequence continues at coordinate 418,940,372 of CM031243.1, forward strand.
AGAGCCTCCTGTTGTGCCTTTATCAATAATGTTGGACATCATAGAGAAACATAGACTATTTTAATGAGAATTTACAACATAGAATCAACCTATGCAAAAAATAATCCTCATAATAAAGCGGATTGCTTGATCCAACCTCATATTTAAAATAAAAATGCATACTTCGTGCTTCTCCTTCTCTCCCACACCTAAGATCATGCATGTCCTCATGAATGTTGTTTATTCATGGCTTCCCATAAATTAGACTCCAAAAATTTGATTGTAAATAGGTGCAGATATTTTCCATATTTGTAAGTAGGGGAGATATGAATTTTATTTTTCCTTCTTTGGAGATCTTAAAAGTGGATCTAGTTGTAGTAAAAAAAATTACAAGAAATCTTAAAAATAAAATAGTAGAACAAAATAACTTGATCATACCTCTAGTTGTCCTTGTTGTCCTATTGTTAAAATAGTGGAGAGAAAGAAGCCACAAGGTAGCTGTTGATCACTTTTGAAGAAGAGACACACATTTTTTCCTTTGATTGGCCAACAAGCTAGTTTTCCAATAAAATCTTTTTGACATTTTTTACTTTTTGGTGTGCTAAAATGATAGCATGAGAAAGATTAGAGAAAAATTTGATTCATCATCAGACTATATTCATTAAAGTGGAGCCTATGTAAAATATGAAGCAATGTCTAAGATCTCATAGAAAATATCTTCGCATACTAGGTAACTCCAAGAAGATTTCAAAAAATTGTGTAGACAATTTCTAGGTCTTCAAAGCCAAACTTGAATTGTACATTATCGAATCATCATTCTAATCTTCAAAGCACAAACTAGTGATCTTAGGAGCTAGATTGGTTATGAATAGAGTTGTTGAAAAGATAGTGGAAGTATCCTTAGTTACCTCCAAACTTCTCCTAGGTTGATACTTTTGGTGCTCAAAAATTTACATGCTACTATCAAGAAAAACTCTAGAAAACTAGGTTGTAATCACAGTTGTTTAGCAACCAAAAAAGTGCTAAAATATGATCATAATTTCCTATAGATTAGAATTAGTCACAAGATGTTAACATGAACAAAATGGATTGCATTAATATTCACAAAGATTTCTTCTTAACGTTATACAAACATATAAAAATGAAGAAACTTAAATAGACGATTTTTATTTTCTAATGTATATGGTTAAGGGATTGAATTTTATTATGGGATGAAAAACTAATATAGATGGGAGGATTTACTATGAGTGGGTTTTTATTTTTGCTCTAATGAAGTCCTTGAATAAGGATGAAATTAATTAGAAATGCTACCATTTCATTATTATTAAAAACTAGATAAGCCAATTTTTTCTAAGGTTATGTGCAATAAGATGACTAGCTGTTAGTTGATACAAGGCGGAATGTTGGTGCCTGTCAAGAATGAAATTTGATATTTCATCAATTGAATCTACTTCCAAATTCAATATCATATTTCTTCAATTTCTTCATAAACAAAATCCAGATATGAATTCTTTGTCCATGCCAATAAACCTTTTTGATCAAACATGAAAACCATTTTTATTTTACAAAGAATTAGTTTTTGGGGGGGGTAAATATTCACAATCTAACATTCCTAATTGCAGAAATAAAATTTTAATCTATAGTGCATGAAATATATATTAATATATTTTTCTTAAATAAAATTTTAATGAAATTTCCACCAAATACCTCTGTCACGGGTTTTTCAAGAGGTATTCTCATCCTTTACTAGAATATTATTTGAGAAAAATTTGTGTCTCTTAATAACAACATGATTCCCAAAAACAATGCCAAAAGGATGAGGGTCATCAATTCTCTTAATTAATAATGTCAAAATAGGGATGGTCTATAATGGTTGTATGCAAAGTAGGAGAAAGAGATCTTCGGAAAACAACTCCTTCAAACGCAATCCAAAATTGCATAAATTTAAAAGCACACTTACGAAATTAAAATTAAACTTGCATAAAAGAAATCACACTTCCAATCATGAAATTTCAAAATTAAAAACAAAATGAAAAATAAATAAAACACCTACAGATTAAAAAAATAAATTTTACTGAAAGAACGATTACATAACATAAAACCATAAATTCACAACAAAAGGAAAACTACAAAAGAAATAAATGAACATAAAACATTGATCCATTTTCCTTGGAATGAGGGGCAAGCTAATTCCTCAGAAGATGAATTAATTCATATTTGCAAACCTTAATTCAAACTTAAAAGAATAATTTTACTCAAAATATTGGAGAGAAAGTACTGATTTTCATTAATTGGTAAGAAAATTATGTATAAGAGTGTAGAAGGTTGCATTTGTAATTCATGCATCTAACCAACTACTTATTTTGGGGAATACAATATGATATTATTTTTATGCCAATCCTAACAACTAATATCTCCATCTTCATAAAATATGGAGAGAGATTTATTATTGGAGTCAAAGTCTTAGCTAGCTATTTTAGGAAGATTTACTCCCAAATCTTCTCCTTGATTTTTGGTAACAAGAATCATAATGATTTGATTCTCCTAGTATACTTAGTCCAAACACCAAGAAATAACTACCTATTCTTGGGTGGATTTATTGAAAGCAATAAATATGAAAATAACTTCGTAAAATAGTCTCAATGAATATCCATAGTTTACTACATAATTTAAATGGTACACAAATACGCGTTTTTCACAAATGATGATTGTTGTAAAAAAATTGAAGGAGGTTTTTCCTAAAAAATTATTATGAAAAAACCTCTCTCATATGTGTATTTGAATTTTCTGCTTTTAATTTTGGAACTTTTGGTGCTCATCGATACACTTTTTCCTTGTACTACAGCTCAATAAAACTTAGATTTCTCTTTAGTGATAAGACTTGTAGATAATATGAAGTAGGTTTTTGTTCAACACATTTCTATGAAAAAAAAACCTCTCTCATATTTTCCATTGGATTCTCCTTTTATTCACAATTCCTCATTTGATGCAAGTTCTAGAACTAAAACTGTCATTCCGTAGCTAACTCCAATTATTCCGGAGCTAACTAAAAACAACTATAACTTTTGCATACGATCTCAGATTGAGATGATTATTTTTTTGAACTTGCATAATTTTTTGAGAGTAATCTTAATATGCAATCATATTTGAATTTAGATAGATTATTCATGATCAATTCCATTTTTCCCAAAATTACTATTATCTCTTCTTTATGGCTTGTATAAACAAGATTTTACATATTTCCCAAATAATCAATGGGACTAGTAAATAAAATAGATTAAAAAAATTACTTCTAAAGAATGAACAAGAAAGATATCCTATATCTCATCTCAAGAAAACTATAAGTTCTAAGATTACATTTAAATCCACATTTGAAAGTAACTTTGGAAGGACAAAATAATGGTAATTTATGGCCAATTTATGTCCTCATCGCTTCACACACAAAATTCTCTTTGAATAAATTATTAATGAGTGCAATTGTTAGAACTGACTTCTCTTGTAATTCATTAGATTATATTGAAAATAATTCAAAACTATAGACATAGATATTCTTATGGATGTCGATTACAATAGCTTCCTTGTTTGTCTCTAACTATGAATTTTATTTACCTTCTTGATGATATCTTATTCTACTGCCATAATGATCACTCTAATAATATAATGGCTATTATTTTTTTACCAATAGTTTTTTTAATTCATTTCATTTTATTTACCTTCTTAATGATATCTTATTCTCTTTTGCCATAATGATCACTCTAATAATCTAATGGCTATTATTTTGTTTACCAATAGTTTGTAAAATATTGTTTCAATTCATCTGTTGGAAATATGAATGAGGATGAAATCTTGTTTGATGAGAGCTTAGTTATCTCTTCTCTATTTGAGTCATTTAATCATACTATGTGCTTGAAAATGAAAAGCTGTATTTCCCCTTAAGTTTTCACTTTTCTGGAAGCTGAGTTTTGATTTTTTTATGGGTAGATGTATCTTTTTACATGAATCATATGTTTTCCTTACATAGATATTGATATTTTGTTTCAAACTATAACTCTTGTAACTTTTGTATCTTGAATATCAACTAAATCTAGAAGTTGTTCCTAGGCTTGACAAGTACCTAGGTTGTAGCTTCATTGTGGCAATATATGATGACATGTGTTTGGAAACCTACATCCCGAATCGTACCCTATGCTGGAAATGAAACATGAACCATATATTTGTATGAATTTTGGGATCTGTACTTTGACGATGCTTGGGAATTGAAAAGTTGTCAAAAACGTTTTCTCTTCAAACTTGATTACAATTATGATCTTGTTCATTCCTTGAGTAAACATAATCAACTCATCATACATATGTAATCTTATTCTATATTTTCATTTGATGAACCATGCCCTTTTGAGTTGTTGTACATGTTAATTTTGTGCAATATATTATATTAGACCATGGTAACCTTTGCATAATTGAATTTTTGTGAGGTTTACACTTGATTATGTACCTTATCAATATGTTTATGTTTCTATGCTCTAATCATGGTGAAATATCATTGGTGAACTCTTTTTCTTAAAATATGGAATGATCGGGAGCTTAAAATAATCCTTTATCCTTGTAGCAATAGGACATTTGCATTTTTTTCCCTTTTTCTATAAGCAACCGGTAACAACTTGAAATATTTGAATGGATATTGAAATTCTTGAACTCTACTTTATTTTGATCTCTATGTTGTTGTACTCTTCATTTAGTTATTTCTTCAGGATTCATTATAAGAAATGTTCTTTCAAATGAACCTTATGATCTGAAATGACCTTTATCTTTGCTTGATCAAGCATTTTTGTTTGATGACTCCTTTTGCATGAACTCTTCAACATTTTCTTATTGGAAAAATTATTTCCTATATCTGTACTTGTATTCTTTTGAAAAATTGAATTCTTGAATGATTTATGTTAGTATAGTGATTAATTCATGTAAAAGATATTTTAATTTCTTCATTTGCTACATATATCTCACACAATTGAAGAAAAATAGTTAGAAAAATAAAGGCTTAAAACCTCTCTTGTATACTATACTTGATTTTTTTCTTTCCTTGTCTTTCATGATTTTAAGAATAGTATATTTGTTTCTATAAGATAATACTTCCTTGATTCCTTATATATCTCATTTGATTTATGAATACTTGAATTCAAAAGATTCATTTTCCTAAAGTGGATAACACAAGAATACTGATTAAACCTAAAGCTCAATTATTGAAAACCAATTTGCTTCTTTTCCCCAAGTACAATGATGTATCGTGTGGAGGACAGTGGGATAAATTATAATAGGAAGATGAAGAAGTTCAGATTTGGAGATTATGAAGACCAAGAGAAGACCCAAAAGGAAATGATCAGTTTTCTCTATATTAATTTTTCTTTCAGATTTATGTACATGTATCTATTACTTTAAGTAAACATAAGTTACATCCCATGGCTTGTGTGGGAAACACTAAATTTCTTTATAAATAAATGGGATTAGTTTTTTTAATTGAGTTGTTTATTTCTTTTTGCATTCATCTTTATGATAAATAATGATTTTATAATGAGCTAAACAACCCAATACATAATTAATAGCACTTAAACATTAAGAAATAATAAAATTCAAGTACATGTAACTCAATAATGTATTCATTTTGCATGAAAATAGAAAATGTGTTTTCTTTTCGTAGTCCAACTCCCAAGGTCTACGAATGTTCCCACCTTTATCAAGGAAGTGATTTACTTATTCTCGAACTCTTTTGTAACTTTGATGAAGTCAAACATGGAACGAAAAAAATATCTGAGGTGTTTCACTTTGTAACATCACATAAAGCTGCAGTTTGCTACGCTATTTCAACTTAGTGTAACTTAAAAACAACAAGAAATTATATGTCTTCCCCCTATTTAGGTCCATCATATCAAATCATTCCATCATGAAACAAACTTTTGAGTTTCTAATTTTTCTTGAGTGCAAAATGATCAATAGTATGGTTGTAAAGCCAAAAAGGAAAAAGCATGCCTCAATAGGGGAAAAGTAGGGCCACAAAGGCAAAATGGAAAATTATGCCCGAGAGGGAAAAAACATGGCCACAAAGGAAAAAAGGAAAAAGTATGCCCCAAATAAAAACATGTCCACAAAGGTAGACTTTGATGAAGTGTAATGGTGTCACAAGGAAGGGCACATAGATGGCCACAGAGACACATATTTGATATAATGAATGTAATACCTAAAGGGGAAGATGAATAAGGCCTCAAAAGAGGACTTCACGTGTAGATTAGATAGGATTATTGATTTAAAAATGACCAAAAAATGAGTGATTATAGCCACAAAAGGTGGAAATAGGGAATAAATATGATTAATATGTTGGAAGGAAAAAAAAATAGATGGCGAAAATGAGGACATTGAGAGTTACGTATGCCCAAAGGAGGAATAGTTTGAATGTTGGATTAAAATGCCTATAGTGAAAAATTGAGTTGACCACAAATGTGGAATTAATGGTCAACAACTAACGATGCCCTGGAAAAGGATCCCGAAAGAGGGGGAAATGCCAAAATAGTTACTGCTAAGGGGAGTCGACGGTGACTAGGGAAAATCATCGGTGACCCAAGGGGGTTGATGGCGACTGAAGTCGGTGGATATATAAGCTCGAGGATCAGCCAAAAATAATCATTTTAACATGTAAAGTTAATAATAAAAAGAAGAATGATTAAATAGAAAACTCCATTCAAATTATAATGAAACACCAAAGGGTGCATAGGATCTTGAATAACGAAAAAAACACTGGTTTTTTAATTAAATTTAATGGTTCTTTCTTTTTTACATTTTTTTAGAAAAATGGATGGCTCAGGGGCCATTCGTGATGACCGAAATGGGTTGATGTAGAATAGTTCGTAAGGCATGTCGACTGACCTTATAATCCGTTAACCCAACTTGGGTTTGCGTCAACTTGTATAGGATTCAATAAGTTAGGGTTCATTTAGATTTTGGATGAATTTTGGGATTGTGTATCTAATGTATGCATGTCGGGAAGACCTTTTACTTGAGAGATTGAGTGCCTACTCTGTATGAGCATATTAGAGGGGATGTGAAATATCTTGAATGGGATCATCTATTTCAAGTTGTATTAGGTGGCTTCAAACACTACTAGAGGATACCATTGGATGTGGGGCTTATGATTTCATTTTTGGAGAGTTGGTACATCCAAAGAGGGACATTTTGGTTGATGACTAGGGAGATGACCATCACCTTGGAGGATGTGTATCATATTCTTTGATTTCCAATACAGGGGGAGAGAATAGTCCCCATCACTAATGAAAGTAGATTAGCATTGTTGATATGGTGTTTAGATCTCATCCACCTCATATCGATTTTCATGGGGGATTTTTATATGACTTGAGATATGATGTTTGGTTACCACACATTGAATTGATATGCATGGTGATGATGGTTGTATCATACTATGCTTTAACGAGACTCGGGAGGAGCTCGGTTCCCATGGGCACTAGCTAGTATAGTAGGTCGATATTATTGATCGTTAGAATGAATTATCTTTTGGGAGCATAGTATTGGCTTGGGCTTACCATGAGCTCTCCATCTACATGGAAGGATGAAGGTTAGGATTGGACGTGGGTTTCTCTCTTCACTATTGGTCCTACAATCATATTCATGTGATTAGGCCACCAAGGCTTCCATGGGTCGTAGGAGACCATATAGAGATGAAAATTAGGTTTTTAAGATTGAGTGTCAATCGGGCCTTGGGTGACAGGAGGAGTGAGCGGAGGGTAGATTGGTCTACATTTATTAACTCATAGAGTTAAAGGTTGATCAAATTATTTGGAGGCCATATCGATGCTTCCTCGCATGGCCCGGCATGATGCATTCAAAGCTAGTGGGGATGAGGAGGACGAGGTTGATTCTAGGGATATGTCTAGAGATGATCAATTCCATTCAATTTTATAGTGTGAGATGACACATTTGAGTCATCCAAACAGTTCCTTTATATCCTATCTTATATAGGAGGAAGGATTTAAATAGGATGGTGTCGATTCCTATTATGGAAGACCTGTAGCAGAGGAGGCTATGCAATGGGATGATGATGATGATTTAGGAGTTAGAGTGGGGTACTCCGATTAGCATATCTTGCACCATGGGAAACTCATGTGACTAAGGAGGGAGGACACAATGAGATAGAGGAGATGGATATTGATGTTGAGCTAGCTCCTGGAGGAAGCATACATGATGGAGCAAGGGATCCTACATAGGTGGCATGCTTGCATGATAAGTTAGATCAAATGAGGGTGTAGAGAGATAAAACATGTGTATAGTGACAAAAACTATATATTAATGGGATAGGATCATGCGGTAGCAGACCAAGTTATTCAAGAGAGATACCTCTACTTTAGGTAGAGAGAGGCCTACAAGACCCATTTTGATGATCTTTCTACCATTGTGGTGACAAATTCAATGATTGTTGCTTAAGAAGCTCCATAGGGGTTGGGATAGGTTGCACCTCCCGACATGATTTCCATGGATCAATATTGAGGACTACCTAAACTAGCTAGATATTACGAGGAAATTTTATTTGAGAAGTTTTCTAAGACCCCTATTATTAGGAGAATGTATCTAGGATGGAGGGTGGAGGAGCGGAGCCATCTAGGAGTATGGGTACTTCATAGCAGCAACTAGTTTAGGGAGTTCACGAGGGTAGCGGTGACACACGGGGTCACGCGCTATACCTGCTCCTATAGTAGAGGATTTGAGAGTGTCAAACTTGCATTTTCTGAGTTTTATAGAATTTCTACTTTGAGGTAATCCCTAGAGGTCTCTGTGTGATGATGTACTGATACTCATTAAATCGATGTATATATATATATATATATAGATGATTTTTATTTTGTTGTTGATTCTTGTGTGTTTATTATGTGATGTGATGAGTTTAATTTTGATGTGGTGATGATGATTTTAGACATTATGATGTTTTTTTGTTTTTTGAGATTAGATGTGATAATGATGGTTACTCTTAGAATGCATGTTTTTAATATTTGATGATGATGGTGAAGTAAATACATGATTATATGGCTATTTGAAATTGGTATATGTATGCATAAAATGATGATATAAATGTGTGATGTGAGGATTAGAAGTGTATGTTTTTTTTTGTGAATTTGATAATGATGATTGGAAGGTATATGGGTAATATGTAATGAAAACAAGTTGAAAATGGAATTAATGATGGAAGTAAGTAAAATAAAACGTGTTGTAAGATAGATAGGTAGGATAAAGATGATTGAGATAAAGAAAGGTGTGCTGAAAGAAAATTGTTATAGGATTAGGATGAAAAATCCTCGTAAATATGGTTATCTATGGGTTAAAATTACATGATAGTGAGGTACATGTGAGTAAAATATGACTCTAACTACATTTGAGGTAAACATGATGATATCCAAGTAACGCAAGGCACATGCAACCAAAGAATATGTTAGCAAATAACCAACGATAGTTAGTCATTTAAAATATCATAAGGAAGAAATGGATGAGAGGATCCCATAAACCTAATTTTTACATCACAAAAGGGATTTGAGAGGTACTTGTATAGAGGAAAGAGGGTTCCCAAAAATTGGTATTCCCCTGAAATTATGCCTCATCTCTAGGAGGGGGAGAGGGAAAAACTAATCAACGCGAGAAGTCTACTAGAAGAAAGTTCATCAATGTAGGAATATTTCTTAGGATGCTAATAAAATGGAAGGATGATCAATGCGCGAGGCCTTCAAATTCCGTAAGGGTTAGCCATCCTTTGAAGGTCTAGTCCACTTTATACAATATGTAGATGGAAAGAATAACATATGATAGTCATCCTTCCGAGGATTGGTATATTTATTTGATTTTGATTTCATGATTTTGAATTCTCTTTTTTTTCATGAATAGATGTCCTTCGAGGGATTAGTCTATTTTTGATAACTTGATCCTCTTTTGAGCATCCATTATTTTTATTTTTACATGGGGGAGAGATGGAACTAGCTAAGGAGACCACTTATGAGGGGATGATGCATGTGCAAGAGACAACCTTAGATGCTTTGCATGGTTCCAATTGGTGAAGAAGAGGGTATTAAATGTAATGATCATTTAGTTCTCACCAAAAGGTATAACGTATCCATAAGGAATATGCTATGGGTAGAGCCATGGTGCCCATATTTAAGGTCACATCTAGGAAGTGACAAAAGACCACATAGTTCCAAATCATCATGAGGAGAGATGGAAAGGGCTAATATGGGGGAACAATCTAAGGATATGTGTAAGGGAACATTAGTAAATGTGCTAACAATAAGAATGGTCATGAGTGCAATGCATTAAACAGTTCTACTTATAATTTAGCGTCAAGGGAGGCCAAATGGTAGGTTCTTGACCCATTTTTAATGTAATAATGTATGGTCCAATCGAGTTAGGGGAAAAATTTCCACATTGGATACTTTCTAGATTAGTGAAATTCTAATAAAAATAGGAGGCCACCAATGTTAATGTCACATTAAAAATATGGGATGAGATAAATGAGAAAATATAAAAGTAACTCGCTACTCATTAAGGTAGAGAAAGGCACATGTCTAAGATAGATGAATGGTCATATCGTATGAATTAAATTTGAATCAATAAATATGCACTTTAAAGGAATATTTTATACAAAGCCAAGGTGTTTCCAAAGGGAAACATAAAAGTGGGGACAAAAGTGTCCATAGGAGGAGAAGATAAAAGGTATAAATGGATAAACCAAGTTAGATGAGATATAATCTTGGTGAATATGGAAAGGAACTAATCTATGAATAGATAATTCCTGGAATGAAGCCCCTCTAGTGTAGGAGGATGAATTGATGAAGATGAAAAGAAAGATGCTAAAATATCAAAAATAGGGGAAGATGATCCCCGAGAAAAAGACATGTGGATAGGATAGTGGATGTCGAATATATGAATTGGATATAAGGAGGATGGTGTAGCAAGACAAATAGAGTCAATGAATAAAGGATGACCCTTATTAAGAGGAATGATTTCTAGAGGATGGCTAATAGAGGATGTTGTGGGAAGAAGATGAGGCTAAATGGATGGAGAAGTAACAAGAGGAGTCATATGGGTTATGGATGAAGTGGTAGATGGATAAGGAAACTTGTCAAGGAGATCTTCTCACTCAATAATATTGTGGATGAGGGCTTGAAAGGCCTTAAAATGATTAGTGTCATGACCTGAAGTATGATAATATGCACATATAGAGTGGCAATTAAACCATGAGGGCTTCATACGGCTTGGGTCAAAGGACCGATAGGTTGGAACATGATGGTAGATGTTTGAAGTAGATGTTAAAGGACCTTTGTATATGATTCAATGTATGTACAAAGAGAGGTCATGTAAGATGCTATGGATGGGGAAGATGACGATGGATTGTGTCGTGGTCTAGGTGTTCTAGAAGAAGACATCATGGTGAATGATCTAGGATGCAAATGTGTAGGTGTTATCAATGATGGGGATGGTCCTAGGAGAGAATTAGATTGTTTATATTTAGGTTGGTTTAGTGGTCATGATGGACGATGAGGTCCTAAGATGGATGGATGCGGCCCTAAGATAGATGATTTAGATTTGGTCTTAATTGGATAAATGTCGACCTTCTTATTAGGAACCTCAAGGGATTATTGTGGAAGGATGTAGAGGTTTTGGATTTCAATGGTTGAGGAGTGCCATTCCAAGGGATGAAAATGATTTTGATAGGCGAGATAACAAGGCGATGGTGTGGTGGATGGTGGGAGTAATTTTTACATGATTTTTTCTAAGGAGGATGGGTATTGGTTCAATGTGGGAATGTCAAGTCACGTGGATGAGGCTGGAAGATCACCTATGGTGGCTACAAGTTGAAGTACTCTTAAATATTTCTCAAATAATGTAGATGGTGTGGATAAGGAAGGAGATAATCGGGATGTGGTCATGATGGTCAATGCGGTAGGAGTGGGCACAAGCATGGAAAGTTGCACCTTTGGTGTAGATTCTAAAGATACTATGGTGATAAAGGTGGAATAGATGTAGATGGAGGAGTGGAGTCGACTATGGGAGATGGGGTAGATGTAGGTGCGAGAATCAATAATGGGACTATGCATGGCTATAGAAGTAAAAAGAGGTGTTTGGATGATTTGATTGATGAGGTCTATGTGAGAAGGAGGTGATATATATGGTGGATGAATTGGTGTAGAAATGAGGGGCTCTGTAGTAGAGGTATGAATTTATTTTGTGTTTATCTCGGAAGGAATGGTGGATGTGGTTTGAGGAGATATGACGGGGGATATAGACGTGGGAATGGTAGTTGTAGTAGATTGGGATGAAATATATGATGTAGGCATGGGCAAGGAAATATGTGACAAGGATGTCAAGGTATACCTGGGTGGATTTTTGGATGTGGAAGATATAAAGGTAGTGATGGGTGTGCTTGGAAGAGACGTGGTTAATGGTTTAGGAACAGCAGGTGTGGATCGAGATGAGGGCGTAGTAAGGGCTAAGGAGGATGTGGTAAGAGTGGGACTAAATGTAGATGAAAGGGAGGTGGTATAAATTAAGGTGGTAGGTAACATGATTATTGGTATGGTTTATGTGGGGATAACTCTTAAAGGAGGCATAGGTAGAATGTCTAAAGTAAGAGTGGATGATGAGGTAGATAAGAAAAATATGGAGGAAGATGTCTAGTGTATGGTGTTGACTGAAAAATGGGTTTGATTGATATGGTATAGAAAATGAAAATGAATTTTTGGTGGTGGATTAGGAAAGGATTGTTTGAAGATATCGGGTGGTGAAGATTGGATTGATTGAGGAGATATATCATTGGGAGAAACACAATTGGGATAGGATGATTAGGATTAGACATGAAGGTTTTATGCAAGGAGTATAGGAATGTAATTAGAATGGATAGGCATTGTCATGGTAGATGAAGAACAAGTGATAGAAGATTGTGGGGATGGGGTATAATCTACTTTGGTCGGTGTGGTTAAGAAGTATTGGGTCTATGATGAAGGTAGTCATAAATGGGGCTGGAAGAATGTCTAGAAGCAACCAAGGATTTGGATGGAGTCATGGAAGATTTTTTCCCAAAACTCGTCGATGAAAATATTTTGTCCATTTTAAACAGACAAGTCAAGAAAATAATTCCTGTTATATTGTGATTAAATTTGCAAAAAAGAAAAAGGGTGATGGATAAAAAAGGACCTAGGAGGAGGTAGAATATGTCTTGTTTTGGGTAATCTTTGGCTAGGGAATGCAGGAGGTGGCTTTGCATTCAGTGATCCAATCCCAATAATTCTCTTGAGAAATGGAGTGTTTTGATGTGTGATTTGATTTGTGAGTTTTAAGGTTGTGTGTGATAAGATGTGATATGCAGTAAGTTGGACCCCTACCTAAACTATATAAGCAAGTAAGATGTAGAAAGAGTGTTGTTTTTAAACCTAAGATGAAGTGTGTTATTCGTGAGGACACAAATAAGAATGGGAAATAATGATGAAAAAGGGAGAAAATAGGGAGTAAAGTGAGGAATAATTGTTTAATGATTTTCCTATTTGTCTGCACTTCTTGAGCGATGAGCGATCCAAGCCACAAACCCAACATGAGAAAGAAATAAAGTGGAGCTTCATGTTGCGGTGTTAGTAAAAGACAAACAAAATTAAAAATATAGACATAAAACAAATCACCAAAAAGGTGGTCCCATGGTGCATGCAGAAATGTTGGACAAAAAACTTCCTCATTGATCAAGTGAATGAACTAGCGACAAAATAAACTAGCAACTAAGAAATGTTGGAGGGCTTATATTTCCATAGATGTGTGACATGATAGATATGGGTGCAAAATGGATGATGGATTCTTGATATAGCGCAAAACTGAAAATAATTTGGATTAAATAGATATATGTGGGGGTTGCCCAATAATGTGGTTTGAAGAGGTGATTAGCTTCTTTTGGTGGATGTCAACCCTCATTGTTTAGAAAGGATGCAATCAAACAATTACCTTTGATAACATGCAAAACAAACAAAACCTGGATCTGGAAAGATGATTGAAATTGATGTAAATCTAATTAGATGGAAAAAACTATAAATTAACTGTTACCTTGTCTTGTTAGACGATGACCTAGGCAGAGGTAGGTTAATGAAAACCTGGTAGGGAAGCTCTAGACTATAGGATGAATCTGAAGACCTAAAGGGTTTTAATGTGAACTGGGGGATGACCGAAGCCTTTGTATGTTAAGAGTAGTCTAAATGAAATATATAAAGATAGAAAACCCCGAGAATGAGCAGAAATGGGAAGCAAGGAAGTCGATTAACAAATTGGACTTGGGTTGATGGTGACCTAGGCTGAATGTAAACAAATATATCGAGTCATATATGGACAAAGAAAGGAAAGTGAGAAGAGAAACTTACACAAAAATTACTTTTGGGAAAGGTGGCTGGAGAAGAAGCTCTAAATGTTTTTGTTGATGGTTTGAACCTATAAGAGATTAGATACAAGAAATACCCAGATAATATGATAAAATATTAATAAATCAATATGATGATAATGATAAACCTCATGATGGATCATTGTGAGATATGTAGGCATGCTGAAAAAATGTCCAAAAGATCTATAGATGTTTCAAGGATGCTTAGGCATAGGGAAGAATGTCTAGTTCTCAAGGAAAATTTAATTTTGCGTGCATCTAATGATGAATAGAAAGAAAAATTAGCTAGTTGCATAGGGTCAACGACCATTAGTGTTGGATCACCACTGATTATGGGGAAAGTTTCCCCAATTTTTTGATTTTTTTATTTTGATGGGATTTTGAGATTCTTAAAGAATAGAAGGATGCTTTAAAGTAGTTAGGTGGGAAAGAGATGAGATAAGGGTAGTTAGGGCATAAAAATAGATAAAATCTATAAAATAAAAGGGGATGTGTATGTAGGATAAAAGAAATAAAAATAGAAGGTTGGTTAGGGAAATGGATGAGGATTAATTAATTAATATGAATTAATTAATTAATAGGAATAAATATTAATGTGGATGGGATAATTGGGAATGTAAGATATTAAATGATTAATTAGTTAATGTCATTTAATTAATGAATGAGGACTGGATGTGCATTTAATTAAATGAAGGAGATGATTAAATGAATATACGCATGTGGGTGATGAGGTTGTAGATATAGAATTTAGGTGTATACAACGCGATATTTCTTGTGACTTGTGAACTATTTCTCATGCTTGAGGATTCCTACAATAGTTTCTAACCTCTTGAATCTCCTACTAACATGTTTACATCACTTGTGAACATCCTTCATTATAATTTCATCATATTTGCATTGTTTTCTTCAAGTAATATCATTTATCTTTGTCTTTCTTACATCTAATGTTTTTCAGACCAAATAATATTTAGCACCACTTAAGAGATCCATTTTCAGTCTTATATTCCATTTTCTTTTCTTTGCGGGTTAGTTTTTAGCCCATCTATTATTGGATGTGTATTACTCGATACTGATCAATGTTGCCCCAACCTAATCATCATCAACCTCGAGTCTTGTTTACAAACCAATCCTTCCTTACCTCCATTTTTATTCCATCCCGTAGTTTCCTTTTCCTCGATTCCCTTTCGTAGGTCACTTCCAACATCCACAGGATTTTTTTGCATTCATTTCACATTCACACCTTTGCATGTCGCATAATTATATTTTTGTCTAGCTTCACCCACTCAAGTCACTATCAACCTACTTTTGTGCGGTATGGGTTTCCATCGAACCATTCGGGTAAAATATTTTTATGTTTATTTAGATTAGAATTTTATGTGCCTTGCATTTCTACATTTTAAGTTTATGTGTGCCTCATATCCTGCATATTATTATGTTTATTATTAATTTCATTTATCCTATCTTATCAAAGACAGGATTTACATCCTCCAAGGAAGTTAATTCTTCTTAGACCCAACTTTTTTGGGAAACCACCCCATCTCTCATCTAATCCATTTTCTTTGTATTCTTTGTTGTGCATGTCATCAACTTATAGTAATGAGGGCTATTCATCTATTTTTCACCCATATCCATTGCATCAAACTTAAAAGTAACTTAGACCCTCATTTTTGAGTTTTTCACTTTTCTTTAAAAGCTAACTCTTTTATTGAAACGAACTAGAAAATTTTAACAACAAATAGACAAGGGGTCCAGATAAGGTTTAGAAGGAAAACTAGCATGGGCTTGACAAACAACCTTGAGATGTTTGTTTCCATAGCTTGGAAATTTTCTTGAATTAAACGGTTTAACGATTGAATTGACATGAAGATGGATTGATTAGTTGTGGTGTCAAGAATGATAGAGTAGTCATGAGATGATAAAAAAGGTACTTACTTGTGAAGGTGGTGTATTGTGAGGGAGATACATAGTTTCTAGGGATTTTTGGAGAACATATTTGAAAGGTGGGTGCATTTGAAGTAATTGATACAAGGAGACTTGAGGAACCCTAAGGGCCATGAAAGAAAAGGTAATGTGTTAAATAATTGTCCTTAAAAGATAAGACCAATGATGAAACCCTAAGGAGGCATATGAAGATCGTAGGTATGATAAAAAAATATGGGAATATTAACCTTAATGAAATGAGGTTTTGTTGTTCGTAAAAGACAAATAGGATACGAGTTTTTAGACAACAAATGTAACATTTGAAATGATCAAAACAATCAAGATGCTAAACAAATAATAGGTTAAGATTATGAACATAAGAACAATATCTTAAGAATAGGAAAAATGAGGATCTAAATGGTTGATCACGAGTTGGGGTTGACCAAACGGTTAAATTTAAATAGTATTAAAAATTATTTCCGAGTATTTTTCTATGACTAATGATATGTTGATTATGAAATAAAGTATTGTCCAAGCAATAAGCCTTCAAAAATGTATATCCTTAAGTAAATGAGAGGAAAAAGTGACTTAGTTGACTCTGTGTGATCCATGAGTGATATAGTGAGTATTTGTTGGAATAGGTAGAAAAAAATGTTATAAATGCTCAAAGAAGATTATAAATTTCAAAAGTATGAATTAAAAAACTTCCACAAGAGGACATGAGAGGAAGGTGATAGTGTTTGATCTGGGTACTAATTTCCTCTTAGATGCTCAAGGTTAGAAGGTCTTCACTTCACTACTCATTTTTTCACTCGACTTTGTTGTTAGGGTTCCGATCATACCTGTAATTGACAAAACATATATCTACCTCCCATTTATATAAACCATAAAGAATATAATTACAATATGTATAATGTGGAGTCGAATAATTCCAACCATCACCGAAGAGTGATATTATAACCAAGTGTTGCACTACATCTCATGAATCCATGAAGATTCTTTTTTATGTGTGTGTAATGATTCCCTAGGCTTCCCTTGTGAAAGTTTCACTATGATAGCAAGCTAGATCTAGAATGTTACAATTATGCAAATGTGTGTTATGGAATAAAATGAACTTCCCCCTATGTTGTGTATGAAATTTTATGCATCCTTTATCCCTTGTATGAATGTTCTAGATGAATTCAATTGAAATAATATTGTGCCATGATGTAAAAATAGGTTATGAAAGATAATTCTTATAGTGGTTGGCCTCTTACTTGATAGTAATAACAAAGTATATACTTGATTTCCTTGTTTAAATTTTGTAATTTAAAACTTAAAGTCCCAAATTAAGGTTTAAAATATGACTAAAAGGAAAAAACTACCCAAAATATTAATAAGAAAAGAAAGAGGGAGATGAGAATCTAGGAGGGACGGGAGTGTGTGAGTGATTCGTCCTAAGTGGGTGCTAATGTCTCGAGGTGAAAATAGATAAATCAATCGACTACCAAGAGAGTTGTATGATATATAGGGCCAATAAAATGCCGAGAGATAAAGTAAAAGTACCAAACAGAGTTGTGAACCACTAGTTTTCTTTCTTAGGAATCATATATAGATTAACATGCATTACTACCTAGAAATGTACCAAAGTGCATAGATTTTGTGTCTATAGTGAACCCCTTCTCTATTTCTTATATTGTAATTGATTAATTTTTATATTGATATCCTCTTATAATTCTTGGATTTATATCTTTTGGTGAAGTGATAGGGATCCTTGTCCCCTGTTCTTTGTCATGTTTATGTTTCATTGCTTTGGGACAATACTACCTTTCAAGGACACTACCACTCGTGTGCTAGTGTCATTTATATGAATTTTTATCCATTCTATTTTGTTTTGTAAATTAATATTTGGTAGAATTTTTCTTGTCTTTTCTAATTCTTTGAGTCGGTTTTTGGTGCAATTAATTGTTTAAATTCAAATAAGGAAGTCATATATATACACAACTTACTCACTATTAGGGATTGGACAATTTTGGGAATTTTCTCACTATCTTCTACTTGGGAAAAGATAAAAAATTCAAGGATTGCAATTGGGATGCATTATTCAGTTAATAGGAGGGCCTATTTCAGAATTCCATCTCACAAATTAATCTTGGGAAAAATGTAGTTACAAACTGTTATCTTGGTTTTAGTAGAAAAAGTTAAACCTAGCTTCAAGAGGACACAATTCAAACAAACAGACACATACACACACTATAACTACATAGATTCGGAAAAGTAGTAGTTCCTAGTTACATTCAAATTGGTGTGAAAAAAATGTTAATCAAAATAAAGCATATGCATTATTTATTTCATCTAATGTTTTCTTGGAACTTGTGCAAGAATTTTTTTTTTTGTAGGTTTTGGTGAAACATAGAAACCCTACAACAAAGTAGATATGACATAGAGTGAAAGGAAACATAAATCATTAGACCCTGAAAATTTCATATCTATGTTTTTATTTAGGACACTAGCATCCAACTCATACACTACCATTGGGGTTGTCTAGTCCTCATCTAGGCATTCCTATTTGAAGAGGTTTCAGGTTCAAATTTTCTAGATGAATATTATTTAATCAAAATCCATATTGTTCCATTTATTTTTAGCCAAAAATCATAGCATATCTCCTTATACATTCCAAGTCACTCTTATATCACTAATTCTTAGACTTTATTATTTCTTTCATGATATATCTTGTTTGTTATATTAATATTCAATTCATCTAAGATTTATGATTAATATTTAAATGATATCATGAACCCACTTTTTTATTGAACCTTATATTTCCCTAGGATATGTCATTTTGTGTATTCCTCATGACTTATCAAAATGTGTTGTGAAACCATAATCCCAAACCTGCTTCCCAAAGTATGATCCTAGTCCTATAACTTGTTTTCATCCTATATTTTTAAATTCCCAAGAAGAATACTCCTTTTACCATAAATCACATAATACTACTACATATCATCCCAAAACTTCTCTTGTTATTACAAATATTATCAAACCTCGCAATGATGTTGTTCTCCTACCTCCTATAGTGATATTGCCTATATTGTTATAAATGATACACGTGTTTAGGATTTCGTTAAATTTTCATATGAGGAAGGTATTTTTCATGATGTTTGTTATAATTATACACATTTTAATGCTATAGATGATATCATAAATGTCCCTCACCCTATTCCTTCTCCTCCACATTGATATGTATAAATAATAAGAGTTGATCCTAGTGATGTTGATAATAATATTGTAATGCACTCTTGTTTTACTCAAGCAATTAGTTCCACATTAAATATTCTATGTTTAAAAACATATCTTTCTTCTTCGACCTCTTTTATGCTTCATAATGATGTTAGTATTAATTTTCCATCTCATAATGTATTACAATCTGGAAAACATCATGATACATGTGAATATCCTCTTGATGTTCTCACAAATAATATGCATACATGATCATAAGGATAGTGTGCATAATACTTGCATTACTTCTTCTAGTGATATTGTTAGTAATAATATTGTGTAAGATTATTTTCTGCTGATTCTTCTTTCCATGTGCCTATTTTTGGTGCTCAAATTAGTCTCACCCCGTTTTTCATTGAAATTCTTCGGTTTTGCGGGCTTTGTTTTATTTTCTATCTCCCCGTATTAATGCTTGAAGAATCTATCCTCCATTTGGTTTCCATGATCAGTCCCTTCCTTGGTCGAGGATCACTTAAAGGTCTAAAATTTGTTTTTTGTTCCTCTGTCCATTTGAAAGAGTCTGTAACTTGGGCGTAAAACTCGGGTTTTTCCTTTCCTTCCATTTTCCACAGTCATGTTTTGTTGTCCTTATCATTTGTGTCCCAAATATCTATAGAAACATGATTGGATGCAGCTTGGAGGATCAAATTTGGGCCATAGAAAATTTCCAAACTCTCCTTCCTTGAGGAAAGATTCATTTCTGGGCTCAAATGGTGATTTTCCTACATTTTATGGTTTGACAGGTGTATTTTTCAGTCAAGTTTACTTCTCATCATCAATGGAATTGTGGCCTTTTTCAGATTAGATGTGGCTCAATGGGGCACTTTAAAAACTCTAAGGCTCACTTCGACCCAAAACTTGTTCATGTGGAGGAATGACGCTCATTTGAAAATTTCCCTTTTGTTTGGCCTTGGAGTTATGTCGGGAGACACGTGGAGATTTTCATTGCCTTGCCAAGACTTGGACAAATTTTTCATACAGCTAGTATAGTTTTTGTAGACCATGGACACGTGGAGGGTGGGCACTCATTTAAGGATCCGCCTCAGGGTCCCACCTTAACAATTGAGAAATGGAGACATGTGGAGGATTCCGCTGGCTCCGCTTTGTACTTAAACTTTTAAAAGCAATTTTGAAGGGATTGGGACACATGGAGTGACCTTTCTTGTTTGAGGACCAGCCCCTAAGTTTTATTTTGAAGAAGCGTCAGGAGGACACTTGGAGGATTCTGCTCACTCTACCCTTCGCTTGGACTTTTCAACGGCCAAAAAAATGTCTCGAGACTCTAGACACATGACGCCTTCCACCAAACCTTCAAATTTTTTAACAAAATCTTCCAAAATGAGACACGTGCTTTGAGCCCACACTAGTTTGGGGTCTCTAATTTTGGGACCATCTCAAAATGTTCCATTGAGACATGTGGTTGGATCCTTTTTACAATGAGACTTTTCAAAGGCCAAAAGGCATTTTTCTTGGGCCCAGGGCACGTGGAAGGCCCACACTTATTTGGGACTTTCCTCTATGCTTCTCCTTTGCATTTGTGCTAAGGAAACACATTGGAAACTATGATATAAAGTGGAAAAGGGATAGAATCAATGGTTGATGTGTATTTCATCTATTTTTTTGCCATTTTTGCTCCAAGACTCCTGGAGATGTGAATATGCACTATTTTTCATCGTTCTTTGATGAAATTCCTTGTCGTCTCTATCTATAAAGTGTCATTTGATGGATTCAGAACTTAATTTGTGAGTCCAAGGATTGTTAAGGTTGATATTTTGAAGTTGGAATTGCTCAAGCACTTGCAAAAATGGGAATTACTAGAGGAGATGGATGTGGGGAAGAATTACAGAGGAAAGAGAGGGAAAAAGGATGAAATGATGAAAGTTCAGGCACAAAATATGAAAAGGTTTTTCTTCGAGAGCGAAAAGGATTACATGTCATATCCAGTTGTGAAGAGTCTCTGCAAAATGATTAAAAAGGGGATTTCTCGCATGACAGAATAAGAATGATTAGAAGGATTGCCAAAAATTGTGGCATAACATCCTAGTCATTAGTTGAGGGCCTAAGAAACGTGATCAATTCACAATTAGTCCACCTGATGACTTTTTTGTATCGAATTTGTTAAACCTTGTTGTTCAAACAAATGGGCAACAAGGAAAGGTACCTCAAATATTCTTATCTTTTGGGGGAAAATTGAGTGAGGAAAATGTATAAATGTAATGAGAATACTCTTGCAAATGGTCGAAGGTTGAATTCTTAAGAGAAAATTTGAGAAAGTCGTCTTCGTGAGAGACCAAGCCGAGATAACCTGTTATTTTCTTCTGTGTTAGATTTTCTATCATGTCAAGTTGGTTGCAAATGTATAGCCATTGACGAGCATTGAGATTGCTCTAGAATCTTTCCCCTACTGATGAATCTAAGCAATTTTGAAATTAATTTGTGTCCAATCTCTAGTAATTTGTGTCTTCTTTTTTAGAATGTATTCAAATGGTTTTTTTTTTTCCTATTGAAATATTAAATGGAAATATTTGTGAAATCACATAGGATCTCATCCATGTGATAGTTTAACGGTATTTGAAATTGTATTTCAAGAAGAGGCTTCATCTTGGATGAAATAAAAAATTTAAAATCAATTCACTGTCATTTGTTGATAAAGATTTTTGTAAGTCTTAGGGTGTACCTTAGGCATGATTGATCAGAGATGTTGATGTTTAATTGAGTATTTCAATTCAACCCTTCATGTTAGAGTCTCAAATATTGTGTGAAAACGTGTTGATCTGGTCCTCCATTGAAGCACACCTTCTCGGTTGAAAGAATGTCCTAACTATTTTGAAGCTTTTTGTTATTGAGTTATCCATTGTTATTAAGTCCCTTAAAGATTAACTATAATCAACTTTATCCTACTTCATCTCTCATAAAAATAATTCAAAAACCAGTGATCCATCCGAACTACCCATGTTTTCCATGTATATCAACAAAGGAAAAAAATCTACTAACTAAAATATGTAGAACAGTTAGGATTTCTTAAAGTCTTCAGTAACCTTAGCTTTGTGATTGAAAGTATCTCTGTCTTTTAGAAGTGACAACTCTTAAGAGTTAAATTATGGAGTATTGACCGTAGTTTCCTAAGGTTTTATTTACAAAATTTGAGTAAAAGAAGGATATCTCCATCTACTTCATCAAATTGAGGTTACACTAAGCGTCCCTCTCACCTGGTCAAGAGGAACAACCTAAAGTAGTGACAAAAGGTCAAATCCTCTTGAAGTTGCTATCCATATCTCCACAAATCTGAGCAAAAAGGGCCAGTTACATCTCATCCTGGCTACAAAATGACACATACTGTGATCTATATGTCTCTAAGCTCCATGTCCAATTTTTGATGTTGCTTGGCTTGAAAGGGAGAACAAATTTGGACACCAAAACTCATGGCGCTAATGCAAGGGAATATTTGTAGTATTTGAATAACGGTTTACACGTACGACACTCAGTAATGCTTTTTACATATTTTAAAGTGCTAATACATTGTTGAAACATCATTATCTATTTAGATATGTAAGAATTGTTCAAAGTTGTGAGTTCTGAGTGTAATATTTTCAGCTTATACAGTTATTGCACTAAGATTTGTATCATCATTGATAAATTTGGGTAAAAGAAGAGCATATCTTGTAAGCTTTGCATGAATCTAGTATTAATGACTTTTGATAGGTCTTTCATAGTGTATTTGCGAAAACTAAGGTGAAAATCCTTAGTAGTGACTCTGTGTTGTTTAAATTCTTTATAAATACCAGTGTCTTAACATATATCAAGTAAGATTTGTCATTAATATCTGCAAAGCTGGAAGGAAGAAGATATTTCTTTGCCAAGGACCCTAGTAGAAGGTTGTTTCAAGAGTCGGGAATGTCTAATTCGAAGGAAAAAGAATTTGGAAGGTGTTGGAGATCAAACATCAAGAAAAGAGATCTCTATTAGTGAAACTGATCAAAGTTGTCATTGAAGATTGTAGTACTTCCTCAAGTGCTTCTAAATCATGTAGTCTCTTTGTTGAAATGAATTCTCCATCCGGAGAGGGTCCTTCATCTATATTTGAAACATTTTCTTCTCAATATTCCTCTATATTTTCAAAATCTAATAGAGTTTTCCAAGAGACATAGCCTTTAGAGGGAATTCATTCTAAAAATTACATACTTGTATGACACAGACCCCTCACTCCACATAATTTTGTTTCTCCTATAAGATCACCTCCTCAGAAAAATATGGCTTAACCTCCACCAAGACCTTATTTTTTGTTAATACTTTTGGTCCCATCAGTTTTAGATGTATGGTTGGCTATCCAAATGTTGTGCCACAAGATGTAAGACATAGATTGCCTAAGTTTCAGAGAAATAATGCAATCACTTGGGATCAACATTTGAAAATATTTATCAATATGATGGAGGAATTTGAAATAGAGTTTGAGGATGTATACATTAAATTATTTATCCATACTCTAGAAGAAGATTCAAGGAATGGTATAAATATTTTCCAGATAATTCCATTGACACTGGATAGAGATGAAGAATTATTTTAGAATGCAATATGGTGATAAAATAGACCTTAGGTTGATTTTATCATAGTTTGAAAATAGAAAAAAATCCTAATGAATCGGTGCATGATTTCAATACAAGATTTAACAAAACATTGAGAAGACTGCCTGTTAATTTGAGGCCATGTGATGAATCATGCCGATAAAATATTTAGATGCATTTGATAAGAAAGATTCAAACTATTTGAGGGATAAGAACCCTATAATTTTGAGGCGAGACCTTTACCATGGCTCTGCAAATTGAGAACAACATTAAAGAAGTTAGAAAACCTCATAAGAGGGAGGGAGGGTGTTAAACCGATCAACCATGAGAAGGCTCAATCAAGTAGGGTTATGGATCTTAAGGAAGTTGTAAATTCCTTGGCTAGGGATGTCAAAGAAATATCTTACAAACTAGCTAGGGTGGAGAAGGGAATTGGGAAAGGTTTTCAAGGTCCACAAAGGCAACAAGGACAAGACAGATTTTCCAATCAACCTAGAAATGATCGAGAGATATGATGATAGAGGTAAAAGATTCATGTGAGCTAGATAACCCTGAGCTAGATAACCCCAAGCTAGGGAGAATAGAGTAGTGCATGATCCTCTAAATGTAAGAGTTGTTGTTGTTGAAGAGACAAATCAAATGGATTGGTGTGACAAATGCTTCTTACCCCACCCATGATGTGAAATAGATACGAAGGTCGAAGAAGATGATTATGATGATAACACGATGATGATGCATGCATGGTGGAATTATCTACAAACTCACAACAAGGAACTAATTCAACTGAGGTAATAAGTGCAAGAACTGCTGCAAGTTTTGGGATTGAATTCACCGGGTACCTCTTCTTCCTCCCTTTCATTCTTTAGAAATAGATATGGTACAAGAATTTGAACTTTGTAATAATGATTTTGAGTACCTAAGAGCTCTAATGATTAAGAAGTACAATGGAGGAATCCCATCGAAGAGGATAGATAGCTATTAATGAATGTTGTTATTGCCCAAGAAAAGGAGTATAACACAAGAAGTAAAGTTGTGAAAGGGTCAAGGCGTCAAGCCAAACCAAAGACCCAGTTCTCACCAATGTCCCAAAAGAAGCTCTTAAGAAAGATGCATCGGAAAAGGCCTTGTTGTCTCAAGTAGAATTTGTGTTCCCAACCATGCCCAAAATGTTAAAAATCTTATGGCATCGATGAGTTTATCAATATTTTGATAAATTCTTCTTTGCCCAAATGCTTTCCCTATGACATTACCCAAGTCTTAAGTTAGATCAAGATTTATGTCTCAATTGTTGAACTACTTAGGATTCCTGAGCACAAGAAGAGGGATTTTGAGTATCTAGGATTGGAGGAAGATAAGAATGCCCAAGGTAGAAATATAAATAATGTAAACACTTCTCCAACCATTGCAGACCTAGAAAAACCACTAACATTAGAGGATATAGCTGAACCACCTGAAGTTTACTTAGGGACATATTTGGTTGATTCTCAATTAAATGTTGATCCATTTTTACAACACCGATAATTAAGGACAGATTTGTAGCATAATTATATGTTTGACTTCACAAACATCATACAATATTATGCCTGTAGAAGTCATGAATGAATTGAACATTAAAGTGAAAACATCTTATGGCAAGTGTACTGCAATGGATTCTAGAGAGGTGCCAATTGGAGGGTGTGTAAAAAAATTTGTGGTATAATTTGCAGCTTATCTGGTAAGAACTTGAAACTTGATGTTGTTATTGTTGATTGCCCTGCCAAATGGGGCATGTTGTTATCAAGAAATTGGGCTGAAAGTGTTGGTGGAAGGCTTTAGATGGATATGTCTTTTTCCACCATTCCAATTCAAGGCAACCTTGTAAAGTTTTATGGAGAGAAGAAGATGTTACACCTTATTGAAGATCTAAATAATGCCTCTTATAAAGTTTTGTATGCTGATGTAGATGTTGATAACTTTGTTGGGTTTTTGATGGAAAAGAGCATAAGATTGATCAATGTAAATGTCTTGAACAGGTAGGTTTTGCTTGGACCTTGTTATTTGATGGAGCCTTTTCCAAGTTTGGAAATGGTGCTTGGAATTGTTCCGATTTCTCCACGCTAAGAATACTTTGTCTTTTCTTTCAAACTTAAATTTGAATGCACAAACACCATTTCTGAATATGAAGTATTTTTATTAGGCTTGAGAATTGCATGGAAATATGGTATAAAGGATATCATTATCAAAGGGGATTTATAATTGATTGTCAAGCAAATTAGAAAAGCGTATACTACTAAAAATCAGAGAATGAAACGATAAAAGCATCCAGTCTGGGATTTGATTGAAATGTTTGACTCTTTTAATATTGTGCATCATGATAGAATGTTTAATGATGTTGCAGAAAACTTAGTAGTGCTAGGATACAAATTTGGGAATTGTACAGTGTCTCCATTTTGTGAGTATGATGTTGAAATACTAACAAGGCCATATGTCCCTGATAACATTAAAAATTGGCAAGTGTTTGATGATGATATCAAGGTGAAATGGTTTTTGCAGAACCAAGGTGAGTTTGCTAACCAAAATATAGATTGGGAACCAATGGTGTGTGTTGCTGAAGGAAAGGAAACATTATTTGGCAAAGACATCATCCACTGAAGACAAACACGATTCCCAAATGTTTGGTGGCACTTGAGTTGAACTTTGATAATGCTGATTGCATTATTAAAAGGAGTATGTCAGTTTCAAGAGATGTGGAAGAGCATGACCTGGGCACAAAGGAAAACCACGTAAAATTCTAGTTAGGAAGTAATCTCAACAAGGAAGAGAAGTAGTCCTATGTTTAATTGCTAAAGAAATATCAAGACTTCCTAGCTTGGTCTTACTTTGAGTTGAAGGCATACAGGGAAGATTTGTTCCAACATGAAATTCCTCTTGAATCTAATGCCAAGCCTTTCAGGAAAAAAAAATAGGCCCATCAATCCACTCCTTTCTTTGAAGATGCAAGAAGAACTAAAGAAGTTGAGGGATGGAGGGATCATTCAACCCACAAGGTACTCATCTTGGGTTGCAAACCTAGTGCTTGTCAGGAAAAATAATGGTGATATAAGGCTATGCGTAGACTTTAGGAACCTGAATAAAGCATCATTGAAAGATAATTACCCTCTACCAAACATGGAGAATATGTTATAATTGGTAACTGGTTTTGAACTATTATCTACTATGGATGGTTTCTCTGGCTATAATCAAGTTGTTATGAAGGATTCAGAAAGAATAAATACTATCTTTACCACTCCTTGGGGAACTTATGTCTATGTCAGGATGTATTTTGGCTTAATGAATGATAGAGTAACTTTCCAAAGAGAAATGGATGTAGTATTAGAGGGTTATATCAATGAATTTATTGCTATTTATCAAGATGATGTAAGCGTGTTTTACGTAAAAGAAATGATCACTTGCAACACTTGGGAGTAATGTTGTTAAGGTGTAGAGAGTATGGCATATCATTGAATCCCAAGAAGTTCCACTTTGTAGTGCAAAAGGCAAAGCCGCTTGGTCACATTATATCAAAAGAAGGGGTCATGATTGATCCGAGAGTGGAAGCCATCAAAAAGGTTCCAATTGCAAGAACTAAGAAGTGAGTTCAATCCTTCTTTGGACAAATACAATTTATCAAAATATTTTTGTCTAACTTTGTTGAGTGGCCATCCCCATTACCAGTATCTTTGAAAAACAACCAAGTTATAAAATGGGAAGAAGCTTCCTTTCAAAATTTCAACGGGATCAAGGAAACACTAAAGCATGCCCTTGTTTTGGAAGCTCTAAATTACAAGAAGCCTTTTCAAGTGTTTTCTTTTTCTTCAGAAAACACCATTGCATTTGTCTTATTGTAGAAGGATGATGAAGGGGTTGAGAGACCAATTGAATTTTTTAGTAAACATTGCAAGGAGCTGAGTTGAAGTACACCATCATGGAGAAGCAAGAATTTACCTTGGTGAATGCAAAAAGGTTTTCAGACCCTACACCTTGAGCTCTAAAGTTATTTCTTATGTACCTCACACCATGGTGAAAGACATCTTATTAGATATGGAGGTCTCAAGCAAAATATGCAGATGGGTAAACAAGTTGTAGGAATATGACATGGATATCCAAATCACAAAATTGGTAAGAGGTTTGGGCCTAACTAAGCTTATGGATGAGAGAAACTTGCAAAATATCGAGGTGAATGAAGTATAAGGAGAAAGGGTGGATGCTCGTGAAAAGTTGGTAAGCTCGAATGGTACAAAGATATAATATTTTATGTCGACATCTTTAACCTACCCTAAACATTTGAGTAAAAATCAAAAAGAGCTCTTAAGTTAGCCTCTCGAAATATGTCATCACGATTTTGGTTAGCTTGGAAGAACCCAAAGGGAGTGCTCTTAAGACATTTTGATGGAAGAGTTACAACACATAAAATATTAAGGCATGGTTATTTGTGGCCAACTCTCTTCAAGGATACAACTCTATTAGTTAAGAGATGTGAATGTTGCCAGCATTTTCTTGAAGAATGAAAGCTTTAGGCTCCCTTCTTTTGTAGCTTTAGTCGGCTGAATCCCCATTTAGACAATAGGGAATGGATTGCATTGGGGAAAATTCTGATCCTTCCAATGCTAGTCATAAATGGATTCTTGTATCCATTGATTATTTCACTAAGAGGGTGGAAGCAATCCCCACCAAGAAGGAAACACAAGAAGTTATCATGGACTTCATGTTGAACCAAATTATATGCAGATTTGGCATGCCAACTAAAATTTTGCTAATAATGCCATGAGTTTTAGACCCAAACCTTTGGTGGAAATGTGTAAAGAGTATGGAATCAATTTGAAATATGATTCTAAATACAATCCCCAAGGAAATGGACAAGTTTGAGTCCAAAAATAAAAACTTTTGAAGATCATTAGAAGAACCTTGGAGCTGAACAAAAAGATGTGGGGTGAGTAGCTAAAGTTTGTTGTGTGGGATGACAAAATCACTCTCAAAAGAGCTACCGGTAAAAACCCATTTGAGTTGGTATATGGAACTCAAGCTTTAATACCCCTTCATTTGCAATTATCTTCATTTCAGTTTGTTCAAAAAATTGAAGATCAAGAATTTATTCCATATGATGCTCTAATCAATCAGATTATCGAGTTACATGAAGAAAGAAGAGCATCTGATCAGCAACATGTGAAGTTCAGATAAAATTTGAAGAAGTTATTTGACAAGAAGGTGACTCCAAGAGCTTTCAGCATTGGGGATCTTGTGATTTTATGGGATAGTAGACATGAAGATAAGGGAAAGCATGGTAAATTTGATGCATTTTAGATGGGCCCTTATTCAATTGATATTCGAATTGGTGAAAATGCATTATTCCTAAAAAAAAGACTTAGATGGGGAAATTCTTGAATTGCATGTCAATGACAGGCATTTGAAACATTTCCTTGATTGATTTCTTATAAACAAGGTATACTCCATTTGTATAGTGTATAAGTCTTTGTTTTCATTCTATTTTTCTATTTTTGTTTAAGTTCGTGCTTGGTGACCTAGTTTTGCTAGTTTCTCAGTTTGTTTTTTGGAGGATGGTTATGGTTTCTCTTCTCTACGAGCTTATTCTTTGACTTCGTTTCCCAATGGTTTGTTTTTGGAACTTCATCTACTATTTGTTCTTGTGGCACACATAGGAGTGCCCATCCCTGATTCGGAGCTGATGTTGGTGCTCAAATTATTCTCGCCCCATTTGTCATTGAAATTCTTTAGTTTGTGGGATTTGTCATGTATTCTATCTCCCTGTATTGATTCTTGAAGACTCTATCCTCCATTTGGTTTCCATGATCAGTCCCTTCCTTGGTTTAGGATCACTTAAAGGTGCAAGCTTTTCTTTTTGTTCCTCTGTCCATATGAAAGACTTAGTAACTTGGGCGTAAAACTCAAGTTTTCCCTTTCCTTCCGTTTTCCACAGTCATGTTTTGTTGTCCCTGTCATTTGTGTCCCAAATATCTATGGAAATGTGATTGGATGCAGCTCGGAGGATCACATTTGGGCCCTATAACATTTCTAAATTCTCTTCCTTGAAGAAATATTCATTTCGGCTCAAATGTTGATTTTCCTACATTTTACAATTTGTGGTATATTTTTCATGGTCAAATTTACTTCTTAGCATCAAGTGGAAACATGGCCCTTCTGGTTAGATGTGGCCCAATGGGGCACTTTAAAAAATCTAAGTGTCACTTCAACCCAAAAATTGTCCACGTGGAGGAATGATGCTCATTTGAAAATTCACGTTTTGGTTTGGCCTTGGAGTTGTGCTAGGAAGACATGTGGAGATTTCCACTTGCTTGCCTAGAGTTAGAAATTTTTTTCATGCATCCAGTATAGTTTTGGTAGACCATGGACATGTGGAGGTCTTGCACTCATTTGAGGATCCACCTCAGGTTCCCACCTTAACAATTGTGACAGGGAGACATGTGAAGGCTTTACACAGCTCCGCTTTGTACTTAAACTTTTCAAAGAAATTTTGAAGCGCTTGGGACATGTGGAGGGACTATGCCTAATTGGGGACCGTCTGCTAAGTTTTATTTTGAAGAAGTGTAAGGAGGAAACTTGGAGGCTTCCGCTAACTCTGCCCTTTGCTTGGAATTTTCAATGGCCAAAGAAAAATGTCTTAGACCCTAGACACATGGCACCTTCTGATGAAACTTCAAAGTTTTTAACAAAATCTACGAGACTGAGACACATGTTGAGCCTGCGCTTGTTTAGGTCTCTAATTTTATGGACCATTTCAAAATGTGCCATTGAGACATGTGGAGGCTTCCACTGGCTCCTTTGTACACTAAGACTTTTCAAAGGCCAAAAGGCATTTTTCTTGGGCCCATGACACATGGAAGGCCCGCGCTTATTCGATACTTTCCTCTTTGCTTCTCATTTGCGGTTGCACCAAGGAAACATGTGGACGAATATGATATAAAGTAAAAAAGGGGTAGAATTAATGGTTGATGTGTATTGTGTCTATTTTCCTCCATTTTTACTCTAAGACTCCTGGAGACACAAATACACACTATTTTTCATCATTCTTTGATGAAATTCCTTATCATCTCTATCTGTAAAGTGCCATTTGATGGATTCAAAACTTAATTTATGAGTCCAAGGATTGTTAAGGTTGATATTTTGAAGTTGGAATTTCTTAGGCACTTGTAAAAATGGGAATTACCAGAGGAGATGGATGTGGGGCAGAATTGCAAAGGAAAGAGAGGGAAAAAGGATGAAATGATGAAAGTGTAGGTGCAAAAGATGAAAAAGGTGTTGCCTCAAGAGTGAAAAGGATTACCTATCATATCCAGTTGTGCAGAGTCTCTAGAAAATGATTAAAAGGGGGATTTCTCACATGAAAAAATCAAAATGATTAGAAGGATTACCAAAACATTGTGGCATGGAATCCTAGTCTTTAGTCGAGGGCCCAAGAAATGTGATCAGTTAAGAATTGGTTCACCTGCCAGCTTTCTTATATGAATTTATTAAATGTCACTTTCTAATACAAATGGGTAACAAGCAAAGGTACCTCAAATATTATTCTCTTTTGGGGGTAAAATTGAGTGGGAAAAATGTATAAATGCAATGA
This sequence comes from Taxus wallichiana var. yunnanensis, assembly GCA_018340775.1. NCBI lineage: Eukaryota > Viridiplantae > Streptophyta > Pinopsida > Cupressales > Taxaceae > Taxus > Taxus wallichiana. The sequence goes on from CM031243.1 coordinate 418,972,149, forward strand.
GAATACTCTTGTAAATGGTCGGGGGTTGAATTCTTAAGAGAAAATTTGAGAAATCTATCTTCCTGAGAGACCAAGCCAAGATAACCTGTTATTTTCTTTTGTGTTAGATTTTATATCATGTCAAGTTGGTTGCAGATGTATAGCCATTGACGAGAATTGAGATTGCTTTGGAAGCTTTCCCCTACTGATGAATCTAAGTAATTTTGAAATTAATTTATGTCCAATCTCTAGAAATTTTTGTTTTCTTTGTTTCATAATTTCGTAAATGATTTATTTTGTTCCTATTACAATCTTACATTGAAATATTTATGAAATCACATAATATCTCATCCATGTGATAGTTTAATGGTATTTGCAATTTCATTTCAAGAAGGGCCTTCATCTTGGACGAGATAAACAAATATAAAATCAATTCACTATCATTTGTTGATAAAGATTGTTTGTAAGTATTTGGGTGTACATTAGGCATGATTGATCAAAGATGTTGATGTTTAATTGAGTATTTTAATTCCGGCATTCATGTTATAGTCTCAAAGATTTTATGAAAATGTGTTGATCGGGTTTCCATTGAAACACACCTTCTAGTTGAAGGAATGTCCTAACTATTTTGAAGCTTTCTATTGTTGAGTTTTCCATTGTTGAGAACTCCCTCAAATATTAGGTATAATCAGCTTTATCCTACTTCATATCCCACCAAAATAATTCAAAACCATTCATCCATCTTGAACTACCCATGTTTTCCCAAAGTATATCAACAAAGGAACAAAATCTACTTACTAAAATATGCAGTAACAGTCAAGATTTCTTAATGTCTTGATAACCTTAGCCTTGTGATTGAAAGTATCTCCATATTTAGAAGTGATAACTCTTAAGAGTTAAATTATGGAGTATTGAATATATTTTTCAAAGGTTTTCTTTATAAAATTTGTGCAAAAAGAAGAATATCTCCATCTCCTTCATCAAACAGAGGTTACATTAAGGGTCCTCTCACCCTGGTTGAAGAGGCACAACCTAAAGTAGTGAGGATAGGTCAAATCCTCTTGAAGGTGCTATCCATCTCTCCACAAATCTGAGTGACAAAGGGCCAGTTAGATCTCATCCCGGCTACAAAATGACACACACTATGATCTATCTGTCTCTAAGCTCCATGTCTAATCTGTGATACTTCTTGGCTTGAAAGGGAGAACAAATTTGGATACCAGTTCACCTATTCTAGGTTTTCGATTCATCGATAAAAAATTGACTTTCAACGTATTAATGTTGTTATGGATTTGTAATGGTAGGATTCAACCATTTATTAAAACCATTAATGTTTATTTCATTCCTCTCAAACACATTATTTCTCTTATGTATGTTATAGGTTATTTACAAAATAATATCCATACCCTTAACCGTGAGAGTAGGGCCTATTATCCTGGTAATGATAATAATTTACTTCATGTAAATCATATTCCTCTAAAGATTTATAATTCAGAATTTCGTAAGGGTTTCAATTTTCCTACATTTACATTGATGAAACATGTAATCCTTATATGTATCTTAAGCATTTTAGATTAGTTTTCGATTCACATTCTAATGATACATTACTATTGAAAGCATTTCCTAGGAGTCTTACTTTCTTCTCATTGGTGTAATCATTTTCTTAGTGGATAAATTAGTAATTATCGTGATATGGATAGATAATTTCTAGGACATTTTATTTCTAGCAATAATATTAAATTTACTTTTTCATTCTTTCCTTATTTTCATCAAGGAAATAAAGAACATGTTAGTCATTATATCTTAAATTTTAAATATTTCATGTATCATTTACTTTATCAACCTATTCATCTAGAAATGTAATATATGTTTTATCATGGATTTTTTCTTTTCGAAAGAAAAATATTATATGATATATGTCAATCCCTTAAACTTAGTTTCTTTAAGGTTATAGTCTTTGAACAAAATATCCTTAAAGAACAATTTTTTTACCATTCTACTAGTTCTTCTACTACTTATCCACATACTTCATCTTCTCTTCATCCTATTTCCCCACCCTCATGTTCTCCATCTCCTAATAGATGCAAACACTATAATTCACCTCATTTTTATATACCACCACCACATTCAACTTCCCCTCATAAGCGGGATACATTGTAATTCTCACATTTTACTAGGCCTCATGCTATTTCACACCCAATGATTGATGAAAGATTATTTAGGAAAACCACAAATTAATATAACCCTCCACATCAGTTACAACATACTTGTAACCATCAATTTTTTAATTTCCATAGGATCAATAATCATAGAGAAAATGAGTATCATGCACTCTATGATAATATGTAGTTTCTTGAAAACATATTTGTCATTAAGTTTCATCCATGCCATGTTGATAGATCAAATTATCTCATGCTACAACACCACACACTAGTATATGTTACTTTGACTACCTATCATTCTCCTAAGGTCATTTTTCCGTATCCTCCCTCTCGATTTAAGTACGCATAAGAAAATTCCTCCACTTTTCATACACTCTATACCTAAATGATTCCTAAAGAAGTACCGGTTGCCATATTATTTATATCTTGTTTGTGTTGCTATGAAAACTTGAGGATTATCATTCAATATTTATGATCATGACAATGAACCATTTGAGGCACTTCTGCATAGTGAGCACCTTCTTGTTTTTAGATCCATATCATTTAACACATATTATATAGATGTATGCTAGTATTTGTATCACTTCTTAAGGTCTATTCTTCCCTCATTATCTTTGACATCATTATTACTTTTAATACAAGCCGATTTAACAATCATCTTACATATATTCATATCATAATTATAATATATATTATACTATAATCAAAATATTATCTTCTCTATCAACACATAAGCTCTACTCTACCAGATATAATATAAATATCTCGGTAAGTTTTAGAATATTGTAGACACAAAATCACACCCTTGGGTACATTTCTAGGTTCTAAAAGCATACTTGCATTCATATGATTCCTAATATAGAAAAATAGTAAGAGAAAACTATCATTGACATATTTTCTTTGTTTCTTGTCTTCTTTCTCATGTTTTACACGTTGTATCCTAGCCATTATTTTTCCTTTATTTTATGACTTCAAAAACTAGCACCAGTGTCCTCATTCCCTTTGGGCGTCCCCGACTCCTTTCTAATTTATATGATCTTTTTGGGATTCTTTTATCTTTTATGCATCTTATTTTCTTATGGTTCTACCTTCCACTTGTCAATTAGAAAATTGAATCACGAGAATCATATAAATGACAAGTTTTGTGACTAAAATAAATGAAAAAATCTCTAAAAATATATTATGATCACCTAAGGTTTCATCCAAAGGCATTTAAGATAATCAAAGGCATTTATCTAGCTATCATATAAAGAGAAAGGGTGCATATTCTTCATACGCTTCGTAGGAAGGGGAAGTTCATTTTTCCATCAGGACATCTATTTACATTGTTACATCTAGCTATCACACACTATCATTTATACATACACAAGGGATTCCTAGGGCATAATTTTATCACACACGTAAAAGAACTAAATTGATTACGAGATGTAGTGCAATACTCATTCATAATTTAACTTAGTTGGGTGACCACTGGGGTCAGTCAAAATACCCATATTACATCTTTTATTTTTTGGATTTGATGTAATTTACAGGGTTTTACTGAGTCATCATCTCTTTGGAGGTTACATGTAAATTTTGTGATCATAGTATGACAAATAGGTGACCAACAACGACTACCATTGACCATATTATGACACTAGAAAACCATGTTCTGGACTCTATGTTTTGCAAATAGATATTTATCATGGAATGATGTACTTTCTCATAAACACCAAACATATCAGTGATGAGCATTGTTGAGTACACCATTGATGATGATCAATAATGTTACTTCGCAAACATTAAACCACCATTCAAAACCTTGGAACAAAAGGTCATTTCTTTGAGATTGATTACATATGTGGAATTCGAAGCCAAAACAACCTATGATTTTGAAATTCACGGTCCGTAGATAACTTACTATATTTGGAACAAGGTGGTTATTATTTTTAGTAACTAGAAAGTTCCACCCTTTTTAGCTCCACTAGTGAGATTTTCTTGTTAGGTCACCCCCGTGTTTATTACTCCCACCTAGATTTCTCTTTCGTATGGATTACTAGTAATGGTAGGTGTTCATGTAGGAAAGTTACTATTTTTAGTACATGGTAATTTTTACAATTTCTTGCACTCGACCAATCATTTTGGACCTTTTGGGTGTACTTGGTGCATATTGTCTTTACCGCAACTACCTTTGGTGATGAATTGCCAAAAATATCCAAAGGCCTATGTAGGAAGGCTTAATTATTTTTGAAAGTTGGTTTTTGGGCCTTAGTTTATGATGAAACAAACTTCCTTATAATAGCATAATACTATAATTGAATTTGTTGATGATGGTGCAGTTTGAAATCCTCTTTTGAGCACTTGAAATTATTTTTTTGAATGCTTGGAAACATAAATTTAATTTTTTATCTGGTTTTCTTCAAAATGGAAATCTCAAGTTGTGGTGTTAAATATGTTATTTGATTTAATATTTATATTCGAAGATTTTGATGCTCTTACATAGTTGGAAATTAAACTGTTTTGATGTTAATTCATTTATGAACCTCATTGTTGGTCTGTTGTACCTATTGTGTAATTTTTGAGGTTTGTTCTAGAAGCCTAAGATGTTCCTTGTGTTACTTTTTGGAAACTAGTCATTACAATAAAACCTAGATATTATTGATTTTCTCTATACTTCATAATCATTTTCTTGGAATAGCTGAGCCAAAACTTTTAAATTTATAATTAACTCTATGATCTTTATAAATGTATTCATAGATAATCTATTCATTGCATTGAATGGATTGTAGAGAGTTGAATGTAGCATGATCTTCTAATCTGGAACTGTGAATACAAGAACATAGCTATCTTGTTTGATCTTTTGAAATCATGTTAGTACTTGATAATGAACTTTTCGAAAAATCATTACTAGAATTTAGAAAAGGATAATTGTTGTCTAAATGTTTAATTTTTCATCATTTGTACCTATGTATCATCTTAATTCTTGAAGCCATGACTACTTTGAAAAAGCTATGTACTTGTATTCTTGAGTAATTGAAATCCTGAATGATTTCTTTTAGTGCAATAATCATTCACACAAAATGTTTTTTATTTTCTTTATTTGCATAAGTATTATAGATGATGGAAACCGTGATTCTAGGAGTAGATGACATTTGCAATGGAAGTAACTTCTGAAAATGAAAAAATGCAATCTATTCATTCTTTAATTATGAAAAGTTGCAATACTTCTTTATTCGGAGTTCTAATCTTCTGAACTCAAATATGTACTTTAAGTCTGTAGTTTGGCATTTGCAATTGAAATATGCATATTGAAATTAGAGTTGTAATTTTTTTATCCTTTTGAGTCTTTTCCTTGAACATTTGAATGCATGAGTGAGTCTTCTTTTGTATTCATTGAATTTTGTTTGGTCATTAAGTGAAATCTATACTTGATAGTACAAAATTTTGAAACATGCATTGATCCCTTCTTCTGCAACCTATACCTGCACACGTAAGAAAATAGTTCTAAATTAAGAGGCTTTTATCCTCTCTTATGTTCCATAGTATTTCTTTTCTTTTTGTTGTCATGATTCTAGGAATCATATGTGCTACTGGAAGATACTAATTTCTCTATTATGCATTTTTACATGATGTGCCCTATGCCTTTGATACTAGGAAATCAATTTCCATTAAGTTAGACAATACATGAATATATATTACACCTTGACCTCTTGAATGATGTATTTTCTTTTAATTTTTAGGTACATTGTAGTTCTTTGGATGACTAGGATGGAAAATGGAGCTAGATCTAGAACAAAGAAGACTAGGAGAAAACCCAAGGCAATGATGGGTTTCTTCTATAATTTTTTACTTTTAGCTTTATGCACATGTACTTACCACTTCAGGAGTTATGAGTTACATCGCATAGACTATGTATGAAACATTGATTTCTTCATGAATAAATGACATTAATTTTTCTAATTGAGTTGTATTCTTATTTTTGCATTCAAATTTATGATATATATTTATTGTTTAATGAAATAAACAACTCAATCACATGATTAATAGTATTTAAACATACAAAAATAATTAAATTTAATGTACCTCTAACTTAATAATGACCTCTTCTCAATTCCATGTAACTACAACTCTGTTTGTTGCTCCTAAATTTAACATTTGACGTAAACTATGATTCTCACCTTCATCAAGGAAATGCATTAGTCCTTGTGGCTTCGTGTTTCCTTATTAAAGATGAACATGGAATTCCAGTCTATGTGAGGTGTTACATTCTGTAGCAACACACATAGTTGCATATTACATGTAGTTAATCAATTGTTGCAACTGAAAAATATAATAAAATTGTCTTACCCCCCTAGTTAGGTGCATTTCATCAATGCCTTCCATTGAAAACAAAGTTTTGAGTTTCCCATTTTATACAAGTGTGAAAATTGTCAACATTTCTTGTGATCCTATGGGGAAAGCTTCCTTCTAGATTTTAGACCAGTGTCTTGCTCTTGTCTATTGGGTATGGAGTCAAAGTATATAACCGAAATATGCCTTTTAAAAAAAACTGACCCTTTTGAAAATCAAACTAAAGCAAGGAAAGGATCAAGGTAAACCATATCACGTGCATGAGTGCACTTATTGAATTGAAAAACCTCAAAATGTGCATGAATTACACTTATTGAAAGGGAAATCCTACTCTAACCAAACATTGTAGGATTTTCAATAATAGTTTTTAAGAAACATACCATTCAAAGGAATGGGAAGTTCTTATCCATTCAATCTTAAAAGATGAAAAGCAATATTCTCTTTGCAAGCTGCAATAATATAAGGACCACTCCAAATTATATCAAACTTCATGTGGTTTTTGGAATTTTCATGATCAACATCCCATTTTAACACAATGTATCCTTAATTGAAGACTCTGAACTTAGTCTTTTTATCAATTTTTTTCTTGATATATCTTTTATTCTTTTCCATATTCAGATGATCTTTATGTTGTAGCTCTTGCAGCTCCATTAACTCCAAAAATGAATCTGCATTGGTTCATTCTCAAGCGATTCCATCTTATGCAGTAAATACAATGCATGTAACTCAACCGAGATAGTCATTCTTTCCTCTCATCCATAAAAATGTTTGTACGGTGAATTTCCAACTGATATTTTAGAGCCACTTGTCTTAGCCCAAAGTGCTGAATTTAACATTAGATGAAAAGATCTTGATCATCCTTGAGTGTTCTTCGATGATCTTTAAAATATTTTTTTTAGTGCTTTCAAGTAACCCCTTACCTTATGGGTAATAATTAGAAAAATTACACAAATAAATTCCATGTTTGATAGCCCAATTTGTTACCTTTGCACCAAGAAACACTAAGGCATTATCTAAAATTATACCTTCGTAAAATGATAAGATTGAAGTCTCATTAGCTTCTTTCAAAGCTACCGCTTAAGTCCAACATGGAAAATAATCTGTAGCAGTCAAGATCCACTTTTGTTCTTGTGACAAAGGTGAATTTATCATGCTAATGAAATCAAGACCCCAAAGTGCATTAATGGTTGATCCACTAAAACAAGTTTGTAGGGCGGTGAAGCTAAATGTTTCTTTCTAACAAATAAAGAACACTTCTTACACTTTCTAATTCATTTGATGTAGTACTTGAATATGTTTGGCCAATAGTAACAAACTTTGATAATATTTAAGGTTGTAGAACATGCTGAGAAATGACTCCTGTAGGTCCATGAAACTTGGATAACAGTTGTTGAATCTTATCATAATCAATACATCACAAGTAAAATTCTTTTTATATTCCTTTTAAAAAACAAACCATTAATGAAAACATAAGTTTTAACTTGTAACCTGAAATATTTTCATTTTTTCTTATCTATACCTTCCAGATAAGTACCTTGCCTCAACTAATTAATCAAAATAGTCATCCATCTTGATTTTGAACTTCGGATTAAGTTATGGTTGCTAATTTTTAGGCTGAAATTATATTTCATTTGTTGATATGTGATTTCAATATGTTGTAATGAATTTTTGATTCTCGTATCCTATTATTTTTTCATATCGGAAATCAATTTTTCACATAATCCTTTTCCTTGAACTGTTCTCACAACACAAATGTAAAAATTTTACTCAATAACCTTCATAATCCATCCTCCTCTCTTCTCATTGAATTCTTTGTTCAACAAGAACACTTTAAGACTTCGATGAGAGACTAAGACATGTATCTTATTATTAAAAAGCATGTACTTAAAAGTATTTAATCCTCAAACTACAAAAATACTTGTCTTTCAAGAAAAGTGTACATTGACTCATATTCATGTAAGATCTTCCCATAGAAATCAATGGCTCCTCAATATTTTCATCATTAACCGAGTTGATACGGCTGAAATGGTTTTAGCTCCTACAAGTGCGTACATCGTGAAATCCTTATCAAAATTTGTATTTTTCAAGATAAGAGCTTGTGAAATAGATGTCTTGAAAGCTTTAAATCCTCTTCTTCCTTCACTAGTCCAAGATAAATTTTAATCTTTTTTTTAACATAGCTATTAATGGCTTGACTAATGCTACAAAATATGGAACAAATATTAAAAACCTATTTATTATAGCAAAAGTAATATTAAGGCAATGATACACGAGAAAATGGTTTTAAGAAGAATATTAAGGAAAAACACTTATGTATTGAGCGATAAATCACAACAACACAACAAGATAATCAAGCACACTAAGACTATGCATAAAATACTAGATTTGTAGCAAGGTAAGATGATTAATAAGAGAATTAATTATTATCCCAATATTCACCCATCAAAGTAATTTGGATAGCTTGCATAATTTCCTCATGCTAGAGAAATTAGAATTGGTTCAAGGCCCAAAAATTAGGATTTGGGGGGACCCTTACTTCCCTCTAACTCCCCTATCCAAGAAACATCGAAGAAGTTAGAAAAAATTGCAAAAATTTTGAAAACATTCACATGTTACAGTGAAATGTGGCAAAATTGGATTTTTTTTTCCCAAGCCGCACAAATTCAGTCGGGACCCAAAAATTTGATTTTCCCAAAATTTACGCAAGTAGAGGGAATTGGAAAAGATGGGTATTTTTGGCCTGGACAGTCCACGAGGATGTCGGGACATGAGTTCCCCAAAAGGCTGAAATCACCGCACCAAGAGAAAATCAGCGAAGTCGGGTCAAAATGTCTCATGTGGTTTGCGGGACGGTTGGGATGCTAGGACACGCGGGCTCAAAAAGGCCGAAATAGCTGACTACAAAGGAGATATGTTGAATGTGGAGGTCAAAAGCCCTCACGGACTAGTCAACATTGGGACAAACAGGACACCAAAAGTGAATCTCCCAATTTGAAAAGTGGGTCAAGTGTAGTGTGGATGAAGTAGAGATTTTCGAACCAAGTTGCACAAGGAACGTCAAGGATACCAAGACCCGAAATAGCTGATATGTCCGCATGCAAAGGAAAATAATGCAAATCAGATCCCAAACTTCAAACTTCCATAACATTTGACGCCGAGATCCAATTTTCATGAAATTTGACTTTTTGGAATGAGGACGAAGTCTTAATTTTGATGAAGGTAGATATATAAAAATAAAATAAATGTATTTATCTATAGAAAATTAAATGCTTAGTCTCGTTAAATTATAGAAATGTGTGATAGACCAAAAATAGATGCCCGCACTCTAAAGGCCATAAATTTTGCATTTCTCTATGAAAACACACAAAATTTGTACCGTTGGAATCATGGTTTTGGGGCCAATGCATAAAAATTAATAAATCTAGAATTTGGTGAGTAATATATGGTGATTTTGTAGAAAACGTGCCCATTCGAGAATAATGATTGTATTTGGTAGTTGGGAGGCATTCAATGAAGCATGGGATGACATTTCTCACTGCTGCAAGTTAGGGGACAGTATGGGGGGCCTTTTGAAAGAAAAACATCATTTCACTCCATTTACTACCTTTTGCAAGTGGTTGAAGGACAAATTTTGGGATTTTCATTTTCCCTCTCTCTCTTTTGTTAGATTTCTATAAATTTTAGTGTTGGGCTCATTGTAAAGGGGAGATAGTTTTTCAGAGAAAAACACTTCAATTTTTTTTTTTGTGAAGACAATGTGTTGTAGGCCCTTGTAGTGGACTCCTTGCATGGTGATCTAGGCCCTTACCTTGTAATAGATTGGATTGTGAATACTTAAGAAACAACTCTATTGTATCTTCAAAAATAGCAAGCAATTCAACTCCTAAAGAGAAACAAAAACAATTACAACCTGATCCTAGAAGATTATTCATACCTTAGATTTCAAAATCTACTAATGGAGAGTCATTTTTGCTAAGATTATGTTAAAACCATCAAAGTTATTTCAAATATTGTTTTTTATTTCAATATTGTATAGGTAATAAAATTTATAATAATATTAATATTTCATTATGGGATGTTTTGAATATTCTAGGACAATAGGAGTTACTTGTTCATGAGCTTGCTAAGTTGCAGATTTCTTCAAAACCAACATAAAAGGAAGCTCAGAAAGTAGATATGGTTCTTGGTACAATCGAGAAAGATCACATGAAGGAGGTTAAGTGGATGGTACAAAAGGTTTTAAATGCTCATGATATTAAAAGACAACACCCTTTTATCTATATTTGATTATTGGAGATAATTTACATCATAATTGTATGGTTGATAATGGAAAAAGCAACACCTTTGTAATGCCTTATGAAATTTCAGAAAAATTAGGCCTACGGTATGCACCTACAGAGAAAAGTATGTTGCAGCTAGACTGAATTACAACTAACTCATTTGACGTCAATAAAACTTTGGAGGTAACTTTACATGCTTGTCAAAATGTTTCTATCTTACAAGATGTTATTGTTGTAGATTTACATCCTTACTTTGCCTTATGCTTATTAAGATATTTTACAACAAAAATAGGAGATAATTTTTCTTCAGATTGGTCATTTTTATTCTTTACTACAATGTATGGAACTAAATTCATTGTTAATTCAGAGCCTCTAGCTATATTTCATATTGAGCCTCATGTTTCAAATTTTGCAAAGCAAATTATGCATCCATAAATCAATATGATTTTGACGTTACAATGCATGTTTTTACATTAGATGGTGTTTCTAATTTGTTTATGGATGAAAAATAAAATAATAACATGCTTATGATCCTTTAAAAGAAGAAGAAGAATATTTATTTGGTGTTTATTGTTTGCATGAAGAAAATGCACCAATAACCTTACTATCCAAAATAGAAAAAACCATAGAACGGATATTTAAGCTTCATTTCGATGGAGCCAAGATTTAAAAAGGACAAGGTGTAGGTTTGATGCTCACTTCCCCTACAAACGAAAGTTATTTTTCAGCTCTAATCATGCCATTCTCATGAAATGGTTTCAGCTCTTGCAAGTGCATACATTGTGAAATCCTTATCAAATTTTGTATTTTCCAAGGTAAGAGCTTGTGAAATAGATGTTTTGAAAAATTTGAATCCTCTTCTTCCTTCACTGGTCCAAGATAAAGTTTAATCTTTTTTTAACATGGTTGTTAATGGCTTGACTAATGCTACAAAACCTAGAGCAAATCTTCTAACAAAGTTATTATAGAAACATAATATTAAGGCAACAATGAGATACACGAAAAATGGTTTTCAAAAGAATATTAAGGAAAGAAACTTATGTATTGAGGGATGAATCACAACAACACAATAAGCTAATCATGCACACTAAGACTATGTAGAAAATAGTAGATTTGTAGCAAGGTAAGATGATTACTTAGAGAATTAAGCTGTTATCCCAATATTCACACCTCAAGGTAATTTGGATAACTTGAATAATTTCATCGTGCTTAGAGAAAGTAGAATTGGTTGAAGGCCCAAAATCAGGTTTTTTTTTTTTTTTTTTTTTGGGGGGGGGGGGGGGGCTTGCTTCTCTCTAACACCCCTATCCAAGAAACATCCAAGAAGTTAGAAAATATTGCAAAAAATCCAAAAAAAATGGCTTGTTTTGGTGAAATGCGAAAAAATCATATATATTTTTCTAAGCCACATAGATTCAATCGGGATAGTTGGAACCTGAAAATTTGATTTTCCCGAAATTTACTTAGGTAGAGGGAATTGGAAAAGTTGGGTATTTTTGGCCCAGACGGTCCGCTGGACATTGGGACACGAGTTCACCAAAAGGCTGAAATTACCGCACCAAGAGAAAGTCAGAAAATTCAGGTCAAATGTCCTGCATCATTCATAGGAAAATTGGGACACTGGGACATGCAGGCTCTGAAATGTTAAAATAGCCTACTACAAAGGAGATGCATTGAATGCGGAGGTCAATGATGCTCACGGTCCAGTCAACGTTGGAACAAGCGGGACACCAAAACCTGATTCACGTGATTTGCAAAGCGGGTCAAGTTTGGTGTGGATGAAGTAGAGGTTTTTAGCAGAAGTTGCACAAGGAAAATATAGGACACCAAGACCTGAAATAGCCGATATGTCCGCATGTAAAGGAAAACAGTGCAAATCAGATCCCAAACTTCAAATGGCCATAACTTTTGACCCGAGCTCCGATTTTCATGAAATTTGACTTTTGAAATGAGAAATATGTCTTAATTTTGATGATGGTAGATATATAAACATAAAATAATTTTATTAAACTCAAAGAAAGTAAATTCCCATTATCGTTAAGTAAATGTGAAATGCCTAGGAGACCCAAAATAGCTTCCCATACTCGAAGGCAATAAATTTTGAATTTTTCTACAAAAATGCAACAAATTAGTACTTGTTGGAATCATGGTTCCAAGCTCGATGTACAGAAATAAGGAAATCTATAATTGGGTGAGTAATTAATGGTGATTTTGTAGAAATCATTCTTAGTTTAAAAAAATGTATTTATTTGGTAGTTGGGATACATTTAATGAAGCACGGGATGACATTTCTCACTGTTTCTAGTTATGGGATAGTATGGGGGGCCTTTTTCAAGCAACATGACATCATTTTACTCCATTTAATACCTTCTACAAGTGGTTGAAGGATGTTTTTTTGGATTTTTAGTTTCCCTCTCTCTCTCTCTCTCTTCTCAGATTTCTATAAATTGGAGTGTTGGGCTCATTGTCAAAAGGAGATAGTTTTAAGTAGAAAAATATGCTAATTTTTTGTGTGAAGACAATGTGCAAAAGGCCCTTTTAGTGGAATCCTTGCATGGTGATACAATCTCTTACCTTGTAATAGATTGGATTGTGAATACTTATGAAACAATAGATGCAAGTTTGTGGATGTATCTTCTCCTACTGTGTTTCTTTCCATTCTTCTTTCCCTTTCAAACTCATTGCAACTATATTGTGTCTATTTATACTCTTGCAGGGATTCATTATCATTGTGCATGTATGGAATATTATTACGAATACATTTGTTATACTTTGGAGAATTGTTATCACCCCTTCTAGTATGAAGTTTTCTCTTATTTTCACATATTCAAAAACTATCCCCATTCCCTCCTTTTTTGGTGTATCGTCACTTTAGTGTAGTATAGTTTTTCATATATTCTCTCTCCTTGGTCCGTTGGAAATTTAATTTAAGAAAATATAGTTTTTCATGTATTAGAGTATATTGTTGTAGGTAGTTTAGGAGAAAGAACAACTTTTCTCTAGAGATCAATCTCAAGTAGCAAGTCCCACAACTTGGAGATAGTACCCATGTCATCCAATCACACTCGAGCTCAAGCACACACACTTGTGCAAACCATAGGGTGTTGTGATTTTGAGATAAAATTAGTTCATTCACAAGAATTAATGCAAAGATAGACATGGCTGCAAACAATTGGAAATACAAAAATGGGTTCGATTCAAGGAAAAATTGGCGTAAAATCATTACAACACTCCTATGTCAAAAGGTTAGGGGTTCCTCGTTATATTTCTTTAATAATATTTTTCGGAACAAAGTCTAAAGTCAAAAATTTGGATGTGCTATGAGAGCATTAATAGGAAATATAACATTTTCAAATCCTATCTCATGGTATCAAATAAGGAACTTACAATGCTAAATTTTGAGTTGGAAATATCTGCACACATATTCCCAAGGTGAATAAAGCAAAGACATGTAAGCACATAAAAACATACAAATGCAATATTTTTTTCATGTAGAATATATTAAAAATCTCACAAATAAATCTACCCTATACCAAAACATTATGCCAAACATATACAAAATATCAAATGTTTATATTTGATTATGTTTAATATAAAAAAAAAGCATCATCACAAGACACATATGTTTAAGATAGATTGGGGGATTCCTCATTACGTTACTTTAATTTTTTTTTATAATTTGGACGTGTTAGGAGAGCATTAATAGGAAATATTCCATTTGCAAATCCTAGCTCTTGGTATCAAAATAGGCACTTACAACAAGTAAATTTTGAGTTGGAAATATGTTCGCACATGTTTCCCAAGATGAATAAGGAAAAGAATTGTAAGAACTTACAAATAAAATTATGTTTTAATGTACAATATATGAAACTAATCAGAAATAAATGTACCATTTGTGACAATATATAAAATCCAACATTGTTCCTTATGTATCAATAAGAAATTTATGATTATTTACAATATATAAAATCAAACATTTTTCCTTAGTATCTACGATAGATTTTTGTTTATTTTATAAATAATATTTATTTATCTAATCAACTAAACAATAATTTATAGGTTATTTTGAAAGAGCGTCGATCTTCATAAGCAATAAGGTTTCTTTTTAATTAGTGACATTTGTCTCGAAAGTCTGTGAGGACTAATAGTTTTGTAATATTTGGGTGTATGTATAGAAATTTTTGACAAAAAAGTGGTCATAACACAACTTTTATCGAAATATATATTCGTGATCATAAATTTCTTATTCAATATACATAAATTGAAAATTGTAATAAATTTAGTTTTTCTAATGTAATTCACGAAAAATTTTAAGTTTCAGATTTATAGTTTTTTAAGGTTTCCCTGAGGTGAATGTGTCACCTGATTCTTCATTATTCGGTATAGTAAAATGATGGGATTTCAAATATTTTACAGTTTCTATTTTTTTTATGTAAATTTGAAAGAAAATTTTGAGCGGATATTGTTTTTTCTCCATTACAGCAAACATGTAGATGTAACATTATATACAATATACTTTTTATTTACAAATAATAGCTACAAGAAAATCATTATAAAATGTATTTTTCATGCCCAAATGTGTGGCTTCTTATGAAATTCTAACATATAATCAATAAAATCAAATGCAACACTCAACAAAATTGAAGGGGAGGAGAGGAGCCCAAATGCAAAGTACATGTCAACATTTTTATATTTTATTAGATTTTACAAATTTTTGTGTTGCCTAATACCAATAGAAAATGGGAATTTTTTTATAAAGGTGCACTTTGTATTTGTGGAAACATAAACAATAATTTAATAAATCAAAAAAATGGTAGGAGGTTTAAAGAGTGGTACAAGTAATTTACTATTTGCTCTATTTGCAAATGAAAGATTTTGTTGCACCGACATTAGAAATTCGAAAAGGAATTCTTTTGTAAGAATAAGTACCCCAATTTTTGATGAAATTTATTTTATATCTCTCTTATTCACACACAAGAATCTCATTGTATCCACCATAAGCATCGAATGGGACAACATGTTTGAACCTTGAACTGTTCTTAAAATATGATCCATGTTGGGCAGTGGATAATGATATTTTAATGAAGCTTTATTAAGATCTCTAAAATCCACACATAGCCAGATTTCCTCATTCTTTTTTGAACAAGAACAAGATTAGCTACCCAAATTGAATGTTTGACTGCAAAGATAATACCTAATTCAATCATCTTAGATAACTCTTTTCTCATCAAGGGTTCAATCTTAGGATATATATGCCTTTTTTTTGCATAAATGGCTTGGAAATTGGTTGTAACTTTATGGTATGCTGAGATAAACTGAGATCAAAACCTCTCAAATATTTGTATTTCCAAGAAAAAACATTTATGAAATATTAATAGAAATTAATACAAAATAATTTTTGATTGGGAAGATACCTTTATGATAAATAATTTATTTTCATCATCAACTAAGATCTCTATGTAGTTATTTGTGTGAGTTGATATCCTCCCTTTATCCTTTCTTAATTGATCTTGAGAGATGAAAATATCTTCTACTATGACCAATCGTTACAAAATATTTTTGTCTTCAATTGAAAAATCTAATCACCATACACATATCGCATTTTTCTTGATTTACGGTAGAAAATTCATCTTTTTGGTAAAAAATCTAAAAATTTTCTCATCATCTTCAAAAACTTTCCAATTTTATTCATTATCAGGTACTGAAGGTTTGATGATCAATTTTATATGTGGTTGTACTTTTTTGTTTTCAATATGATCTAGCACCTCAAAGCTAGCACCAATTTTTGTAAGGTTTAAAATATTGCTATAAGCTAGCACCTCAACGCTAGAACCAATTGCTATAAGGTTTTAAAAAATTATTATTTGTATCTTTGTATGTGCTTACATGTATTTTCTTTATTCAGCTTGGGGAATATGTGTGGACATTTTTCCAACTTAGAATTTAGCGTTGCAAGTTCCTTCTTTGATACCACGAGATAGGATTTGCAAATGTGATATTTCCTATTAATGCTCTCCTAACGCATCAAAATTTGGATGTTAGATGTGTTCTCAAAAATATTATTAAAGCAATATAATGAGGAACCCCCTGAATTTTTTAAATAGAGTCCTGAAGAAATTTTTTTCAGCTTTTCCTTGAATAAGAAAACGTTTTGCCTTTCCAATTGTTTAAAGTGGTCTATATATTTGCATTAATTCTTGTGAATGTTAATTCCCTTATTAATCATCTTACCTTATTGTAAATTTGGTATTTTCTGCATAGTCTTAGTGTACATGTTTGGCTTGTTGTGTTGTTGTGATTCATCCTTCAATACATATGTGTTTTACCTTAATATTTTTTGCTGAAAACCATTTGTTCATGTATCTAAAATTCACTCTCAATTTTATTGGGCATACACTCAATCAAATCCCTCAATAATTTTTATGTATCACCTTTTCGAGTTTTGATTACATCATCTTTTTACCCTCAAAACCCAACAATATTAGTTTATTATACATCACTAAGGAATCGGCCTTGATATCGAAGACTCACCTCAACAATAGGTATACCTACTGGACCTAAGATGTTTCCATTGTATCTATGAAAGTGAGAGATCAAGCAATCTTATAACCTCTATTATCATGTCTCAACTACTAAAATACATATATTGATATAACAAAGCTAGCACATATATTAGTATTTAAGGTTCTATCTTTGAGGTTCTAGCTTTGAGGTGCTAGATCAGATCAAAAACAAAAATTACAACCACATATGAAATTGATTATCAAACCTTTAGTACTGAAAATGAAGACATTTTCTACCTCAAAGCTAGCACCGATTTCTATAAATTTGTCTACATGTTTGTTTTCAGCTCTTGGAGCAGATTGAGTATTAATAGAACCAAATCCTCCATTAGATCTAAAAATCGATGTTTTTAAGATCTAAGTAATGAATTCTTACGCAAATTAATATTTTTTCTTGAATTAATAACTTATTATGAATCACCAAAACTTTTAACATGTTGATACCTTTTTTGTGGCCCATTGTAAGCCATGAATTAATGTTTCTTACTCAACTAGGTTATAAGTACATGTGAATTACATACTTAGAGATTAAAAATACCTTTCGTTTGTAGGGGGAAGTGAGCATAAAACCTACACCTTGTCCTTTTTAATATTGGCTCCATCAAAATGAAGATTATATATCCCTTCTATCATTTTTTTCTATTTTTGGCTAGCAAGGGATTGGTGCAGGTTATTCATGCAAACAAGAACGCCAAATAATTCTTATTTTTATTCTTTCAAAGGATCATATGTATGTTCTTCTTTTTTTTCATCCATAAACAAATTAAAAACACCATCTAATGTAAAAACATGCATTGTAACGTTAAAATCATATTGATTTATGGTCGCATAATTTTCACGCAAAAGATTTGAAACATGAGGGTCAATATGAAATCTAGCCGAGGCTTCAAATTAACAATGAATTTAGTTCCATACCTTGTACTAAAGAATAAAAATTACCAATCATAAGAAATAGAACCTCTTATCTTTGCTATAAAATATCTTGATAAACATAAGGCAAAGTAAGGAGGTAAATCTACAACAATAACATCTTGTAAGATAGAAATATTTGGACAAGCATGTAAGGTTACCTCAAAAATTTTAATGATGTTAAATGTGATATATGTTTCTCCGTCTAGATGTAACATAATTTTCTTTATAGGTTCATATTGCAGGCCTAATTTTTTCCGTAATTGCTTAAGGTATTACTTTGTTGCTTGCACCATTATCAACCATGTAGTTATGACTTAAATGATCTCTAATAATAAAATATAGGTAAAGGGGTGGTATTTTTATAATATCATGAGCATTTAAAAACTTTTTTACCATCCACTAAACATCCTTCGTATGCGATCTTTCTCAATTGCACAAAGAACCATATCTACTTTCGAGCTTCCTTTTATGATGGTTTTGAAGAAATATGCAACTTAGCAAGCTCATGAAAAAGTAACTCATGTTGTCTTGGAATATGTTGGTGCTCAAAATAATCTCACCCAAATTTTCCATTGAAAATATATCAATTTACGGCATCTTCCATAATTTATCTCTCGTGTTATACCCGAGAAGTATCTTCCTTCCTTTTGTTTCCATAATCAATCCATTCCTAGGTCAAGGATCACATATGGATCCATGGTTGTTTCCTTGTTTCTCTATTTTTTAGAAAGGGTCTATAATTTGGGTCCCGTTCTCTTTTCATCTAAAACTCAGGCTCCCATATTCTTTATGGTTTCCAGATTAAGATTTTCTATCCTTTTCATTTTTTCCTAAATACTTGAGGAAAATGGATGTATGTGGCTCAGAGGAATGTATTTGAGCCTTGTAAAATTTCTAAATTCTCTATCCTTGGAGAAAATTTCATGTCTAGGCTCAAATGGTCATTTTTCTACATTTTACGGTTTGACGGGCGTTTCTCCCAGTCAAAATTACATCCTTGCATCGAAAATAAATGTGGTTTATTTTGGTTGGTTAGGGGATGGTGGAAAAATAATTTAACTTAAAAAAATTCTTTTTTGGAAAAAAGGAAAATTTGGTCCCATAGCTCCGCTCAATTCTGATTGGTTCTTTGGGCACTTATGTGGCTTCTTCTAATTGGATGGGGCGGTGCAGGTTTTTTTTGAAATTGTTCTTTTCACTACTTTGCCAAAAATATTGAACCCACCTCGCAACCTCGCCAGATTTCAATAAAGAGAATTTTAAACGGTAGGGAAAAATCCTTACTTTGATCCCGCAAAAGGACACATGGAAAGGTTAAAGGTGGAGATGTGGGATTTTAGAGGAAAGTTGGATGTTTTTCACTTCTCGAAAAATTAAGTAAAATTCTAAAATGGAAGTGTGCCCATGCCGAGTCATGTTGAAACTTTGAGGTTTTTGACGTTGTGCCATAATGACATGTGGAGGTCTCTGTCGGGTTTTCTTTCCTTATAATTTTCAACAACTTCTTTAAGGTCCTAAGACAAGTGGTGAGCCGTGCTCATTCAAGGTCTCAACTTTTGGGTACCATCTCCGGATGCGCCATTGTGATGCGTGGCGTTTGGAAAGTCAAAAGGTGGGGAGGCGGACCATCGAGGACAACTTGGATTCTTTTCCTCTATCATCAAAAGGATAAAAACATTAAAATGGCTCATAATCCCAACAAAGAATAGTCAAATTTTAGTTCTAGTCAATGGCAGAGGTGTGGGCTTTGGGGAAATTTGGAAAAATTTCCTTTTGTGAAAAAAGGAGCTAAAGTATAAAAGTAGAGCACGTTTCAAAGTGGGACCAATATTGCGACACACTGTATGACCCATTTTTGAAGGAGGAAGGGTAGAACTGTAGGGGAAACTTGGAAAAATTTCCCTTTTCCAAAAGGGAGGTGAAATAGCAAGATTTGGCCATGGTTCCTCTTGGACCCACCTTAGGACATGTGTCAAGCTCATTTTCCAAAGGTGGAGGTGCGGAAAAATGTGAAAAGTTTACATTTCTCCAAAATTTGTAAAAGGAGAAAGGGAGCCCGCAAGACCGTTTTAAAGTGGATCTCCCATGTGGATGGTCCAAATTCAAAATATAAATCGATAGAAACTGTGCATTTGTATTTGATTTTTCTACCATTTTCACTCGAGCTTCGGAGATGTGAGTCTTCATGGTTTCTCAATATTTATCCTACGCAAAACAAGAAAGGGGAGTAAATTTGATATATAAGTTTTTGAGGAAGATCTAGGGATGTATTTTTCCATTAAGATGAGATCTTACCTCTGGGCTTGATCTAATCTTCTAATTTTTTTCTTCCCGAGCATGCAAAGAACTAGATTTGATATATTAGGGGCGGAAGTGGTTGGTGAGTAGAGGAAAAGTGTTCAATCGGAAGAAGGATTTGAATGCGGGAGATATTCAAAGAGATCCACCCTTGAGTACTGACAACTTTTTATACATCGATTCGGGAATCGTGATTGGAATTATGGTAAGAACAGAGCATTTAGTGTTTAGATTTTTGGGGGAAAAGGATTTTTTGTAAAATGTTATAAATAGGCATGAATTTTCCCTAAAATGGATTGGAGGTTAAAAGGTTGGAGTGTCGGAGGTTAGAACCGGTTCTCTAAGAGAAAAGATTGATACAAACCATCTTTACGAGAAACTATATGAAGAAAGTTGTTTATCACCTTTTCGTTAAATTTGATCATGTCAAGGAGGTTGCGAGTGTACAGTCATTGACTAGCTCGAGATTGTTTGAGAAACTTTCCCTACTAATAAATTTAATCAAACTTGAGTTAATCTGTGTTATTTTGAAAAAACTTTGTGTTTGCTTCGTTTTGAATATCGCAGTAGTTTTTCTTGTTCTATTGCATTTTTAAGTTGAAATATATTTGAATCACACAAGATATTATCCTTGTGATAGTTTGGTAGAATTTTCAATTTCATTTATCAAAAGAGATTTCATTTGATAGTGAAATAAACAAATTTAAAATCACTTTGTGACTTTGAGCATGACTATAAGATTGTTTGTTACCCTTTGAGGGTATCTTAGGCATGATGAAACAGAGATTGATAATGTTCATTTAAGTCTTCCAATTTTAGCCTTCATTTTGGATCCTTGAAGTTTGTGTGAAAAGTGCTGATCTGGGCATCCATTGAATCACATATTCTAGTTAAAGGAGCATCTTAGCAACCCTGAAGCATTCTTGATGATTTGAGCTCTCCATTTTTGTAAAATTCCTCAAAGACCAATTATAATAAACTTTATCCTACTTCACCTCCCACCAAAATAATTCAAGAACAATTAAGCTTACCCATACTACCCCTGTTGTTTCTGTGTGTATACAGATGCACAATTTCTATTACCAAAACATGCAGAAATACTCAATTTTTCATTTTCTTTAGAGGCTCGAACCTTGCTTAGAAAATATCTCCATTATCTAGAGTGATAACTCGTGATAGTTAGGTTTTATTTTATTGATAATATTTTCTTCAAGGTCTTCTTAAACACTTCACAAGGAAGGAATTCCCCATCTCCTACATAAACAACAGCTACAAAAGGGTTCTCTCACCCTATTTGAAAGGCACAACCATTAAGTAGTAAGGATAGATCAAATCCTTTTCAGTGGTGCTATCAATTTCTCCACATCCGAGTGACAGAGGGCCGTTAGATCCCATCCCAGCTAAAAATTACTCACTATGATCTATATGTCTCTAAGGTTCCTACCAACTGTGATGCTACTCGGAATTTGAAGGAGAATCAATTTAGGTACCAACACCTTATTGGTGATGTTGCTAGGGACTTAGCGATTGCATAGTTCATATTCGGACCACTGGTAAACACTTCTTGTATGCTCAAAGTGCTATTCCATTATTTCAAGCATCATCCCGTGTTAATGCCTTTAAGAAGTTTCAAAGTTACAAGTGCTATGTACAATAATTCTATTCTCTACAGTTATTGCACCAAATTTCATTAATAAACGGGTAAAGAAAAGTCAGGTCTTTCCATTTCTAGTTGCTAGTATTGACAGACATTTTGCAAATCATATTTTAGTACATTTTCACAACTAAGGTGGAAATACTTAGTGGTGACTCCCTATTGATCTAATTCTTGATGATTAACAGTGTCTTGACCTCTTTCAAGTCATTTTTGTTACGAATCATTGCAAATATGGAAGGAAGAAGGTCTTTCTTTGCTAGAGATCCTGCTAGGACATTATTTCCAGAGCTCGGAAAAACAAAGTCAGAAGGAAGAAAATCTTGGAGAGTTGTTGGAGATCAATAGTCAAGAAAAGAATTCCCCAATGATGAATGTGACCATCTTATCATTGAAGATTTCCATTCAAGTGATTCTGAATCAAGTAGTATTTTTGTGGAATTAAATTCTCCATTTGGAGAGGGGCTTCCATTTCATTTTAAAAAAATTGCTTCTCATTTTGCTGCTATCTTTTCAAAATTTGATAGGGATTTCTAAGAAACAAGGCCTTTAGGGGATATCCACTTTGAAAGCTATACTCCTATGTTTTAAAGACCCTCTCGCCCCTTATCAAATTTTCTCCTCCTCCAGGTCACATCCTCAAAACAACATGGCCCCGTCCCCACCGATAACTCGTTTTGTTGTAAACACCTTTGGTCCTATGAATTTTATAGGGATAGCTAGTTATCCAAATGCAGTTCCTAGGATGTAAGAAATATATTACAAAAGTTCCAAGGAAACAACGCTATAAATGGTGATCAACATTTAAATTTTTTTATCAATATGATGTAAGACTTTGAGATTGAACATGAAGATCTATATTTCAAGTTGTTTATCCATACTCTGGAAGAGGATGCAAGGGACTGGTATAAAGCTTTGCCAGATAATTCCATTGATTCTAGGACAGATATGAACAATGCATTTAGACTGCATTATGGTGATAGAACTGACC
Source organism: Taxus wallichiana var. yunnanensis (assembly GCA_018340775.1). Taxonomy (NCBI): domain Eukaryota; kingdom Viridiplantae; phylum Streptophyta; class Pinopsida; order Cupressales; family Taxaceae; genus Taxus; species Taxus wallichiana. Next base: position 418,995,317 of record CM031243.1, read on the forward strand.
CTAGGTTTCTTCTATCAGAATTTGAAAATATCAAGAAGAATCCTAATGAGTCAGTACATGATTTCAACATAAGGTTTAAAAAGACCTTGAGAATATTTCTTGTTAGCTTAAGGCCATGTGATGAATCATGTTTGATCAAATATTTAGATGCATTTGATAAAAATTTGCTTACTACTTGAGGGAGAAAACCCTACTAATTTGAGGCAGGCCTTCACCATGGATCTGCAAATTTAGAATACCATCGGGAAATTGAAATGCCTCCAAAAAGGGAGGGTGTAAAACTAATTAACCTAGAAAATCCTCAGACAAGTAAGGCTGCTGATTTGGAGGAAGTTGTGAAAAAATTGGTGGGTTATCAAAGAAATATCATACAAGTTAGCCTAGGAAGAAAAAGGAATTGGGCAGAGTTCACAAGGTCAACACAAGAAACAAGGCCAAGACAGGTTTACAAATCACCAAATATCTGATGACAGAGGCAAGGGACCTATTGGATTTGGAAATAGACAGTCCCAAGCCAGGGAAAATGTAATGGTACCTAATCCTTTGGCTACCAAATTTGTTGTTGTGGAGGAGAAAGATGTCATTGATTGGTGTGACAGATGTTTCATGCCCCATTCTCCATGTGAGAAATATCAACAAGAAGAAGAAGAAGCTGATGATAATAATGATGATGATGTCTACATGATGGATTGTTCCACGAGCTCACAATAGGGGAAACTTAAACTGAAGTGATAAGTGTTATAATTGCTACTAATTTTTTTCACTGCATCCATTGGGTACTTATTTTTACTCCCTCTAATACTTTAGAAGTAGATGTTGTACAAGATTTTGAACTGACCAATAATGAATTTAAATATTTAAGAGATTTAATGATAAATAAGTATGATGGAGTAATCCCATTTGAGGAGGACAGGAAGTTGTAAATGAATTTTGTTGTGGCTCAAGAAAAGGAACACAACATAATAGGTAGGGTTGTCAAAGGTATAGGGCCTTAGGCCAAGCTAAGAAATCCATTTCTTTCAAATATTCCTAAAGATGCTCCTAAGAAATATGAACTGCCAAAGGACTTATCGTCCCAAACAAAACTCATACCCCTCCTCATGCCCAAGTGTCAAAATTCATGTGCCATCTAATGAGTGTGTCAGCCTTCCTTCCAATGTTGCCTTGTCAAAGTCTGCCCCTTATGATATTGCCCAAGTATTGAGTCAAATCAAGATCTCAGTTACAATTGTTTAGTTACTTAGGATTCCTGAGCATAAGAAAAGGGATTTTGAATATTTGGGGATGAAAGAAGAGAAGACTACCTTTGGTAGAAATATAAACATTGTGGAAACTCCCCTAGTCATTTAAGAGCTAGAAACACCACCAGTGGTGGAGGAACTAGGTGAAACACTTGAGGTTTATTTGGGTACATCCTTGGTGGACTCTCGGCTAAATTTGGATCCAATTTTCACCACTCTAATCATTAAGGAGAGGCTGTTGCACAACCTGTATGTTTGATCCGGGGCATCATGCAATGTTATGCCTCAGGAAGTTATGAATGAAATGGACATCAAGGTAACAACATCATATGGGAAATACATTGCCCTGGATTCCAGAGAGGTGCAAGTGGTTGGATGTGTGGAAGATCTTGTGGTACAACTTGCATCCTATCCGGGTAGGAACTTAAAGCTTGATGTAGTTATTGTTTATTGAACAAGCACGATCTCCTTGGACTCTATTGTTTGATGGATCTTGCTCCAAATTTAGAAATGGTGTTGGTGTTATTTTGATCTCTCCGAGGCCAGAAAAGTTTGAATTTTACTTCAAAATCAAGTTTGAGTGTACTAATAACATTTCGAGTATGAGGCACTATTTCTAGGTCTAAGGATTGCTTGGAAATATGGTGCTAAAGAAATTATTATCAAAGGAGATTTAGAATTAATTGTCAAAAAGTCGAAAAATGTATGCCACACAAAAATCAGCAAATGAAACAATACAAGAATGCAGTTTGGGATTTCATTGAGATGTTTGATTCATTCAACATCATGCATCATGATAGGAAGTTCAATGATGTTCTAGACAGGTTTGTTGTGTTGGGATATCAGTTTGATAATGGTGCATTGTCCCCATATTGTGAATATGATGTCGACGTATTGATAAGGCCATCCGTCCCTAACAACGTTAAGAATTGGAAAGTTTTTGATGATGATGCTCAGTCGGAAGATTTATACGTAACAAAGGGAGTCTTATGATAAAAATATTTATTAGGAACCAATGTTGTGCATATAAGAGGGTAAAAACCTTGTTTGGCAAAGGCATTATCCAATCGAAGACTAATACCATTCCTATAGGGTTGGTTTCTCTTGAATCCAATTTTGATAATGTTGATCGCATTATTAATAGATGCATAGAAGCCTCAAGGGATATTGAGGAGCATGATCTTGGTACAAAGGAGAAGCCAAGGAAGATTTGGTTGGGAAGCAATCTCAACAAGGAGGAAAAATAGTCTTATGTACAATTGTTGAAAAATTATCAAGATTGCATGGCTTGGAATTATTCTAAACTAAAGGCATATAGAAAGGATCTACTTCAACATGAGATTCCCTTGGAATATAATGCAAAACAATTTAGGTAGAGAAAAAGACCAATCAATCTGCTCCTATCTCTCAAAATGCAAGAAGAACTGAAAAAACTGAGGGATGGAGGGATTATTCAGCCCACAAGGTATTCTTCTTGGGTTGCAAACTTAGTACCAGTCAGAAAGAAGAATGGTGACATCAAGTTGTGTGTGGATTTCAAAAATTTGAATAGAGCATTGATGAAGGATAATTATCCTTTACCAAACATGGAAAACATGTTACAGATAGTGACTAGTTCTAAGTTACTTTCTACCTTGGCTAGTTTCTATGGTTATAACCAAGTTGTGGAGAAGGAATAAAAAGAATTAAAAAAATCTTTACCAGTCCTTGGGGGACTTATGTATATGTGAGGATGCCCTTTGGTTTGATGAATTCTAGAGAAACCTTTCAAAGAGCAATGGATGTTGCTTTTCCGGTTACATCAATGATTTTATTGTTGTTTACTAGGATGATGTGACTGTGTTCTCCAGAAAGTGAGGTGATCACTTGCTACACTTAGAGAAGATGTTCATAAAATGTAGAGGATATGGCATTTCACTCAATCCAAAGAAGTGTGAATTTTGAGAGAAGAAGGAAAAGCTACATGGCCACATTATGTCACAAGAAGGGGTGATGATTGATCCAGAAATGGTAGAGCCCATCAACAAGGTCCGAATTCCAAGAACCAAGAAAGGAATTCAGTCTTTCTTTGGGTAGATAAACTTCATAGGAAGGTTCATATCAAACTTTACAGAATTTACCATTCCAATCACTTACATGCTAAAGAAGGAACATGTTATTAAATGGGAGGAGGATGCCATTCAAGCTTTCAATGGAATCAAGGAGGCATTAAAACATGCCCATGTTTTAGTAGTTGCAGATTATAATAATCCTTTGTAAATCGTTTTCCTTTTCTTCTGAAAACATTGTTGCATCTTTTCTATTGTAGAAGGATGATGAAGGGGCTAAGAGGCCAATTTCCTTTTTCAGTAAGGCATTGCATGGGGCTGAGCTGAAATACAATATTATGGAGAAGCAAGAATTTAACTTGGTGAAAGAAAAAAAGGTTTTCAGGTCTTACATTCTCGAGTTCCAAAATTTTTGCTTATGTTCCCACACCATGGTCAAATACATCTTATCAAAGACTCGGGGTCTCAAGAAAAATATGTAGATGAGTGAACAATTTGTAAGAATATGACATGGACATCCAAAGCACAAAGTTGGTGAGAGGTTTGGGCTTGGTTAAGATTATGGTTGAGAGCAACTTGCAAACTATTGAGGTGAATGAGGTAGAAGAAAGGAGGTTAGATGTCTTTTAAAAATTGACGAGTTCTAAGTGGTACAAGGATGTGGTTTTTTATCTCAGACATTTATACTACCTTGAGTATTTGAGTAAGAACTAGAAAAGGGCCCTTAAGATGGCTTGCCAAAAATATGTCATTACACGACTATGGGCTACCTTGGAAGAACCTTGAGGGAGTCCTGTTAAGGTGTGGTATCAAGATTAAGCCCCAAAGATAATTTTTGAGCTCCATGGGGAGTTTGTGGGGGAAATTTTCTAGGAATGTCACAACACACAAGATCTCAAGGGCTAGTTATTGGTGCCCAGCTCTTTTCAAGGATGAAACTCTTTTTGTTAGAAGATGTGAGAGTTTCCAGCACTTCTCTAGAAGACTGAAAGCTTTAGGCTTCTTTCCTTTGTAGCCTATATCAATTGAAGCCTCGTTCAAGCAATGGGGAGTGGATTTCATTGGTGAGATTTTAGATCCTTCAAGTGATTTCCATAAGTGGATTCTTGTAGCCACTGATTACTTCACCATGTGGGTAGAGGAAATCCCCACCAAGAGAGAAACACACCAAATTGTCATGGACTTCATGTTGAACCATATCATCTGCAAGTTTGGGGTGCCAATCAAAATTGTTTCGACAATGCCATGAGCTTCAGAGTTAAACCCTTGGTGGAAATGTGCATGGAATATGGGATAAATTTGACATATGCTTATAATTATAATCCCCAAGGAAATGGACAAGCTGAGTCCAATAATAAAAATTTACTAAAGATTATCAGAAGAACCTTGGAGCTTAACAAGAGAAAATGGGGTGAGCAGTTGAAATTTGTTGTCTAGGATGACCGAATTACTATTAAAAGTGCCACTAGGAAGATTCGATTTGAGTATTGACCTTAGGTCCTACTACCCCTACATATGTAATCATCCTCATATCAATTCATGCAACAACTGGAAGATCAGGAAGTAAGTCCATATGATGCCTGCATTAACCAAATTGTTGAACTTGACGAAGAAAGGATGAAGAAGTTATTTGACAAGAAGGTCACTCCCAGAGCTTTCAATGTTTGAGATATTGTGCTACTATGGGCTAACAGGCATGAAGATAAGGGAAAGCGTGGAAAATTTGATGCATTATGGATGGGCCCTTACTCAATTGATATTAGGATTGGTGAACATACCTTTTCTAAAGGACTTATAAGAGGAATTTATCGAATTGCATGTTAATGGCAAGCATCTGAAACATTTCTTAGATTGATTCCCCATATTCAAAGTGAGCATCACCTATATAGTTTATAGTTTGTTGGTTTATTTTTTGTTGTTTTTGTTTTTTCTCATTCGGTCCTTGGTGACTGTTTTTTTTGCTGGTTTCTCTGTTCGTTTTTGAGAGATGGATGTATTTCTCTGCTCTACAAGCTGACTCCTTTTCCCAATGGATAGTTTTGGCAATTGGTCTACCTTTATTCTTGTGGAACTTGCGGTAGGTGTTCCCATCATCAAGTCGACTCGATGTTAGTGCTCAAAATAGTCTCTCCCCATTTTGCCATTGAAAATATATCAATTTATAGCCTCTTCCATATTTTATCTCCCCATGTTGTGCCTGAGAATTCTCTTCCTTCCTTTTGTTGTCGTAATCAATATGTTCTTGGGTTGAGGATCACATATGGATCCATGGTTGTTTCCTTATTTCTCCGTTTGTCGGAAAGGGTCTCGTAATTTTGGTCCCCATTCTCTGCTCATCTAAAAATTGGGATCTCTTGTTCTTTCCACTTTCCATGGTCGGGATTTTCTATCGTTGTTGTTTTTTTCCTAAATAATTGAGGAAAATGAATGGATGTAGCTTAGAGGAATGTATTTGAGCCTTGTAACATTTCTAAATTCTCTGTCCTTGGAGAAAATTTCATCTCCAGTTCAAATGGTCATTTTTTTACATTTTACAATTTTAAGGGCGTTTCTCCTAGTCAAAATTACATCCTTGCATCAATAGAAAATGTGGGTTATTTTGGTTGGTCGGGGACAACGCGAAAATGCTTTAACTTATAGCTTTTTGCTTTTTTTTGCAAAAAGGAAAATTTGGTCCCGTAGCTCCGCTCAATTCCGAATAGTTCTTTGGGCACTCATGTGTATTCTTCTAATTGGATGGGATGCGGTAGGTTTGTTTTTGAACTTGATCTATTTGGATACTTTGGCAAAAAGTTTGAACTTTCCCCCGCGGCCCCACAAGGATTTGATTAAAGTGAATTATAAATGACAGGAAAAATCCTTAACATGACCCCACAAAAGGACATGTGGTAAGGTTAAAGGTAGAGATGTGGCCATTTAGAGGCATGTTGGATGTTTTGCTCTTCTCGGAAAAATTGAGTAAAATTCTAAATAGGAAGCGCGCCCCCACCGAGTAATTTTGAAGCCGTGAGGTTTTTGACGTTGTGCCATAATGACATGTGTAGGTATTCACCGAGTTTTGTTTCCTAAGACTTTTCAAGCAACTTCTTAAAGGGACTGATACAAGTGGTGAACTGCGTGCATTCAAGGTCTCAAATTTTGGGGACCATCTCAAGATGTGCCATTGTGATGCATGGCAGTTTGAAAAGTCAAAGGCGGGGAGACATACCATTGGGGGTAACTTGGATTCTTTTCCTCTTGTCATTAAAAGGATTAAAACATCAAAATGGCCCACAAGCCTGACAAAGGATAGTCAAAATTTTGTTCCAGTCAACCGTAGAGGTGTAGGCTTTGGGGAAATTTGGAAAATTTTCCTTTTGTGAAAAAAGGAGCTAAAGTATAAAAGGAGAGCATGTTTCAATTAGGACCCACATTGGGACACCTGTCAAACCCATTTTTCAAAGGCTGAAGGGTAGAGCAGCGGGGAAACTTGGAAAATTATTTCTTTTCCAAAAGGGAGGTGAAATAGCAGGATTTGGATGTGGTTTATATGGGACCCGCCTTAGGACACGTGTTAGTCTCATTTCTTAAAGGCAGAGGTGTGGAGAAAAATGTGAAAATTTTACATTTTTCCAAAAGTTGTAAAAGGAAAAAGGGAACCTGCATGACCATTTTAAATTTGATCTCCCATGTGGATTGTCCAAATTCAAAATAGAAATCTATAGTAGTTGTGCATATGTATCTGATTTTTCCGACATTTTCATTGCAGAGCTCCGGAGATGTGAGTCTTCATGATTTCTCGATATTTCTTGCACGCCAAATAGGAAAGGGGAGTAAATTTGATATCTAAGTTTGGTGAGGAAGATCTGGGGATGTATTTTTCCATTAAGATGAGATCTGACCTCTGGGCTCGATCTAATTTTTCATTTTTCTTCCCGAGCATGCAAAGAACCAAATTTGACATATTAGGGGTGGAAGTGGTTGGTGAGTAGAGGGAAAAGTGATCTACCAAAAGGATTTGAATGTGGGAGATATTCAAAGAGATCCACCCCTTGAGCACCTGATAACTTTTTACATATCTCGATTCTTGAAATTATGATCGAGAATCATGGCAAGCACTAGTGCATTCGATGTTTGGATTTTTTGGGGAAAAGGCTCTGTTGTCAAATGTTATAAATAGGCATGAATTTTTCATAAAAATAGTTAGAGGTTGGAAGGTTGAAGTGTTAGAGGTCGAAGTGATTCTCTAAGAGAAAAGCTTGATAGAACCCGTGTTTCTAAGAAACTATCTAAAGAAACCTCTTTATCTCCATTTTTTTAAATTTAATCATGTCAAGGTGGTTGTGAGTGTACATCCATTGACTAGTCTCGAGATTGTTTGAGAAAATTTCCCTCCCGATAAATTTAATCAAACTTGATTTAATCTGTGATATTTTTTGCAAAATTTGTGTTTGCTTCATTTTTGAATGTATGTAAATAGTTTTTCTTATTCTTGTTGCATTATTGTGTTGAAATCTATGTGAATCACACAAGATATTATCCTTGTGATAGTTTGGTGTCATTTGAAATTTCATTTAGCAGAAGAGCTTTCATTTGATAGTGAAATAAATAAATTTAAAATCATTGTGACTCCTAAGCACGACTATAATATTTTTTTAGCCTTTGAGTGTATCTTAGGTGTGATGAAACAAAGATAGATAATTTTTAGTTAAGTCTTCCAATTTGAGCCTTCATTTTGGATCCTTGAATTTTGTGTGAAAATTGTTGATCTAGGCCTCCATTGAAGCACATATTCTGGTTAAAGGAACATCCTAGCTACCCTGAATTATTGTTTATTCGAGCTCTCCATTTTTGTAAAATTCCTCAAAGATCTGGTATAATCAACTTTATCCTACTTCACCTCCCACCAAAATCATTCAATAACAATTAATCTTACCCATACTACCCTGTTTGTCATGTGTGTATACAGATGCACAATTTCTATTACCAAAACATGTAGAAACACTCAATTTTTCATTGTCTTTAGTGGCTTGAACCTTGCTTAGAAAATATCTCCATTATCTAGAGTGACATCTCGTGAGAGTTACGTTTTGTTGTATTGATCATATTTCCTTCAAGGTATTCTTAAACACTTCACAAGGAAGGAATTCTCCATCTCCTCCATAAACAGTAAGCTACAAAAGGGTTTTCTCACCCTAGTTGAAAGGCACAACCATAAAGTAGTAAGGATAGATAAAATCCTTTTCAAGGTATTATCCATTTCTCCACATCTGAGTGACAGAGGGTCAGTTAGATCCCATCCCCATCTAAAAAATGACTCACTATGATCTATATGTCTCTAAGGTTCCTGTCAACCTGTGATGTTGCTCAGACTTTGAAGGAGAATCAATTTGGGTACCAAAACAATACTCAAAACATTCCATAATGAAATATTAATATTATGGTTTTTCATTACCTCAATAGTATTGAAAGAAGCAACAATATTTGAAATAACTTCGATGGTTTTAGCATAAGCTTTAGCAAAACTGACTCTGGTTCAAGATCTTTTGAAATCTAGGGTATGAATAATCTTCTAGTATTCGGATGAAATTATTTTTGTTTCTCTTTAGGAGCTCAATTTCTTGCTATTTTTTGACTCGTACTTTCCATTTTGTCGGTGATAGTAGGAAAAGTAGGTCTCTTTTGTTTTTTATTTATCTTGAGACTTTTCTTGAGACCTATTTGTGACTACAATAATGTCTTCCTCTCCAAAGATTACTCAATTATGTTCAAGTGGTTTTGAATATGAGCATCTTGCTACCCACCCTCAATTTGAGGTATAAATAATGCTTGATTGATATTGTGAAACATGGCTTATATTTAGGAATACAAGTGGATAATTAACATCAGAATGATGTTGATTACAAGGTGAACATCATTCTTTGAAATAATATTAACTGGAAAAAAATTCTAAATAAACTACGAGCCTTTGTATAAAATTTCCTTGGCTGATATGGTTATCTCGTAGTTCTAATTTTCCTTATAAGGCTGCCTATTATGCTGATTTTGTTAGTAAGAAGCTTGGTAGTGTCTTCTAGGATGAGCTAGTTTGTTCTCAATTGATGTTAATTTATTTCCCATATTTTGCAAATCCTTAAATACACCATCTGTTGGAGTTATATCATCGGGCACTATAATGGTAATAGATTGTGGAACAATTGCCAAATCTTCTATTAGAGGTATGAAGGACTTGGTGCTAATTTTAAATCTAGAACAAGGTTGTTTTCAGCCCTAATGGCAATATCATAAGCTATTGGGAGAGTTTCTCCTCCCATAGAATCAATCATGGCTTAAATATCACTATTTAAATCTATGATATAATATAGAAATGCATGACCAGCTTGAAGGTTAAAAGTGGCTCAAGTATTTCCCAAGTTCTTGAAAATATGTTGTTAAAACTAGCTATAAATTCACGAGGGGCTCTTTTGATTGTAGAAAAATTTTCAATGAGAGATAGGTGATCACAATTGTCATTAAATTTCTTAGGTAATTTCTCTCCTAACTCATCCCAAGTTGTTATACTCCCTATTAGCAGAGTTATCTACCATTGCAAAGCTTTTCCATTAAATGATACAACTAATATTCTTAAGGCTACACCTTCAGGAGTTATATTATGAACTTCACAAAGGGGTGTAATATATTTAATGTGGTTTGTAGGGGTAATATGATTTTTACTTGGTAAATGAAGGTAAAATTTTCAGGGAAACAACAAGTATATAATGATATAATTGAATTACTAAAGGGTTGTCATTAGTAAACATCACACAATTTCTATGTGGTTTTATAGCCATTGGAATAACATGGATTTGAACAAAAAGATTAATATGTGGTGAAGGAAGACTTGGAGGAGGGTTGAAAAAACTAGGCCTATTACAAGGTAAAGTATTGCCAACTCTTCTTCTTCTATCATAATTTAAAGGTAAAGAAATAAAATCTATAGGAATTCCTCTTACCGATGATCTTGTAGTAACTTTAAGCATGGAACATGCTACAAAACTAGTCTAAAATCATCCTTAGGGAGTCACCAAATAAATAATTTTATTTTTAGAATAAATTGTTGCAGCTTGCTTCTCCAAAAGTGACTTTAATTCATTGTAAATTTTTTGTAATCTACTATAGATCTGATCAGTGTCCCACCGGATTTTCCAAAAACTGTTAGCTCTCGAAAGTGTACACTAGTTGAGAGATGATAGCAGGGGTTCTAAGTTTTATTGATCTCTCACTTTTGTAGATAGACCTAATTAAAAAGGACACTAAGTAAAAATATATGATAAAAAGACTCTGTTAAATAAATACTACAAAAAGAAGGAATGAATTGGAAAATATTAATAATGAGGTATGAGAAGGTTTTTTAGGACAAAGTGATGGTAATCCCTAAGTTTTTATTACTACAACATGACATTAAACAAGGTAGCGTTCTCATTGTGGACCAATGTATTTTTGATCTATAGATGAAATTTTGAGTTAAACTATTGTGTAAGAAAGTCTTTGGGAATATGAAAACAAGTTCAATGATGTTTCATCCTTCAATGGAGCCAAGTTATAGGCTCGTAACAACACAAAGATCTGTTAATACCTATTTCCATTCTTATCCACTTGATTCCATGGGAAAAGGAATATTTCTAAGGGTAACAAGACATGATAGATGAAGTCAGTGATCCCTAAGGTTGAATATGTCTGTAATAGAATTTCAAGAAAAGAATATTCCAATATAAACTTAATAAGGTTTAAAAGGCTAGCTACACAGTGTATCAAATTTCTCATCAAGGCAAAGGGAGAAAGTTTGACTCCAAATGTTGCATGTAAGATGTCAACAGACTATTCGAAGGTATGTTGACATGTTAACCAAGTAATATGATCAAAAATATATAAATACATGCAAACAAGACAATGAACACTAGAAATAACTCGTCACATGTCTCATGACTATGGAAAAGAGATTGATTTGTTCCCAAGGAAAATAATCATGGTATGATATCAATTTTTCACATCATTCACTAGAGATATGGAGTATTTTCTTAGGGGAGTCATAAGAGAGTGATTCATGATGATTACAAGATTCTAGAGATCAATGATTTTTTTTCGAGATCTTCTAATTTTTTTATTCAGGAACAAGGCCCTAAAAGTGGATATGATATAATTATAGGCATTGTTGTGATCTTAAGCATGAGAATGGCCTAGAAAGTGATGAAAAACATGAATGGAGGAAAAATAAGTAGAGTATCAGTTCAGGGGGATTATAAGTTTGTCAAAGAATAAGTCACTCAAGGATGGTATAGGAAATCAAAATAGAGAAAACATAATTCAAAGGGAACTTGTGGACATGTAAGTTTACTTTCTCATAGAAAATTGTTTTCAATTTTTCATTGTTTAATGTTAAGAGTCCAAGAACCCTTTTTCATTGTTGCATGTCAAATGGGGATTCAAGTCAGAAAAATGAGTGGTGTTTGGAAGTTTGGTGTGTGAAGTCGACACCAAATTTTTGAGTATGTTGTGAGCAATGAAAAAGGGGTATTGTTGAATCTTGTTCATTTTTGTTTTGATTGATGTCAATAGGAATTGATGGAAAAGTAGTGAATTATGAATTGAAGATTAGTCGAGAGGAATGAATGTTGATTGATAGCTCCTTCTCATAGGTTTAGTGAGCATTCAGTTATTATTATCCCAATTTTCCCCTAGGAAATATTTGTTGAACACACCTTTCACAGAAAAATGGAAGGCTCGCCCAATTGTGTGGACTCGCCTTTGATACCAAAACTGAGTTTAAGAGTGAGCAGAACACAGGAACCACGAAGGATGCCACATGCCTCAACGACACATCACCAAGAGTGGAGTCCAAAACAAGGTCCCCAATGAGTGCTAGATCACCGAGTGGCTAGAAGTCAAGGTAGAGTGGGTGATAGAACAAAGTATATGATGCCTTGATGCCTCCAATTGGTGCTCCTTCAAAAGAAAAATTTAGAGGTAGGTCTTAAACAAACACCAGCCCACCACATGGTTGGAGTAAAAAAATGGTCTCATCGGCCATTGAAAATTCACAGAGCTGCAGGAGACCCATGTGTCCCAATGGCGCAACTTCAAAGGCATGACCCAAAAGGCAAGACCCAAAGATGCGTGAACACCCCACATGTCCCCGAGTCACACATATGGCCCCTCCAAAAAAAGTGACTAAGCCAAACAAGAGGAAATGAAGGATTAGCCCACGAATGATGCCACATGTCCCACCATCATAATTTAGGGAGCTAGCTATGAGGGTCCCACCTGCAAGGGGTTTTTGGGCATTATATATGGTGGGCCCCTTTAACTCACCAAAGGGACGAGGTAGGAAATGTTCACTTAGGACATGAATCAGCTAAGCATGAGGTGAGGTAGTGGAATGCCCCACATGTCCCTTCAATGCTCTTTTAAGGGGAAGATCCGAAATTGGTTCCCAAACGAGCACCAAATCACCACGTGGTAAGAGTCGGGGAGGGGACAAAGTGGCCATTGAAAAGTATAAGAATGGAAAGGAGGAGCCACATGTCTTCGACACTCTTTCAAAATAAAAATTTAGGGGGCGATTCTAAACATGCGTTAGCTCTCCATGTGTCTCGGGTGGGCACATTATCTTTGCCAACAGGGGGCTTAGGCAAAAAAAAATAAATAGAGCAAGCCCACAGATGGTGCTATGTGTTAATCCGACGCAACTTCAAGATTGTAGAGGATAGGAATAAATCTTGATACATGTGGGCCCACCACATGGATATGCGCGAATAGACTCCAAACCCAAAGTACCTTCAAGCAGCCATATCCTTTGATCGAAGCTTGAAATCGAGTGGTAGGGAAATTTTGGAGAGATCTCGATACCTACTACCCACCTTCCATGATTAATGTTTCAACCAGCCATTTTCAAGGCCATCAAATCTCCCACATGTAACCATGATGAATAATGGGTTTCCTTTCTTTCCCAAAGAGGGAACAGTAATAGGGGCATGGGTGTTACAGTGAGACTCATCATTGTGGTAGGGGAATTCAATGCTCCTTCAAGGGTGGTTGGAACAGGTTGGATTTTCCCTCTTTCATCTCTCTCATTATTCCTATATATTATATAAGAGGACACTTTCAAAGGGTTGGACATTCTTTCTTTGTGACCTCCCTTTTCTCTCGCTCTGCAGTGAACCTCTCCATCCAAATTGTAATCAAATTTCCACCTCTCGGCTACTATAATGCATTGTATCAATTCTTGGAGCAATAGATTAAGTCCATGGATGATTTCAACCCTCTCTTATGTTTAGTTGCTTCTTCTTGATCCCTCATTGAAAGCTTAGTCATCGTGCATGGATATTGTGTCCAATTTTAATAGTTTATGTTTAAAATAAAAATGCAAATGTTCAACATTCCTTTGGTCGATCACCTCTATTAGACTAGTTTTCATTTCTTGTATTCCCTTAACCCTGTCTCCTTGGTAAGTTAGAGTAGGATTTAGAATGACCCTTTGTAATCTGAACGTGTGCACTTGAACAAAGGAATAGGATTCGACATTCATCTAGAGAGTTATCGAGACTTGTAAAGTCCCATAATTTAAGAGATGCTCCATGTTGTGTAGTCACACTGAGGATCTCTACCCATCAAGTTGCATACATTCAGGGGTACTATGATTTTTATTCAACATTTTTTACATGTGCCATTGAACAATAAGTATTTAAATTTACTATAGAAAGATTTATGTGCACATGTTGTAATCCATGAGCTTTTAAGAAGCTCGAAATTGCACATCGATGACTCTAGAAGAGGTAAAATCTACTAGTTTCAAGTCCAAGCTTGTCAAGTTCATGAGAAGAATATAAACAAGGTCAAGGACTAGAGAAGAGGGACTCTTTCTCTATCTACATTTATCCCTAGAAAGAAAAACAAGAGGAAGAAGAGCTCAAAGGTATCCATCTCCACCAAGCATGACCTTATCGACACCTCCACCTAGTAGGAATTTCTTTCAATCGACTAGAGTCCTTCGACCAATCAGGATGGTAAAGCCCAAACCCTATGTCAATTTCACTAGTAGCAGATCGATGGCTCTCAATGCACAAAATCCAGTTCTAGCTGCAACACTAAAGAGCATTCCATATTTTACTCGAGATAACTCGATGATCTAATTGACCACATCTAGGATATTGCAAATGTCTATGCAATTCATGAGATCATTGAAATGGATGTTGCAGTCAAGTTGTTAGCTTCATATTTTAAAGGTAAATCTTTACAGTTGTTTCAGAGTCTAACCCCATGATCCATCCAGAATTGGGACCATTTGTGCACTGACTCTTCACAATCAGTTTGGAGAGAAGGGAGATAATATATCCTTGTTGGGAAAAAAACAACAATCAAGAGAGCTCATAATGAGCAATTGACCAAATTCAACATTAGATTCCAATGGACGTGGGATAGGATTTCGGTGGTCGTGAGACCTGATGGATGAAGTTTATTTTCTATACTTCCTTAGAGCTTTAAATTCTAATATTTCCATGATGATTCAATCAATGGGAGGTATAAATTTACCTGTATCCTATAACATTTCCATTAGAGCCAAAAATTGCTTAATTCAGGCTGGTAAAATTGCACCTAGGTAACCTATGCTTCTATATCAAGAACTAGGAGCTCCAAGCACTATTCAAACACCCACATTAGCTCCCATACATGCTCCAAGGAATCAAAGTTCAAATGAAGCTTCCACCTCATCTTATAGCTCCTCAAATGAGCTCCAAGAAGTCATGAAGCAACTGTAAAACTTGGGTAATGAGTTGGTGACACTTAAGAGGCAGAAATCTCAAAATTTTAGATCATATCATCCTCAAAATCAACCCAATAGGCCTTTATATTAGCCTAATAAAACACCCATCCAAGATGCAAATCAGAATCAAGGAAGACCTCCTGCTAATAGACCATTCTAGCCTTATAATCCTAATGTTGCATCCACATCTAGACATTTAGTACCAGGGAAAATAACATGGCTCAGAATATGATTAGTGTTTCCCATGCAATCAGCCCCATAATTAGTCAATGTTTTTCAATGGTGCCTTGAATCAAGCTCTCATGGTGATAAGAACTGGTGTGGAATAGGAGACAAGCCTAGAAAGAAATCAGTAGTAGGAGGTGACTCAGCAAGAGGCACCTCCAAATGAGACCACATTTGTCAATTGGAAAGAAGAAGATTTTGTGGTGTGAAACAAGTCCCTCCTCATAGTGTGGCAGAAAATACACGGTCCAAGAAGAGGAATATTGGAGAAGAGTATTCATCCAATTAAAATGATCCACAACCCTCTATCACTCAACAAGGTATGAGTAATCAAAGAACAACTCCAAATGTGCAGAGTCATCCCAAACCACCTTCTAGACCAGCTCAAGCACCGGTTGTAATGACCCATGTGCAAGAGAAGAATGTGCAAGGCAAGGGGCAGAAAAAATATAGCTCATCCCCATTCAACATCATTGAGAAAATGAAGAAAACAAATGTAAACATCTCAATGTGGGAGTCATTGGCTATCCCAGGATAGAGAGACATGTTGCAAGCTGTTATGGCAAATTGCTTAGCCACAAATCTGCCACCCAATCAACAAGAAAATGTGCTTACCAATACATCTCAACAAGAAGGAAATCATAGAGATCACAAAGGTAAGAATATGAAGCCCCTCCATTCTATGTTTCATTGATCATTGGGGATAAATTGGTACATAATTACATGATTGATTCAAGAGAAAGTAGCTCGAGTCATCTCTAAAGGCGTAGTGCAATTAGATGGGACATTGGTAAAAACGTTTGGATTAATCAAGGATCTGATCCTCACATTGCATGCATGCCCCAATGTGACTATATTTTAAGACGTATCAATTATAGACTTGCCACCACTCTTTGTAGTGTGCTTTTTAAGATACTTCACTGCTAAAATTAGAGGCTATTTGTCTGTTGATTGGTCACACATTATTTTTAGAACAAGGTATGGAGCTAAGGCTATGATCAGATCTAAGCCCATTACAAATTTCCATATTGAGCCTCATGTACCTAGCCCAATCAATGGAACTTATTCATCCTTTGATCAGGAAAATATCCCAAGAACTTATGAGGTAGATACCAAGGTTGGATGCATTCCAGACTTGACTCTCGATGAATGGGCAAAAAAGAGGCATGATTTTGACCCTTACAAGGAAATGGAAGAATTTGAGCTAGGATTCTATTGTTTGCATGAAGAGAATCATCCTCTCCCTAGCATCACCGAGCCATACCACAAAGATGACAACAAAGTATGGAATTTATTCTTTGACAGATCGAGAAGTAGACAGGGAGCTGGAGGAAGAGCTATGCTTGTTTAACCTCAAGGTATGAAATATTACTCAACCTTTTGTTTCTAATTTACTTTCTCGAATAACACAACAGAGTATGAAGCCTTGATCCATGGACTGCATTGGGCAAGAAAGAGAGGGATTAAAAACTTGCAAGTGTTTGGTGATAGTGATCTAGTTACGAATCAAGTTTGAGGATGAATTGCTACCAAGAATGATCTCTTAAAAAACTACAAGAATTGGGTATGGGATCTCATCAAATATTTTGAAGCATTTGGCATCAATTCCATCCCAAGGAAGAAGAATGAAGCAACAGATAGATTGGCAGCAATCGGGGTGACATTTGATGTGGTAGAGAGTATCAAGAGTGATAAATCTCAGCCCCATATCAGAGTGGTTGTGAGACCACTTGTTCCAGATAACAATACATGTTGGAAAGTATTTATATAAGAGGAAGCTGAGTTCTCCGCTAGAAACCAAGACAAGTTGGAGCAACGGTATGGTGACCAAGTGGTGCAATTGAGAACCAACAAATTACCAAAGGGTCTTGTAACTTTGGAGTCAATATTCAACCCAAATGATCAATTCTAGAAGGAGAAAGCAAATATTCAGGTAAAGGGTGAAGATTCAAATCCCATTTCCATAGATGAAGGAAAAACATTGCGAATTGGAAAGGTAAGTACCTAAAAAGAAAAATATGAGTTTGTTCAACTTTTCAAGAAATCCTAGATGTCTTTTCTTGGAATTACAAGTATTTAATAGGTTTCAACGCAAGGTTGGCACAACACACTATCGAGGTAGATTCGGGATCTAAACCTATCAAAAAGAAGAAAAGGGTGGTAAATCCCCATATTGGACCTCTCATGAAGAAAGAGTTGAATAAGGTGATTGAAGCTAACATCATCTTCCCTATCAAACATTCAAGTTGTGCTACAAACTTGGTTCTTGTGAGGAAAATAAATTGAGAAATCAGATTATGTGTGGAATTTCATGATCCGAAAAAGCATCACTCAAGGATCATTATCTACTTCCATCAATGGAACATATCTTACAAAGTTGCGGTGGCTCTGAAAGGTTTTCATTACTAGATGGACACTCAGGCTATAATCAGATAATGGTGAAAGAGGAAGATAAGTACAAGATGGCCTTCACCATGAAATGGGGCACATATGCTTACAAGAAGATGACATTTGGATTGTCCAATGCCGGACCAACATTTGAGTGAGCTATGGATTTGGCGTCAAAGGCTTGATTAACAAGATAGTGTTGGTATATCTGGATGATATCACTGTCTTCTTAAAAATGCAGCAGACCACCTCTTTCACCTCAGGAAGGTATTTCAAAGGTGTAAAATATTCAGAGTGTCATTGAACAAAAAGAAGTGTGTATTTATGGCACACGAGGGCAAGTTTTTGCGTCACATTGTCTTAAGAGAAGGGTTAACAATCGACCTTGAAAGAGTTGAAGGCATTAGAGCACTTCCAATGCCACATCACAAGAAATACCTCCAAATATTCTTAGGAAGGATAAATATTTTTCTGCATATTTGTGCCTGATTTTTCCACTCTCGTAAAGCCTTTAATCATGATGCTAAAGAAGATTCTTGCATTCAAATGGACAACAGAAGGCAAAGAGAGTTTTGAGGCCATCAAACATGTAATATCACATTTTCCAACTCTTATTAACCTAGAATTTTCAAAGGAATTCATGATGTATGATTTTGGAGGGTCGAGACACAATCTCAAATATCTTGGTTCATCTTTACAAGGAAGGTTCAAAATGGCCCATAGCCTTTTTCAGTTAGAGCTTCGAAGATTATGTAGTAAATTATTCTTTCATTGAAAAACATGTCCTTTCTGTCATTAGAAGTTTGAAGAAGTTCAGAAACTTGGTCTCGAACAACAATATTCAATCGCTACTATCTCATGCTAGTGTCAAGGACTTTCTCCTAAACAAAGACTTAAATGAGAAGAGAGAAGGTTGATCACTCTTGTAATGGAGTATGATATTGAAATCAAAGTGACCAAGCTGGTTCATGGCAAGGGTCTTTGTGAGAAGATCGTTTCAAAGCAACAACCGAGTCGAATGGAAAAGAGATTTTCCTTATACTATAGGATAGTCAAGAACAAGAAAATGAAAAGGTTCCTATCTCTTTTTGGACTCAAAATATAATACACTTCCTACAAATAGGCCTATGCCCTCAAGAAATGAGAAAAGCAAAGAGGAGATACTTAAGATTAGAGGTCATTCCATATTTGCTTGTTGATGGTGTTTTGTTCAAAAGGGACATCAATGGTATTCTATTGAGATGTATTGGAGCAAGTCAAATTGAGAAGGTGTTGTAAGATTTCCATGATGGATAAGTCGGAGATCACTTTTCTCTACGGGTAATGGCTCTCAAGATTATGAGGGCTGGTTACTATTGGCCTATGGTGTTTAGGGATTAATACTCATAGATCAAGAAATTCAAGAAGTATGCATTCTTCATAGGGAAAGCAATATTAACAGCCTTACCCCTTCGTCCAATTTCAGTTCATCTGCCATTCATGCAATGGAGATTAGACTTCATTGGACTAATCAACCCAAATTCAATCCAAGGCCAAAAGTGGATACTCACAGTGACAAACTATTTCACCAAGTCGACTGAAGTGGTGGCACTCAAGGAGGCAAATGAATCCCACATTTTTGACTTTTATGAAGGGATATTCACAAGATTTGGTGCCCCTACTACTATCATATCGAGACAATGCAATTGCATTCCTTGGCAAAAAAATACTTGAATGGGCTATCAAGAATGGTGTATGTCTCATTACCTCTTCAAACTATTACACTCAAGGTAATGGCCAAGTAGAGTCCAAAAATAAGAACTTGCTAGAATCATCGACTGACTCTTGATGAGAATTAGAGAACCTGGCATACCAAGCTAAAATAAGCATTATGGGCTGACAGGATCACACGAAAGAGGTAAACAGGTAGCTTCTATTGCAAGTCTGGTCTACGGGAAAGAGGCCATATTGCCTATATCATTAGAGCTTTCGTATTGGAGCTAATGAAGTAGTTGGAGTTATATGAGTTCAAAAAAATGGAGGCTAGGTATGCAAAGTTGATTGATGGGTCTTCGTGTTCTTCCAATCATTTAACTGACATAATCTTTGTCAGTGTCATTCTAAACTAGGGTTGTGTCCTCGATAATATGCAATGGAGTCTAGGAGAACCAGTTATACATTGGGTCTATTGGGGGTTGTTTAGTTTAGTGACTATTCTACAAAAATGCAATTCAAATCTACAGAAATTAGATACGCTTCTACGGAATTCAATTATCTGCGATGAAAGGAAATTAACAACTAATCTTCTACTTGTAAAATTAAATACACATACACTATTCTTAACAAATAAAATCACAACTGTATAAATGGAACTTAGTAGAAAGCAAGACTATTTGTTAGCCAGATTTGCATCACAAAAGCATCTATTCTAAGTGAAATTAGTAATGGAGAAAGCAGATATAGTTAATCAAAGCATGCATGTAAGATTTATCAAATGACAATTGCAGTAAATGTAATCAAAGAACTGTATGCATGAACTCAAAATAACCTCTTATCTCCTTGGTTGAGTGGGCCCTTGATCTTCCTTAGGATAGAGGGATTAACAACTTCTGATTCTCAAAATGTTGTGGCTTTCATTAACTCAAAATAAGTTCATAACATAGATAGTAAAAATAATCAAGAACTATATATAGATAATCTCCTTCAGTATATCAAAAAGTGGTACCACCGAGTTCTGAAGATGAATTCTTCATATAGATACTGTTGGTTACAAGATCCGACATATCCGGAAGCATTAAACACTATCCACCAAATACCAATTAAAACACATAAATTTCTACGGGCCATTATAAACAAGGTCAACTTGTTGGAAACAGTCTTCTCGCCGCATGCTTCGAACTTGGGCTCCATAACCACCAACAACTTCCATCATTTCCTACACACATCATCATGTTTGATCTCACAAATACAGTTAGTAGGAGGTTTATGTGATAATCAGCTTTAATAAACTATAGCAAGGAAAATGCATCAAACCTACTAAGATATAACTACACAAAACATCCCCATGTATTAATAAATCATAACAAAAATATTATTTTGATTCGAAGAAATGATATTAATGAGCCAAACAATGCACTCATCATTTTCCCCGTGACTTTACTTATTGCATGTCCCTATGCAACTTATCTACATCCTACCCACCTACCAAGCTGCTTAGCCATGTCATACTCCTTGAATTGATTAGCATATTGTTGTGTGGTGTTCTTGCAGCCCTGAGTATTGGAGGTAATTTCTACGCATTCTGTGAAACTATCATTTGACTATGTTGCATTTTTCTCGCTAGTTAGTGAGAGGGCTCAAAAGGAGTGGTCGACACACTTGGAGACTTGCCCATTCATCATTGTACTCTACGGCTAGTTTTCTCTATAGTTTGTTTGATAATGGTGATGAGGGCATCACCCCTGTGCATGCTCTAGCTCAAGTTCTTGGGAGAGAGAACCTCCATGCATTTCAAAGGAAGACTTAGAGTATCCCACCTCCTATCACAAGCTTGCCAAGCTATCCCAAAATTTGCTTGACTGTAATTTTTAGAATGAATGACACACTGAAGTAAAATCTGAGAAGTATTCACCCTAACCCCTGCCTGATAGTAAAGTGAGTGAAATTTTTTTCACAAGGCTACATCTGTATGATGAGTTGGGCAGATGTGGAATCCGATGGACTGAGTGGTATGATTTAAAATGTCTATTTGCTGACCCCAAATGATCTGATTTTGTAATGCAGACTGAAAGGGTTTAATTTGAAAATCACCCACAAATAAGTTGATTAAGAAATTAGGGACATTGGTAACTATCATGTTATGTAGATAGAATTCACAAAGAAAATTTTGGATTTTCGGAGTACTGCACTTGTAAACTAATAAAAAACTAGGGCCATTGGGAATTTCATGAGGGGCTTGAGAACACAATTGAAATAACTTCTATAAATAAAATTGTTCTTGGACAAACATGTTATAGACTGAAGAGGGTCTCCTACAAGATAGAAGTTCGAGGGCCAAAGGACAGACATAGTCTAAAATAGATGTTACTTTTATTTTTCCTCCTGTATAGATTCTTTTTCCTTTTTTATTTTTTATTTTCCTTCAGCAATTCCCTTTCCTAAAGGGATAACTGATGGAAACTATCCAAGAGGGTAAGAATCTTATCAAGTTGTTGCTTCAAACAACTTACTTCAAGCTACAGGAAGAAATCTCCGAATTTTTATCTGTTTTTGTGTAAATTCAGCATGTAATAAAAGGTTTGTTTCTTCCATACCTTGTAGTTTAGATTTCAACAAAGACAATTTCCTCCAAATAGTTGTGAGAAGGTGCAGCTTGGGTGTTAAGCATTTTAGGAACCAAAGGGGAATTTTCATAGATGGTGAAATAGCGGATGTCGAGAGTACGGGTAGTCCTCCTTATGTAGTTCTTCCGAATGTGGGTGGTATTATCGTGCAAGGTCTCGATTGGGAACCACTGTTTGCAAAAATGAGCTAAACCATCGAGACCATAGTTGCATGGAGGAAGACAGAGCCATGGCACACTTGCCTTTTGAATTAGAAATGGAAGGGAATGGACCCATAGGATTACCAATTGTTTCGCATGCTCGGGAACATCGGCTACATCTTTTTGGTTATGTGAAGGGAAAGAACCTGGTGCAAGGGTAGAATGAGGTGCAGAAGAGAGACCAGATTTCAATTGCTTTGGTCTGGACCATTTTCCGCTAGTATGTCCCTTGAGCCTTCACTTTGGTCTGAAGAAGACCTGGTATAAACATAACAAATGAATCAACCCCGGTGTTTAATTACGAGACTTTCCTCCACTGATGATACTTCGGAAACCTTTAATAATGGAGTCCGTGAGTTATTTAGGTAGATTTACAGAAGGTCTGGTTGACACATCCCTTTTTAAGGTGGATTAGAATTTTAAGTGAATAACCACCTGAATAGAGGACTAACCATCACATATAAAATATTGGTTGACCCATTTCGCAATCTCGCTCCAGATTCTAGGTAAACTTGTCCGCTTAACACCCTTCTAGACACCCAATGGAGTCAGGATGACTTCTGGGAGTGCCTCTCCTTCATCATGAAATAGAGAAATCAGGATTTGTAAAGGAGCATTCGTCATAACCTTCAAACCAAAGTCTAGTTGTCCAGATAGGTCAGAAATGACCTGACAGGTAATTTCAACTCGTGTTCCATGAACTTGCAAACAAGTGGACTAAATTTTTTCAAGAATTCTTCCACAATGCCCTCATCGAAACCTTCAAATTGGAAAATGAAATCCAGCCATCTAGAATCATGAAATACCTATGAAAGGGCAGCATTCTGAGTAATGTGTTTGGTGAATCAGCTTCTGATGTCTTTCGTGGTCTGATGTTGAAGCTGAAGGTGAGTAATACCAAGTAGCAGAAAAAATAGAACAGAGCCTATCTCCCACTTCTTGTCTAGTTACTAATAAAACCAATAGTGCTTGTTGTGCATACAACAATGGTAAGAAGTAGTTGTAGAAGCATTAAATTTCAAATGACACCATATTCCTTAGGTGGCATAAAATCGAGTGAAGGTAGCGGCGGAAAAATAGTGAATGAGACCAGACACCCGTGTGAGTTTAAGATTTTTACGACGATGCATATCCCACAGTTGATGAACAAGCGCCACCCGTCCTGACTTTGGTGAGTGAGACACATCAAGGAATGTGGTGATTATTAGACATTACTCCTTTTATGTCATCATCCATAGAACCAGATTTGGAAAGAGATCCGAAATGAACATAGCAATCATTTCATGATGGCATAATGATGACAAATGCATACATGTGGAAATTTTCTGCATGGAAATATTATTAGCAAGTTAAAATGAACTTACCAATGCCACATTTAGTTGGCCGATATCCATAGATTCCTACGCCTTGCTGAGTTTGATATGAAATGTGATTAGTGGTTGTAGAAATAATGAAAATTCCTGCATTTATTGGAAATAACAATAAGAAAAAATGCTAACTAACGAGAATAAGATCGAATGCGGGATCATCTTCCTTTATTGAATCTACAAGAGATTGATTACTCCATGCTTGAGAGGTAAAGATTCTCCTTAGCATGCATGTCTCGTGCGTAGCGAGAATGTCATCGGTGAAAGTCTTTTTATCCAGCGGTTGGTGATAAACTCGAAGCCTATGCCCATTCACCAGAAGAGTCTCATGCTGTCTCCATCAATAGGTCTCAATAGAACAGAGCCATTATCAAACACTTGATTTACCTGATAGGAACCCAACCAATGTGTATGCAACTTTCCTTCAAATTGTTGATAGTAAGAATCAAAGAGTAAAACCCACTGTCCCTCACGAAATGTCTTTTTTTTTATGTGAGCATCATGCCGGGTTTCCCCTTTGATGTTGTAGGATTTTTGTCTGCTGGTGTTCCTCCATTCACATTTCATCTAATTCATTCAGATGTAGCACTCATTCACGTTGTGCCTCATCCAAATCGATCCCAAATTCCAATGTTGTTCACCAGGTGCACAATTCAAACTCAACAGGTAATAGTGGTTTCTTCCCGAAGACTAGCTCATAGGGAGAAAAACTAGTAGTTGTTTTCCAGGTCATGTTGTAGGCCCATACGGCCTCAAGAATCTTTGGTACCCAATTCTTTCTATTGGCATTGACCACCTTAGTTAGAATATTTTCAAGTTCTCAATTGGTTACCTCCACTTGCACATTGGATTGGGGGTGATATGGTGACGATTTTGGTGCCTAATTCTCAGTAGATTTCCACGAAAGATTCAATCATATTTGAAAAAAATTGAGGACCTTGATTAGATATAATGGCCTTTGGTGCTCCAAATCACAGCAATATCAATTGTAGAGAAAATCAAGTAACAACATCCTCGTTGGCAAAGGCCAATGCTTGAACTTCACCCATTTGGTGACATAGTCCATGAATACCAAGATATACTCCTTCCCAAAAGATAGAGGATCAAATGGTCCAACGAAGTCAATACCCCATTTCTCAAATGGTCCTAGAACAGCTAAGGATTGAGAGGCATTTTCGTAAAAAGTGTAGGTTTTCCCATTCATTGGCATGCATCACCTTGCCACACATACTTTTTGTGATCCTATAGAGGGAAGGCCAATAGTACCTGCTCCAAGGATCTTGTGAGTTGTTCATTTCACTAAATAATGTCCACCTCCTAGCTCATCATGACACGCTCGCAGTATGTCATGTACCTCATCCTCTCGAACACACTGCGAAGAACCATGTCAGGACAACATTTAAATAAGAATCCATTACACCATTTATATGTTTCACTATTCTTAACCAATCGCCTTCTTTCCTTATGAGTAAAATAGGCAGGAACTTCCTGTTAAATAATTAGCAAGATCAACAAACCAAGGAGTCTTGGTCAAGATAGAAAACAAGTGTTCATCGAAAAATTGGTCTTGGACTGCTTTGCCATTACCTAAAACATTTATTCTAGAAAGAAAATCAGCAACAACATTATATTTCCCGGGTTTATCTATAATGGTGAGATTGAATTCTTTGCAACAAGAGTAACCAGTGAATAAGCCTTCAACAAACCACTAGTTTTTTCATCAAATATCAAATGGCAGAGTGATCGGTGCAAACAAAAATTTATATCTAGTGATGTAATGAAAAATTTATTCAAAGTATAGACAAAAACCAAGAACTCTTTTACGTAGTAGTGTAATTCCTTTTCGTAGGAGTCATATTTTTCTTTGATAAAATAAATTGCATACATATGATCTTCTAAGTCTTTTTGTCTAAGGAAGTGCCCATGGTTGTATAGAAGAAACAAGCAGTGTGGATATGGAAAGGTTGTCCCTAGTCGGGCCATGTAAAACAGAGCCGTCGTCATCTTTTCTTTGATAGAATCAAATGCTTGTTAACACCGGGAGACCATTCAAAAACACAATCTTTGGTTAGCAAAGTGACAACATTGGGGCGACAATTTTGCTAAAATCTTTTATGAATCGGAGATAATAAACTGCATGACCAAGGAAACTTTTGATGTCATCGATTAGCTGGTGTAGGTAATTGGGAGATGACTAATATCTTTTTGGGATCCACCTGTATACCTTGGGCTGAAACATGGTGACCTAAGACAATTCCTTGATCAACCATCATTAGACATTTTTCATGACTCAGAGATAGTTGGTGTTGTTCACATTGACTGAGTACTTTCTCAATATTATTCAAAGATTCTTCAAAAGTGGATCCATGGAAAGTGAAATCATCCATGTAAACCTCAACACAGTCGTTAGTAAGATCTATAAAAATGGCCAAGACTGCCCACTGAAATGTAGTAGGGGCATTAGAAAGCCCAAAAGGTAAGACTCGGTAAGCGAATGTACCCCAAGGGCACGTAAAAGTAGTCTTATCTTGATCATTAGGGGCAATACTAATTTGATTATACCCACTAAACCCATGCAAGAAAGAAAAATATTTCTTACCAGTGGAATTTTCCAGGACTTGGTCAATGAAAGGAAGGGGAAAATAATCCTTCTTGTTGGCTTTGTTAAGTTCCCAGTAATCAACACATATTTTCCACTTACCATTCTTCTTGGGCAAAATAACTAATGGGGAGACCCATTGACTATCGAGATATGGGATAGATGAAGCCTACCTTTAGGATTTTTTCGATCTCGTTTTGACTATGTCTCTCAATGCTTTGGATTGATTCCTCGTTGTGGTTGCCTTATAGGTTTGACATCATTAGTGTAAATATGATGTGTATAGATGCTAGGATGAATTCCTTTCATATTAGTGTAATCCTAAGCAAAAGCATGGGAATGTTTCTTCAAAACCTCAAGCACCCTAGCTTCTTGATTGACCTCCAAGTCATTACCTATGGTTAGCTCTCTTCCCATACTGACAAGCACCTGCTTGGTATCATTTACAAGAGCAAGCTCTATACTAGTGATAAAATAATTCAATGGGAAAACATGGGGCTGAAGCATGTGTAGGATGGGTATGTTGTCAAAAGACAAAATCTTGGTTAAAGGACAATAGAAATCAGGAACTAAATGTTCGAAATTATAAGCATAGAGTTTCCTACCAGACTTAGTAGAGGTAATGTCTACCAGAGAAATATCAGAAGAGATGTCGATGCTTTGGTATTCTAGATTCCGTAGAAATAGTGATGATCTCCGTAGTCACAGAGTTCTTAGAATTAGTCAGTGTATATGACTCCATAGCTTCCACCATATGATTGTGTACTATAATAGTGGCCAGAAAAGAAGAACTCAAAGAGTTAGCATCCAAAGAATCCACCCATACCTAGTCACAATTGTTTGTATAAGGTTGGGAAGGAGGATATAATGAAATGTGTTTGGATTTCTGTCCATTTAGAATTGTCATGTTTCCTAACCTATAGTCAATGTAAGTAGCAACCGTAGCTAACCAAGGTCTTCCCAAGATGACTGGATATCCCAAATTCTGAGCTTTAGGCTGCAAAACCATGAAATCAACTAGGTACTCCCATGATTCAACAATGACCATTATATCTTCAACCACACCATCAGGTACAATAATGGATTGATCTGCTAACTATAGAAACAGTGTTCGTCGGTTGAAGTCCTGTTAAGGATAGAAGATTAAACATTTTTGTTGTGATGACATTAATAGTAGCACCAAGATCCACCAAAATGTTAGACATTGACTTGTTGTTTATACAAATAGTAATGACAGGACTCCCAGGAGCCCCATATTTTGGTGAGATAAGGGTACCAACAACTAAATCAGCCAAATTCCCTTCTACTCTAACAGTCTTTGGGTATTTCTTTTTCCTTCCTAGTGTCTTTATACACTCATTTCTAATGGTTTGGTTTAGTTCAGGGATGTCCCTTATTACTCACAATAGTGGGACCTCAATATGTACTTTCTTCAATTCCTGAACTAGTTTTGTTTTTTCGCAGTTTGAGTTTCCTATAATCACTCAGAAAAGGAGTTGTAGTCTTTTTGGGTATTTGATCATCCGGCGTATCTCTGGTATTGTTGAAGAACTAGTATTACCCTCAAGGTTTTCTTAATTATCGGCATCATCAGGAAATTCTGTGATAAAAAAAGGAGGGTTCAATATTTTTCCAGATCGTAGTCGTAAATTACCAATAGTGTTAACCTGCATGGTGTTACCTGGGTTTGTGTCATCAATCAAAGCTTTATGTTGATTTTTAGTAGTGGATATCTTGGCTGAGCAGAAGTTGTATTTGTGTTACTTGTCCTTGATTTTGGTAGGCTTGAGGTGGAGGCATTAAAGCTTGTTTTAGCTACTGAAACCTGCATTGTTGATTACCATTTTGTGGTGGTGCCCAGGACTGATTTTGGCTAAAATTTTGTTGAGGACCCCACTGTTGATTGTGCCAAGGATTGGCTATGGGTGGTGGAGCCCAACCTAGCTGAGTGTAGAGATTTTTCCAAGGTTTTGGATATGGATAAGTCATCCAGTTTGATTTTTCCCACTCGGGTTGTCCTTGAGAAGACCGAGAGGCTTGATCGGCCATGACATCCTCCGGGGATTACGAGTTGGTCTAGATGGGAACCGACCCACGATTGTTTGGTCTTTGGAAAAAAATTAATTCAGCACTTGTTTGAGAGATGGCATTCAAACCTCCCTTCAACTGTGGTAAAAGTGTGCAATGCTTAGTGTCATGGTCAGTAACTTCGTAGATTAAGCACATGTTTGTGACATCCAAAGGACATTCTCTCAAGGGGTGTCTCTTCCGACACTTAGGGAAATACATGTCCAATGGTTCTTTGGCAGGGGTGGCTTTTGCCTTGAGTCCATCTATGGTGGATGTTAATTGTAGCAGAATGTCTGTTTTCATGTTGGCCATTTCTTCTAGAAGTTTAGAGGTACCCAAAGACTTGGATGTTTGTTTTCTTCGTATTCCTCCATGTGTTCTAGAGTATCTTCTACATAGCTCAGTGATTTGTTCCATGGTGAGTTTATGCACGTCTCCTCCTCCCATGAGATGGAGGGAATCCTTGGTTTCCTCATCCAGTCCTTTAAGAAAGACTGTTTTAGTGATGTCTGCATGTAATTCATACCCTTGTGTTTATGGAGAAAGAGGATTCTATCTAAATAATCCTCTAGATTCTCATCTTCCTTTTCTCGTATTTGGAAGAACTCTTCCTTCCTATCCCTTCCCTATAATAGTTTGGGTACTTATTCGGGAAGGTTGTTTCCATGGCTTCCTAGGAATTAATGGAGTTAGATGGTAACCCCATAAACCATCTCATAGCAGAATCTTTGAGAGTGGAGGGAAATAGTTTGAGTTTTTTATTGTCAGTTCGGTAGTCATATGTCTTGCACAGGATTTTAAATTCAAACAAAAAATGATCAGGGTCTTCTTTGGTTATTCCTCCAAAGTGGGGGAGGATGAATGGTGAGATGTTTTTCATGGGTGCATCCTCATCTGCATCGAGGAAAATGGGATATTTAAAGGTTCATCCTAAAGGTTGGTCTTCAGAATTCCTAAGGTCCTCCATTGCTAAGTGGTGTGAAGAGGATACGGAATGCTTAGAAGAGCTTCTAGGCGTTGGGTTGGAATCTGTATCACTCTTAGTGTTTCTTCCTTGTGAAGTTTCTAGAGATATTTGTTGAATATTACGTGCTATAAATCTCCCTTGGTTATCTCATGACCTATGCATCCAGGTTGGTTGGTTTAAAACGAGGTCCGAGAGAACTACTTGTTTCCTATATGAACTCCATTAACACCCATAGCATATGGAATAAAAAAATGGAGCTTATGGCTATATCCCCAAAGAAGATGGCACCAAAAATGATGGGTCATTGTGTTCTTCCAATCATTTAAATGACATAATCTTTGTCAGTGTCATTCTAAACTAGGGCTATGTCCTAGGTAGTATGCAATGGAGTCTAGGGGAACCAGTTATATGTTGGGTCTGTTGGGGGGTTGTTTAGTTTAGTGACTATTCTACTGAAATGCAATTCAAATCTAAAGAAATTAGATATAGTTATGGAATTCAATTATTTGTGATGAAAGGAAATTAACAACTAATCTTCTACTTGTAAAATGAAATACACATACACTGTTCTTAACAAATAAAATCACAATTATATAAATGGAACTTAGCAGAAAGCAAGACTATTCATTAACCAAATTTGCATCACAAAAGCATCTATTCTAAGTGAAAGCAGTAATGGAGAAAGTAGATACAATTAATCAAAGCATGCATGTAAGATTTATCAAATGATAATTGCAGTAAATCTAATCAAAGAACTATATGCATGAACTCAAAATAACCTCTTATCTCCTCGATTGTGTGGGCCCTTGATCTTCCTTGGGATAGAGGGATTAACAAATTCTGATTCTCAAAATGTCATGGCTTTCATTAACTCAAAATAATTTCATAACATAGACAGTAAAAATAATCAAGAACTATATGCAGATAATCTCCTTCAGTATATCAAAAAGTGGTACCACCAAGTTCTGAAGATGAATTCTTCATATAGATACTATTGGTTACAAGATACGACATATCCAGAAGCATTAAACACTATCCACCAAATACCAATTAAAACACATAAATTTCTATGGGCCATTATAAACAAGCCCAGACTAATAGGTCAACTTGTTGGAAACAGTCTTCTGCCGCATGCTTCGAACTTGAGCTCCATAACCACCAACAACTTCCATCATTTCCTACACACATCATCATGTTTGATCTAAAAAATAAAGTTAGTAGGAGGTTTATGTGATAATCAGTTTTAATAAACTATAGCAAGGAAAATGCATCAAACCTACTAAGATATAACTACACAAAACATCCCCATGTATTAATAAATCATAACAAAAAGATTATTTTTAGTCGAAGAAATGATATTAATGAGCCAAACAATACACTCATCACTAATGGAATCGGAAGAGATTAGGGAAAATACAGTTCAAACAATAGACAAGGGTAAAGCCTTAATTATGAGATGGTTTGATAAGAAATCAAGAGCAAGAACATTTCAGAAGCGGAATTAGTTCGAAGTGGGATGCATATCGGGAAAAACTAGGAAGGCATTCCATGTTTTATGCCATTTTGAGTAGCCCTTATATGGTCATGGGATGTAAAATTAACAATGCCTTCCAATTGTCTACATTGGATGGAGTGGAAATTCTAATTTCTGGTCAACGGAATCTATCTTAAACATTGCTACTAAAGAGAAAAGTTTCATCCTTGTACATATTAATCTAGGATTTCGAATTCCTCCAAGTGTTTGTGCACATTTTTCTTATTAGCATAGGTTTTATTTCCGTAAGTTCTCTTGCATAGGTTTGTTGCTCCAAGTTTGCTTCATAAATGCAGTTCAATGTGCCTCCGGTTGAATGTGTGAGAGCCCTTTAGCATTTGCAACAGGGAGACCGATAGTTTCCCGTAATAGTTGTTAATTTCAAAATAGAACAAATACAGAGCAACTAAAATCAGGTCTTGAGGGAGTCCATTTACTGAGAACAAGTAAAACCCCCAGGACAAGACAATTTTCTACTCTCAGAACCTCATTTTCAAGATTTTCTTATGAAATTAAGAGTATAGAAAGCAGGGTAGGTTCAAGGTCACCAAGTGCAAACGTCAGATTTAAGTTACAAGAACAGGACCAGTATCAGGATATCACCAATGAATTCATGTCCAATTGACATAACAACATAGCTAATCCATTCACCTAGCAGGTAGGTGATCCCGTGAGTCGCCAAACTGTTATCCCAATTTTCCCCTTTAGAAAAATTGATCAAACACAACCTTGCATGGGAAAAATGGAAGGGTTGGCCCAATCGTGTGTACTTTCCTTTGATCCAAAAAATGAGTACAACAGAGACAGAACACAAGAACTATGGAGGATTCCATGTGGATCAACGATGCATCACCAAACGTGGAGTCCAAAACAAGGTCCCCAATAATTGCTAGATCATCACATGGCTAGAATTCAAGGATGAGTGGGCAAGACCAGCTATTGAATCGTCCAAATAGAAGCAGAGTCTGTGGATACCTCCATGCATCCAATCGGTGGTCCTTCAAAAGAAAAATTTGGGGGTAGATCTCAAACAAGTGCTAACCCGCCACATGGTAAGAGTAAGATAATGGTCTCATTGCTGTTGAAAAGTCACAGAGCCATGGGGGAACGACATGTCCCAAGAACGTAACTTCAAGGGCGTGACCCAAAAGGCAGGACCCAAACATGCGCGAACCCCCCCATGTCCCGGGTCAGACATATAGCCCTGCCAAACAAAAGGGACTAATCCAAACATGAGGAAATGGAGGAGCAGCTCGTAGATGATACCACATGTCCCATCATCATAATTTAGGGAGTTGGCTATGAGGGTCCCACCCCAAAGAGGTTTTTGGCATTATATATGGTGGGCCCCTTTAACTCACTAAAGGGATGAGGTAGGAAGTGTTCACTTAGGACCCGAATCGGCTAAGCATGAGGTGAGGCAATGTAAGGCCCCACATGTCCCTTCGGCGCTCTTTCAAGGGGTAGATCAAAAAGAGGTTCTCAAATGAGTCCCATCTCGCCACATGGTCATAGTTAGGAGGGGATAGAGCCGACCGTTGAAAATTCAAAGGCTGTCGAAGAGGAGCCATGTGTCATCTTGGCACTCTTTAAAAATAAAAATTCGGGGGGTAGTTCAAAACATGCACCAGCTCTCCACATGTATCGGGTTGGGCACAGTGTATCTTCTAATAGGGGGGCTTAGGAAAATAACATAAGAAATAGAGCACGCCAATGAATGGCTCCACATGTCAATCCATTGCAACTACAGAGTGTAGAGTGCGGGTGAAACCTTGAGACTCACGGGCTTGCCACGTGGATATGTGTGAATAGACTCGACCCAAAGTACCTTCAAGAAGATATATATTTCGATCAAAAGCTCGAGAATCAAGAGGAGGGGACATTTTGGAATGCTCTCGGCTTTTTTGCTACCCACCTACCAAGATTAATGTTTTGACCTACCATTTTTAAGGCCATTAAGTCTCTCACCTACCACCATGATGAAGAATGGGTTTCCTTTCTTTCCTAGCAAGGAACAGCGATGGGGGCATGGGTGTTGTAGCGAGACTCATCATTGTGGTAGGGGAATTCAATGCTCCTTTAGGGGCGGTTGGAACAAGGTTGGATTTTTCCCTCCTTTCTCTCTCTCATTCTTCCTATATATTGTACAAGAGGGAAAATTTCAAAGGGTTGGACATTCTTTCTTTGCACCCTCCCTTTTCTCTACTTTGCAGTGAATTCGTGGAGTCTTGAACCCCTCCATCCAAATTGTAATGCAATTTCTACCTCTCGGCTACTATAATGCACTATATCAATTCTTGGAGTAATAGAATAAGTTCGTGGATGATTTCAACCCTCTCTTATGTTTAGTTACTTCTTCTTGATCCCATTGCAAGCTTGGTCATTTGTGCATGGATATTGTGTCCAATTTTAATGGTTTGTGTTTAAAATAAATATGAAAATTTTTAGCATTCCTTTGGTGCATCACCTCTGTTAGATTAGTTTTCATTTCTTGTATTCCCTTAACCCTGTCTCCTTGGCAAGTTAGAGTAGGATTTAGGACGACCCTCTACAATCGAACGTGTGTAGTGAACAAAGGAATAGGAATCGAACTTCATATGGAGATCTGTCTTGACTCACAAATTCCCACACTTTGAGAGATGCTCCATTTTTTCTATTCATACTGATGATCTTATCCCATCAAGTTGCAGACATTTAGGGGTGTTGTGATTTTACATCAATAGTTATTTGAGAATGGATTCAGGGTGATAT
This sequence comes from Taxus wallichiana var. yunnanensis, assembly GCA_018340775.1. Taxonomy (NCBI): domain Eukaryota; kingdom Viridiplantae; phylum Streptophyta; class Pinopsida; order Cupressales; family Taxaceae; genus Taxus; species Taxus wallichiana. The sequence goes on from CM031243.1 coordinate 419,028,808, forward strand.
AAGCTCAAATAGTGAGTTGGTTGATCTTTGAAGCTAGATCGCAGGTTATAATTCTATTCTTAGAGGTTTTTCAGGTCATATATGATGATGTAAGAATGATAAATATCAATTACAGTGAGTTTTAGGTGATTTTGTTGAAGTATCGTTCAAGAAAGCATATTTAAACTTGTTTCTAAAGCCTTGTGAGGTGTGGAAGTTTGGTATAGGTCATGAAAATACAATATGTGCATGAGAGGAGCTTAGAAATTTTTGTAGGGCATGCGTGAGCAACAAAATGATTTTTATCTTTTAGAGGTAGATTTCTAAACCACACCAAAGTTGGCCATGAGGGATGACAATGTAATATGACGCAAATCAGATAGATCTAAGATGTAAAGGAATATTCATGAAAAATAAACTCATTGATCACGTACAAGGGTGATTTTTGTTCTCCATGTCAAATTTCATCAAATTTTAAGAAGTATGTGAAAGTTGTGTTGGATTTTATGAAACTAGTTTTTAAGAAGTGTAAAATGAGTCGTTTGTATTTTTATCACCCAAGAAAAAATATGAATCCTTCTTTGGATAAATCATAGAAGTAAATTTTTTCGATAACTTCAAGATTGAAGTGTGGAATTTTTTTAAGGCAAAACGGATAAGTATTAAAAAGATATGGGCATTATATCTTGATAGACTATTTCTCTTTTCATGTCTATTTCTTGAAGTATTGAGTTGAAATGAGTCATTTTTGGTTTTCATGTCAATTTTTTGAAGTTCTGAATATGTTAAGAGATAAATTATGTATTTATCACGTTATAGTTATTACTATCATGAAATTCATGCACAATCACTCTATAAGACCCATTTCAATTTTGCAAGGATAGTCTCATTTAATCAAGTGATCTAAAGGTACAATGCTCTAAATTTTTTTGTAATGGATATTTAGAATTAACCTCTTCTATTTATCATTTTTTAGTTGATGGATTTCATGATTGATCCTTGTAGTAATTTTCAAAGCACAAAACTTTTGTTTCCACCCTATCCTGGGTAGCCTTTTGAAAAAACAATATATAAGGACATGTTTGAAGATTATTCTCCTTGAATTTTTCTCTAAAGACCTTGATTTGATCAATCATGTTCCTTATAAATTATACATGAAAATTGAGGTGATTCTTATCGGGAACTAAGAAAAAATGAAAAAATGTGTGTGGGTGCCTATTGTCAATCAAAATGTGAAGTGGACCCTCCTATGCAAGATGAGATCATCATACATGTGATTTGTTAGTGTGTAAAAGTTGTGTTGGTGCTCTAATAATGTCAAGGATATCTCATTATTTATCCATGAAGATCAATGACTTATCAAATACCTTATTTCATCAAGTGTGATCTCAACATGTCTTGTTATGTCTAAACATTAGACCACTATGCAATGTTCGTTCGTGAGTTGTATTATTTTTGCATGTTTCACTCTTACAAATAGATTTGAGAATATGGATTTTGGTATCACAGAGCCAAAGTATGTGAAATTTTCAAATTTCATTCAAATTTGAGAAATAAATTCGTTTCGAAGGGTCTCGGGCCTAAGAAATTCACTAAACACTAGGTCTAGGGTTTGCAAGACAAATTTGTTCAAATATTGAAGTTTATCTATCCTTAATTACTAAAAATTAAATAAAAACTCTTTTTATGGTATATGCATCTATCGAAAAAATAAATTTTACTTGTTTTCATTAAGGGATATTTTATATTTCTCTTACAGTCTTACGAGTATCTCATGTAATATTGTAGAGGGTTATTTTTGTTATTTTGATGCATTGCATTTGTCGTAGATGATCAAATATTTCATTAAAATGTTTGAAATTACTGGGAGAGGTATTCTAACATAGGATTAGTCCTTTTTTATTGAAAATGATAAATATTCTTGATAGTGGTATAGTTCAAAACCAGTCCAGGATAGTTATATGCTTGCTATTATGCTAAAGTGTTATTTGAAATTCTTCATAATCCTAAGATTTTAGTCAACTCTAAACAAGTGATAGGTTCATGAAGAATCCTAATAGGTCTAATTATTTACAGGAATCAAGAATTTGAAAAAGGTGTCCAAGGAAGTTACAAACTCATGTTTTACTCCCTCTAAGGTCGAATAAGAAGTTGAAAAGGGACAGAAATAATGAAGCTAATATGGAACTTGAAGTGATGGGATTCCTGATAGATTTTCTTGAGATAGAATGAATTAGGAATGCAAAAAGAATGTGAAAAGATAGAAAATAGTTGTTCTCGAATTTTGATCAAAAACAAGAAAAGCTAATCTGTTTTGAAGAGACAATTTTATTAGACCGATCTTGAATTAGAGTCAGTAGAAGTTGGAAAGGTCCCTAAGAAGTTAAAATTGGTAAAGAAATCAAGTGTTTCATGTTGAATGATTCTAATATTAACGACAAGTATGAAGTATAACATGAGTAAGCGTGAGATATACAAAACATTAAAGTATAGAACCAAGAAGATTATAATGTGTGAGATAACAATAAAATGCAAAAATTGTGATGTATGGGTGAGGTGTTGCAAAAAAATTAGCGGATAAAATGTTAATGAAGGGTAATTGAACCAAATTCATAGTGAAAAAGGTGTATGAGGTACTTCTCGGTCGATAAAACAAATGTGAAGATAGAGTGTTCAAGGTTTCTTGAAAGAGTGTGATAAAGTACAAAACATGGAGAGTATTTCAAATTAGAAAGAGTTTATTATTGAGGAAAAATAGATAGAATATTCTCAATAACCTGAAATTACAATAATATACGGTGATCTACATGCAAGGCAAGTGTTGAGTGTAGTAAAGAAAGGTTGTGAATTATCACGAGATACGAAAACAAGTTGTGGTTTTTATGAAATTGCAGATGAAGTAAGAAGATCAGATAACAAATTTACAATCACAATCGGGGTGCATGTAGAAAATTAAAAGAAAATATAATTAGGTTCAAAAATAAAAAAGTGAGAAAATCTAGAGGTCGTCATCGGTTATGAGAGACAAAACCAAGGTGTGAGCAAAAATTAAGAATAAGTCTAAGCTGTAGTTGAGAACATACGGGATTGTGGCCTCCTTGTAAGTATTATCTTACGAGAAGATCAATTGTAAATAATTAAATTCTAGGGAGTTGTAGCTTCGTTATAAGTTGTAGATTACGAGAAGGTCGGTAGTTAACTGAATCAATTTTGGAGTTTCAGCCTAAAAATTTGAGTTGTAGCTCAACTTGAAATCATTATAACTAATAGGAAAAAATTTCCAAAGCTGGTTCTCTGATTTCGGTGGGTTTTATCTCATTTTGGGTTTTCCACTTAAACAATGTGTATTGTCTCTCTTTCATTTGATTTGTATGTTTTCATATGCTTTTGTTAATAATTTTGGTGAAGTAGAAATATATGAAAAGTTTAATAAGACACTTATTCAATCCCACTCTCACTTTCCAAGTATTTAAAACCTACTATACTAGGACTTGCTATATTCTACAGCCCTATATCTACGTATCATCCATTAGATCCCTCCTATAAACCATTATCTTCCATGACATGTGGTGGGCCCTGGACATCCCCATTGTGCCACTTATGTTTCTAACAATGTGTACCCACTTTCAATATCCTACATGGTCAAGGTGTTTGTGCTTGGACCTCTACTCCCATAACCTCTTTAGCATAATAATGATGGTTTTGTGGAAAGTTTAGCATCACCGCTACTACTCATCATCCAAATTGCGTTGGGACCTTGCTCACTAGAAGGGTATCCACCTAATACACATAGTGAATCATCCCCCTTGTGATAGTGTCCAAGAAATTTTCCTCGGCCAACCATGTGTCACTCATCTACATTCCCTATGTAGGTATTCCATATCAAAACACCTAAACCTACATATACTATTGGTTGATATACCTGGAGTACTCGCATTGTTAGATGTTACACCCAATCGAAGTACTCTCAGGAATTTTTGACTACTATCTATGGTTTCCATGTCTCCATGTACATCAAGAACCTTTCATAGATTGATGTTGTCAATAAAAATGACAGTACCATGACCCTCTTCCATCTACAAAAACTATTAAAAGATTATGGACAAAATTCACCCATATGGTGTTACCCTAGCTTAATAATGGTCCATGATCAACTACATATTTGCACTCTATAAGGAAGATGGAAAATGAGAAAAATCCATCTTTATTATGGCACACTATATGTGCAATAAGGATCCCCATCAGACATTTCATGCATCTCGAATCCCAACCGCCTACATTGCGATAAGTCAAATACACAATATGCATTTATCATATATATGAATCCCTATATCCCACATGGATGGTGCTCTCTAGTCTACAACATTTTGTATCAAATATCACTAGATATCGGTTTCTCTAATCGGTAACCATAGAATCTAGTGTACATTCTCTAGATTCATGGCCATATCCATCATGTCCTATCCTATCCACCACATAAAGGTATTGGTCCATATTTTTATGCAACCATTAAAAATTATAATTAATCTATATCCTATGGTATCCTAGAAATATGCATGATGCGCCATAATCCCCAACCTTGAATCGGGAAAACTCTTCCCATGATAATTTGGAAATCATCACACTAATCCATGCTACATTTATGCTCCACCATAGGTGGATCCTACACTCTACCTCCATCCACAAAAATACAAACAAGGAAACATCAAAAATCTAAAAAATCAATTTTTGAGAGAAAAATCTAAGCATCCAACCTATTATTACCAAATCCCTATGCCATCGGCCCACTTGAAGAAATCAGCAGCCCTTGGAAAAAATTACCTTACACCATCATCCCCCCAACAATTTTCCCCCTATTTTGGCTCCATTGGCCCTTTTGAGGCAAAGGAGCTGAATACTTTTACCAAATCGTGGCACCAAGTTTCAAAGTTTGATTTTATAAAATATAAAATCCTGCCCAAACTTGCATTTCATGAGAACCTACCCAATGGCACAAATTTTCCTAAGTTTAACACACTAATGACTCCATAAACCTAAATAACTAAATTACATGTAATCTACTCGAAATAATTAAATGCAATGAATTACATTTGGTCGCATGTCGCCATGTGCTCCCCCTTGTCATCCTCCATATCCACATCATACACGATACATTACACAAAAATACACCAAATATAATAATTCCATAGCTCATTTCTCTCAAATTCAAAAATACTAACTTAAAAAGAAAATAAAAATCAACATCAATAAATAAATCTCAAATTCCTATTCACAATCGGTTGTGATAATCCACAATCTTCCAATGCCTAGTATTTTTTCTCCTAAAATTCAAAAAAATGCACAGTTTGTTATGTTATGCCTGTGATCGCAAGCAATTTATTTTTACCTATCACATGACTACTTTTGAATATCTTCTATTTTTACTTATTTTTATGACATATCATCATCCCAAACCTCTCAACATCATGAAATCATGACATCCATCCCATGGGTCCCTAGGTAGGTGATTTATGTCTTATTTTACTTATGAAACTCTAGTGTTTTCTTTTAGTATTACTTCTTTAGGGTTCCTACAACATTGTGTGCACACGTGGAAGGATGAGTGATAGTTTTAGGTATGCATTGGAAGGTATATTTTATTTTATTTAATATTTTGAACACTTCTTTATGTACTTACTTTAAGTATCGGTGTTATGGATTGTATATCTCCATTGATTGTCGGACATCTTGCTATTGAGACATGTGGTAATTAATGGTTGGGACATATGTATACACCAATTTTTTTATTTTTCATCTTTCATACCTTATTATTATAATATAATTATGCAAATAATAGTCATGGATGCATTTATTTCATGAATAGGTACATTAAAGGGCTCACAGAATGGAGAGTGGTTATTCACATAACCATCATGGGTTAAAGAAACTACACAAAGAGAGTTATGATATTAGGTCCCATACATAGTTTTCCATTCATTAGTTGTCTTTTTCCTCTTATGGCATCATGCATAACATATTCATGATTTATTTCTTGCATTCCATGATTTTGCACCATGACCATCCACTTTCATGACCCATGCAACAAATTAGTTTTACTTTACATGAAATACTATTTTGTTTTTTACATCCTTCACTTACACAATTTCCCATGGGCTATTGTGTTAGTGTTATATTTTCCCAAAGACGATACCATCACCCGTGAGTAAATATGTCGTATATATACCCTCGCATCATTTCAAACTCATAATAAAAGTAAGATAAGATATCCAAACTTCCATTTTCTTTGCTCTTTTGAGCCATCTACAATATTTGTTTAATCTACTCTTGGTTCATTTTGCATCTTTCTTGGATTGGATTGGAGACTCTTCTTGGATGATTGCTTATAATATTGGGTCATCATAAAGTGATTCTAAGACAAGAATGGTCTTCCCCTACTAAACGTAATAGTCACTCTCTCTTCGTCTCTCTTCTCAAGGGATATATATGTATCATTAACCACACTAGAGGAATAGATGAGTGATTTTACTCGTCTTTTCCATTTATCATAGATTATTTCACTTTCTATTCTTATTATTTTATGTTAACTTAGTATTTTAAATGTTTAGATGCTAGTTAGCATAGTGCTCTTATCCATTGTAATCTATTTTGTTATCCCTAGTCCCATTTTCATCATATTGTCTTCTCTTATTGTTGGTATACACCATATCACATGCAAATACTAATATTTAAGTAGGGTCCCTTCCTCTTTTTGGACTTCAGCCCTTGGAAACCCTAAGTCAATTTACTATAAGGGTTACCTCCCTCTAGATACATGACCCTAGTGTCGAGGTCTGGCCCATCTCGTATCAACCTGGTGACATGTGTCTTTTAATCATTTCGTGAAAACCTTAGTTGATCGGATGAGTAATCTTGCATGATTGATTGATACATAGATTTTTCTTGTCATACAATAACTTTTTCAATTAAAATGCTAATTGTTTTGTAGAACTCATATTTGAAGTCAATGTTAAAGTGATCGCATAAATCTCAAGGAATACATTTTGTTCATGAACATTGAAAACATTCCAATATTGAATATATAGACAACATATATGATGTAAGTGCTGCCACTAGCAGCCACTTCACATATGAACAAGCTCGAGCTCGAGGGTTAGGTCACAAGTGCTTCATCTTGAATCCCATAAGGAATATGTAAAATACTAGTGAAAATTGTTTTATCCTAGCATTCACTTGCTATTTCTAATATGTGTGATTATTGTTCCCCATATTGTATTATTAGATTTCTCACATTTGTGATAGTATCCTAGTTCATCTATTATTAATAATTATATTCTTGAATACTCGTATGTGTAATTTCTTAGTTTTTGCTACACAATTTTTTCTTATTTTTTATCCATTTTGTAAATGGCCATTAACAACACCCCAATATTAAATTCTTAGAGGATATAAATGATGCAAGTTATACCTCATGAAACTAACATTAGAATGTAAATAGTGAAAATCATCAATATCTTCCAATAAAAGATAAAAACATAGAACATGTGATAAGATTATTTAACAAATTATACTTATTTTGCAGCTTGCATTTAGAAAATAAGATGTGTATATGTTTGAAAATTATTTTTATTGGAGCCTAACACATGTTAGCTATTTATAATACGAATTATCATTATCCTCCATATTTTTTAGATTCTATTTTTATTGTGATAATAGCCTATTGATTGCTAGGATGTGTGTGTGTGTGTGTGTGTGTGTGTGTGTGTGTGTGTGTGTGTGTGTGTGTGTGTGTGTGTGTGTGTGTGTGTGTAGTTTGTTTGTTTTATCGTCCATATGTTTTAAGTAGTTTTAATTTTCTTTCAAGTAGATTTATAAATTATTTTCCACTAATGATTCCATTTACTTCATATAAGACAAAATATTAATAAGGTAGGATTGCTATCAATGTACTTGAGCTTATTCATATGTAAAAACCTAGCTTCACACTATTTGAGTGTATGGAATTGTTAATGAAAAGATTCAAATTTGTCTAATAGGACTAACTATTACAATGGTTGTAACATGCTTTGAGTGGAAAAATATTTTAGTGCACTATTGGCAAATAGATAAATCATATTCATATGCACTATCTTGTATTATGTAAGACATAATAATTGATATCCTTAAATACTTTGTTCATAACTGAGATAATTATGTATAATTAACTATATCGTCAATGTTAATAGAAAATTGAGTCATGAATTGATTTTCCAAAGTTGTAAATGCTTCTATAGAATGTTTGGAGATATCATACAATTATTAAAGTTAAAAATCCTTAAGAATCTTGGGAAAGAGATTCGTGAGAAAGATATCATGAGGGGCATAATTAAAACAAATATCATGAAACAAGAATATATTCTCAAAATGGGATCCTTTATCACTATAGGTTGGGATATTTGGAGTAACAAAACAAATATAAAAAGAGTAACAAAACACACCTTGTGTAAGAGGGTTGTGAAGTAGCTAGGTAGAATCTATATCATGAGTAAAAGTAGAGGCAACTTGTTTTAATTTTAATATTTGGGCTTGTAAGGTATGAACAAGGGTTTCAATAGCTTACATTCTAGAGGAAGAAATATGTAAACAATGAGGAGTTGCGATTATTCTTCCTAGAATATTTGGGAAAGGGATGTTTGAGTGCTTATTGGAGTAAGAGAATTATGTGTTGACCAACTTAGGACGTTAAAACATATAGAGAATTCATCCTTAATCATTTTAGATGTGTTATTAAGATATTTAAGAATCCTTGGGTACTTTTTAAAAATGTTAAAAGTGAGTGTATGAATGTATTATCATAGGATTTCTAGGCTAGAAACTAAGTTAATGTTTACTTGGTTATGTAATATTTTGTAGATGATTTTTCGATGAGAGGAAAAAATGGAGTGATTATAAGACCCAACATAAGGTACGGGTTTGAAAAAAGTTAGAAGACATGTATTTCAAAGAGCATAAAATTCATTCGGGAATGGATTGACTATCCTAACTAAATCTGCATCCCTACCTAGGGATGGAAAACATGCAAACTAAAGCTTGGGACTTGGTTGATGTTTGTATATGGGTCATATGCATTTTTCATAGAATATTAGTGTGTAACCATAAATAAGGTAAACACAAGACCTTAGAGTGTACTTAATACGAATGGAAAAGTTGTAATTGTCTTAGCAAGAGTGCATTGTAAGAACTTCCGGTGTTAAAGAGTGAAATACTGAATTTGAGTCTCAACATCTTGAAGTGAGAGAGAAATAATAAAATAATTAAAAATGGTCAAAACATAATAGAATAAAGATTAGTGCGAAGAAAATAAAATCACAAGGTTCAACAAAAGATTCAAAGCATAAAATTTCACACAAAAAAATGGAATACCTAAGTAATTAGATTATAGGCTATTTAATGTGAGAAAGTGACCCTTCCAAATCGGTTAGAATTGTCTCATGCCTAAATATTTATATGATATAGAAAAAAATAATATGCACTGATATGATTTTTTCTGTCAAGGAAAAGAGATATTTGTGAGAAACATTTACTGGGCGAAGATATTTTCATACTGATAGAACATGTAGGTGTGGCGAACTACAAAGAGGTTAGCATATAATAACAATGTTTATAAAAGAAGTTTTGCTCAAGTTGTATTCATTAGGGAGAAGCCCAGGAAACTGTGTTTCTTAATTTTCAAACAAAGCACAAAAATAAAGTTAACGTAACAAGATACAAATCTGTTTACCCGTTGATTATGTCAATTTATAGAATTTTGTTTCTGGATAGCACAACCATTTGAATAGCTTGTTTATTTATAGTCATTGTGTAGGTTCTATGAAAGAAATCAATCAATCACTTGAATGGATTTTAATTTTATTTTATTTTTTCCCTCAATTCATAATGGATTTTGGTAATGTTTCTCTATGGTTATGGCATCATTGGTTGTCAAAACTCTAAGATGTGGTGTCCAGTGTTTTGATAGAGTGGAACAAATTTGTTAGTGGGAAATTTACTAATATTTCAATTGTATCTGTGTTGGTTGGAGACTTCATCAATTTTTGTATTTCATATTAGATATTGGGAAGTTGAAGAATACTTTTTAGTCATGACTCTAACTCACATTTAATATTGATTGGTGTTTACATATGTTTATATAGGTTTCAATGTAAGTTGTTTATTGATATGTAACATATACCTCTCCCTCCGCGTCAATGAATCCTACGTATCTGGGTTCTTCTCCTTTGAGTCAATTCCAATCTTGCATCCCAAACGAGGAGACAGAAGCCCGAAAGGAAACCAGATAATGAGGGGGAAAGGGAAGAGCAAGACCACAATTTTTTAGGAAGAAGCCGAAGGGAGGAAGAAGCCCGTTTCAGTGAGCCATCAGAGGAGTTCGTTGCAGAGGACAGCGTTTTTGCGTTTCTCTCCCTTCTACCGTAAGTTCCAAATTCCCATTGTTTGTTATTATACAAAAGATAAGAAGCTGCTTCGTTTTTGCGTTTCTCTCCCTCTGTATGCTTCTGATATATGCAAGCTTCAATATGTGCAAGGTTTGTTATTATTCCCATTGTTTGTTTTTCAGCAGTATTATCTGTTGCTCAACCCGTTCCTTAACAGATATTAATTCATCATATCAAATGATACAGAGATTTATTTTCTTTTTTACTTTTGGTCGTATTTGTTTGTTGATGTGGTCACCAGCAGCTTTAGATGCATTATCTGTCATTGGGTGAAAAGAAACAAACTTTCCCATCAAAGTATGTGATTCATCGTGAAAAACTTTGATGTAAATGGTGAAATTGTTATGTCGATAGGTTCTCTGTAATGGCAGTAAGTATGAGATGTAATGATGTGAGCATGTTCATGTCTGATTGAAGGCATCCATGGAGAGCAACAACACAGTAAGCCATGTGGCGCAACATGTCTCTTATTTTCACATATTTCTTCTATGGATGCCTGAATCCGAACTTCCCATGTCCCGGCTCGCCTACAAACTTCAATACTTAGATTTATATTTTGATAGGTAGTGTGACAAATTGAAAAACAAAATTGTACATTACATTACAAATAGTGCTTTGGATTTAATGGAACATACCGACAGTCTAAGAAAAAGGAATCAACATTTGCTACCACCACTTCAGGTTCTTCTGAAATTACATTGACATAAACTTTCTCATTGCCAGAAGCACCAATGAAAGAAACTCCAGCTCATCTCTGGGAAACTGGGTATCAAGATCTGATGAAGACAATGAAGAGAAACTGGGTGTGGACAGATGAAATGAGTTTAACTCTGCTTCTCTTATGCTCACCATTATTCTTACTCTAATGTTGACAGTTTCTAGTCCAAGAGGCCAGCCATTTGGCAATTCATCAACCTGTAAAATCCAATATGATGTAGTTTCATAACTGTTAGCCTAATATACTTTTCCTTTTCTGTCAACACATGATAACATGCAAAAAGGGTTCAAGACTAAAAGAGTTAATTGATCAACACAAGGATATGCACAACCGAATACAAACAACATAAACCAAGTAGTGGAACTCATGTATGACAATATGTAAACTGGTAATCCTAAACTTTATGCCAAGGTGATTTTAAGGGTTGCACAATTCCAATGACTCCATAACTATAGCGTGCCCAGTTTCAAAGGACCCATAAATGCACAATGGAAGATCTTTGAGCAACAGAATTCCATTCCCCAATTTAGTATGTGTTAGGTTGTGCACTCTGCAAGGTTGATTAATCCATAAGCAGTCTCCAAGTTTGAATAAACTGATGTACCATTTATGAACACTGTGAAGCCATAAGCAAACTTGCACACTAGCTGCAAGTGCATTAAATAGTTTCAAGTCTCAATTAAATCCTATAGATACAAAAGGACATCCTTGGTTGCCTCTCGCACCCGTTGTCATGATGCAAGACAAAGAAGAAAGGGAATGCATGAAAAACTTCTAACTTATAAGAAGGATTTTGCATCATTGGCAAGGTGTCACAGTTTGACAAAAGTCAATACACTCCAAGAATTTAATCCACAATATAACCAATAGATACACAATGTTCATTCTTACTGAACTTTTGCCCACAGCTGCACAGGACAGTCCAATGCCTGCAAACAAATGATATTCACTCTTGATGCATTTGAGAAAATTTGCTCTTCCTCCCTAGATGGGGATTATCTAAAGAAAAATCCAGAAATGGATGGTATAACAGAATAATGGTCTAAAAGGATACAATTCTCAATTTTTACTCTAATTTTCCTCCCGGTTCTATTAAAGGTATGGATATTTCCTGGCTGCTGATTGAATGAATGGTATTTGTTTTTGTAATATAGCCTCAAATAGTAGTTCAGAAATTCAAAACTTGTGCAATATACTTGTCACAAACAACTCTTCTAAGTCACACAATGCCCACAATGAGTAAATGATCTTCTGCAGTTTGATTACCCTCTTGCCTGTCTCCAATAGGCTTCTTGTCAACCTCCTCTTGCAACAACTCACTTTCCGAATTGGTGTACACATAGTTGAAAATGATTAAGAGCCTTTGAATTGTTGCTTGAACATCCACACACTCAAAATCACCATTAAATCCTGTCAATGTCATGATAACCAAAACAAGAAATCCTACAAATCTAAATTGCTTCAGTTACACTATACAAGGCCAGTTCCTGACTTTGACAGTGCCTTTCCACAAGAGAGATATAGTCCATTAAATCCATTACCTTTTACCTTAGGATTTCCTCTAAAGCCAAAAATATTGATCATGGTCAATATTGTAAGGTTTTGTGATCTTCATCACCGACAAGATCTCCCATGGTAGATCTTATCATGTTTTTCATCACCGACAAGTCCAACCATGGTCGATCTCTTCAGCTATACAAACAGACATCAACCAATCATTCCTCTAAGAACTTCACTTTACTTGCACATTGGACATTTGTGCACATATTTGCATCTAACTATTAGGCTTGAGGTTTTGGAGCTTTTCCTTTTGCATTTGGGTCATCATAATGAGCTAGGAATGGAGGCTCTCTTCTTGATATTTCCCTTCTCCACCTATAATTATTATCTCTTGAATTTTTTTGGCATTGTGGAGGATCAATGCATCAATGATCACATTGTTGGTAAGTATATCTAACCCTTAAATTGTTCTTTTTCATGTTTTTTGTTGTGTGGATGGTTGATCATTCATAACTACAGATTAGGTATAAATATGCTTTCTTTAATTTATTTATTTTTCTCTAGTATGATATGTCCCTTATCTTTATCCATCTCTTCACCCACCCTTATTCCAAATCCTAGTAGGACAACTCTCTTTATGTTAGGTATATGCCTTGGAAACCTATTGTTATCTTAAGGTTATAACTACTATCATTTCCTTTATATTTGTGACACTTTTCCTCCTTGAGAAACTTTACTAACTACATCTTGTGTGCATGACTATATTTGATCCCCAACATTTGAAAATATAGATAGAGATCCATCTTATCATGTCATACATTTTGTGGACTTGAAGTGATTCTTACTCTGCTCTATATCAATCCAAATTCAATATAATTTTTCATTTTCCTGTACATTTCTTATGTGATCAATCACTGTACAAATGGTCTTATCAGAATGATCCTTCCTACATCCCATTCCTTTGGACCTTAAGCTGCCAACCTTTGTGTAAACAGATGTATGACTAATCTTGTCATGTTTTTTCATACTTCATATTTTTCCCCTCTTGACACCATCATCTCTTGTGCAACTTATGTATGATTGATCATGTCTTCTTCATAACTCATTTTAAAATTTCTACCCTGACACCATCGAACCCAATTTCATTCTTTTTGCATGGCCAATCCCATTGAAATATATTTTGACAACCTCCCTTCTAGTCATTCTTGACTTGAAAACTTCACCAAATGGAACATGTAAGTGGTGATTCTTTTATTCATCTTTTAAACAATACTTGTATAGTGGCATTGAAAAAAATAATACATTTACTAAGCTCTTCCATCAA